>CM051236.1:489784479-490384479 GCA_027917425.1 Gastrophryne carolinensis | reverse complement strand
TTCTCTACACTAAACCATAACTAAACTGAACTAAATCTAATCCAACACCCTGATACAATATCCGTTCTTCACCTACAAAGTTCTCTTCAGCAAAGCCCCTTCCAGCATTTATTTGCTCGTCCAAAGATAACAGCCAATGTGTCACCCCTGTAATCCAGGGCTAGATTATGAGGAGGACGCAAGGCGCACACCCCGGGGCCTCCACCACTTGCCCTGTAAAGGGGCCTCCACCAACCTTTGGGTTATGGTCGGGTCCAGGAGGCTTTTCAGTCTTTGACCTGATGGTCCGCAGGACTGGCAACAAAGCTATCGGCGGCAGTGGGAGCTTGCCTGGGCAATCCTTTTTTTGTTTTTGCAAATCTGCAGCCAAAGCCGCCACAGGGCAGGACGGAGAGTCTAGAGCAGCAAAGCCGCCGTCACAAACGCTACAGTGATGAGTGCGTGCAGAGCTGTTAATCGGTGGGCGCTCACTGCACATGCAGGGAGCTGTTTTCTGCTGGACCAGCTGAGCGACTATACCCCCCCCCCCCCCCACCCAGAATGGCAAAGCAGGAGTTCCCATGCACCTGCACAAGGGTGGCACAAGGGACTCGATCTGACATTCCAAGTCAAGCTACTTGGCTGGAAAATTATTCTAAAGGAAAAAATACTGTATCTGGGGCCTCCACCAGTTTTTGTGCCCAGGAGCCTCCACCACACCTATTCCCACCCTAAGTACATCCACCCTCTAGTATGCCCTTGGATGGTATGGTACAACATGCATCTCTGTCATCCTGTGTGGAAATGATGGAGGTCTAAAGAATGGCAGTCCTGATTGAGAATGAAAAATTGAAAAGAAAAACTGTGCGGGGAAGTGGAATTAATATGGGAGTCTATGCAGCTTTGTTAGTTATCTTCTTGTAGACAATGTCCTTTCATGGAGACCAGGGTGTTGTTTTGGGCTCCAAATGAACCCCCAGGGTGCATGGCCCAGATCAGTGCCCCACACTGCATAACCATGAGCTGTTTATTATTCTTGATAAAGGAAGGTCTACTTTTAGGTCCCAAACTGTAAAACCCCCGTTTTGTCTGGTGATCCCTTGGCACATGTGTGGGCCATGGCAGCATCCCCCCACATCCCTTCAGCTTCTGGGGTGCTCCCACATTAGGGTTTAGACACCCATATGAAGTGGATGCAATGAAATGCCTTTATCAAAGAAAAAAGCTATGTACAAGGACGTGAAAGATCTTGCCCACAGATTGGAGCATATTCTGTTCCTCATCTCTTATCTCTGCTGAACACTTTAAGAGAAGATGCTGCTGATGTAACCCTAAATTCCAGGTGGACTCACTGCTTCTACTCACAGTCATGATGTATCTTCTAAAAAATTTGAAACATTTTTCTGAAGTAGCGTGTCAGTCATTGTCTTTAGGGGTGAGAAAATCCTTCAAGAACATTCTTTCTGTCACAATATCCTTTAAACATTATAGGGCCTCAGTCACAGCACAGTGCATCACATCAAGTTTTCCATTAAATGTACATAGTAGCGGACTGGGGCCAAAAATCAGCCCTGGATTTTACCAGCCCCTGGCCGGGTCAAGACATTCGTGCTGAGGCCCCCCCAACCATGATTTCGGGGCTATAGCATTGGGTACTGTGGTTTCTTGGCTTGTGGGTACAGGGGGGCTGGGTACGGGGGGCTGAGAGGGAGATTAAGGGGCAGAGATTGAATGTGGGATTTAAAAGCAGCAGCCCAACTGGCCCCACCCGGCATTGTCCCGGGTCTCCCTATGGCCAATCCGCCCCTGCCTGTACAGGAGATTCTGCCCAGGACTACAAATTTGCTCCACTCTTCTAGTGCACATACAGGGTTTTGGCAGTAACGTTACCCCGGCTAAAGTTACAGTGAATAGTTTCCACAGCTCGATTCACTAGGTTTAGGGTGGCATGCCAAGCACAGTCTAGGTGCACAACCCCTATCTAGTTAGTGGGCAACATCCATAAAGTCTGTTACCCGTATCTTCTCAATTCTGATGCTCACCTCATCCATCTCCCATCTTACTTTTAAAAGTGCTGCTCCCCTCTGTCAATCCTTTCCTCTGGCTTCCAATATGTGAAATATTTCAATTCAAATCAAGGCTCTTTCAGGCCTCTTCCTACATTTCTATATTAGTCCCAAGATACCAGCACAGCTCTGCCCACAACTCCTCCTGAATTCGACCCTGATCACCACCTCCCATTCTTGTCTTCGGAACACACGTGCTGCTCTACTACTTTCCTTACCTATACAATCTGCCACTCTCCAACCCTTAAAGCCTTCAAAAATGACAAGCTGATAATCTGGCCTAAAGATGACCTCCACTACAGACCACACTAAACTCACCTAGCCTTCGAGTACGAGAAAGGAGGCAGCATGGCTAGGTAAGTATTCAGGAGCAGGTACATACCGCAGGGGTGATGGGGGCAGCGTGCCCCGGGCGCCCATGTTTCACTGGCCCAGGGACACATGCATGCCCTGCCCCAATGGCATATATGCTCCTGGATGTGCGCTTACTTGCTCTATTTTTATGAGCAAGTTTGTTTTAAGCTTGGTTTGGATGAACCTAAATTTCATTTGGGAAATTCAGCGAATCACCCGAACCAAATTTTAAAAAGTTTGCTCATCTCTTTCTCCAGATTAGCTTTGTGTAAAGTATAGATGGCAGCAGATAAGGTTGAGGTGTACAGGTCAGTCTGCAGCCTGCCTATGTATCACCTGATAGGAGCTCAGTGCCACCAGTGGTATGCATATCATTGGTTGGGAACCCCTGTCATAGATTGGGTGGCATGCATATCACTGGTTGGGTATGTCATAGATCGGGTAGAATGCATGCCACTGGTTGGGAACCCCTGTCATAGATCGGGTAGTATGTATACCACTGGTTGGGAACCCCTGTCATACATCGGGTGGTATGCATACCACTGGTTGGGAACCCCTGTCATAGATCGGGTGGTATGCATACCACTGGTTGGGAACCCCTGTCATAGATCAGGTGGTATGCATACCACTGGCTGGGAACCCCCTTCATAGATTGGGTGGTATGCATACCACTGGTTGGGAACCCCTGTCATAGATTGGGTAGTATATATACCACTGGTTGGGAACCCCTGTCATACATCGGGTGGTATGCATACCACTGGTTGGGAACCCCTGGCTGGGAACCCCCTGTCATAGATTGGGTGGTATGCATACCACTGGTTGGGAACCCCTGTCATAGATTGGGTGGTATGCATACCACTGGTTGGGAACCCCCTGTCATAGATTGGGTGGTATGCATACCACTGGTTGGGAACCCCTGTCATAGATTGGGTGGTATGCATACCACTGGTTGGGAACCCCTGTCATAGATTGGGTGGTATGCATACCACTGGTTGGGAACCCCCTGTCATAGATTGGGTAGTGTACATACCACTGGTTGGGAACCCCTGTCATAGATTGGGTAGTATACATACCACTGGTTGGGAACCCCTGTCATAAATTGGGTGGTATGCATACCACTGGTTGGGAACCCCTGTCATAGATCGGGTGGTATGCATACCACTGGTTGGGAACCCATGCCATAGATCATACGTTCCCTAAATGCTCCATCTGTTTTGGCTTTGTATTGACAATAACACGAATGGCCAGATTTTCTGTAAATGTCATAAGGAATTTAATTAGTAGAAACACAATTTCATCTCTGGGAGAAAAAGTCCCAAACGCCTGCCA
Organism: Gastrophryne carolinensis; assembly: GCA_027917425.1. Lineage (NCBI taxonomy): Eukaryota > Metazoa > Chordata > Amphibia > Anura > Microhylidae > Gastrophryne > Gastrophryne carolinensis. Next base: position 490,380,751 of record CM051236.1, on the reverse strand, counting down.
ATAAATGTTGATAAACTGTAGTAAATAGCTCAAGCAGAAGGCCAAAGCTCACATTGTGATATTTCCTCTAATGCAAATCCACTTTGAGTAATGCTGGCCCAATAAATACAGCTGATTTGATCAAGTACAATAATGGCTTGGAAGGAGATTTATTATTTCTACTGAATTACTTAGAACTGCTCTTCTTTTCAGACAAAGTAGGATAAACATTAACGTGACAATGGACCTCGATATATAGGCCGGAATTAATGGTTTGGTTCATTTTGTTGCATTAAACACTGAATATTTTTTTTTTTTTCGGTTAACTAATATCTACAGGTCAGTCTATCTGCATCCCTGTTACAAAAGGAACATGAGCAATATCAAGCGTGCAAAGGCAATTGTTTGCAGGTTCTGTGGATAAAATCTCCAGCTACTAGAAGGTAGGAAGGAGTAAGAAAGATCATCAAGCAAATTTGCAGACCTGCTCCACCACTGCCTGATGTCCGAAGGTCCAGGGAGACCTGACCCCCAACATAGAATAGGCCATGGCCTAAAATGTAGGGTAGCTCACTTCTAGGCATAGGTCTTGATCACCTTAGATCTAATCCACCAACTGCTTTTGGCCTTACGGGCAGCACCAGGGCCGGCTCCAGGTTTGTGGGGGCCCTTGGGCAAAAGAGTCTTAGTGGGCCCCAAAGTAGTATATCACATGATGTCACCTGCCAGCTCCGTTGCCACAAATGGGTCATCTTCTGCTGCTGATTGCCCTCTAGTCTCTACTGCCTCCCCTATAGCCAGTCATCCTCTAGTCCTGGTTGTATTCGCTACTGCCACCAAGCATCCTTCAGCCCTTACTGCTTGCTCCACTGCCACGAAAGACTCCATCATTGCTGTCAGTTGTCCCCTGGTTCTCGCCACCTTCTGAGCTGCCATCAATTGTCCTCCATTCCATGGCACATTCTCCATTGTTGCTGATCATCTCCTGTTACTGAGGCCAGCCATGAGCAGGTCTGCATACAAAATGGTCTTTAGTAAAATAATACCATGGCCAAGTGTAAGCATGAGTGGGCCCCTGAAGATGCCAGGGGCCCTGGTAATTGCCCTGATTAGCCCTGTGCTGGCACCAGCCCTGGCCAGCCCCTTATGTGCCCTAGCACCACAGAAAAACAGATCCTTCCACAACATGACATTAAAACCAAGTAGGAAAAAAACAGGAGCAGAATGTAAAGGACAAACCCAAAGGAGTCAGGAGCATATAATGAGGAGGGGGGGTGCCATGCAACAAGACTATTAAACACCTGCCTTTATCAGCAGACCATTCAGATATAATATTATACATATCACCTGCTATCTTCTTCAGCATCATTTCATGAAAAGCCCAACCCCTTAAGAAACTATTCCCCAGCATCTAAAATTAATATATTTTACCTTTTTAGTCACTCCCCCCCCCCCCCCCCCCCGGGCCGCAACTCTGTTCAGGACTTTAGTATACATGCGCCACCATCTTGCCTCAGAAGCATCACATACTGAGGAGAGGAGAGGGGGCAAAAGTACAGGGGGTGGGGTTATAGCTGTGCTTTTCACAGGCAGAGCAGAGCTGGGGTCAGGAAAAGGACAGCAATCCCACAATGCAGAGCAGCACAGGTGGGCCACCATCTTGGATGTTTAAAGGCTCAGAAAATGCAGTAGATTCAGGAAGGATGCTTTTTTCACGTGAGCAATCTGTATGTACAGGGTGGGGGAAACATATAAGAACATAATATAGGCTCTTATTCAGGGTGAAGGTCCGGTTTAAAGAGATACAGCAGGCAAAGGCAATTGTTACACCATTGTGTTGGCCACCACTGTCCTAAACTGTTTTCCATTTTTAAATTGAGAAGCAATGGTTAAGATATCAAGGTTTACAGTTTCCCTTTATGATTTTTCTTTTGAAATATGTGGGCGTGGCCCTTAGCTCTGTGATCCTGCAAAATAATCATACATAATAAAAACAAATCAAATGTAATTATCAGCATAACCAGCAGCTTGCATTATCGGGTGCCAGCAATCACATGGGACATTTATTGCGGGGTAGGCATGTGCAGGAAAGGGTCATTAATGCTCAAATTCAGAACGTTTGTGGGCCATTCAGCAGATGGATGCCCTGAGGCAGCCTGTATTTCTCTTTTTTATTAAACCCTATGCCCAATATTAATTAAAACAGGAAGCAGTATTAGAATGAATAGTAGCCATATGCTAATTTATTCAGTTACAAGCTAAACTGTCATATGGGTTGATTCATGGTCATGCGCCAGTGACTTTGCGCACGCTATTTGGAGCTCAAAATTTTATGCCTTTAAAATTTATGCCCGTCAAAATTGGATGAACATTTCTTTTTGCACGAACTTGCACACTAGCGTTCACCAAAGAGCCAATTTGCAGCTAAAATTTTCCGCCAGCGACATTTTGGCGCACCAAACTGTTTCCGCTGCCTGATTTATGGTATGTTTAGAGGGCAGAAAACTGCGCGCAAATGTGGCAATTTGCAGAGTGTTCCAGCAAATAGGTGGAGGAAGCTGTTGATTCCAATGAGTAACAGGCTTATTTCATTCCAAAAACACATGCCAGCAGCGTCCGCCATATTTTAGAACAATTAAAGTGTGAGACGTAAGTTCTTTTTAGGGATTGAACACTTACCCTAAATTTGACCACATGCTACAGAAGACTTTAATCTAAACAGGGCAGGCTTTGGAGCAGTTCATTAATTAGGCATATCTACGATTCATGCTGTGACTTTTTTAACTAAGGACCTTATTCATGAAGGGATAGCGTCAGGTAGTGCCTTGTAAATGACAGGTAGCGTTTTTGCGTTGGGGTAATTTACATCCCTTAGCAAAAAGGTCCAAACGATCACCGAACAGGCGCAACCCCTTAAAGGGGAGCCCCGTGAGAGCCTTCTTAGCGGCATTGTCAGCTGCCCACTGGCGCAACCATACTGAATGGCGGATAGAGACAACCAAGGTCGAGTTCCTACTACACATCCGAATGGTGTCATCTAAGGCAGAAAGAACATAGGTGATGAACATCTCACATTGTGACAAGGCACTAAATTCAGCACTAGAAGGATCCACATGGGAGCCGTCCAGAAGGCCCCTGATCAGGGTCCTAATAGCCAAGGCCGTAATAGCGGAAGCACAAACTGGGCGCAAGGCCGAACCCACACAGGCAAAGGCTTGAGAAGCCAGTTGGTCAATACGCCGGTCCTCACTATCCTTCAAGGTAGTGGAATCAGAGGAATGCACCACTGAAGTGTTAGACAACCCCAAAACAGGGGCATCCACCTCAGGAGGGAGTTGACCAACATTTGACCACATCCAAGGGGAATGGATACTTCCTATCCCACCCCTTAGGGATACCGGGGAGCCAGCTAGGCCGCTCCCATTACTTGAGAACCAGATTATTAAAATGCGTCTGTTCTGGGAATTCCAAACGTGGTTTTGCGGTACCAAACAATTCCCCTTGCTGCTTAGGAGCCGCTGCAGGATGGGAAATGGAAAGTACTTGAGTACTTTGAGTCAAAAGTCTATGGGTGTCATCAGCATCCCAATGCTCTGAGCCGGCATCAGCACCAAAGCAATGCTGATCATCAGACAGATCTGAATCTGAATTCCCCTTCCCCTTTGTATAGTCAGACAAATCAAGGAAATCATCTTGTTCCATAGTAAAGGCCGGCGCAGCAGGCACCACATGCCTTCTTTTAGCTGGAGCCTTACAGGCTGCAGAGCTAGCAATTAGTCTCTCAATGTTGGCCAGTCTGGTGGAAACATCAGGTTGAGAATCCCCGCTAGTGTTAATATCACTAGGGGACATAATCAAGCGAGGGGGTGTGGGGGATGAGACAGTGGGTGCCCACCCAGACACCTGAGGCCCAGATTGCTGCGCAAGCGCTTGCCGGGTGCAGGGTACACAAACCCGCACATCATCGCTCACATGGGATGCCCCGCAAACCACACACAGCCGGGCTTGCCCCGAGGGGACCCCGAGCACCAGATCCTGAGAAGCCTCCATATGGTGAATTTTTTTTAAATCACAATGAATAATGGGAATTACGCTGTGCAGCTACCTGGGATGCCCCTTAAGAGTCCACTAGTGGGAGGATTTACAATTAAGCCCCCAATTTCAGTATGATTAACCTAGGGTACAGGACCGGGAGAAACCTCTAATTTGGTTGTCCCGCCTGAAAGACATAACATAGAAACACACAGCCAGAATGTATAACCATAAAAATACATAAGAAGAATAAATACAAGCCCGCAGAGGGAACTCACGGACGTCCTGCAGAGCTAGCGATCTGCTCCACCACGGGACAGCGATGCAGGCAAAATGGCGCTGACCAGCCCTCCAGGAACGCGGGGACGGGCCCAGCACAGGCGGCCAGACAGCCAATCACGGCCCCTCACAGCGTTGAGCGCGCACACGGGCCATTCAAACGGCACACATGTGAAAGAGCACAGGAGGAGAGGAGGAAGGAGCCAGCGCTCCGCAGTACAGTGTCACAAGTAAAACACAAAAGCATCAGTCATACCAACAAACAGACACTGACACCCCCCCCCCCCCCCCGACTAGCCGGGCAACGGGAGAAGGGGAAAATAAGCCCAAAGTCACATTTGGGGCATGTGATGGGGGCTAAGCGGACGGGGCATCCCATATCAGGCTCACCAACCTGTGCCGCCTACCCTTTGGTGGGGGATTTGTGGTGGAGCAATACTCCATTAAAAAGCACCTCTAATAGGCGCTGCCTACCTTCACCCGACCACGCAGCCAAGGCTGGGAGGCAAGTAAAGAATGGAACAGGTGGGAATAGGACACAGGGCCAGGGGCTGTGCAGCCTGGCTTACCTGCGAGGAGAGAAGCCATCATCTTGACCTTCGCAGCCCGACTGCAGAGAATGAACTGGGGAATTTAGTGGGAGGTCCCGGGTATATATGGACCAGGAGGGGCCTCTTTTTTGCCATCTCTGCAGTAAAGCGCCCTCTTGTGGACTATATCCCAGACGTAATGAATCATTACTGGAGCAGGGCATGCTGCATACTTGGAATAAAAAGTAGATTAATTTTCTTATTATAAAAACCCATATACATATGCCAAAACCAACCAATAGACTTCCAAATACGATGTTATATATGAGCATCCTACTAAGCTGCCCCATAACCTTCATTTCAGAATTCTCAGGAATGCTAATCAATATAGCGAAACCACAACTTCCGTAAATAATTTTGTCTGACTAGACGGTTCATGAAGCTAGCCAAGCGGAAAACCTTCCTGGTCACCATGCCCTCCTGGCACAACAACAGCTCATGAAATCATTAGAAAGCTGAAATCATGTGCCATAAAACTCAGACAGAGTTCATTCATCACAGGCAGCCATGAGTAAACATGTTGATGCCGGGAAATGTGCACCTTCACTTCCCGTCATGTTTTTATCATCAAAAACCTTGACATATATTTTTAGAACTGATATTATTTTTAGAAATTCATGATTATAAAAAAGAGGGCAGGCAGGGCAGTGTTAGACCTAATTTTGTATTATCTTTCTTATTGTCTTTCTTGGGTTTGACCAATGGTAGCCTGGGGGCCATAGAGAGAGCCTGGAGAATTCCCAGTGGGACATTCTACTTTGGGGCTGGGTGTAGCCTTCAATATGTAGCCCACCTCTCCTTGAGGAACAATTTCCCCTGTCAGTGTGCTGTTGCTTAAAAACCTTCCTCCACTTGCTGCCACCTTAGACACCCCCAGGCCCTTCCACCTATACCTGGCCACACTATACCCCAGTATACTCCCTAGTTCATGCTCTGCCCCTGCGGTGTCATAGCCTCAGCATCATAGCTGTTGAAGGCTGTACCATCCATGTCACAATAGCTGCCCCAGCAAAACTAAAGCTTCAAAACTGTTTTGGTCTCATGAATGCCGGCTGATATGACCTGGCTGCTGGCTGCATCCTCGGTTTCCCTGTAGACTGGGGAGCACTCCCGTCCCTAGCCTGATCTGACTGATTTGCTGGGTGCGTGCAGGAGCACGCCACTGCTACAGGGAAGCTGGGGATGTGGCCATCAGCAAAGATGGGGGGTTTAATACAGTGAAGCATACCAATTTGGGATGCCCCAGGGGAAGGCTAGCTGCTGGCCCTGGATTCTTTTAGACTCCAAGACCAAATGGCATGGCTTTTGACCCACTTTAAAAATGGCATACTATCTGATCCTACAATGCTATAGCATTGGAGCCCACCAGCTGGGGCTGGGAATTGGGTGGGATATTGTGAGCCGTCCTTGGCCTGGTAGAATTCTATCTTGGTTTTGGTCTCAGTCCACCCCTAACTGCAGGCCTCACTATGTACAATGACTTCCATTTCTAGTACATACAACTGAAACAACAAGAACACTGGGAAGTATCCATTAAATAAATCGGATTTACAAGCTGCTCATTATTGGCACACAGCATGGAGATGCATTAAGAACATGCTGAAAAGCGTTTCCTTTCCGCTTAAACCAAAAAAAGTTCTAAAGGTGGCAAGGACTTAATTTTTTTTCCAATAAAGATATCATGACTTCCCCTGAGCCCTGATCCATGCTCATGAACTGTGTACAGACTTAACTGCCTACTTAACAAACTGGACCCTGTCCCAGCGGGGAGGCTTACACTCATATTCATCAAAGTCAAAGGGCGAGGCAAATTGAAACGGTTCATCAATTACGAAATTTCCTACCAAGTGACACACTGTTAACTGTAAAAAGACTTAGCACTTCTTCAGCCGCCCTCCGGTTTTTCAGCCCCAGGTTGAGACTTGGCGCAGCTCCATGAAGCCGCTCACTTCTGGGTTTATTTCACTTCTTACTAGAAAATACATCAGCTGAAGAAGTTGGTGAGGTAGTGAGCGGCTAAAGCCGGAAGACAGGAGGAGAGAATAACAGTTATCACTCGTTTCACCAATAGCACAATACTTGCTCTTTATCTGCACTGGCCATAGACTTCAATGGGCTGCGTTGCTGTCACACTTGGGGCAAAGCACTACATGCTTTGCGATGTATTGCACTATGCATCCATTGCAGATCAGTGGCAGCCCTATATGCAGCACCTGGATGGAGGCAGCAGCAGCAGGAGACCTGGAAGAGGGACCAGAGGTGACAGAAGCAGCAGGATACCGGCATTTGGAGAGGCCCTGGCATCAGCGGGAGCAGCAAAAAAGACAGAAGGACTTCAATGCAAAGACAATGCAAACTGATTGAAGTGCTGATTCGGCAAGTTTGTCCGAACTTTAAAAAAAGTTTGGTTCGGGTACCAAACTTGACCCGAACTTGGTCCCCACTGAAATGAATAGGAACACGAACTTTGGAACCGTAAATGACAGTGGCCCCTTGGCCTCACTCACTATCCACCAGAAATAAAATTACTGCCAGGTGAGGAGCCCGGGCAGGTGGGTAATTAGTGGGGGGGCAGAGCGCAGCAGCAGGAAGCGGCTGTTCAACTTACCTGAGCCCCGCGATTCGTCCATGGGCGGATGGTCAGCGTTCCACTTTCAAAATGTCCACCACATTACCTTAGCCAGGGTCCAGTGCCTTTCTCTGGGTGCCTTTTTCTTGCAACCCCCCCCTTGCAGGAAAGGATGGCAAGGCGGCGGGGGGGTTGTTTTTGACTGGACTTCCATTTTAATTGCATAAAATGCACATACATAGTTTACGTCAACCTTTGGAGCTGTTTTGTACTCATTGAGCAAATCAGGGTTGGGTAAAGTATAGATGCTGCAGATCAGGTTGGAATAACCAGTCCCAGACCTGACGGGGTATCATCTGAAAGGCTCAAGTACCTTCAGTGGTACTTGTAACACTGGTTGGGAACCCCTAAATTTAGCATATTTATTTCCATTTTTAATATTAGACCATATTTTCCTCATAGCGCTTTATTGGCACAGATCATTTACTGATATTTAGGTCTTGTTACTAGTTCAAGTTCAAGTCAAGAACTTTTTTTCTGCTAGTGGTAACAAGGAATTAAGGTACAATAATAATACTATAGGAAAAGAAAGAAAGAAAAAAAAACACAAGTATTATTTACACATTTACCACTGAATAATTCTGCAATAGTCTATTCCTGAGGACTAACACTTTATACTTATTAGAAGCTGTAAATAGTAAATAGGGTGTGAGCAGGATGAGAGCAATCCCCAAAAATTCTAAATGCTTGTTTAAAGAGATCCCTTGAAGAGTTCCTCTATTTTTGGGAGCGGGAACCCGATAATCCATTCTGTAAACTACTTCCATTATGGAAACTATTGTATACGTTTGGGGATATATAATGAAAAGTGATTGTAATGCAATAATAATAAAGACTTTTCCTTTTTTTTTATATAGACCTTTTTTACACGTTTTGCAATAAGCACTCCATACAGCTATATGGTATATAATGATGTATATGGATATACTGTACAGTATATACTCAATTTCACAAAGTCACATAAATGTTTTATTTGTATAATTATTTATTGTTCTATTTATTTAAAGATATATATATCATCATTTGTATGTAATACGTATGGGGCAATTGATATGAGCTTTTTTTCATCGCCTCTGACCTCCCTGATTCTTTTATAACTAAAACAAAATCTTTTAATGGTGTTTTAAAGTAAATGAAGAAAGTATCAATTATATGAGTATCAGTCTGTATAGTGATTCATTTTGTGGCTCAAGCAATAACCATTCCAGCTGTGATATGTTATATGTGTATCTGTGGACTCATTACTTGCTATAAGGTGGCTGCCGCAGGTGTTAGCGAGGACGGAGTCGCAGGGCTCCTTTTCACCTTTATAGGGCCCATTCACACTGGGATGCCTGGGGCACATGAGTAAAACTGACTCTGGGCCCACCCCCCAGTTAGAGGCGAGTATTACCAGCTTACATTCAGGGCCCATGCACAGAAACATTACGCAAAACTATAAAAGATGTGTGTGCACTTGCGGTGCCACAAATAAGCTATACATAGTTCAGGTTTTGGTGATGACGGCAGGGGCCCACTGAGGATCTCCTGGTAACCCTTATGCATACCCCCAACAGTCCCGATTTCCCCAGGACAATCCAGATTTCGGGCAGTTGGTCTCAGCGTCCCGCGGCGCGTGCACATGTCCCGCACCGTCGCCGCTTTCCGTCGCCTGTTACTGGAAGGCGGGAAGGGTGCCACGGCCTCTCAGGCACAGCTGAGCGCTCACACTTGGGGCCGGTGGCAGCGGGCGTCTGAGAGGCTGGTTGTTTTGTTTTTTGTTTCTTTAAGCTTATAAGCTCATTGGTGGTTCAGTGGGTGGACGGGACTCCAGGAAGAAGCCTGGCCTCGCTGAAGATCGAGTAGGAGGGGGAGATCGCCTACATTGCGGTTAGTATGTCTCTGTGTGGGAGTGTGTCTGTCTGTCTGTGTGTTGCCCCTAACTGGATGTCCCTAACTGGCTGTAATGAGGGATGCTCCTCACTGGCTGTAATGAGGGATGCTCCTCACTGGCTGTAATGAGGGATGCCCCTAACTGGCTGCAATGAGGAATGCCCCTAACTGGCTGTAATGAGGGATGCCCCTCACTGGCTGTAATCAGGGATGCTCCTCACTGGCTTTAATGAGGGATGCCCCTAACTGGCTGTAATGAGGGATGCCCCTAACTGGCTGTAATGAGGGATGCCCCTAACTGCCTGTACTGAGGGATGCCCCTTACTGGCTGTAATGAGTGATGCCCTTCACTAATTGTATTGGAGGGATGCCTCTCACTGGCTGAAATAGAGGGATGCCCCTCTCTGGCTGTAATGAGGGATGCCGCTCACTGGATGTATTGGAGGGTTGCCCCTCACTGGCTGAAATTGCAGGATGCCCCTCACTGGCTCGAATGGATGGATGCCCCTCACTGATTGTAATGAGGAATGCCCCTCACTGGCTGGAATGGATGGATGCCTCTCACTGGCTGGAATGAGGGATACCCCTCACTGGCTGGAATGGAGGGATGCCCTCTCACTACAGCCCCTGGCTGTAACGTGTTTGCGGAGGCCTTGCCTGTAGTATTATTATTATTATTATTATTCATTATTTCATTCTTAGGTGGTGTTTCTCTTTAAGGGCATGGCTGGGGCATGGTTTAAATGTTAAAAAATGTCTTCCCATGTCCCTCTTTACAGATTTCAAAAGTTGGGAGGTATGCTGATGTCCAGTGCAGGTTAAGGGCATATTGTATTGTAAAAGGCTCGATACTCACCGCCCCATTCCTGTCTACTGCTCAGATCCATCCCACGGATGCCAGATGCCTCTGCTGTTGGCTCCTGATCTCAATTCAGCCACCTGTGCCTCTCTCCCCCATGTCCATAGGCCTGCTGTCCTCATTGGGCGACTGGAAAACTAGGAAAGCTGCAGGGCGGCTCATGGGGCCCACCACCGCAGCGTTTCCGTTAAGAGAGGCCCAAAGAAGTACACAACAATGTTCCATACTGCTCTGTACTTGTGTGTTTCCACCCTAAATACAGAGAAATTTTGAGCGGCTTCCTGTGTGATGTCACAGGTCACACACCACGAAGGCGGCCATGATTTTACTGTTGCCTCTAGTTACAACAAACCAATGATGCAATTTTTTAATATGTTTCCTGTCATCTTTCGCCCAGGCCTAGCTCAGTAACTTCGCCCGGCGTTCACCTTAATTCACCCTCACCTCAGCCTAACCTTCTGCGGCATTCCTCACAGTTTACATTCCCTGCTCCGGAGGACATGCATGTTAATGACCGGCTGAACGCTGACAGAAATTTCCTTCAGCGGCAGATGTGCCGAATATCTGAATAGTTTCTGGTCAGAGGTCATTCATATTTACAGTTCAAAGGTAAGATGTGGTACAGGATGCCAGGATGAGAAAAATGCAGAGAAGAAAGGCCATGTTGGAGAGGTATCCTGCAGAAGATGTTATCTCTCCATTCCTGTCAGGGCAGTCGCAGGGGCTCGCCATCTTATACAGAGGGGGCCCTCCAAAATACACTGTTCCCTTATTGATTGATTGATTGATGGTTGGTGGCCAAGAACAAACAGAGAATTGGGAAAGGCCCACAGTCCACCATTCTGGCCATGGGTGTACATACCATAGATTCATACCACAGATAGGGGCGTACATAGCCCTGATGGAGCCCTATAGCCGGGCCCCCACCATAGGCCGCCATTATCAGCTGACCTGCACAAACCCGGAAGGGGGGGGGGGGCGCGCATAGAAGAAAGACCATGTTGGAGAGGTATCCCGCAGAAGATGTTATCTCTCTATTCCTGTCAGGGCAGTCGCATGGCCTCGCCATCATATACAGAGGGGGCCCTACAAAATACACTGCTCCCTTATTGATTGATTGATGGTTGGTGGTCAAGAACAAACGGGGAGGCTGATTCATTACTAGCGCCAGGTATCAGCAGATGAGCGTCTGTATAGCGGCGCTTAGAGCGACCGCTAGTAGACACTGTAAGCGGGTATCGGGCGCTGCAACAGAGTGTCTCGCTGTAGTAACCTGGCCGGCATTGATGAATGTGATGTATGTTGGGCGCTTTAACACCAGTACAGCGCTGCAGCGAGCGAGAGGTAGCGCCAGCTCAGTGCGTCTGACTCTCAGCGACTCACACCATATTCAACCAAAAAACACACACAGCGTCGGCGCTCTGGATCTGGGCACTGTAGCATAGAGCGCCAGACGCTCTGTGATTAAAGTCTGTTTTTGAATACATAACCACCTGTAACAAAGCGAAAACACATGGAATGACATTGTTGTAACATTGTGACATTAACACTTTAGTGCCAGACCTGTAATGACAATTCTGCATATAAATGTAAAAAGTCAAAAAATTTTCAAAAATGACCTTTTCTAGGTCAGGAGAGGTGACACAATTATTTGAGAGAAAAAAATAAATTAAAAACAAAAAACCCTGTTTAAACAGAAGAAAAGGAACGTCCATTGAAATGTATAGGAGAGCGACAGGTGGCGACAGGTAATACATGGCGCTCTGGAAGCTAGAGCACTGGCGCTATATGCTGAGCTGCCTGTAATAATACATGTGACACTACATGGTGCTGTTATAGGGGCGCTCACCATATTCGTTTTCATAAATGTGGTTTTGTGTACAGCGCTCGGCGTTCATCAGACGCTGCCTGCCGCTACAAGGCGCTACCTGGCGCTATCCCTTGATGAATAAACCCCATAGAATTGGGAAAGGCCTACAGTCCACCATTCTGGCCATGGGTGTACTTACCATAGATTCATACCACAGATAGGGGCGTATATAGCCCTGATGGAGCCCTATAGCAGGGCCCCCACCATAGGCCTGCACAAACCCAGAAGTGGGGCCTGCGCATAGAAGAAAGGCCATGTTGGAGAGGTATCCAGCAGAAGATATTATCTCTCCATTCCTGCCAGGACAGTCGCAGGGGCTCGCCATCATATACAGAGCGGGTCCTCCAAAATACACTGTTACCTTATTGATTGATTGATTGATTGATTGATTGATGGTTGGTGGCCAAGAACAAACATAGAATTTAGTCCTTTAGACTGTAAGCTCGCAAGGGCAGGGCTCTCTCCCCTATTGTATCTTGTACTCAGAATATCCATTGTCAACTCTGAAAAACTGCATTTGAAATAGTATATGTGCCGTATGTTTCTACCCTGTCTGTAATTACTACTTTGTAAAGCACTACGGAAGATGATGGCGCTATATAAATAAACAATAATAATAATAATAGAATTGGGAAGGGCCTACAGTCCACCATTCTGGCCATGGGTGTACATACCATAGATTCATACCACAGATAGGGGCGTACATAGCCCTGATGGAGCCCTATAGCAGGGTCCTAACCATAGAGGCTCGCCATCATATACAGAGCGGGCCCACCACTATAAACTGTTCCCTTATTGATTGATTGATGGTTGGTGGCCAAGAACAAACATAGAATTGGAAAGGGCCTACAATCAACCTTGCTGGAAGACTTGCCATGGGTATACATACCATAGATTCGTACCACAGATCAGGGGCGTATATAGCCCTGATGGGCCCCCATCTGTTCTCAGGTCCCCCTTTGGCGCCCCCCTGACCTGCTGCACACGGGGAAAGTGCCCCCCCGCTACCCCCTAGCTACGCCCCTGGGCCCCACCACAGGCCCCCTACATCAGCAAACCTAGAAGCGAGGGCCACGTACGGTGAAGACAGAAAAGCAGGGCTTGTGCAAGGCACCAAGTCGTGGGTCCATGTACAAGCAAGAAGAATGTGACATGGCTAGGTAAGTATTTAGGGGCAGGAACATACCGCAGAGGCAATGGAGGCAGCATGCGCCAGGCCCCCTTGTTACATGGGCCTGGGGGAATGTGCCTGCACTGCCCCTATGGTCAAGGCACGCGCTCCCCCTCCAATTGAAGCAGACCAACACTCTAGAATTACTTAAAATGGACCAAAACCTAGCTCGATCGACCTGGGAATCTATAAGATTCCCGGGCTGATTGATTCCCTCCCCCCAGGTTGCCCCATACACTTACCTTGCTTCCCGGTCCAATGGCACATGTGCGTACCACGGCCTCATCTCTGCTAACCCTCTACTGGGGGAGCGTGCCCGTAGCAGTCAGTTGTGAATGGCTGACACGGCATGCTCCCTGTTAGAGGGAAGCGGGGGATACGACCGCCAGCCCTCTCAGAGCCACTGACCTTAGACGAAGGCGGGCAGGCTGATTCATTACTAGCGGCAGCTAGCGACAGATGAGCGTCTGTAGCAGGCATTTCAGAGCGACCGCTGTAGTCGATGTGCTCGGCCGTGGTTCGCTAGTTCAGAGCGTCTCAGTCGCTGTGCAGCTTTGATGAATACCTTGTGGCGAGTCGCTATATGAGCAGTACAGCGCTGTATGGGAGCGAATGGTAGCGACTGGTCAGTGCGAGCGTCTCACACCATATTCATAAAAAAAACAGCCTCACACAGCGCCGGCGCTCAAAAATGCTTCGCTGTAGCCCAGAGCTCCGGAGGCTGTGTGATTAAAGGCTGTTTTTGAACATGTATCCACCAGTAACAAAGCGAAAACATGAAATTACATTGTTATAACATTGTAACATGAACACATTAATGCCAGACCTGTAATGTCAATTCTGCATAAATATATCAAAAGTTTAAAAAGTTTGACAAAATGGCTTTTTCAAGGCCAGGAGAGGTCACAACATTATTTGAGAATAAAAAAAAAAAATAATAAAAACCACCTGTTTAAAGAGAAGTAAAAGAACGTCCATTGAAATGTATAGGAGAGCAACAGACAGGTAGCGAGAGGTAATACCTGGCGCTATGCAAGGCTGAACGGCGGCACTGTACGCTGAGGCTGGGATAATGATGAATCGGACGCTACATGGCGTTATCCCAGTCGCTCAACAGATTCTGCTTGATAAATGTGTAAATGTGTGCCGTGTCCGCCGTTCACCTGTCGCTACCTTTCGCTACCTCTCATTTACAAGGCACTACCTGGTGCTATCCCTTCATGAATAAGGCCCTTAGACGACGTGACGTTGGCACATGCGCCATAGGACTGGGAAGAGGTGAGTTGCGCTTGGCGATCTGGGGGATTTCAGACAGCGGGGCAACCCCGATCGGAGTACCTGGGGGTCCACTTTAAACCAACCTCAGACCAACATAACAAACAGTGCTTATATGCATCCCTCCCCAGGGCAATTTAGATTGCTGCACATAAAAAAATAATTTACCTTTCTTTAACCCCTGCAAATTTTAGAAACAAAATGGCAGCTCATGCATTTGCAGACCACCTGCAAACAGATCAGTTATGTCAGTTGAATCCAGGACGCAGTACGGCTGAGATGCTGGGAGAGGAAGCTCCAAAATGGCCGCTACTTTTATTTTTCAACTGTGCCAGGCTGTTGGTCTGGTTTAAGTCAGAGCCTTTTGCCAAAGTATGTAAACAAGGCAAAGGGCTCTGATTGGATGAGAGCCTGTGCATGCGCCACTGGAGTGGGGAAAGGTGGGTTTTAGTGGGCGAACTAGGGGGGAACTCCATTACAAGCCTATCTAAATGGCCTAGGCACAGGACTGCGCCCCAGCTACATGGAGGCTGGGGATGCAGCCGCTGGTGAAGACAACGTCGTAGGAGCGACCAGGAAAGGGGAGTTTATCGGCAACCCGGGGGTTTTATACTGTGGGACAGAGCGATTTGGGATGCTCTGGGGACAGGCTCACGGCCTGCTCTGGAGTCTTTTAGACTACTGGACTGCTCCCCGTGGTATTACTTTAAAGTGGACCAAAACACATCTTGGTCAGCCTTAGAGTCTTAGGGCCTTATTCATGGAGGTATAGCGCCAGGTAGTGCCTTTACAGCGTCAGGTAGCGCCAGGTGAACGCCGGACACGGCAGCAATTACACATTTATGAAGGCGATTCTGGTGAGCGACTGGAACAGCGCCATGTACCGTCCAATTCATCATTATCCCAGGCTAAGTGTACAGCACCGGCGTTCAGCCTTGCAGAGCACCATGTATTACCTGTCGCTACCTGGTGCTCTCCCATACATTTCAATGGATGGTCCTTAAATCCCTTTCCTGATCCCAATTTTTTTTTTTCCATAAAAAAAACACAAACCTTCTGACATGTATCCTGGGCAAGAAAATGACATTTTTGAAAACTATTTTGATTAATAATATTTTTATGCAGAATTGTCCTTACATGTCTGGTATTAAAGTGTTCATGTTACAATGTGATAACAATGTCATTCCATGTGTTTTCGCTTTGTTTCTAGTGGATACATCTTGAAAAACAGACTTTAATCACACAGCTTCTGACGCTATGGGCTACAATTGCATGTTTTTGAGCGCTGGCGATGTTTGTGGCTGTTTTTTTTTTTGATGAATGGGGTGTGAGCTGTCGTTACGGTATGCTCACATACAGCATAGTATCGACTGAGGCGCTCTGAAACAGTGATCCATGGCCGAGCATAGCGACTACTAGGGGGGCGCTCTGAAATCCGCTCTACAGACGCTCATCTGTCGCTACCTGACATTTACCGGTGATTTGTGAGAATACACACAGCGAGGCATCGCAAATCGGGATGCCCCTGTTAAGTGGTCCAAAACCTAGGTGAGTATTGATCCACTTTAATACAATTACAAGTAGAATTTCACTAAAAGTGGACCAAAACCCAGCGCGATTGCGCGATCTAGAATCAGATGCCCCGCTGTGTGAAACCCCCCAGGTCGCCCCATATACTTACCTTGCTTCCTGGTCCAATGGCGTATGCGCGAGCCATGGTCGCATCTCCGCTATGCCTTTAGCAGGGTACGTGCCCGTGCCAGGCATTTGTGAATGGCCGACATGGACACGCTCCCAGTTAGAGGAAGGCCGGGGATGTGGCCGCCAGCGCGCTCAGAGCTGCTGGCCTTAAAGGAAGGCTTAGACGACGTGACGTCAGTGGCTCCGAGCGCGCTGATTGGACAAGCGGCCGCGCATACGCCGTAGGACCGGGAAGAGGTAAGTTGCCCTCGGCGATCTGGGGGGTTTCACACAGCCACTCTCCACCGGGGGAAAGAACCAAAACCCAGGATAGTCAAAATCCTGGGTTTTGGTCCACTTTAAAAAATAAAGCTTGAAATTCTATATTAATACTTAGGCCCTTATTTATGAAGGAATAGCGACAGGTAGCGACTGGTGAGCGACTGGTGATGACGGGCCCCGCCACGAGAACGCCGGCTCTCCACCACAATCACACATTTATCAAGCCAATCCTGCTTAGCGACTGAGATAGCGCCAGATAGCCACTCATTCATCATTGTTCCAGCCTCAGCCCACAGCACCAGCGTCCGACCTTGAACAGCGACAGGTATGACCTCTCGCTACTTGGCGCTCTCCAATGCATTTCAATGGAACAATCTTTAAATATTAATAATTAATTGTTATTAATGTTTTTTATTTTTTTTTTAAATGTGAAAAATTCTGTGACCACTTCTGCCATGTTAGATATTTTTTTTAAGGAAAAAAAAAAAATGTGTGCAGAATTGATATTACAGGTCTGATATTAATGTATTCATATTACTAAATTATTTAAAAAACTTGTTTTTTTTGGTTTCCAAAAATATGGTTGTTTGGGGGTTAAAAAAACTACTTTTAACCCATCGCCGCCAGCGCTCTGGGGCTTAAGCCTACATTTCACAGCGTGAGAATTTTTTGAGCGTGATTTGTTAATGAATATGGTGGGAGCCGGTCGCTAGAGCCAGTCGCTATCATGCGCTCCCATACAGCGCAGAACCTGTCAAATAGCGACTCCTCACCCAATATTCAACATTACTGCACACCGACTGAGTCGCTGTCAACAACCGAACAACGGCCAAGCACAGCGACTACTAGCGGGCGCTCTGAAAATGCCGCTACAGTCGCTCAACTGTCGCTACCTGCCGCTATTAATAAATCAGCCTCCCAGAGGGAAGCTGACAAATCGTCACTCCAAATTTCTCAGATGTTTCATGGCCTTCGCATGTAATTTGGAGGCTTTTAGCTGCTCCAGTTGCTTTCCTGAGACCCGACAATTTTTCCCCTAAAGACTGTAATTGAGAAAACCCAAATCTCAAACATTTTTGAGAAAATTCTTTGAAAACGCATCTGAACTGTACAGAGCGCAATTCAACCGACATTAGTGACAATCATACTGAAGTCTAAGAAAGGTCTCCGGTGACATCTAGTGGCAGTCTGCAGTGTTGCATCATGTCTGCCAGCCTGTTGATCTTGGGAACTGGAAAATGTTATACTACCAGACTGACGAGCAGAGAGGACTTTGAGAGCCCTAAAGGGCTCACGTCCCGTAGTGAAGCAGGGGAAAACACAAGACGCCATAACTGCATGCCAGCACGACAACGCATTTTTAAAGTAATACATAACCGGGGAGCAAGTTGGAGGACAGACAGCGCCCATGACATTGCAGGGCTAATATAGAAATTAATCAGGGCCAGAAGGCTTTGACTCTACATCACAAGGGTGAATGAGCCATACTTCTCTGAGGTACAATAGACACAACTACAGGATATATATAAAATAACCATACTGTACAATATGATGGTGAAATGTAAAGAGCACCCAGGATTTCCTTTGATTAAGGGCACAGAGGAAGCCAATATTTAACAGGCGAAACATGTCTGCCCAACCGTGAAGGAACAGTGAAACTAAACCGATCACTGAGACAGTACGGAGCAATATATTGTACATATACCATAAAATAAGAGTTATCCAATGTGATGAATGAATTTGTCTAAACTGTGAAATTATGTATATAATCAATTGAGAGCTTGGATAATACTTATTATGTAAATTTTAATGAGCTGTATACACAATAAATAATTTTTAATAATAGATGGTGTGGTCCTGGTCAAGAGCGTATCCAAATTTCTTGGGGATTGCCTAAACTCAGACCCAGTAGTATACTACCAGACTACAAACTATCAGCTGCTATGAAAGACAAGGTGAGTGAGTTTTTTTTTCAGTTGTCCAGACAGAATCTATAAAGCAGACATTTGCTAAAAAATCTCTGAAGGTCTACGTGTACGCCCACTCCTGGGGCATGTCCCATTAGTTTACAGAATGCAAAAATCAGGACTTACTACTCACCTTTCCTTTGGCTACAGCAGCCTCAAGTTGCAATTTGTTGCAAATCCAGCACACATGCAAATCTGCCATAAGTTTATGGCTGAAACATTTCCTTTAAAATATACCATTAAAAACCAGGGTGATCTCAACAGGTAACTGGCATCTAAAAGGCTCCCGCCAGGCATTTCGGGGGTTGAAACCCTCATAGAGGCCGATTCATTAATAGCGGCAAGTAGCGACAGTTGAGCGACTGTAGCGGCATTTTCACAGCGCCCGCTAGTGGTCGCTGTGCTTGACCGTTGTTCGGTTGTTGATAGCGACTCAGTCGGTGTGCAGTAATGTTGAATACAAGGTAACGAGTCGCTATTTGACAGGTTCCGCGATGTATGGGTGCGCATGATAGCGACTGGTCAGAGCGACTGGCTTCCACCATATTCATCAAAAAATAACGCTCAAAAAATTATTGCGCTGTGAAATGCATGTTTAAACCCCAGAGCGCTGGCAGCGATGTGTTAAAAGTAGTTTTTTAACCTCCAAACAACCATATTTTTGGAAACCAAAAAAAAATAAAAAGTTTTTATGAATTTAGTAATATGAATACAATAATATCAGACTTGTAATATCAATTCTGCACAAAATCTAACATGGCAGAAGTGGTCACAGAATTTTTCACATTGAACAAAAAAAAAAAACATTAATAACAATTAATTATGAATATTTAAAGATTGTTCCATTGAAATGCATTGGAGAGCGCCAGGTAGCGAGAGGTCATACCTGTCGCTGTTCAAGGTCGGACGCTGGCGCTGTGGGCTGAGGCTGGAATAATGATGAATGAGTCGCTATATGGCGCTATCTCAGTCGCTAAGCAGGATTGGCTTGATAAATGTGTGATTGTGGTGGGGAGCCGGCGTTCTCGTGGCAGTGCCCGTCATTACCGGTCGCTCGCCAGTCGCTACCTGTCGCTATCCCTTGTTAAATAAGGGCCTTAGACTTGCTAAAGCAGCCACAGCCTTCTCATCTCTGCCAGCCACCAATATGGTCTGAGCCCCACTGGCCAGCTCGGTGAGAAATTTGGATCCATATCTGGCTTGTGATTTGTGTGTCTTAAAGTGGACCAAAACCCAGGATTTTGCCTATCCTGGGTTTTGGTCCTTGCCCTCCCCAATTGGTGGTGCCCCGCTATGTGAAACCCCCCAGGTCGCCCGAACAAACTCACCTCTTTCCGGTCCAACGGCGCATGCGCTGCCGCTCGTCCAATCATCGCGCTGGGATCCGCTCAAGCCCCTTCATCCAGGAGCTCGCCCAATATGAGCGGATCCGAGTGCGTTGGCCCTCTACCCTCTAACAGGGAGCGTGCCTGCGCTGGCCATTCACAAATGCCTGGCATGGGCACGAGCCCTGCTAGAGGGATAGCGGGGATGTGGCCGCTGCTTGCGCATGTGCCGTTGGGACTGGAAAAGAAGGTGAGTTTATGGGCGACCTGGGGGGTTTCACACAGCGGGGCATCCCGATTCTCATGCGTCGGGGAGTGAGAATCAAGCGGCCTGGGGATCTTATAGATTCCTTGGCCGATCTCCGTGGGTTTAAGTCCACTTTAAGACCCAGGGCTGTGCTTGACGACTTTGAGAGCGCCCCCTGTCACTTTATGTCTTTTTATTTCAAGAAGGGGAGATTTTTTTATAAGGAATAGTCAACTATTTTGTTTTCTCTAGCCTGTCATATATTGTCACAGATGTTTAAAGTGGACCAAAACCCAGCTCAAACTTCCCCCTCCCTCCCCGGGATGCCCCACTGTGAAGCCCCCCAGGTCGTCCCATTCACTTACCTCTTTTCCCGGTCCCAGGGCACATCTAAGAGCAGCAGCGGCATCCCGTTATCCCGCTAGCATTTGTGAATGGCTGGCATGGGCACGCTCCCTGTTAGACTCTTAGACGCGTCGTAGGACCGGGAAGAGGTGAGCTCCTTTCGGCGTCTTGGGGGGTTTCACACAGCAGGGCATCCCCTATCGGGGTGCCCCCGAGGAAAGGACCAAAACCCAGGATAGTCAAAAACTTGGTCCACTTTAATGAAAGCCGTCCTTTAATACTGTGACATGAAACCAGATCAAAAATATACCTCAGAACCTCTTAGGCCCCATGGTGTCCCCATTAGAGAGCACAAGACACCTGAAACCAGTGGCGTAACTATATGTGACAGGGCCTTGGTGAGAACATTAAATGGGGCTCATGCCATAAGCTTTTTTCGGTCTTAATTGGATGCAGCTAGACAACTAAAGACTGATACACAGTGGCCTAACTAAATGTGACGGGGCCCTGGTGCGAACATTGTGACATTAACTTTTTTTCAATTTTAACTAAATTAGATACAACTAGAAAGCTTAAGAAACAGCAGATACAAATGATGCTTCTTTTTTCAGCACTTGATGCCATGATGAGAACACAAATAATAACAATAATTATATATATAAAAAAAAAAATTATTAATACTAATAAATAAGGAGGCTGAACAACAATGATGGGGCCCCCTGATCTTATGGGCCCCGGTGCAGTCGCAACCTCTGTACCCCCTATAGCTACGCCCAGGCTGATACAGCAGAGGCAAATGGTGCTTCCGCTTCCTTTCTTTAAATGATGGGAGCAAAAATCTGATAAATAAGGCGGAAGATCAATAATTTTGAGGCCACCCTGTCCTTCTGGGCCCCTGTGCGGTCGCACCCCCACAAGTTAGGCTCCTGCTTGAAACAAAAAAATACCTAAAGCCAAAATAACTCATTGGGCATCCCAATTAGGGATTCTTGTCTTCATGGAGCCCAGTAGGAAAGCTTGGGCATAATACTCACCTTTCCACATTACTGGCTTATCAGAAGATGCACTGGTGCATTCCCATCATTGGGCTTGCATGCACCATGCGAGGTGCAGCACATACTCACCCAGCGAAACCTATTGGCTGCCAGCAGTCATGTGGGACGTGTTTCTATTTATAACATAGAAACATAGAAACATAGAAGGTTGACGGCAGAAGGAGACCATACGGTCCATCTAGTCTGCCCTTATGTGTATACTGTATGTACTCTTTATCTTATGTGTATACTGTATGTTCTCTGTATCTTATGTGTATACTGTATGTTCTCTGTATCTTATGTGTATACTGTATGTTCTCTGTATCTTATGTATATACTGTATGTTCTCTGTATCTTATGTGTATACTGTATGTTCTCTGTATATTATGTGTATACTGTATGTTCTCTTTATCTTATGTGTATACTGTATGTTCTCTTAATCTTATGTATATACGGTATGTTCTCTTTATCGTATGTATATACTGTATGTTCTCTTTATCTTATGTGTATACTGTATGTTCTCTTTATCTTATGTGTATACTGTATGTTCTCTTTATCTTATGTATATACTGTATGTTCTCTGTATCTTATGTATATACTGTATGTTCTCTTTATCTTATGTGTATACTGTATGTTCTCTGTATCTTATGTGTATACTGTATGTTCTCTGTATCTTATGTGTATACTGTATGTTCTCTGTATCTTATGTGTATACTGTATGTTCTCTGTATCTAATGTGTATACTGTATGTTCTCTTTATCTTATGTGTACACTGTATGTTCTCTTTATCTTAGGATAGATGTGTGCTTATCCCAGGCATGTTTAAATTCAGTGACTGTTGATTTTTCAACTACCTCTGCTGGAAGTTTGTTCCAAGTTATTGTTATAAGAGATTGGATATTTTTAGATTTTCTTTTTGTGAATGTAAAAATACATTTCAGGAGATTTTTAATTTAAAAAAGTCAAAGTCTTATGAAAATGATGTATGAAGTGGACTGATAGTGAAGGATTCACTGAAGAGGGCCGCCACCCATTGGCCGTGGTGCTCTTATCTAACTGATCTACAATTACTTAAAGTGGACCAAAACCCACGGAGATCGGTCCAGGAATCTATAAGATTCCCAGGCCGATTGATTCCCCCCCCCCCCCCGGGGCATCCAAAATGCTCCGCTGTGTGAAACCCCCAGGTCACCCATAAACTCACCTTCTTTTCCGATCCAACAGTGCAAGTGCGAGCCATTGCCACATCCCTGCTATCCCTCTAGCAAGGCGTGTGTCCGTGCCAGGCATTTGTGAATGGCCAGCGCGGGCACGCTCCCTGTTAGAGGGTAGAAGGGGATGCGGGCACTAGCGTTTAGATCCACGCTGATTGGGCGAGCGGCCACGCATGCGTCGCAGGATCGGGAAGAGGTGAGTTCGGGCGACCTGGGGGGTTTTACACAATGGGGCACCCCCGATTGGGATGGGACCAAAACCCAGGATAGTCAAAATCCTGGGTTTTGGACCACTTTAAAGTGGAACAAAACCCACTAGCGGCCGGCTTGGAATCTAAAAGATTTAAGGGCTGGCTGCAGGATTTTCTCCAAGTTATCCCGAATCTGGATGTCCTGCTGTGGGAAACTCCTGAGGAAGTCCAAAAAAACTAATGCTTGCACAGGCTCTCGTCCAATGAGAGTCGTCCGCTGTGACAGCGTTATTTGGCAGACAGCGCTCATTGTTTACACGGTATTCAGGCTGGGGTGGGAGCGCGCACATGGCTGGGGATACAGGGGATGCAGCAGGGGTTGAAAGTCTTACTATGACTTAAAAAAATGGACTGGATGCTGAAATTGTTAGGTTGTCTATGGTTCACCGGTGGGCCTAGGGGACCAATGGACGCCCACCTACCCCTGAGTCAGTGCCTGGCCCCAGGGTCGGCTCCAGGTTTATGCAGGCCCTTGGGCGATTGAGTCTCAGTGGGCCCCTTGCCGGTGTGGTATGGTACACCATACATTGCAACAAAAGTTGCCTGTATGAATATAAAATGTTAAAAAAATGGAAATAAATAGAAATAACAAAAGCATGGAATGAATGACAGAACCAAAGAAAGAATAAAAGGAATGACAGAAAAAAGCAGGGAAGACAGGGAGTAGCAATGGGAGAAAAAAACAGAAGAGATAGGAGACAGACAGACAGAAAAGAAGGACTGACAGAAAAAAAATAGAAGGAAAGAAAAAAGAAAAAAGAGAATAGCAGAACGAACAGATGAAAGAAAGAAAAAAATATAGATGGAAGAAAGAATGAATGAAAAAGAATAGAAGGAAAGAAAAAAAGAATAGAAGCACTGACAGAAAGAAAGTCTCTCCCAATGGCCAATCTGCCCCTGCCTGACAGTCTTTAGTCCTGGGTACTGTAAGGCCATGTGCCCAGCATAGGCACTGCCCAGGGTATAGGGAATGAGGTGGGCCCTCTCAAGGTGCAGGGCCCCGGCATCTGCCCGGGTATGCCTAGTGCTGGCATTTGCCCTGCCTGGCCCTGTCCACTCCTTTCAAGTGCTAGAGACCAGGTTGGGTATTTTCTTTAATGGATATCCCTGTTGTAACCCCTTACAAAAAGGGTTTTGATGGGGGGCTCTACTTTAATGTGATTTAAACTGCAGTGCTCAGTCATCCAGGATGCGCTCTCTATCTCTCATCATTGGAGTGTAGCAGACGGTAGTAATACCTGTCCAGGTAACACTATGGAATGACGGCACGTGTACAATGCAGGCCGGGAGAATAATCGCCTCTGCATGGCTGACAGCACCCGCAGACAATACAGGTGGGTGGAAAGCTCTCTCTCTATTATATAGACACAGGATCTGCCCGTCTCTGTGATGTCACTTCAGCATACGTATCCCTCTTTTATTTTCACTCTAAACACTTCCCTGGTTTTAAAGAAAAAAACCCTTTAATATGTCAAAAATAGGATGCTGCTGGATATCCCTAATCAGAACAGTCAAGGCATGTGTGCCGCCCAAGATAAGAGACCTGATGGATGTCTGCCCTGGGTAAGTTTGTGTTTATTATAGTGGTAGGGGTCTCAGGGCCACCATCAGGAAATTTGGGGCTCCCATAAAACCTACTGATCATTCGCCCTAACCTATATGTAAACTAACTACTTTGAGGCTCATTATTGGGGGGGGAGGGGTTTTCTATCGGGCTGGCCCGGTATTAACCCCTAACGGTCTGGTGTCTACGGTGTAGAAGGTAGGTTGTGGGGTCCTGCTCCCCCTGTACTGTAAAAAGCAGCACTAAACTACTACTTAATAGCCCTACTATCAACCATACAAGGTAACCCCCACCAAATACATTCCTCTAACAAAATGGTCAACTGTTTCTAACTCCTACTGGGGGAGCTATAATATTATTATATTGTATATTACATCATATGTATACTTTAAAGTCTATATATCCCATATATATATTGTATACTTCTAGATATATTTTTTATACTTTTATATATCTCTACTTATATCACACAATGAATGTACCCCTGAATATTTAAATACTTACTTACATATTTATATACTATATATATTTTATTTCATATTTCATTCTTTATTCATTTTTTTTTGTTCCTAAAAAAACTTGCAATGTAAACCAATATATTGACACATATTATTATACCATAGATGTTAATTTTGGCCACATACACTGAGGAAGCACTAAGCCGCGAAACGCGTCTGTATTAAGCCAACAAACAAGACCAATCCTTGCTACAAACTGTACTTGCTACAAATTGGTCAGAAAATACCGAATGAATACTCATTGTACTGTAAACTTCATTGCTACAAACCAATACCTGCTAAAGGACTCAATAAAAATTTCACAGACTACTGTGTGAATAATTGCACCCTAATGTGATCCACTGTTATTACTATGTATTTTTGAATGATTACTTGTGAATTGTATTTAAACTTGATATAGGAGGATTGGGACACCCTCCCAGGGTCCAAGCGAGCCCCCCAACTTTTCAGGTTTCCCTTCTCTCACAGGGAAATCCTCCCCCCTATTTTCTACTTTGAGGCTCACTGTCTCTCCAAAACTCTGGGGACACCTAAATGTCGCACTTTGCTGACATTAAGCGAAGACTATCCCACCAAATGCAGAATGCCGGATGTCTTACAACTGCTATGACTGCTCAATCGCTTACATGGACCTAAGATCCTTGGACCATGTGACCAGAGGGGTGGCGCTACACCTACATATACACATGAACAGGGCTGGCTCCAGGTCTATGTGGGCTCTTGGGCGGCATGGTCTCAGTGGGCCCCTTTTTGGTGAAGAGTTGCGTCACATCACCAAGGGACGTTTCAAATCCGGATTGCCCCTAAGGATCAGGCTATTTGGACCAAAACTCTAGTTTTGGTCTAATTTGAAGCGCACCAAACCCATTTAAACCTGACCTCCGAGTCTAAACGAATCTAGATTCTCCTGAATTTGGATGCCCCATGTGTGTGACCCCCACCCCCCCACCCCCCTTTGTTCATTACTTTCCTGGATCTGGTGAATGCACTGTGGGATCGCCAGTTTGAGTTAGCGGCCAAACCAGGGGGGATCTTTCACAAACAGGGGCATCACAAATTGAGATGCCCCTGTAAAGCGGACCAAAACTCAGGGGTGGAATTGCTTGCATAGTGGGTATGCCAGGGATCCCAGGGGATATCACAAATTGAGATGCTCCAGGGACAGGAATCAGTTGGGGTGAACAACTTAATAGCAGAACAAAACCCAGCACCCCTGGAATCTAAATCGAGATGCCCCGTTGTGTTGAACCCCATATGGGGGGGGGGGGGAATTGTCCCATTTTTAATTTGGTCCGATGTTCCTCTTTAAGATGTTCCACTTTGAGGCCACCAAAAAGGGGTCATTATACATATATGTAATGACTGGCTCTATCAGTCAGGCTGAGGTCCTGAGGTCCTCTCCTGTGGCAGGGACGGACCTATAGGGGGTGTGACTGCACTGGGACCCAGAAGATCAGGGGGCCCTAACATTGTTGCTCTTAACTGAACCCATAGCAGAGAAAATGGGCCTGGAGTGCCTTCCCCCTGCCCTGTGAGTAGGGGGTCGGGGAATTCCGCCAGGAGTTTTTCCGCCCGAGGGGTGGTGGCCGGGAGGGAACGAGAGTCCATTCAGTTAGCATCTCCCCTCCCTCTCACAATGCCTTAAGTTGTGGGAGAGATGTGGTAGGGTGGGCTGACCCCAGCTGGGTCCTCCGGGGGGCGGCGCCCTAGATGCCCCACATGACACTGACCACAAGCAATGATTAGTAAAAAAACCTTTTGCACAATGTGCAATGTCTAGCACCACTCCCAATTATCATCAACCTGAGGAACCTTTTTTGGCACCTTGAGAAAGTGGACTTTGCTCCACGGAACGCGTGGGTGGTGAGATTCTGTACCTGGTCCAGCAGGGGTGATTTTGCACTATAGGGGTGTTTGTACCAGATGGTTCTGGCATGTTTATTTGATATTAAGTAGATACGTTTTGCACATATAATATTTATAACTTTGCTCTGCATTATTGCACTTTTTTTGCACTAGCACTTCAGATTAGACACAGGATATTTATTGGTAGCAATAAAATTATTTGATTATGTATATACGGTATGAACTTTGGAAATTGTTATGAGGGTTCCTTGCTGTGGCCGGGTTTGTGTATAAATGTTTTTTAAGATTGTGATTGTACTGAGTTTATGTATATGTCTGTGAGTTTATGTAAATGTTTGTAGTCTTTTTTAACATACTAATGAATTAAAAATGGTTGTATTGATGTGACTTTGAAGGATTGATTATTAAGGAACATTTGGTGCCTCCCCGGGCAACCCATTTTGCGGTTTACTGGGACCGCTGTTGTTTATATTGACCGCAATGCACGTGTGGCCGGGGGAGATGCCATGTTTTATAATATAAATATTGTATATTTGACTTTACTCCATATATTACTAAGGCGCACCATCTTTGCATCCCGAAGCGCGTCAGATTAGTCATTCCATGTGAGTTATGGATCATTTTATGGCGCCTGTGAATTTTTAATGCATCTGATAAATGCTGTTTTAGATATACCTGAGTGCTGAACAGTACATATCTATCTCATAACAGCCCTTTGGGGTGAATATGTAGTACATTCGCAAGTTGTATGACACGTTTCGTCTGCCTATTCAAAGTATGACACTTTGAATAGGAAAATCATTTAATGATGCAGATCTGCATGTTACACCTCAAAGTGGGACAGATAAGAACAACGGGGGACAGGGGACAGGGGACATGGACTCAAAAGAGGGACAGTCCCTCCAAATCAGGGACACTTGGGAGGTATGTCCATGCTAATTTGTAACGTATCTCCGTACCTTTTGGGCTATTGGCAGTCATGTCCTCCCATCTCCATTGTTCCTCATTGCTCCCCTCCCAACGGTCATAGCACTGATCCCACTGGAAGGGCCTGCTGAACATCCTCCCTTTACCATAACTCCCAAGTGTCCCTGATTTGGAGGGACTGTCCCTCTTTTGAGTCCATGTCCCCTTGTTCCTCGTTGTTCTCATTTGTCCCTCTTTGAGGTGTAACATGCAGATCTGCATCAATAAATTATTAATTTGCCTATTTAAAGTGTTTATATTGTTTTAACTTCTACACCCTCAATGAGGGATGGTAGGTATGACTTTACATTTGCTTCTCAGGAAAAAGTGTTTGCAAACTATCTGCAAAAAAAAATTGTCTGTTGCCCTAAGAAAAGGGTCACACAATTCCGACAGGCCTCACTGGAAACAATGACAGCTGCAATTGTTGAGTGTCTTATTGTGGAGGGGCAGCTTAGCTGAAGTGTTGACAGAGGGCTCCTTAAAAACTAATCTGGCTTTATTCAGAGAATATAAGAGAACAGAACTTATTATAAACACACTGGAAAAATACACACATGAAAAAAGTTTAAAAGAAGTAATGACATCAGTCACAGAAAACATTTACTGTCACATTGTCAAACAGAGCCCTGCAATCATCTGTTTTCTAGCTGCTAGTCATTTACCTGGGAACCAGTCGCTTTTTGATGAATTTTCTTTTCATCCAAGAAATTGGCTGTTTTTGCATGGAATTTGGAGCCCTGCTGCTGCTTCTACCCCATTGGGTTTACAGTCGCTACTTCTAAAATGAATTAGCAGTTTGTAGAAAATGCCTCCAACTTAATGGAAAATGTTGGCTCTCCAAGAGGAGCTTTGCCACCTCTAACCCAACTAGGTTCATGAGAGATTTTAGTGTTATTATTGTAATTTTTTTTCCCAGATTGTTGAACACAACCGAAATGTATCTGACTCAATGTTGGGTCCCTCAAATAAGGAAAAAAACATTTGTCCGAGGGCGACTACAAACCATAGACCCGGAAAGCTGCAGATACTCCAAATGTGGAACAGTGGGTGGACCAAAAGACCACAGACAAGGATAAAAAGTAGTAGGAACAGGGCTATTTACATTAACTATAAGTCCCTAGATGTATCATCAATAGTGTTGGGGCGAATCTCTGTAAGTTCGGGTTCGGCAACAAAAATACGTGTCCCCGAAGCCAGTCTCCATTGAAATCAAAGGGGACCCGAACTTTGGGACCCAAAAATTATAGACGGGCCCCGTCCAAGTTAGAGCCGCTTCCTGCTGCTGCAAACTCTGCATTAGGTTAAGCTGGTTGAGAGGCTGCTTTCTGGGTTTAGAAAAATGCAGAATTCAAACACAGACTTCTGGCTGAAGTCCGTGTTAGGGTTTGAGAACCCGTACTTGCAAAGTTTGCAGTACGGGGTTGTCCAACACTAATCATCAAGTCTAAGCTTGAAGATGACTCAAAAAAACAGCATAAGCCACACAATGATCACATATACTTGTTCGTGGGGGCCCCAAGTGGTTCAGGAAATTGGCAATGTCAAGTTACCAGATGCCACTGGATTTATTTTTCGCTGAATCTGGAGTTGCACTCCTAACATTCCCGCATGATCTAGGTATCAGTTTGAGTTGAGGAACCATTGAAGCTTAAGATCATTGAAGCTTGGGATTTCTTGAGAACAATTTTGGTGGCCACATTACTTATTTAGAAATCATCTTGATCCTGATTCCTTGCCATGTCCTCACCGGCATCATCAGCAGCCCTGTCAATGCCATGAGATCATATGTCACTTCAGCTTGTTTGCGGAACCCTCAATGTAGCAATGACGAATGGCAAAAAAACTGGGTGCAGCAGAACTCCTCTTTCCTTTCACTGTACAAATAGGAAACATTTATATTGGCAGCAGTAAAATTTGCATGCTAAGCACGCCATTAATTTTCGCCTTTCGTAAACTGACAGTCCTGAGCTCCTCCTGTGTTTCAAGCCGGCGCACCCACACTTTGGCCAGTAGCAATTAAGTCCGAATTCAAATCATTTATAATGCAGAGAGGCGACCATTGATTGTGCACCGATTACTCACAGTAATGTTCTCTCATGTGTGCTTAGCTTTTGTGGCTGCTGAGAATATGCAAAGCCTTTCAGGCAAATCTTTCTCTACAGTAGTAAGAGCACTGTAAACCGACAACAGCTGGGTAAACAAGGCCACCACTGATATATTATTTCCCAATATTGTGATATAAGAATGCTGAGATAAGGCCGTTCACGCCCAGTTTCTTAGGTAAGCGCTTTCAATAGAAGAGGGCAATTCAGATTTGGGACACCAGGGCATCAAGTTGGGGGGTTAGTTAACTGATTTTTGAATACTTCCCAACCACAAGACACGCTACACCACATGAACAAAAGACACCAGAAAACCAAATCCATGTGTGTTTGTTGAACATTTAATTAAAAAAACATCACTGTGGAGCTGGTCCCACTAGATGGGAAGGCTTTTCAGTTACAGAATTTGTAATACTACATGTAAGACATGCTGTTGCTAATGGTAACCTTGTGTGTTTTGGGGCATTAAGATTCTGTAACCCTTACCATGGTCAATGTATCCATCAAGGATTCCTTCAAATGCTTTGTTTTGAGTTTGATGTGTTTTCCCTCTGGAATGTAAATGAATGCTTTACATCCAAAAACTTTTAGGTGCTTTACACTTGGCTTTTTATTGTGCCACTGTTCATATGGGGGCTTTCTCCATCATTTTAGAAAACAGTCTGATCTGCAAATAAGCGGCTGTCATTGCTGCCTCACCCCAGTATTTTGGTGGTAGCCCAGAGTCTGTCAGCATACATCGGATCATTTCAGGCAGAGACATCATACAAAGTTACAATTTGTTTTAATTGATTTGTCAGTTAAGTCTGACCTAATTCAGCATCAATCTAGACAAGGTTTTCTCAAGTCTGTCAGACCTACTCATGGTCAATAAGGTCCTCAAGTTCTTAAAGTTAACAGATCACTCACAAGCTCTTCTGGTCCCAGAGTTTCTGCTCGGTGCTGCGCTTCTCTTCAAAACACTGGAGTAACTTTTTTTGCAGGAGTTGGACATGTTGCAGAGTGTAAGTGCTGGGTGCAGTGAAGTCAAATCCAGATAGACATTTGTGGTGTAACAGGAACTAGCTTTAATGGAACATGAGTGCAGTAAGAGAGGTTCACCTTATATGGTAGATGACATAGACAGGAAAAAGTAGTCATAGAGATCACCTCTATGTACAACATGCAGTAGAGAATGTACAATGGAGGCTACACATAGTTATATGTAACAGCACCATCTACTGTCATAAATGTAAAATGTATTAACCTAGCAATATAGATGCAAATCATATACAGAGACAAGCTGCAAGCTGTTGCATGGCATCTCTAACACCCCTTCAGCTTGCATTAGACCATATATACTCCTCTGAAGTTTGCATAATAGATCTGGCCTTTGTTCATCTTTGAATCCTAAATATCCCTTGGCTACAAGTCTTGCTTTATATGGCTCCACTGTGCCATCTGCATAAAACTTCACCTTTAAAGTCACTTTACAACCTACGACTTTCCTTCCAGGTGGTAACTCTGTAAGTGTCCATGTTTTGGTGTCATGCATTATCCATTCACTGGCTTCCCATTCTGAAAGCTGAGATATGTCTTCCCAAGTTGCAGGTTCATTAGTACTGTCAGTGCTTGCCTTGTATGAAAGACGTAAAGGTCTTTTTTAGCATCTTGGTTCTGTGTCTGTGTCTTGCTTGTGTCTGCTCTTCAGCACTGGTAGGTTCTGTGCTCACTTCAACTGTTTGTTCAGAAGTTACAGATGATGGCTGATCAGTGTCAGTTTCTCTTCTGTTCTTACTTCCTCTGTTGTCACCACATTGTCTTTCAGATCTTCAACAAAAGTTATGCTGTTGCTAATGGTAACCTTGTCTGTTTTGGGCTTTAGGACTGTTTTGGGCTTCTGTAACTCTTAAAATTGTCACTGTATCCAACAAAGATTCCTTCAAATGCTCTGTTTTAGAGTTTGATGTGTTTTTCCCCTGGAATGTAGATGAATGCTTTGCATCCAAAAACTCTTAGGTGTTTCCATTTTAAACTTCCATAAATCATAAACTCCACCGGCCCACATTTTGGAATGAAGGAAGTGACCCACTGCCATACAAAGCAGGGTCAAAATGAGTGTGTCTGCCCATGTATGACATGGTGGGATTAACAACATGGGAGAACCCTGTGAGTTCTTTTAGGTGTGATTGGCTGGATTGCGACTTATCTAGCTTGTACAGCCAGCGCATGGCGCATCTTATCAAATTGTAAAATACCAGCATATCAAATGAAGTGCAAAATAACGTTTATTTTTTGCAATTCAAATTTAATTAAATTAAAATGTAAACTTTAACACAACTCCCGATATGCAGATGTTGGTCCACTTTAACTCCCCTGGATATGCAGTTTTGGTCCACTTTAACACCCCCGCTCCCCTGGTTTTGCAGTTTTGGTCCTCTTAAAGCGGACCTTCACTCTGAATAAGAGTCTATCTTATATGTTTCCCCCACACTGTACATACAGATTGCTCACATTAAAAATCATCCTACCTGCATCTACTGCATGTTATGAGCCTTTAAACATCCAAGATGGCGGCTTATGGAAGCCGCCATTTTATCAGGCAGCCTGCAAACAGGAAGTGCTTGCAAACAGGAAGTGACTGTGCTGCTCTGCATTCTGGGACTGCTGACCTTTCCCTGACCCCAGCTCTGCTCTGTCTGAGCAAAGCACAGCTATAACCTGCCCCCCTGTACCTTATCCCACTCTCCTCTCCTCAGTAAGTGTGATGCTTCTGAGTCAAGATGGCGGCGCCCGTATCCTAAATTCCTGAACAGAGTTGCAGCCCAGTGGGTGAAAGAATAATAAGTTACTGACTAAAAATGTAAAATATATTAATTTTAGATGCTGGGGAATCGTTTGGGCTTTTCATTAAATCATGGTGAAGGTCCGGTTTAAACACCCCCCCCCCCACTGCTCCCCTGTATAAATAACAAGACCTATCCAGACTACACTAAACGACTGGATGGACACTCAGACTCCTCAGCTTCACCTGCATAATCTTCTTCAATGCTGCCCTGGCTCCTGACTGACGCTGCTGAGGTCGGAACCCGGAAGACGAACATGCGCTCTTTGCACTGCGTGAGTGCGAGATGCTGATGTCAGTCCCGGGCAGCACTCCTCCTCTGTGCTTTGCTAGCCCATCGGGTGGGTCCATTCCCCTGGAAGGTTGGGTGCCCTTAACTTGTTTGCTGGGACTGAAAGGTGGCGTGCGGCGGTGGCAGTGGTGGCAGCAGCACGGCGGCTGGCTCCGTGCTCAAAGAAAATTATAGGCCGGTTTTCTCCATGCTGATGCCACCCCATCGCTTGGT
The DNA here is from genome assembly GCA_027917425.1 of Gastrophryne carolinensis. Classification (NCBI taxonomy): domain Eukaryota; kingdom Metazoa; phylum Chordata; class Amphibia; order Anura; family Microhylidae; genus Gastrophryne; species Gastrophryne carolinensis. The sequence continues at coordinate 490,347,502 of CM051236.1, read as the reverse complement.
GCCGCCCACAAGCCCTGCCTCATTATGGGTGCAGCCCTGGACATGCACCTCAAAGCCTAATCTTATTGCACCCCTCCAACTGTGTAACCTATTATTGCTTGTCACCAACTTCTTGAAGCAGGCTGCTAGTTGAAATGAGATCTAGGCCCTGGCAATGAATACATGAGCGCATGCACAAGAACTTGGAAGCTAGGGTAGTATAATGACATGCAGAGCCCTCGGAACCCTGAAACTCTGCACCAGTTTGTGCTTTGGCACCACTACCATGGCCCTATCTGCTGCATGGCCCTATCTGCTGGCGGTCACCAATCATCAATAAATACTTGGACAAGGACTTTAAACTTTTGCCTGGAATATCCCTTTAAGTTGATCTTTGTGAATGATGTGTTTGGGTGGACTAACAAGTAGCAGCACAGACACAAAGTCATCCTGATGCTTCCAGGAACAGTCTGTGGATTGTTTATTCCGAGTTAAATTTCTTCCCAGTGTTGCAGTAGTGCGCCAAGTTGTGTTGTGCAACGTCACTGGCAGGAATATCAATGAAAGGGGACACAGCTTGCCGCAATACTCCACTGAGTGTTGAATAAAAAACATTAAAATATATTTTAGGAAATAGAGGATTTTTCAGAACCATGTGGAGTTCTCAGAAAGGAATTAAAACAACATTAACTATTTACAGGTCCGTCTAACTTGTTGACCTAAAAGTAACCTTTTCCTCTCTCTCTCTGCTATTTCTCATACTTATATCTTAAAATGGACCAAATACCCAGGATTTTGACTATCCAGGGTTTTAGTTCTTTCCCCTGGGGCACCCCGATCCGGAAATAGAGAATTCCCATAAAATATAGAATGTTAGAGATATAGGCTTAAAATATCTAAACTAGGTCTCCAACTAGCTTCCCTAGCTAGGATGGTAACTGAGCCTCTTAGAAGCTAATTTGGTATCAACGGAGACCCAGACATCTTGGCTGCAATGGGGTGGACACAATAGATTTGGGTGTTAATTATGTAATGTAAATGAAATCAATGCCTGGCCACGAAATCCCTTTGTCAGTAGATGGGCTGGGTAAAGGGAGGGGCTAGTCCTTCCCAACAGGAAGTCAGGTGTCCTGGAAAGATTTTGAGTAATATTTGGGCAGTTGGGAGTAAGGACGCATGTGCATGAGGGCCCTGTATTGGTAACTATGAGCAAGTAATTTTAGGCCTAGTTGGCAACTGTAAATAGTAATAGGAAATTTTAGGAAATGTTTTATGTAATTGTATAGTCCCTGTGATACCTATACTGTCTAGGAGTTAATGTTTAGGCCCTAATTTTATATATATTTTCTAGTATTTTTACATATGTACAACTGTCCTGTATCCTAAGTCTGTGCACAATATACACAATCGTTGATGTGATTCGTTTTGTTACCCACAACCTAGAACCTACTGTGAGCAGTTATTGTTATATTGATCATTGATATTTTTATTGATGTTTTTATTATAGTAATTGTTTACACCGCTGTTAAACCGCCCCCCCCCCCCCCTCCCCAGGCCGCCCAGTGTCACCTTTCCTACACACATGCGCATGGACGTCCTCATGTACAATCAGCTCGCGTGGATCCGCTCACCTCAACCCATCTAACACTCGGCTACAGACTAATTTTGCCGAGTGGAGTCGAGCACACTGGCGACCGCATCCCCCCTACCCTCTAACAGGGTGCGTGCCTGCTCTGGCAATTCACAAATGTCTGGCAAAGGAATTTGTGAATAAACTAAAGGCATGCCAGGCAGTGGCTGATGCTAATGCATGTGCCATTGAATCGGGGGAGAAGGTGAGTTTAGTGGGCGACCTGGGAGGTTTCACACAGCGGGAATCAGGATGCTCTGGGGGGAGGCAACGAGGCGGCCTGGAATTTTATAGACGTTGGCACATCCCCTCCATTGCAATGAATAGGGCCATGATAGACCGATGCCGCTGAAGGATGGATTTGCTGGCTCCCCAAGTATGAAGATACTGGTGCTGCATGGGGGTGCTGTGGGGGACAAATGGTGAGTATACAGAAGAAAGAGGGAGGCACTCAAGAAATTTATCAAAAAAGTATATTTTATTTCATATCACTGAATTACCGTATATACTCGAGTATAAGCCGAGTTTTTCAGCCCACTTTTTGGGCTGAAAAAAGCCGCCTCGGCTTATACTCGAGTCAGCTCCCGCACTCACCCTCTCACTTCCAGCTGTTCCTCCGCTGCCGCCCGCACCTCATGTGCCGGGGACGGGATGCCGCTCAGCGTCTCCGGGGGGGGCCTCCCTCGGGCCGGCCTGGACGGTGGGGAGGGGGGCGGCGGTGCTCTGCGCCATTGTGCCGGTAGGGCGGGGACCGGAGCACACTGTGCAGCCCAGCGGCAAGCGCCGGGCCAGAAGCGCAGCGACGGAGGGCAGGGCACGCCGGCCGGGGGCGGTGACGCGCACGTTCTGGGCCGGCCTCTTAAGATGCTTCTACGGACAGGCTGTGCAAACGAGAGGTAAGTGTGTATACCGTATATACTCGAGTATAAGCTGAAAAAAGCCGCCTCGAGTCAATAACTTGTTCCATTTTTTTATGGTAAAATTAGGTGCCTCGGCTTATATTCGGGTCGACCTATACTCGAGTATATACGGTAATCACTGCACATAACCACTACACAATTAAAATCCCTTAAAAAACACATAATGAGACATTATATAAAAGACAAACCAACATAGAAGTGTGTAGGCGATGGGGAGAGCACTGGCATACACAAATATCAATCAGCATCTATATATATAAAACACATAAACACAAGTGATGTAATCAGTGCAAATAACAATGTGCAAATCCTATGATCCGGATCCTATATCAAATAACTATAAAGTGCAAAGTGCAACCAATCAATAGATACAAATACAATGTGTAATCACAAACAGAACGTACATGATTACCCAATACCTAAATACCCTATAAAAAATATAAATGAACACAAAATACCTCACCAATGTAAATGCTAGTATCAATCAACCATTAAATACCAAATGCAGCGCAAAAATATATCCAACCAAAATATACTCAAGGTATCACAGGTATGCCAGTAAAGGGTCTCCTCCCGCCTACAGCACCAGGAGCCACGCGTTCCGTGGGTGTATCCTCCACTTCATCAGGCTATATGAATGCTGGCTAAGCAGACCTTAAACACAGCGCTTCCTCCCCCCCCCCCCATTCAAAGTGGCCAATGTCTCACCTGTAACCAAAATCAAATCCGGGTGTTAGACCTTGGCACATCCCCTCCATTGCAATGAATAGGGCCATGAGAGACCGATGCCGCTGAAAGATTGATTTGCTGGCTCCCCAAGTATGAAGATACTGGTGCTGCATGGGGGTGCTGTGGGGGAAAAATGGTGAGTATAGGCTTTTTTGGTCTCTGCCTGGACAATCCCTTTAAATTCCCTTTAAATTCCTGTACTGGTCAGGCATCGTAACTAAGGGCCTTGGGGCAGAATGAAGATACCCAGGATAAAGGACAGGGAAGATTGGAGAATGTATTATCTATTACCACTGCTGCTTATCACTGATTGTTATACACATAAAATATATTTATGATTATGATAATAATTAACATTTCTAAAGTTGCATTCATTAAACACTATCGGGAATTATTGCTTTCCTCTTTTCTGGAATGTAAACATTTGTGTTAGGATTGTGACCCCAGACCTGAGATTTACTTACCAGCATGCTGTTTCCAAGTTTCTTTCATTCCTGTGGCTCTGTAATGGTCAAGTCGGAGTGGCTTTCCTGGCTTTGAGTAAAGCATAGCTTCTACCTTCAAATCCCAGAATCTTTCCACTGATAAGAGTAAGCTCTCCTTAGCATAGCAGACCTTGAAAAAATCAGGCAGCAGTAACGACAGACAAATCTCCCTAGGTGAGAATGATGCCAGTAACCCTTTAGCTACTAAAAACAAGACTGTGATCCCCTCCTCTGAAGAGGTAAGGAAGGTGGAGCGTCATCTCTGCCTCAGTCATTTAGATGATTATCAAGCCAGGAAGTCTCCGCTGGATACACCAAATACACCAGTTCCTGTACGGTTGCAAACAAATAAAAAAACTAATGGACATTTTTCAAAATGCCACTGAAAGCGTAATGAAGCTGGCCATGAAATCTAAAAGATGCCAGGGCCGGCTGCTGCCTTTCCCCTGGGGCACCCTAAATCTGGATGCCCCATTGTGTAAACCCCCTCCCCAGGACACAGCAAAACTCACCTCTTCTGGCATCTTTGGGCTGTGGGGACAGAAGTGCTCCGGCTGCTGGGGAAGCGTCTGCTCTCACTCCTGCTATAAACAGAGCTGTATTCCAAACATTAGTTATGCACGGCAAATGGCTCTGATTGGACGAGAGCCCGTCCATGCGCTATAGGACCAAGGAAAGGGGTTTGTATAGGTTATCTGGGGGGGGGGGGGGGTTCACACAGCGGGGCATCCCAAGCCAGGATGCCCAGGGGTCAATGCGAAAAATCCAGGAAATTCAAAATCCCAGGTTTTGTTCTGCTTTAAAGCGGACCTTCACCATGGATAACAGCATATCTTATATGTTTCCCTCACCCTGTACATACAGATTGCTTACATTAAAAATCATCCTACTAGCATCTACTGCATTTTCTGAGACTTTAAACATCCAATATGGCGGCCCATGGTGTCTCAGGCTACCTGCAACCAGGAAGTGTCTTCTGACTATGCCGCTCTGCATTCTGGGATTGCTGTCCTTTTCCTGACCAAACCACAGCTATAACCCCGCCCCCCTGTACTTTTGACCACTCTCCTCAATGGGTGATGCTACAGAGCCACGAGGGTGGTGCCTATATCCTACAGTCCTGAACAGAGTTTCATGCCAGTGGGGGAAAGAATAAAAAGTGACTAAATAAATTAAATATATTAATTTTAGATGCTAGGAAATTGCTTTTTAAGGTATAGGCTTTTCATTACATGATACTGAAGGTCCGCTTTAAGTCTGCATCCATCAATGTTTCCCAGATGAGGAGCTTTACTCCAATTACTGTATGACGTGTCCCTGTTCCAAGAACTTTTCCTCTTTGCCGGGACTCAGTGCAGAGAAGGTTTCCTGAAAGAACCATTTCTCAACCCAATCTGCTGAGCAATGCAACAGGTCTTATGCTAAGAAACTAAACAAATCACTTTAGTTATCCCCTATTTCCTAAAAATACAATTTCTTGAATTAAACCAGTGCCTTAGCTTTCCAATCAGTGGCACCATCGCCCATTGAGGGCTCCCCCCCCCCTTACATGTACTCACACTGGCAACCTAAAGTGGACCAAATACACAAATTAAATAGGGGGAATATTGTCTAAATCATTTGCCCAATTTTTCTCATTCAACAGAATTAAGGCTGTTCTGCACATCACTAGTAAGTGACAAAGATGTTAAAGCGGACCTTCACCCTAAATAAGAGCCTATCTTATATGTTTCCCATACCCTGTACATACAGATTGCCCACATTAAAAATTATCCTCTCTGCATCTACTGCATTTTCTGAGCCTTTAAACATCCAAGATGGTGGCCCATCGAGTCTCAGGCTGTGTGTCTACTGACTGTGCCTCTCTGCATTCTGGGATTGCTGACATTTTCCTGACTTCTCCGTCTGTTCAAAGCACAGCTATAACCCGCCCCCCCTGCACTTTTGCCCCCTCTCCCCAGTATGTGATGCTACGGAGCCAAGATGGCGGCGCCCGCATCCTAGATTGCTGAGTTGCAGCCCAGTGGGGAAAAGAATAAAAAGTAAGTGAGTAAAAACAGTAAAACTTTATTAATTTTAGATGCTGGGGAATCATTTTTTAAGGGTTTGGGTGTTTTATTAAATGAAGCTGAAGGTCCGCTTTAAAGTGGACCAAAACCCAGGATTTTGCCTATCCTGGGTTTTGGTCCTTGTCCCCGGGCATCCGGGATGCCCCACTGTGTGAAACCCCCCAGGTCTTCCGAACAAACTCACCTTCTCCCGGTCCTATGGCATGCGTGGCCGCCCATCCAATCAGCACGCTCGCTGGCGGCCCATTCTCTCTAACAGGGAGTTACATAGTTAATACGGTTGAAAAAAGACATATGTCCATCAAGTTCAACCAAGGGTGTTGGGGTAGGGGAAGTTATTTTTTATTTCATAGGGGAAGCTATTTATTTTATTTTTTGTCTTTTTTTTATTGATAACCACTAGTAGTAACTGTTAATGTTATATTCTTCAAAATAAGCATCTAATCCTTTTTTGAAGCTGTCAGCGGTTGATGCTGTAACAAGCTTCTGTGGGAGGCTATTCCATAGATTTATAGTTCTTATGGTAAAAAACGATTGTCGCCTCCGGAGACTAAATTTCTTTTTTTCCAATCGAAGGCAGTGCTCCCTTGTCCTTAGAGAGGATTTTACGTGAAATAGTGTTCCCCCATATTTTTTGTATGGTCCATTTATATATTTATACAAGTTAATCATGTCCCCCCGCAATCGCCTCCTCTCAAGACTAAACAGATTTAATTCTCGTAATCTTTCCTCATAACTAAGATCTTTCATTCCTCTTATTAGTTTAGTGTCTCCTCTGCACCCTTTCCATAGTCAGAGCGTCCTTTCTATGAATGGGTGCCCAGAACTGGACGGCATATTCCAGGTGAGGGCGCACCAGTGCCTTGTAAAGAGGCAAAATTACATCTCTATCCCGTGATTCCAGGCCTCTTTTAATGCACGATAGTATCTTGGTGGCCTTGGAAGCAGCTGCTTGGCATTGCATGCTGTTATTTAGTCTGTGATCTACTAGTGCCCCCAGATCCTTCTCAACAAGTGACTCTCACAGTTTTACTCCCCTGAGGACATATGTTGCCTTCGGGTTATTAGACCCCAAGTGCATGACTTTACATTTTTCCACATTGAACTTCATTTGCCAAGTGGATGCCCAGACACTCAATGAGTCCAAGTCAGCCTGAAGCTTGTGAACATCTTCAATAGACTGCACTGTGCTACATATCTTTGTGTCATCTGCAAAAATAGAGACAGTGCTTTTAATTCCATCTTCTATGTCGTTTATAAACAAGTTGAATAATAGTGGGCCCAGCACTGAACCCTGGGGTACACCGCTTACAGCTGGTAACCATTCAGAGTAGGTATCATTAACCACAACTCTCTGCACACGATCCTTCAGCCAGTTTTCAATCCAGTTACAAACTGCGTTTTCTAATCCTGAAGATCTCAATTTCCCCAATAAGCGTCTATGGGGGACAGTGTCAAATGCTTTTGCAAAATCCAGAAAAACTATATCCACAGCCGCCCTTCTGTCCAGGCTTCTACTTACTTCCTCATAGAAGCCAATCAGGTTAGTTTGGCAGCTTCTGTCCTTAGTAAAACCGTGTTGGTTGTGACTTATAATATTATGGATAGTTACATATTCGTGTATGTTGTCCCTTAATAGTCCCTCAAGCAATTTCCCCACAATGGATGTTAAGCTAACAGGTCTGTAATTGCCCGGAGAAGACCTAGAGCCCTTTTTAAAAATGGGCACCACATTTGCCCTGCGCCAGTCCCTTGGCACTATACCAGTTGCTAGTGAGTCTTTAAAGATCAACAACAGAGGTGACGAGATAAAGGAACTGAGTTCTTTGAGAACTCTTGGGTGAAGTCCATCTGGTCCTCCAGTCTTATTCACATTTAAATTGAGTTTTTCTTGGATGATATCCACGTTTAGCTTGTTAATTATTATACTCGGGCTATTACTATCAGTGGCATCTCCTGTGTTGGCTCCTTGCGCTTCTCTTGTGTACACAGAGCTAAAGAATCCATTTAACAGCTCTGCCTTATCCTCATCCCCAGTGACCATTTCCCCATTATCGTTAATTAGGGCACCTACCTGTTCTGATTTAGTTTTCTTCGAATTAATATATTTGAAAAATCGTTTAGGGTTTGTTTTGCTTTCTTTGGCCACATCTCGTTCATTTTGTGCTTTTGCCAACCTTATTTCTTTCTTGCCTTGTGAATAGCCGGCACAGGCACCACGAAGAGGTGAGTTGCGCTCGGCAATCTGGGGGGTTTCACAGAGCGGGGCACCCCCGATCAGGTCAGGTTTGGTCTGCTGAACCCTTTTATTAGATGTTTTATGTCACTATGTGCTGATGGTCTGGTCTGTGGGAAGTTCTGGGTGTGTATCATGTATTGTATTGTTTGTTCAGTATACACCACATATTGTATATATTACAATGCTTTCAATGTGTCTGTTGACTGTGCACATTGTCAGACAGAAAAGCTGACATGTCTAATATTTATAAGGTCTGGACTCTGACGTAAAACGCTGACCTGCTGCAGAGCACAGATGTCATCCTGGCCCATTGTGATTTTTCTCTGTTCCTGCACCTAGCGCTTGCAGTTTTCCTAATATCACCTGGACCTAGGCAATTAGTTTAGAGAAGGGGCATACCTACCAGGGGTCCAGAGGTTGCCCCAGAAATGAAGCACCATTTGTATTGGCTGTTTGAGTGTTTAGTTTTCTAAATGTATCTCATTGAATTATAAATTAGTTCTAAAGATACTGGACGGCACCAACTAATATATCAAGAAAATAACAAAAGTGCACTGCTCCAGTTGACAGACCCAAATTCATACCACAATATACAAGAAAAAAGGGGGGTACCCCAAAAGCCCCCTAGTAAAAAGCTGTGCTTATACCAGAGACTCACAATTGCACCCAACAATTAACTAATATTGCAAATGTATTTTAATAAACCAAAGTAGACAATACATGATTAAAATGTACATTAAAATACATAAAATACACTATTCTCACTATCTGCCAAGAGGGGCGCTGTTACCCACTGCTACCAATCTACCTAATAAAAAGTGATCAAAAAACATATTTTATATCCAATCAACATGATTCAAATAACTACCTATGTGTTATATAAAGTGCCTGTGCTCCAAAAGTGCATCCATTTACATCAGTTCATTACCAATTAAGTGCATAATACAATACAAAAAGAAAAAGTACATGCCACACAATTAATAATCAATCTTACATATCCATAGTATCCAGCGGCACCAAACACCCCCCATAACCATTGGCAAGAAGAGGTTACTGTAGGAACAATACTGGGTGTTGTGGTGTAACAGGAACAGGCTTTACTGGAACACACCCCTTCTGAACAGCTGAGGCTTAGTCTGTTAAACGTAAGCCTTAGTCTGTTAAACCTAAGCCTCAGCTGTTGAGAGATATGATACTAATGCCCTTATTCATCAAGCGATAGCGCCAGGTAGTGTCTGACGAGCGCCAGGTAGCGGCAGCTAACGGCGACTACCGACTCAAGTACGCCCGCGGCGGTCACAATGACGCATTTATCAAGCAAAATGAGGCTAGCGCCGGCGAGAGCGACGGCTAGCGCGGCATTCATCATGAAGCCGCCTGGACTGAACAGCGCCGCTGCAAATTCCCTCACAGCGCCAGGTATGAGCTGTCGCTCCCTGGCGATGTCCAATGCATTTCAATGGAGCAATCTATAATAATTCATGATTAATTGGTAATAATTTTTTTTTTAATTTTTTTAATGTCAAAAAATCGGAGAACACTTCTGCAATGTTAGGATTTCTTTTTTAGTCAAAAAAAAAAAAAAAAAAAATATGTGCAGAATTGATGTAACAGGTCTGAGATTAATGTATTCATATAACAAAATGATTCTAAAAACATGTATAATGTTACATTCAAAAAATATGGTTGTTTAGGGGTTAAAAACTAGTTAATACACATCGCCGCCAGCGCTCTGGGGTTTAAACAAGGAATGGACAGCGACAGCACATTCGGAGCGTGATTTGTTAATGAATATGAAGCTAGCCGTTCGCTCTGGCCATTCGTTGTCAGGCGCTCACATACAACGCTGGACCTGTGAAACAGCGACCCCCCAGCCAGTATTCAACATTACCGCACACCGACTGAGTCGCTGTCATCAAGCTAACGCCGGCCAAGCACAGCGAATACTGGCTGGCGCTGAAAAAATCACGCTACAGTCGCTCTTCTGTCGCTACCTGGCGCTATTGATGAATCGGCCTCTATGCCTCGAGTGTCTTTCAGTGGTCAGGGGCTTAGTAAGGATATCTGCTGTCATATCCTCAGTAGGGCAATAAAGTAACTCAAGAATTCCCTGTTCAGGAAGTTCCTTGGTCTCAAGGTGCTTTGCAGTATCTCTGCTTCATCCCCTTCTTGCTCAAAACAACTCAGGATATCATCCATGTAAATGAGCACATAGATCCATCTGTTTGCCGATTTCTTTGTGCATAAGCAGGGGTCTGCTTTACTCCTCTGAAAGTCCTTATGTGTAAGCACTTTATTTATTTTCATACTCCATGCTCTGGCAGCTTGCTTTAGACCATATATACTCCTCTGATGTTTGCACACTAGGTCAGGCCTGGTAGTTGTTTCATGTAGATGTCTTCTGTTAACTCGCCATGTAGAAATGCTGTTATCACATCAAAGTACATTTTCCTTGTGGCGGCTCCTGTCAGCAAAGCCCTTATAGTAACTTGTTTGACTACTGGATCAAAAGTCTCATCATAGTCCTCTGCACAGCTTACAGGACAGTGGGTTAAAAAAAAAAAAAGAAGACACCTTATCTGGTCGGGGGAAGCCGCTCTGTGCAAACTCTGTATGGCTGCGCTGGATTCCCAGGACAGTTAAGGTGTTTTATTTTTTAACCCTCTCCGTCAAGAGAGAGAGAGAACATAATGGGGGTAGGGGACTTATTGAACTTCTGATTTAAGCTAGGTCGCTGTCTGCAAATATATATAAAAAAAAATGAGAGGGTTCATAAGTTTAAAACAGACCAAAACCCGCTGAACCTGCGAAAGACATTTGGCCAAAGCCCCTGCCGATATTCCCTTCTTCGGTTGTAGACCTAAAAAAGTTTTCACTTTTTGAATTGTCCTGGAACACAGATTTTTTGGCTCCTCCTTGGCGTGACAGGTGATAAGTCATTGTATAAGTGTGGCAATAATATCATTGCCTCACACAACAGTAACAATGAATTGAGGAGGCAGAGCTGCTAAAACAGGCGCCATTATCTGGGATTAGAGTGAAGCAAGAGAAGCGAACATTAACAAAAGGTACTTTTCATAGGTGGAGCAATTCAGGGGATGCTAGTTAAAAATGTAGGTTTTGGTCTGCTTTAATGCAGAGAGGGTGTGTTTTTGTGTGTGTGTGTGTGTGTGTGTGGGGGGGGGAAGAGGGCGCAAGGGGTGAAATGCAGAGCAGCAGGCGGTTTGTTCCAGTTTAAAGTGCATGAAGCCTAGCCAAGGTGGTAGGTCCACTTTAAATGTAGGCAATAATCATCCAGCACTTGTGCGCACAAGCCCATATACACATTGATATCATTATTGATTGTTCCACTTCAAACACAAGAGTCACAATAAAACAAGCCGGGCTATTCAAACAGCGGCCTGTCCCTGCCGGGCCCGTAGCCTGCAGGTAAATAAAAGAAAAAAATAATAGCCTGAAATCAGGAAGAGAGATAGCGCTATCTGCCAGCACGCCACTACCCCTCCATTCCCTGCAATGGCCGTGTTTTCCAAGCACTAAATCAAACCATTCGCCTGACAAAGGAGCAGCAAATGTTGATACAAAGAAAAGTTTCACAAGTGACTGATATTTATTCAGGTATTAGAGCCGTACACCTGCGCCACGTTGACATAGAGGGTGTGTGCGCTCCCCAAAGGCCCTTGCGTTTCACAAGCCACAATGTTGCCCAGAGACAGGGTGCCACAGTCAGCGCGGGGGATCAGCTCGGGTGTTTGTTTTCTTCCTGTAAATGGCAGCGTCTCACCTCGTATCAGGTGTCTGAACAATATCATGAATTACGAGCTGTTGGGAGCTCTGTGTGGTTAGTGAAAGCTGCTTCAAAATATTGCCAAGCCCTAACAATGCGCTGCGGTGTGCAACAAGCACAACAACTCCACCACTTACAAGAAATATCAATATGGATTTATAGGGCGGAGGTTAACTCTTCCCGACACAGTGTAGGTCCAGACTAAATGGCAGGCCTCAGTTCCGAAACAGGGCCATGCTTGCTGCAAACACAACTTGTCTACCTGACTGTGGCCATAATAAGGGTGTAGTGCAGTGGTTCTCAGAATTTTTATGTCAAGTACCCCCTAGAGCAGCCATACTCAACTGGTGGACCAGAATGCGGACCTTGTCACCAGTTTTCCGGACCCCTGCCCTGACAGCCCTGCACTCAGTTGCGTCTGTGTTGCCCTGCTCAGCACTGCCCCCTTTGGTTAGTCAACGATGTAGTCTCCCAGCCAGTGTCATGACTCTGCTCCCTGGCACCTAGCATTGCAGTATGAAGTACTGCACGGGCAGGAAGTGGCATTGCAAGGTACACACGAACCTCATTTCTTTGTCTCTTTGCCCCCTACAGTCTTGTCCTGCCTCCTCTACCCCATCCATCCCTGTCACACCAGTTCTGCCCATCCATTCCCGTCACCCCCGCTTTGCCCCATCCATGCCTGTCCGCCCAAGCTTCACCCCATCCATTCTTGTCCCCCTAGCTTTGCCCCATCCAACCCTCCCCCCCAGCTCTACCCCATCTATCCCTGTCCCCTCAGCTCTGGCACATCCAGCCCAGTCCCTCTGCCCATCTATTCCTGTCCTCTCAGCTTTGCCCATCTAATCCCTGTCCCTTCGGCTCTGCCCCATCCAGTCCAGTCTCTCTGCCTCATCCATTTCTGTCCTCCCAGTTTAGCCCATCCAATCCCTGGCCTCCCAACTTTGCCAATCCATTACTCTTTCTTCCAGCCCTGGCCATCTATCCCCTCAGCTCCGCCCATTCATTCCTGTCCTCCCAGTTTTGCCCATCCATTCCTGTCCTGGCAGTTTTGCCCATCCAATCCCTGGCCTCACAGCTTTGTCGATCCACTACTCTTTCCTCCAGCCCTGCCCCCCCCCCCAGCTCTTTGCATCGATTCCTGTCCTTCTTCCCAGCTCTCTCTCCATCCCTTCCTGTTCATGTTACCAGACCTTATTGGCAGTAACGTTTTGGGCACTAGTCCACCCCTGTACATGGCCTGCATAGAAAGCTCGGTGTGCCGCTGGGCCAGAACTGTGGGTTCTGTGGGGCCCAAAAAATTTTTTTGCCCCAGTGCCTAATAGGATTCTTTGGGTTGTAAGGGACAAGCAGCATTTCCTAGCTTTGCCCCCCCCCCCCCCCCCCCCGTGACAGCCCCCTGCCCGGACTTCACCCGGATGTCTGTAAATGGACATCCCCTGCCCTAGAGTGTAAGGGCTGTCCAGACAAACTCTGTATCCACCCTGATCCCAAATCTCCTGGATGGGCACCTAGGGGCTTATATGAGATGCCCGAATCTGTCCATGTCCCCACTAAAACCCAAAACAAAAACACTGATGAAGCCCTTTAAAGCAGTCCCACACCCATGATCCTCGGGCAAATTGTTCCCCTGTGATTGCCCATCGGCAGTCACGTGGGCAGGTCTGGACCAGCAGTGGGCAAAGAAAAAGCCAGGACGCATTTTGCCTGGGGATTAAGGTTCAGGTAATGATTGTGGGGAGTTGCGCGTCACTATGTGCGGGAAGCTCCAGAGACTGTGTATGTAGGAAAAAAGTATTTTTGACTTGAGAGGAATAGGGTGGAAAAGGAATTATGGGGCAAAGCCTGGAATGCAATGAAAAAACTAGAGTAACCCACCAGTGTTTGTTAATCTCCCCCAGGTATCTCCATCATATTGGTGAATTATCCTAGCTTGGGTGAAGGAAGCTTTCCTTTTTTAAATACAACTTAGGCTGGAGGAAATTGGCAAATACTGGTTGAGGGGTTTGCAAAACAGGCCCAGAGTGCTATGGGGAAGCAATGTGCTGGTACCTTATGGATCCTACGACTCTGCCCGCCTACACCCCTGTGTTCCCTGCAAATGGCCCGATGGCAACTGCCTCTTCAGCCCCTATGGTATGTATGCCACTGCCAGATACATTGTCAGACTGGTATAATTTTCACCCACCAAAGGGAATTATTCTTGAGGACAATTCTACAGCTATATTGAAAGACCATTTGTAATCTTGTTAGTATGATGTTTATTTATTAAGAGGGTAATTTACTATGTTGCCTACTGTTGCTTCACACAAAAGTATGTTCGCTGCACGCGTGCCAGACCGGCGAGTAACCAAAACTTACTGCAGCGAACACCAGTGAACACAGACTTTCGCAATGCATTTTGCTGTGTTTGTGCTGCAATTGGCTGGCGAAAGTCACAGGTATTTCCATTAAAAAGTGGTTTGGAGAATGGCGGCGATATGCCGGAAAACGGCTGTGGCACAATTCTTTAGCAAAAAACATGAAATCTTGCTGAAAACACACTTTTATAGCACATGACGACATTGGAGGGGTCTCAGAACATATGAGGGGTATCTTGGGAGTCTCTGGGTTGTTTGAAAAGCTTAAACCAGACCTTCAGCATGATTTCATGAAAAGGCCAAACCCTTAAAATACTATTCCCCAGCATCTAAAATTAATATATTTTAAGGATTTAGTCACTTATTATTCTTTCCCCCACTGGGCTGCAACTCTGTTCAGGACTCTAGGATACAGGCGCCGCCATCTTGCCTCCGAAGCATACCATACTGAGGAGAGGAGAGTGGGATAAAGTGCAGGGGGTGGGGTTATAGCTGTGCTTTGCACAGACAGAGCAGAGCTGGGGTCAGGGAAAGGACAGCAATCCCAGAATGCAGAGAAACACAGTCAGAAGACACTTCCTGTTTGCAGGCTGTCTTATGCTCCATGAGCCGCCATCTTGGATGCTTAAAGGCTCATAACATGCAGTAGATGCAGGTAGGATTACTTTTAATGTGAGCAATCTGTATGTACAAGGTTCGGAAAACATACAAGATAGGCTCTTATTCAGGGTGAAGATCCGCTTTAAGAATATAAGTTTTTTTTTTTAATATAAAAGTCATGTAAAAACATTATTTGTTGTTTTTCACATACTGGGGAACTTTCTAATAAGTTAAAGATGCTAAAAAACCTAAAGAGACAATCTCTCCCTAAATAACATTTGCCCTTATTCATCAAGCGATAGCGCCAGGTAGTGTCTGACGAGCGCCAGGTAGCGGCAGCTAACGGCGACTACCGACTCAAGTACGCCCGCGGCGGTCACAATGACGCATTTATCAAGCAAAATGAGGCTAGCGCCGGCGAGAGCGACGGCTAGCGCGGCATTCATCATGAAGCCGCCTGGACCGAACAGCGCCGCTGCAAATTCCCTCACAGCGCCAGGTATGAGCTGTCGCTCCCTGGCGATGTCCAATGCATTTCAATGGAGCAAGCTATAATTAATCATAATTAATTGGTATTAATTTTTTAAATTTTTTTTTTAATGTCAAAAAATCGGAGAACACTTCTGCAATGTTAGGAATTATTTTTAAGTCAAAAAAAAAAATTAAAAAAAAAAGTGCAGAATTGATCTAACAGGTCTGAGATTAATGTATTCATATAACAAAATGATTCTAAAAACATGTATAATGTTACATTAAAAAAATATGGTGGTTTAGGGGTTAAAAACTAGTTAATACAGATCGCCGCCAGCGCTCTGGGGTTTAAACAAGGAATGGACAGCGACAGCACATTCGGAGCGTGATTTTTTGATGAATATGAAGCTAGCCGTTCGCTCTGGCCATTCGTTGTCAGGCGCTCACATACAACGCTGGACCTGTGAAACAGCGACCCCCCAGCCAGTATTCAACATTACCGCACACCGACTGAGTCGCTGTCATCAAGCTAACGCCGGCCAAGCACAGCGAATACTGGCTGGCGCTGAAAAAATCACGCTACAGTCGCTCATCTGTCGCTACCTGGCGCTATTGATGAATCGGCCTCTAAGTTTCCTATGGCATTAGCCACTAAAAGGTGGCGAATGGAAAAGTGCTCACCAGCAGGGCCAGGTTAAGAGTGTTGGAGGCCCCAGATACAGTATTTTTTTTCCAAGTAACTGATTGGTGGTTGTCTGGCACCCGCCTACTTACTGGAACGTCAGATCGAGCCCCTTGTGCCCCCCTTGTGCGGGTGCTGCTGCTTTGCCATTCTGGGTGGGGGGTAGTGTAGTCGCCCGGCTGGTTCCCTGCATTGAGCTGCCAGCGGCTGTGCTTGGTGGCTTATGTGCAGTGACAGCTCTGCACCCATCACTGTAGCATTGCTGACGGCGGCTTTGCTGCTCTAGACTCACCGTCCTGCCCTGTTTGGCTGCAGGTTTGCAAAAACAAAGGCTTGCCCAGGTGCGCCCCCACTGCCGCCAAGAGCTTTGTTGCCGGCCCCGCGGCCCGTCAGACCAAAGACTGAAAAGCCTCCTGGACCAGACCATAGCCCAAAGGTTGGTGGAGGCCCCCTTTGCAGGGCAAGTGGTGGAGCCAAACTAAAGTAGGAGTAAATCCAAAAAACATCGCTGGCAGAACATGTAAAATTTCACTTGGTAAATCATACACCCGACGGATGCGCGGTGGGTCGATAAATTACCCTGTAAATACAAGATCAACTTGCAGAATATATAAAAAAAAACTCACAGAACACTCCAGGAAAACCAAAAACACTATATTAGCCTTGGATAGCTGCCTGGATAGTGGCCTTGGGCCAGCGTTGGGGTCACCAGTAATTTCCCCTGGTCTTCCGGTGGGCCAGTCCGACAAGCGGAATCAGCTGCTACAGCAAATAACAGGTAGCCAGCGATCCACTGAAAGAACATCTGTAGGTAACTGTTGCTTTGTTGGCACAGGTATTGCTTTAATGAGATTTCCTTTGGTTCTAAATGGTTTTGTATAGTTCCAGGTGGCTGGGATAGTGAAATATCGCTGTGGCTGGCAGGCAAGAGCGTAAAGTAACTGCTTTGACAACCATTGAATAGCATGCAGAACTTCCAACAGCAAAACAAACAGACGCTTCTGTGTGTGGGCGAGCTGCGCTACATGGAAGACCCTGAGAGCAAGAATGTAAAAAAAAAACCCCATTCACCTGTTATGACAGCAATTGTTTCATCCTAAAGCTTCATAAATGCTGAGATGAAGCAATTCTGCACTGATGAGCCCTAACAAAGGAGAACAATTCAGTGCGGATCAGCGTTAATAAGTTCAAGCTACCCTGTTATTATGAAAGGGAGAATATGAATGGGAGCTGTTGTAGTTTATAACACAAATTATTGTTTCATACATTTTTATGGATTTTGAGACCTTTTAAGCAGAAAGTAAATTAAGTTGAATGGCTCAAAGTTTTCTGTTTCAGTTTGGTAAACCCTGCCACTCCTCCACCAACAGTTTAACCAAAAGCAGATTCTTTGCCCCAATTTACAGTATACTCAGGAGACCCCTCTCCCCTTCTCAGTATTTACCTTCTTTAAAGTGGTCCAAAACCACCGCCAATCGGCCCGGGAATCTATAAGATTCCCAGACTGATCAATTCCCATCCCCCCCCCCCCCCCGAGGCATCCAAAATCAGGATGCCCCGTTGTGTGAAACCCCCAGTTCGCCCCATTCACTTAACTTGTCTCCCTGGCCAACGGCACATGCGCGAGTTGCAGCTGCATCCCCGCTATCCCTCTAGCAGGGTGCGTGCCCGCGCCAGGCATTTGTGAATGGCCGGCGCAGGCACACTCCCTATTAGAGGGAAGCAGGGGATGCGGCCACCAGCGCGCTCAGAGCCACTGTCCTTAGACGTGACGTCAGCGTGCTGATCGGACGAGTGGCCGCGCAGGCGCCGTAGGACTGAGAAGAGGTGAGTTGCCTTTGGCGATCTGGGGGGTTACATTAGCAGCTAACAAAAGAAATGTGTAGATTATGATTTAGAGATCAGTTATGGTGGGGTCATATAAGAAAATAGATCCATTGTTTGGTAGCCAAGTTTGTCCCAAACCCGAAAAAGCTGTTGAGCAGCCTACCTGAGCCAGCTATCCGGTTCACGGTCAGTATTCTTTCTGCTGTCAAATCAGCTACAACTAGGGCTACAGAAATATAGCCACTGCTCCCATGTGTGAGGACATTGGCAGCAGCTAGCAGCACTTTTCATGCCAGCAGCCAGTGTCCTCACAGCGGACATCTTTCTGAAGCCCCAGCCATAGCCGATTTGACAACAGGCTCAGTTAAGCTGTACAGCCGCTTCCCGCTGCACACTCTGCAACTAGTTTAATTGTTCCTGGCCCCGCATGGGAAATTAAGCTTGAAATCATGCATCATGCAAATCATTGCTGGAGCCCAATAGAGGAAATCATTCTTGACTCTACCAAAGGATCAAATTCTTGGGCGCACTTGGGAAATCATCTTTGAACACCACCAAAGCAAATAATTCCTGGAGCCCAATAGAGGAAAGCATTCTTGATGTCCTCCAGAGGATCAAATTCTTGGGCGCACTTGGGAAATCATCTTTGAAGACAACCAAAGCAAATCATTCCTGGAGCCCACTAGAGAAAGTCTATTTTGGGCCCACTTGGGAAGCCATACTTGAAGACCACCAAGCAAATCATTCCTGGAGCCCAATAGAGGAAATCATTCTTGATGTCCACCAAAGGATCAAATTCTTGGGCGCACTTGGGAAATCATATTTGAAGACCACCAAAGCAAATCATTTCTGGAACCCACTAGAGGAAATCATTCCTGGGCCCACTTGGGAAATCATGCTTGAAGACCATCAGGCAAATCATTCCTGGAGCCCAATAGAGGAAATCATTCTTGATGTCCACCAGAGGATCAAATTCTTGGGTGCACTTGGGAAATCATCGATGAAGACCACCAAAGCAAAGCATTCCTGGAGCCCACTAGATAAAATCGTTCTGGGCCCACTGCGAAATCATGCTTGGATACCACCAAGCAAATGATTCCTGGAGCCCAATAGAGGAAATCATTCTTGATGTCCACCAGAGGATCACATTTTTGGGCACAATTGGGAAATCATCTTTGAAGACCACCAAAGCAAAACATTCCTGGAGCCCAATAGAGGAAATCGGGGCCCACTAGTGAAGAAGGAAATCACTATTGGAAACCGTCAGAGAAATTACTTCTTGGGACTTGGACCACTCCTTAGCTATATAGAAATAGTGCAATACCACTCTTAATCATGTAGTAACTCATAATGTGACTGTGGTGCCTGGGGCCTTCCAGAGGATGCTCTGTTCCTCCAGTGGGCCAATCAGTAGTATATTTGCAGGAAACACAAGGTGGCTGATATTGAGTAGGATTGCCACTATGGAAATCCCAAAGGTCTACAATAGCACTTTAAACAATTCCCAGTACACATGTAAGTTTACTTATAGGTGCCATCAAAACCCAGGATGCTCAAGGAATTCGTTTCTAACCACATTACTCAAAAGCCTTAAAACTTTAAGTCAAAACACTGTACAGTAAATATTGGTTTCACTTGAAGGAACCTCCTTTGATACTTGCTAATACCCGATGATGGCTCACTGAATTTTTTGTGAGGTTGTTTCTGGCATTATGAAGAATAAGAAAAAAAACATTCATTCTTACATTTCCTTTTTTTTCTTTCCTTCCTTTTGTCCTAGCCATTTTTATTCATGTTCTCATGAAAAGCCGTCTTTCATCACGTTAGAGGCTCATAGTTTTTTTCTATCCGTGGAGATTATGAGGATCGGTTATGGAACAGGTCTCACCCATTATGTTTAAAGAATGCGGCTCTTCAAGACAAAACCAACAAGACACTGCCTATTGTTTAATGGTGCAGAGATTAAACTCTTATTGTCAGACTGTATAACCAAAGTATTTGAAAAGTGAAGGTGCCACATATGGGCTCATTGAATTGGACACATAATGTATCCAACAAAATAGTCGGCAGAGTATTGATGGCAGTAGATTTATGGTAAGTGCGCCAGAATAAAAGCAGGCTAAGTATTTTCTACTTCAGTCTATAAGATATATTTACCTCTGAGAGCTCCGATGGTGGCACCTCAATCAGCGCAGACAGTTGCAGGAGTTACCGGGCTACCTCCCAGCTTGCACAGCCACAAAAGCACATCCTTGCTATGCTCTTGTTGTGCCCCCCTCCCCACCACCACCAGTGGAGCACCCAGGAATTTTAACTGGCTGGAGGGTGGGCATGACACAGATGCTGGTTGGCAGAACCTGATTATGTGACTGCTGTTGGAACATCAGTGGGTATTTGCATGACTTTCTGTGTGCTTTTAAACCGGACCTTCACCCTGAAAAAGAGTCTCTTATATCTTCCCCCACCCTGTACATACAGATTGCCCACATTAAAAATCATCCCACCTGCATCTACTGCATTTTCTGAGCCTTTAAACATCCAAGCTGGTGGCTCATGGAGTCTCAGGCTGCCCGCAGACAGGAAGTGTCTTTTGACTGTGCTGCTCTGCATTCTGGGATTGCTGTCCTTTCCTAACCCCAGTGCTTATCTGTCTGTGCAAAGCACAGCTATAATCCCTGTACTTTTCCCCCTCTCCTCTTCTCAGTATGTGATGCTTCTGAGGCAAGATGGTGGCACCAAAACCCTGAACATTGCTGCAGCCCAGTGGGGGAAAGAATAAAAAGTAAGTGACGAAAAACATAAAAATACAATTCTGTGATTACTCACCTGTAGAATTGGTATTATATGTATACAGCACGTCCTGTTCCAGAAGATATTCCTTACACTTGGCATATACTCCAGTAGATGGCGCTGGATTGCAGAGACAGAAAAGAGGCTCCTCCCGGGCCCCATATATACCCGGGACCTCCCACAAAATCCCCAGTATTGAAAAGCAGTTAGCAAGAGACCAGGAGAACTATAACCATTATATGAAAATTTGAACATAACAATCACCATAAAGAGGTAACTAAAGATAATGATAACAAGGGTGGGGTGGAACAGGAAATGCTGTATACATATAATACCAATTCTACAGGTGAGTAATCACAGAATTGTATTAAGACCAAGAAGACCAAGTAGGGGCCTTGCAAACTTGTTCAACAGAAGCTTGGTGCTGAAAAGCCCAAGAGGCACCAATAGCACAAGTAGAATGAGCAGTAAGGCGGAAGTGAGGCTCCTTCCCCTTAGCAGAGTAGGCCTGTATCACAGCCTGACCCTTCTTAGGTCCAGACAGGAGCACAAAAAGAGCATCAGTCTTCCTGAAAGATTCAGTAGCCACCAAATAGAACTTCAGAGTTCTGACCACGTCCAAAGAATGCAAAACCCTTTCCTTAGGGTTACTGGGATTAGGACACAGAGAAGGCAAAACAATGTCCTGATTGAGATGAAATGCAGAAACAACCTTAGGCAGTAAATCTGGCTTAAAACGAAACACCACCTTGTCCTGGTGTCTCTCAAAATAAGGAGGCTTGATGGAAAGCGCCGTCAACTCAGAAACACGCCTTACAGAAGTGATAGCCACCAAAAAGACCACCTTAAGCGTGAGAATGGACAAAGGAGCCCCTTGCAAGGGCTCAAAGGGAGACCCCTGCAGGGCAGATAAGACCAAGTTCAAGTCCCAGACTGGTAACATAGGCTTACGTGGGGGACGCACGTGAGTAACTCCCTGGAAAAAGGTCTTGACCAGGGGATGCTGAGCAAAGGATCTTTGGAAAAAAATTGCCAAAGCAGACACATGGCCTTTCAGAGTACTGAGCTGAAGACCCAGATCCAAAACGTGTTGGAGAAACTCCAGAATCCTAGGAATAGAAAACACACGACAGGGAAGCGAGTGGGACTCGCACCAGTCAATGTAAGTATGCCAAACCCTGTAATAGATGGAAGAAGAGGACTTCTTCCTAGCCCTGATCATTGTATTCACCACCGAGGCAGGCAGCCCTTTTTCCATCAAGATGGAGGTTTCAACAGCCAGGCCGTCAAAGCCAGCGTTTGTAAATTGGGGTGGCGTAGGTGTCCCTGAGTGAGCAGATCTGGAACCCGTGGCAGGGCGTACTGATCTACTGCCAACTGCACGATGTCTGCGAACCACACTCTTCTTGGCCAACAGGGGACAGGGGACCACCAGGATGGTTGGCACCCCTTCCTGAACTATCTTGTGCAGCACCCTGCCCAGCAGGGGAAACGGGGTAAACACATATAGGAGCTGGAACCTCATCCAAGACATTGCCAGGGCATCTGTGGCCAAGGCCAGAGGATCCTGGGACAGAGAGACAAAGACTGGAAGCTTATGATTGTGACGGGATGCACACAGATCCACATCTGGCTGACCCCAGCGGTGGCACAGGGAGCGAAACACCCTGCTGCTGAGGGACCATTCTCCCAGACGAGAGGTCCCTCTGCTCAGGGAGTCTGCCTCCAGATTCTCCACCCCCAGGATATACACAGCTGAGATGCAGGGAACATTTTCCTCCACCCAGGACAGTATCAGGGACACTTCCTTGAGGGCCCTCTTGCTCCGGGTCCCTCCCTGATGATTGATGTAGGCAACCGCCGTCTGGTTGTCTGAGCGGACCTGAACAGCCCGACCCTTCAGGTGTGGCGTTAAGTGGGCGAGAACCAACCTGATTGCCCTCAATTCCAGAATGTTGATAGGAGCATGGGCCTCCTGAGGACCCCACTGACCCTGGAATTTCAGGGACTTCCAGAATCCCCCCCAACCTGTCAGACTGGCATCCGTGGTGACAGTCTCCCAGCAGGAGGACAGAAAGGACCTGCCCCCCAGCAGGTTTCCTGAGACCAGCCACCACACTAGAGACCGCCTGACCTGAGGGGACAAGACAAACGCCTGATCCAAGGACACAGGGTCCCGATCCCATACTGACAAGAGGTGAAGCTGAAGAGGCCTCATGTGGAACTGAGCATATGGGACTGCCTCGAAGCAGGACACCATCAGGCCAACCAGCTGCATTCCCTGCCTGATGGATGGATGGGGACAAGACAGCAGGAGCTGAACTTTCTTTTGAAGGACCTCCACCTTCTGCTGAGGAAGAAAGCTCTTGATCTGAGCTGAATCCATAATAATGTCCAGAAAAGACTTCACCACGGAAGGAGACAGGGAAGATTTGGGGTGATTGATCACCCAGCCGAATGGAAGGATTGAGAAGCGATAAGCATGTCGTCCAGGTAGGGGAGAATGCGAATGCCCTGAGATCTCAGCAGGGCCATCACTCCTGCCAGCACCTTGGTGAATACCCTAGGGGCCGAGGCGAGGCCGAAGGGCAAGGCCACAAATTGGTAGTGCTGATCCTCCAGAGTGAACCTGAGGAACCTCTGATGACCTGGAAAGATAGGAACGTGGAGGTAAGCATCCTTGATATCTACAGAAGTCATGAAGTCCCCTGGGCGTAAGAAGGTCACAGCTGAGCGCAGATTCTCCATGCGAAAGTGTCTGAATCTGACAAATTTGTTGAGAAGCTTTAAATCCAGGATAGGTCTGATGGACCCATCCTTTTTGGGCACAATGAAAAGATTGGAATAATAGCCTTTGCCCCTTTCCATCAAGGGCACCTGACAGATGACACCTAGATCTAGAAGGCCTTGGACAGCCAGGGAGAGACACTGTGCTGACAAGTGGTTTTGAGCTAAACGAGATTTGATGAATCTTGGGGGCGGCCAGGCTGCAAACTCTATCTTGTAACCGGAGGAAACCACCTCCTGAATCCACCGGTCTAAGACATGACGACTCCAGACGTGAGCAAAGAGTCAAAGCTGTCCCCCCACCTGGATGGGTGAGGGCGCCCCTTCATGCCTGAGGGGGCTTGAGGGAGGACTTAGTCTTGGGACCCCAGGGGGGGCCAGGGCGGCCACGTCCTCTACCCCTGCCCCAAAAATCTCCACGGGCTCCAGCAAAGGAAGCTCCTCGTCCAATTCTGGAGCCCTTGAAGGAAGGAGAAAAGGCACCTGAACCCCGAAAGGACCGGGGCTGCCTTCTACGCTGAGGTAATTTGCCACCCTTAGCAAACAAGTCCAAACGTTCCCCAAAGAGGCGCAGCCCCTTGAAGGGAAACCGAGTGAGGGCCTTTTTGACAGCATTGTAAGCTGCCCACTGGGGCAGCCAGACCGAGTGGCGTAGCGCCACCAACAAGGCAGATGCCCTGCTACACATTCTTATGGTATCATCCAGGGCAGAGAGAACATATGCAACAAATTCCTCACAACGCAGAAGAGCTCTATACTCTTCGCTACCAGCATCATCAGGGGCCCCATCCAAGAGACCCCTGAACATGCTTTTAATAGCAACAGCCATGATAGCAGAGGCACATACCGGACGGAGTGCGGCCCCAACACAGGCAAAGGCATGGCTAGCCAGCTGATCCATGCGCCTGTCTTCCCCATCTCTCAATGTAGTAGTGTCGGGGGAATGCATGACAGATGTGTTAGATAATCCCAGAACTGGTGCTTCCACCTCTGGAGGACATGACCAATGTTTAACCATTCCAGCAGGAAAGGGATACCTCTTATCCCAACTCTTTGGTACCCCGGGAAGCCGGCTAGGCCGTTCCCACTCCTTGAGAATCAGATTATTAAAGTGAGTTTGTTCAGGAAACTCCAAACGTGGCTTAACAGTATGAAACAGCTCCCCCTGCTGCCGCGGGGCCACGGCAGGAGGAGAGATACATAACACTTCAAAAATGTGAGCCAAAAGTCTGTCAGTATCATCCGAAGCCCATGGGTCAGACCCAGAGTCAGCATATCCCCTAGGCTGATCGTCAGATGATTCTGAATCAGAGAATAAGTCCCCTTCTTTCAGGGCGGTATAACCAGTAACAACAAAAAACACCGGGTGCCAGATGCCGCCGCTTCTTAGCAGGAGCCTTACGCGGACCAGAACCAGCAATACCATCAATGCTGGCTACCCTGGTAGCCAGATCAGGTTGAGACTCCCCACTGGTATGCACCTCACTGGGAGTCAGGTGTAAGCGCGGGGGGTAGGCGAAGCCAGAGGGGGTGCAGCACTAGGCCCAGCCACAGGTAAACCAGACTGCAGGGAAAGTACCTGCTGGGCGCAGGGTACACACACCCTGACATAATCACTTATAGGGGTTACCCCAGACGCCAGACACAGCCGGGCTTGTCCCGAAGGAACCCCGAGCACATTATCCTGAGAAGCCTCCATATGGTGATTATCACGGCACAACAGGACAATAGGGAATGACGCTAATAAAAGCAACCCGGGATGCCCCAATAACCCGCTAGGGAAGTGGGAGTAATGGTATGTAATAGCGCTCCAATAAGAGTTAACACTAAATAGAGGGGATAGGACCGGGAGAAACCACAAAGTTTGACCCGCCTGCAAGACATAAGCAAAAGATCCCATAAGCGATATACAATAGATATGTACATAAATAAATCAGCCTGCAGGGGCACTTACGGACCGCGATAGTGAGACGCCAGGCACACGCAGCAGAGAATTAAAATGGCGCCCGCCTATACCTCAAGGGGCGGGGCGCAGAGACAGTGATGCAAAACGCGTCATCCGCAAGGCCGCCCCCCCCGAAGAGCGCGAAAACGCACCCACCTGACAAGACCAGCCAATGATGGCGCAGCAGCGCCTGAGGCGATGTCGCCACCGAGCGCGGAGCGCAGTACAAATGTGCGGCGGCGGCGACTAAAGAAACCAGTGCAAGCAATTCAACAGGGGTCGAACACAACACACAATATATATAGCAAAGACATGCACCCCCCACCCCAAGAACTACAAGGGAGAGCGAGGGGGAAGCAACGGCCAGCCTAAAGGGAGCCAACTGTGGGGACAGGGGGCGAGGGGCAATAAATGCGGGAGGGGCATCCGATAAGGCTCACCATGGGCCTATACCGCCTACCCTTTGGTGGGGGACTGCGGTTGGAGCAGCGCTCCTTAGCACCTGACAGCGGTGCTGCCTACCTTCACCCGAACCAGAGCAGCCTGAGCTGGGAGGCAGTAGAAGGAAACGGGTGGGAATAGTCCTACAGGGCCGCAGGCTAATAGCCCTGCTCACCTGCGAGTAGAGAGGGCCATCTTCTAGTTATCGTAGCCAGGACTGCAGAGAAGATCTGGGGATTTGTGGGAGGTCCCGGGTATATATGGGGCCAGGAGGAGCCTCTTTTCTGCCTCTGCAGTCCAGCGCCATCTACTGGAGTATATCCCAAGTGTAAGGAATATCTTCTGGAACAGGACGTGCTGTATACTTAGAATATATATTAATTTTAGATGCTGGGGAATCGTTTTTGAGGGGTTTGTACTTTTCATTAAATGACGCTGAAGGTCCAGTTTTAGCTGCTGCTGACCTTGTGGCAAGGCACCCACTTTCTGCGGCTCCATAACCCTGACAGCCTGCTCATCCTCATGAGCCCTATGTGCTTGGTATGACTCATGGCTCCTTACCTAACTTTTGGTACACTTAAAGTGGACCAAAACCCAGGATTTTGACTATCCTGGGTTTTGATCCATGCCCTTGGGGCACCCTTGGTGGTAATGGGGGTACACATCTTGGAGACTGTCTTTTTCAACATTGAATAAAGGGGGTCTGTAGCTAAATTATCTGCTGAAGTTGTAAAGGAAGTCTTCTTCTAGATGGATTATTGGTGTGGAGTACCTGTATCGGGGTGAATTGTTGGGTAGGGGATGAGGGTCTGCATTTGGAGAAATTATATGTCTGCTTAGGTATGAAATGTTACTAGAGGGATCAGACGGTGCATGAGAGAAACCCCTTGGATTGATTGGTAATGCGTTTGTGTTTTTTTGGGGAGGTGCCCCGCTGTGTGAAACCAGGTGAAACCCAGGTCGCTGAAACAAACTCCCCCTTCACGATCCTATGGCGCATGTGCGCCCGCTTGTCCAATCAGCGCACTCACAGCGACCATTCACAAATGCCTGCTAGAGGGATAGCAGGGATGTGGCCGCGGCTCGCACATGCACCATTGGAATGAAAAAGAAGGTGAGTTTATGGGCAACCTGGGGGTTTCTTACAGCGGGGCACCCCCAATCAGGGTTCCCCGGGGGAGGGAATCGATCGGCCCGCGAATCTTATAGATTCCTGGGCCGATCTCCGTGGGTTTTGGTCCACTTTAAGACCCAGTGCTGTGCTTGAAGACTTTGAGAGCACCCCCTGTCACTTTATGTCACTTTGTGTCACTTTTTTTTTTACTTTTTATTTCAAGAGGGAGGAGATTTTTTTTTTAATAAAGAATATTAGTCAACTATATAGTTTTCTGCAGCCTGTCATATATTATCACATATGTTTAATGAAAGCTGTCCTTTAATACTGTGACATGAGACCAGATCAAATATATATCTCAGAACCGATCAAATCGATCGGCCCAGGAATCGTATATTAGTATTGTTTATTTATATAGCGCCATCAACTTCCGTAGCGTTTTACAAGGTAAGAATACAGACAAGGTAAAACATATAGCACAGAGAACAATACAAAATTAGATGCCACAGGTTAAAACCAAGTGTTGTGAGCACAGGAGACAATAGGGAGGAGTGCCCTGCCCTTGCGAGCTTACAGTCTAAAGGATGGGGGGGTGGAGACAAAGGGGGCGGGGTCACAAGTGGTAGAGCTTGAGTTGGGCTGCATGTGCCATTGAAGGTTATAGGAGTTGCTTACGCCAGGTCATATGCTTGTCTGAAGAAGTGAGTTTTGAGGGCGCTTTTAAAGGCTTGGAGTGATGGAGAGTGGCGGATCGAGCGGGGGAGTGCATTCCAGAGAAGTGGGGAGGCACGGGAGAAGTCTTGAAGGCGGGAGTGCGAGGAAGTAACCAAGGAGGAGGACAGGAGAATGTCAGAGGCAGAGCGGAGGTTGCGCTTGGGTTGGTAATGCTGGATCAGAGATGAAATGTAGGAAGGGGCCTGGTTAGAGAGAGCTTTGTAGGTTAGCACTAGAAGTTTGAACTGAACTCTATAGGAGACAGGTAGCCAGTGGAGGGAATGACAGAGGGGGGGCAGCACTGGAGAAGCGAGAGGAGAGATGGATGAGGCGAGCAGCAGAGTTTAGAATAGATTGGAGGGGATCCAGTCTGTTTGTTGGCAAACCACAGAGGAGGATGTTGCAGTAGTCCAGCCGGGATATGACCAGGGCATGCACTAACATTTTAGTGGTGACAGGTGAGAGGAAGGGACGGATACGAGAGATATTTTTGAGTTGGCGGCGACAGGAGGTGGCTAGGGAGAGAATGTGAGGTCCGAAGGAGAGAGAGGAGTCCAGAGTGACACCCAGGCATCGAGCTTGAGGAGTTGCAGTTATTGTAAGATTATTTACAGAGATTGTGGTGTTAGAGAGGGGAGGGGAGTGAGATGGTGGGAAAATGACGTATATATTCCACTATCCACTTTAAATGACTTTTCTTGAATAAGAATCTATATAAAATGAATAACATTTATACAATTTTTGGTACAGTCACCATATGACCTATGATGAGGTCACATACAGCATTAGAGCCTATAGCCTTTCAGTACAATTGATAGCTCTATTGTGTAGAGAAGGGTTTAGTGTTACAATGTCTTTATGGTGAAGAAGAAGTAACATTTATTTAACCGCAGTTCTACGCAGACACCAAACGTGTTGAAAGCTTTGGACCCGAGACAAATTTTTCTCGGCTGATACATGAGACGCGGTTTGTCCTCCAGCAATGGGTTGAAACTTGTTGGGAAGGTGTTTACGCGTTACGTGGGGCATTGTGTATCCCCGGATCACACAGCCACAGGTAACATTGTATCCAGCACTAGGCATTACACGGCCCCGCTGCCTGGTGCCGATGGAGAACGTGTTAGTCTGAGGTTTCTGTGGTAAGCCAGAATTGTGTGTTTTTTAAAGTGTTCTATCTCTGCCTGACCTCAGTTGTTTTAGCCAACGTGTCTGTGGTTTCAGTCTCCAAACAATGGCAGAGATAAGCAAATACGCCGCAACCACATCCATCGCCCGCTCACACCAGCACCTGTTCCCAGAGCAAACAGTGCCGCCCGCCGGGGGCAGCCGAGGTGCACCGATAATGGGGGACAATGCACGGGACAGAGGTAACAACAGTAGCCAATGAGATTGCGGCTCCTGAAAGAAGAAAGTACAGTAAAGTACAGTAAAGTTTAATGTTTTGAACATAACAGCAGGTGATACGATGCACCTGCCGCTTGGGTCTAAAGCGGACCAACAGTCAAAAATAACTGAAGGTGGACTTGTGGGGTAGAATTGATAAAGGAATAAAACACACCGCACCACATAAATGAGAACCAATTTAGAATGTACTAGTTGAATATTAGGCAAAGTATTGAATACAATAGTTGGTGGATAATAAATGTAGTCACTGGATTAAAGCAATAAATGACTGTAAAATACAATTCTGTGAAGTACCCACCTGTAGAATTGATATTATGAGTATACAGTACGTCCTGCTCCAAATAGATTACTTACACTTGGGTTATCCTCCGCCAGATGGCGCTGCACTGCAGAGACATGTAAAAACAGGTTCCTCCCGGACCCTCAAATACCCGGGACCTCCCACAAATCCCCAGCATTGAAGAGCAGTGAACAAGAAGCCGGGAGAATTTAACCACCAAAACTGGTAACTATAACAATGATAACAATCACCATACAGGGGATCCAGAATAATGCAAAAACCAGGGTGGGGTGGAGCAGTACGTACTGTATACTCATAATATCAATTCTACAGGTGAGTACTTCACAGAATTGTATTATTCTTAGTATACAGTACGTCCTGCTCCAGATATAGTACTTACACTTGGGACATCCAATAGCAGTGTCCATAAAGTAGGGTGGGATCCCCAACGAAAAGGTAACAGCAGGCAGTTTAAACTACTGCCGCCTGCAAAACCTTGCGGCCAAACACAGCAACAGCTGAGGCCCTAACATCAACCTTGTAAAACTTTGAAAAGGTATGAACAGAAGACCAAGTAGCGGCCTTGCAAACTTGTTCAAAAGAAGCCTGGTGCTGTAAGGCCCAAGAGGCACCAATAGCACGAGTAGAACGAGCAATAAGGCGAAAGAGAGGACTCTTCCCCTTAGCAAAATAAGCCTGAATCACAGCCTGACGAATCCTTTCGCTAACAGTAGACTTGGCAGAAGCCCAAAACCTTTCCTAGGACCAGAAGGAACCATCCCATCCAAGAATGAGCAGGCCCCACGCCGCTTAGCCCCCGAGATCAGACGAGATCGGGCACATTCAGGATGGAGAGGCCGTAGGCCCAAGGAGCAACAGTTCTCCTAAAGGACACAGTGACTACCAGGGAATACTTCCAACACCTGTCCAAGGAATGCAGAACCCTTTCCTCGGCGTAGCTAGGAATAAGGCAAGGAAGGAATAACAATATCTTGAATTAAAGAACAGAAGACACCACCTTAGGCAGAGAGTCCGTCTTAAAGCGGAACACCACCTTATCCTGGTGTCTCTCAAGGATTGGGGGCTAGATAGACAGAGCCGCCAACTCAGACGCATGTCTGACTGAAGTAATAACCACCAAAAAGACAACCTTGAGGGTAAGTACAGCCATAACAGCATCCTGAATAGGTCCAAGGGATCACCCTGCAAGGCAGACAAAACCAGGTTCAAATCCCAAACAGGGGCCATAGTATTACGTGGGGGGCGCACATGAGCAACCCCCTGAAAGAAGGTCTTAACCAAGAAAGCAGAGCAAAAAGACTTCTGAAAGAAGACGGACAGGACAGAGACCTGACCCTTCAGGTCTCCAACCCATGCTGTAATAACTCCAGAACCCTGGGGACAGGGAAGCAACCTAGACTCACACCAATCAATATAGGTACGCCATACCCTAAATAGATGGAAGAAGAAGTTTGCTTCTAGTCTTCCCATAGTCTTCCCATAGTCTTCCCATAGTCTCAAACACAAAAGCAGATATGCCTGTCCCCTTCAGGAAGGGTGCTTCAGCAGCCAGGCCGTCAAAGCCAGAGTCTGCAGATTGGGATGAAGTAAGGGGCCCTGAGTGAGCAGATCTGGCACACCCGGGAGAACATACAGAGCTACTGCCCTCTGCACCACGTCTGCGAATCACGCTCTTCTTGGCCACCCGAGGGCCACCAGAAGCACTGGCACCCTTTCCAGAGTAAGCTTGCGCAGGACCCTGCCTAGCAGGGGGAATGGAGAAAAACATATGGAACAGAATGTCCTGCCATGACGATACTAAGGCATCCAGGACCACGGCCAGAGGATCCTGAGACAGGGAAACAAGGCCGAGAACTTGTGAACGTGACGGGACACAAAACAGAACCAAAACCGGTTGTACCCCGTAGAGGCACAGGGGTTGGCACACCCTGTTGCAGAGGGACCCTCAGCGGGGCGTATACCGCTGTTATGCAGGGAACATTGACCTCCACCCAGATAAGGACCAGAGACACTTCCTGGAGGACCCTACTGCCCCGGGTCCCTCTCTGATTATTAATGTAGGTCAAGGCCGTCAGATAGACCTAGCGCCCCCGAACAGGCAGGCCCTGAAGGGGAGTAGTCAAGCGAGGTAGACTAACCTGAACGCTCACTGTTTCAAACATTGATAGGTGTATGGGCCACCTAAAGGCCCCACCTCCCCTAGAACCGCAGGGACTTCCAGAAGAAGACCCCCCCCCCAACCTGATAGATTGGCATCCCACGGTGACCGTCTCCCAGGAAGGGGCAAAAAGGGAACTGCCCCCAGACAGGTTCCTGAGTTCATCCACTACAAGAGGGACCTCCTCACCAGAGAGGAAGGCACACATACCCTGCTCCAGGGATGCTGGGTCCTTGTCCCGTAGAACCAATAGGAGAAGTTGCAGAAGGCCCCAAGGGGAACTGAACATAAGGGGCCTCTTCGGAGCATGCCACCAACGGGCCCACCAGCTGCATCCCCTGCCTGGTGGAGGGACGGGGACAGCTATGAGGGACTGAGCCCATGCAACCAGATTGTCCACTTTATTGCTGAGGAAGGAAGATCCTTGCCTGAACTGTAACAGAATCATTCATAGGAATGGAGTTACCAATGAAGGGAACAAAGAGGACTTGTGGTGTTTGATCACCCCTCCAAATGACTCCCAAATGGACACCCCCAGCCGAGTATCCAACGTAGCCTGACGTAGAAACTGGGAAGTGATGAAGACGTCTAGGTAGGTCATCAATCGGACGCCCCTTGGTCTCAACAGGGCTAGACCCATCGTCAGCACCTTGGTGAGCAATCTGAAGAACCTCGGTGTCCATAAGACACAGGGAAGTGAAAATAAGCATCATTGAGCTCCACAGATGGCAAGAAGCCCCCCGACGCGCAGGGAGCTGATGGCTGAGCGCAGTGTTTCCATGCAGAAACCGCCTGTAATCGACGAATTGCTGAAAATCTGTGAATCCAGATTGGGCCAGACTGACCCATCCTTTTGGGGGAACTGTGGAAAGGTCGGTGTAGCGGCCCCTGCCTCTGCCTGTTAAGGGCAATCTGCAAGAGACCCCCAGACCCCGCGGGCCTTGCATGGACAGAGGCAGGGACCAGGAGTACCCGGGACCTGATAATCTTGGGGAAGGCTGCACAACAAACTCTATCTAGTAGCCGGAGGACACCACCTCCTGAAGCCACCAGTCTGAGGCGTGATGCGTCCTGACATGAGCAAGGTGCTGCAGCCGTCCCCTCACCCAGATGGGCGAGGGCGCCCCATCATGCTTGAGGGGGCTCGGGGGAAGATTTGGGCATAGCCCCCCCGGAGGAGCCAGGACGTTGTCTGCTGCTCCTGGGACAGGAATCTGCGCAAGCCCCCGCGAAGGACACCCCTGGTTCCTGTTTAACATCATGGTAGGGGGTAGAAGGGGTGCCCTGGCCCTGAAGGGGCCGAGACAGCCGCCTGCGTTGGGGTAGCTTACCCTTCTTACCAAACAAGTCTAGACGGGCCCCAAACAGGCGTCGCCCTTTAAAAGGCATCCCGGTAAGAGCCCTCTTTGCAGCATCGTCAGCACTCCACTGTCGCAACCGGACCAAGCGATGTATGGCCACCACAAGGGCAGAAGTTCTTGCACACATTCTAATGGTGTCATCCAATGCTAATAGGATAAATTTCACAAACACCTCACAACTGGAGAGTGCATTAAACACATCCCAAGGGAGATCATCAGGGGGACGATTAAGCATTTTCTTGATGAGGGTTCTAGCGGCCACGGCAGTAATGGCAGAGGCACAGACCGGGCGCAGCGCCGTCCCCACACATGCAAAGGCGTGGGAGGCCAGCTTGTCAATGCGCCGGTCCCCAACATCCCGAAGGATAGTATAAGCAGGGACTGTAATAAAAGGGGGGTTAGGTAGCCCTATGATCGGGGCATCCACCTCGGGGGGGATGACCAACATTTAACCACCTCAGGGGGAAAGGGATACTTCCCATCCCAATGCCCTGGGACCCCGGGCAGTTTACTGGGGCACTCCCATTCCTTGAGCACAAGGGTATGGAAATGTGCCTGCTCCAGGAATTCCAAACGTGATGTTGCTGTATGGAAATGCTCCCCTCTTTGCCTGGGAGCCTCACCAGGGGAAGAGATAGAAAGAACCTCAAGGATCTAGATCAACAATTTGTCAGTGTCATCCTGGACCTAGGGGTCAGCGCCAGAGACTTCATGACCTGTCGGACTCTCATCAGATGAGCCTGATTCAGAAAAGAGCTCTCCTTCATCAGAAGGGGTATAGCCACACAGATTCATAAACTCCTCAGATCCCATAGGGAAAACAGTAACATTAGGCGTCAAGGGCCGCTTCTTACCAGGGCCCTTACGCGCTAAAGACCTCGCAATGATCTGTTCAGCCGTAGGCAGTCTATAAGACAATTCAGGCTGAGAATCCCCACTTGTGTGCAACTCAGCAGGAGTGAGATTTAAGCCTGGGGAAGTGGGTGAAGTAAAACGAGGTGCAGCCACTGGCAAGCCAGAATGCAAGGCCAGCGCTTGCTCAGCACAGGGTACACAGACCCATGCCTTGTCAGTGTCAGCATGGGGTTGTCCACAAGCCATGCACAGCCGGTCTTGTCCCAAGGGGACCCCGGTCACATTATGCTGAGATGCCTCCATATGGTGATTTTCAGGCACAATATGCCAGTAGGGATTGACACTATAAAGCAACCCTGGATGCCCCAATGACCCGCTAGTGAAGTGGGAGAATTTTACAAGGCCCAACTATCAATTACACCGGGCTGGGAGAAGCCAATGGATTCGCCCGTCTGAAAGACACAATGAGAAGAAAAGGGTGTCAGAACCGAAACACTACAATGAGTATAAAGCCGCCCGCGAGGGCACTTACGGACCACGGCAGGCAGGAACGTCACACGTGCGCGCGCAAACTAACAAAAATGGCGCGAGTACCTCGAAGGGTGGACCCCGCCCTCCCGATGGTCCAACAAGCAACCAATGAGGACGCAGAGGCATCTGAGGTAACGCCGCCGCCCGGTGCGGAACATCCAAGGGAGGAAAAAGCGCACACGGCGGCGGTAGTTACACGAGGTGAACCTCATGGCTATAATACTGCCTCTGCGCAAAGCTAAAAATACAAATCAGCGCGTCTGACACCACAAGTACAAGTCCAAAAGACATTACAAAGGCCATATGCATGAAATCACAATACAGTGACACCAAACACCCCCCCCCCCTTTCTTTCCCCCCGAGCTATGGATTTTCTACTTTTGAAGAATGGGGGGGGATATCTCAACAACAAAGGTTAAAGTGGACCAAAACCCAGCGCAGTCGGCCGAGGAATCTTAAACATTCTTGGGCCGATCGATTCCCTCCCCCCTGGGGCATCCAAAATCGGGATGCCCAGCTGTGTGAAACCCCCCAGGACACCCCAGTCCAACGGCACATGCACAAGCCCCTGTGTGAAACCCCCCATATTGCTGAGAGCAACTCACCTCTTCCCAGTCCTATGGCGCATGCGTGCCTGCTCGTCATCAGTGCGTTCAGAGCCACTGACATCACAGCGTATAAGGCCAGCGGCTCTGAGCACGCTCGTGGCCACATCCTCGCTATCCCTCTATCGGGGCGAGTGCCCATGACAGGCATTTCCCAGTTAGAGGGAAGAAGGGGATACGGCCGTCGGTGCGCTCGGAGCCGCTGGCCTTAGGTGCTGGCTTAGACGGTGTAACGTCAGCGGCTCCGAGCGCACTGATTGGATGAGCAACTGCACATGGGCCGTAGAACTGGGAAGAGGTGAGTTGCGCTCAGCAATCTGGGGGAGTTTCAGATGGTGGAAAGGGTTTTGGTCCACTTTAAACTTGTGCCTAGGTTACTTTAATCATACCTCCCAAGTGTCCCTGATTTGGAGGGAATGTCCCTCTTTTAAGCCCATGTCCCTCGTTGTTCTCATTTGTCCCTCTTTGAGGTGTAACATGCAGATCTGCATCAATAAATAATTTATTTGCCTATTTAAAGTGTTTATATTGTTTTAACTGTTACAACCTATCTCCTATCCATCCCTCATTGAGGGGGCGTGGCCTAATCTAAAAAAAGTACCCCCTTCCCACCTTGAAAAGTTGGTGGGTATGTAAAATGAACTCTATATAATAAACTTCAGGTAGATGATGCTCTAAATGTGTAACTATGCTGTAAATAGTGAATCTTTTTGAATCTTTGCCCCGGGTGCATAGTTACTCCTCTGGCTTGGGGCTCTAACAGTAAACCCGAGACCAGACAGAGCTTCCTTACCACTTTCAAGCAGAACAAAACCGTGGCTGGCAGGCCCTGAAGTCTTCTACCTTTGCCCTCGCTCCCCTAACGCAACAGTGGCCGCATCCCCAGCATCTCTGGGCTGAGGCGCACTTCTGCGCCCAGCCAGTCAGATCGAGCGCACCTACATCTAAAGGGAACTTGTAATACGGCCGCTCATCAGAGCCATTTTGCTAATCATTAAAATGCACAACATACAGCACTGATTGGACGAGAGTCTATGCATGCACCATAGGACCGGGGAAAGGTACGTTTTCATGGGCACTTGGGATGGAATGGGAGGGGTGGGTGTGTTCTTGACCAGACTGCCAGTTTAAAGTTTATCAAAACCTGAAATTTTCACTGTGTCAGGTTTTGGTCTGTGTCCCTGGGGGCATCATGAATCGGGATGTGAAACCCCCTGTATGCACTGTATAGCTCTTGATATAGAGCGTTGGCGTAGATAGGGGAGAGTCCACATTCCTGGTTCTGTGGAAGGCCCCCATCTCCACCCTATCTGAGTGTGTCTCAGCCGCACAGATTATGGGGATGCAGCCTGCGAACGTGACGTGGGAGAACCAGAATGGTGTGTGTTTGTGAGCCAATCCCAGGGGGTTCGCACAGCGAGGCGTCCTAAATTGGGGTACTTAAAGTGGACCAAAATCCAGGATTTTGACTACCCGATTGGGGATGCCCCTCTTCCCGGTCCTAAGACGCATGAGCGGCCGCTCGTCCAATCAGCACGCTTGGCTCTGGCGGCCGCACCCCCCACTTCCCTCTAACAAGAAGCATGCCCGCTCCAGCCATTTGTATGGCCGGCCCTGCTA
Source organism: Gastrophryne carolinensis (assembly GCA_027917425.1). Taxonomy (NCBI): domain Eukaryota; kingdom Metazoa; phylum Chordata; class Amphibia; order Anura; family Microhylidae; genus Gastrophryne; species Gastrophryne carolinensis. The sequence goes on along the minus strand of CM051236.1, from coordinate 490,311,098 downwards.
GAGGGACAGCGGAGATGTGGCCGAGGCCCGCACATGCGCCGTTGGCCCGGGAAGCAAGGTAGGTGAATGGGGCAACCCGGGGGTTTCACACAGAGGGGCATCCCGGTTTTGGATGCCCCGAGGGAGGCAATCGATCGGCACAGGGATCTTATAGATTCCTGGGCTGATCGCGCTGGGGTTTGGTCCACTGTAATCGTCTGGCCCTGGAGGGGCCCTTCCTATTAAGTACTCACCCCTGGGGCATCCTGGTTTGGATGAGAAAAAAGTTTTACTTAGACACTGATTCTCTATGGATATGGCCAAGCCAAAGCTAATAGGCAAAATTTGGGCAAAATGTAACAATGACCTGAAGCCGAAGCTCATCACCAAGTGTCACCTGCTGCTATCTGATAGAACATCCCGGCGGGATTGTATGATCACCAACAGTCATAACTGTAGTGTATCTATAGTCAAAATATGGTAAGAGGTCAGTCTGATATTTCATTCACCTAAAATGACATTAGTAAATGGACTGGCTGAACAACACTACATTTGTGATCTCAAAATCATTTCATCCTCCAGCAGTCAGAATGTCTTAGAGAGAAAGCAGTCCGCAGCCATCATCCTAAAACCAAACATCTGTCTGATGCCGGGATGGGGCCTTCAGACAGCAAGACTTCTCCAGAGCTACTGTAATACACTGCGAAGGTCAGATTTCTGCTTCAAAGGTTCCACCGTGTAAGATTATCTAAGAAAGGCAACCGGCACAGTGACAGGACATCTCTGTAAAAAGCATATTTTGACTTTGATTAATTTGTCTCCTGGAGTGAAGCTGTTAAACGAAAGTTTTTAAGCTCTTGAAACACGAAACAACCTCTTACTGACCCTCTACATGTCCCCAAGTGACATGAAACACAGGCCTGCATCAGAGAGCCACAACTGTGTCTCAAGGCCATGTGGCACCATGAGAGTCCTCGTTCTTCTCCACTGTGCACCATGTCTGACTGGATGGGGTCTGCTACTGTCATAGAAGAAATGCAATAGGCCAAAGGGCAGTACAGAACAAATTCAAGTAGATAAGTGGACCTAAACCCTCCTTGAGAACTCTGTGCCAGGTAGGATATATTTCCACCTGGATCCTAACACACCTCTTATTTAGAAGATACACTGATACTAGGAAACTACTGCACATTGAAGTGATTGCATTTCATCTGGCGTGCCCCAAGAACGATTACCTCTGGTGGGTCACAATAACGATTTTCTCAGACAGCCCTAAGATTAATTATCTCTGGTGGGCCCCAAGCATGATTTACTTTGGTGAGCATTGATCTTGCACATTTATTGCGTATTTTGCACAAATTTGACTAATTTATTGGGATTTATATATTGCCATTTGAACTGTCACATTTTTATTATGATTTTTATTAGACCACCGGCGCCCCCTGGTGCTTTTATGTATGTATGTTGTCTATTTGTATAAGTGTTATTATGTGTTCTATATGTAATTGTAAATAATAAATTGAGATATATTTTTATAATCTTAAGAGTGGTGCCACTTTTGTACCCCAGGCAACTTTCTTTGGGGTAGTGTGGGTTCCCCCATTTGTTTCTCTTGTCTTTGGTGTGCACCAAGAATGATTCCCTATGGTAGGTCCCAAGAATGATTTCCTCAGGTGTGCCCCAAGAATGATTTTCTCTGGTGTGCACCAAGCCTGTTTGCCTTTGGTAAGTCCCAAGAATGATTTCCTTTGGTGAGCCCCAAGAATCATTTCCTCTGGTGGACCCCAAGAATCATTTCCTCCGTTGTGCACCAAGATTGATTCCCTATGGTAGGTCCCAAAAATGATTTGGTGGGTCCTAAGAATGATTTCCTTTGGTGGGTTGTAAGAATGATTTCCTCTGCGGGGGCCTAAGAATGATTTCCTCTGGTGGGACCCAAGGTGTTCCTTAATACATTTATTCAATCAACCTTGGCCCAGGCAGCAGAGGGTTAATCACTGACGGATCTATAGACCCTGCTGAACCAGAGCCATGAATTCCCAACAGAAAGAGCTTTCACAAAAACGAGTTTATACTCTGCAGACAATTATAATGCGCCGTTCTGGAAGCCCGCCAGTTCCTCAAGTCTTCAGCATAAACATTCTTCTAATCCGTTTTAGAAATTCCTCTGGCACTCGGCTACACCCTCATCATCTCCATTTTTTCGCCCCAGCACCATTAATCCTCTCTCGTCTGGTATCAGGTTCTGATTCGGGGCCAGGCTGTGGATCAGACCTGCTCTGGTGAGGTCACTGGTAAGCAATGCCGTCTATAGGAAGTGACGGGTCTGGGAATAATAGAAGGGGGGTATGGAGTCACCTACTGCCTCATCCAGGCCCTGATGGACATCAATGATGGGAGCTACCCATGTGTAAGGGGCAGTTGTGGCCTAGTGATAAGGAAGCGATTGGGTAGCAGGTTCAATTCCTGGCCAGGACATGACCAAAGCCAATCTCCCCGCTTATAGTCCTCTCCCTGGGAGTAAAAAATGTGTTTTTTTTCCAAACACAAATATTTTAAATCCTGTTTTAAGCATTCTGTCCCTGAGCTCCTACATCATCAGATCGCGGCCCCCGGGAAGGGGGAGGAGCCAGAGCCAGCAACAGGCATATGTGGGCCCCTTGCGGTGTGGTGTGACACTCCATATATGGGCTTAATGTTGGATGTATGGTGAATATTGGCAAAGAATGAAAAGAAAAAAACAATAGAAGGTATGACAGAAAGTATTGAAGGAATAGGGAATAGCGGAATGACAGAAAGAGAAAGAATGGAGAGAAGTGACAGAAAAAAAAAAAACAAGGAATGACCCAAAAAAGAGAATATAAGGAAAGGCATAGAATAGAAGTAAATAAAGTGACTAAAAATAGATTAAAGAAACAAAGAATAGATAGAAATAAATAAAGACATTTAAAAAAAAAAAAGAAAATGACTGAATGCCAAAAACAAAGAAAGAATAAGGTGAATGACGGAAATAAGAAAGCAGGAATTTGAGATGGACGGGCAAAAAAAGGAAAGAAAGATTAAAAAATAGGGGGAAAATAGAAAGAAAAGGAATGGCAGAACAAACAGATGAAAGAAAAAGAAACAAAAGATGGGAAGAAAGTAAGAGGGAGAACAGAAGGAAAGAAAGAAAAAAATAAAAGAAACAAAGAATAGAAGGACTGACAGAAATAATAGAAGGAAAAAAGAAAGAAGGAGAGAAAAAAAGGAATGGCAGCAAGAACAGATGAAAGATAGAAAAAATAGATGGAAAGAAATAAACAAATAGAAAGAAATAAAATAGAGGGACAGAAAGAAAGAAAGGCTTACTACAATGGGCAATCTGCCCCTGGCTGACAGTCCTTAGTCCTGGTTACTGCAGGGCCCTGCGTCCTTTAGAGGGAATGAGGTGGGCCCTCCCAAGGTGCAAGGGCCCCGGCACCTGCCCTGGTATGCCCAGAGCTGACGCCTGCCATGGGAGGAGCATTACATACATAATGAACGAGGACCCAGCACTGTGTGATTTGTACAACAGCATGTTTAAATGACCTGGCACTGGGTCAAGATACAGTCCGGCAATCGCTGGTTCTGCTGCTTAATCCTGGCAATCTGGTAAATTGCTGAATCTATTGCTGGGAAAGGAGTAAACACAGGATGGCAAACCCATCCGAAATGTACTGTCTGGGGGGGGGGGGGAGGGATGAGGGGGATATTGGTCAAAAGATGGGTTTGGGCCACTTTACCTTGTACCCTTACAGCCTCTGGTGTACTGTACCCGGGAATCAGCAGCCCTGGGTAAATTTTTACTATGCTTTTGATCCACCTTAATGCTGGGGACCTGTGCCGGATATGAGATGGAGGAGGATAGACAAGCTGAGTGGAGTTGATGGACTAGAGGATAGAGGATAGACAAGCTGAGTTGCCCTGGAGAAGGGTGGATGAAGGTAGCTACGAGGGGCGAGAGATGAGTGGAGCTAGAAAAGAGAGGATGAAAGAAGTTGAGTGGGGAGTTGGGCATTTAAATAGTACAGTGACATAGTGAAAGAGTACATGACATAAGTTTGAAGGAGTGAGCTGGGGGGATGAGAGGAGCTGGAGGGGGGGAAATTAGAGAATGTGTATGGATGAGTGGGGAGCTGGAGCTATGAGGGGGTTGGGTGAGTGAAAAAGTAAAAGTGGGGGGTGGATGAATAGAGCGGGGTGGGAGATAGATGAGGGGAGCTGGGGGTGGCTGACAGGAAAAGTGTGTATCGAGGTAGATGGGAGCTGGGTTTGTGTAAGAGATACAGGGAGCTAAATGGGGGAGGATATGTAAATTTGGATAGGGAATTTAGATGGGGGGAATGAGAGCAGCCTGAAGGCGTGATGGATGAGTATAGCTGGGTGGATGAGAGGAGCTGGAGGGGGGAAATGAGAGAAGGTGTATGGATGAGTGGGGAGCTGGGAGGGGGTTGGGTGAGTGGAGAAGTGGGGGGGGGGTGGATGAATAGAGCGGGGTGGGAGATAGATGAGGGGAGCTGGGGGGTCGAATGAGTAGAGCTGGGAGGGGCTGACCGGAAATGTGTGTAGCGAGGTAAATGAGTTGGTGAGAGAAAAACTGAGCTAAATGTGGAAGGATATGTAAATTTGGATAGGGAATTTAGATGGGGGGGATGAGAGCATCACCTGAAGGTAGGTGATGGATGAGTATAGCTGGGTGGATGAGAGGAGCTGGCTGAGGGCAAATTACAGGAGCTGGAGGTGGGAACTGATGAATGTAGCTGGGAGAGGGATGGATAAATGGAGCTCCAGGGGGGGGTGTATCAGTGGAGCTAGAAGGCAGATGGGTGAGTGGAGCTGGGGGAGTGGATGACTAGAGCTGGGAGGGGATAGATGAGCAGAGCAGGGGGGGGGCACGTATGTATAGCAGATCGTATTAACCTTACTCCTGGGACAGTAAATCCAGAGTTGAGGTGATAGAAGAAGAGCTCTCTGGCTTTTGGCAATAGGTGTCTTCAGCAGCACACATTGGCCTGCTGCTAGGGGCCCTGACTCTCTGGGGGGTCCACTGAAAGGGACGGCCTTTGGGGTGTGCGACGGCGCTTGACCGGCAGCGGACTGGGAAGGCACCGCCACAGCTGGTGTCTACATTTCCTCGATTGATTTAGATTCCAGGGGAGGAAGTGCTGTGTTTTGTTCTGCTTTTAAGTTGCCTGTCCCAGCTGATTTCCTATCCCCGGAGCATCCCAATCAGTGATACCCTACTGTGTGAAACCACCTGGGATCTCTGGCACACCCACTATGCAAGCAATTCCACCCCTGAGTTTTGGTCTGCTTTACAGGAGCATCTCAATCCCACAGTGCATTCACCAGTGCAAGGGAAGCAATGGGGGGGGGGGGGGGGGTCACAAACAGGGGCATCCAAAATCAGGAGGATCTAGATGCGTTAGACTCCAAGGTCAGGTTTAAAGGGGTTTGGTGTGCTTCAAAGTAGACCAAAAATAGCATGATCCTTAGGGGGCATCCAGATTTGGGACATCCCTCGGTGATGTGACGTGACTCTTCACCACAAATGGGCCCACTGAGACCATGCCGCCCAAGGGCCCACATAAACCTGGAGCCGGCCCTGCACAACCGTATGATAGCCAGCCAGGGTTTCCATTAAAATATCAATCCAAAACTTTCCTCATTCCATTAAAATCGAAGGCAAGAACTCAGTAAAAAATTTAACAAACACGTCTACGCGCTTCGGGCGCCAAGCAAGGCCCTTAATCATGATCATGGAGCCAGCCCTGCCCTTGAGTCTATAAAATTCTTGGGGATGAGGGCCTATCCCTTTATGGGACATCCCAAATTGGGACGCCCCACTATGCAAAGTTCCCTGATACTCCCAGATCCCCCCCATTAAGATTCCATTGCTGCACTGACATCAGAAAAGCTAAATCAAACGAGTGCTGCAGAAAATCCATGAGAATACACACAGTGGTGCATCCCAAATCTGGATGCCCCACCAGAGAGCAACAACACCCAAGAAAGTTAATTTCTTGGGTGTTGTTCCTCTTTAGGTGCTCCTCTGTTGGAAGAAAGTATGCTTTTTTATTTTATATGTTAACGGGGTCATGGAGGATACCTAGCAAAGATACTGATACAATACAATTGCTGGGATAAGCACAGCCTCAAGTTTTGCCGCCCATTGTGTATATTGCATCATGTGTTATTTAGGCTCAAATGTTTTGGTTAATTAGCCTATTAGCATCCTCCTTCCTCAGCCTTTTGTCTTTATGTTTTTTAACTTTGTCTTGTATTTCTGTTTGTATGTTTGGATTACGTTGTTAGCTTTTAATTTTTAATTGGATATTAGCTGTTTGATGTGCGGCCATTCACATGGGATGTACATCGGGGTAACTCTAGAGCTCCATCTAATCCACAAGTTTGTCCTAGCAAAAATACTGAGACATCTTATTTTTGGGACGCCCCCTAGGGATTAGCAAAAGAGGACTTTGCAAAATTGAAGATGTTTTGTGTTAATAAAAACTGAACAGCACATTGGCAGCCATGAATCATCCCGGGAAGAGCATTTACATTTCTCTATTGAGTTTTATGACAGGTAGAGCAGAAGTAACAGTAGCGAGGCCAAAGTGTCTCCATTTATCATGATGAAATCAGTTGGGCGGCCCTATTAAATGGAGTGATGTGCGATCCTGACAGCTGCCTGTATGGCTCCGGGGTGAACATGGTCGGCAGAGGTGTCTGCCAGAGGACAAGGCCCATCCATTATCACTCGCAGGAGCGCAGATCTGCAAGGAGTGATAAGGCAGTGCTAGACTATGCCTGTACCAGGCTGCAGAACAATGCTTCCAGAAGAAAGATGGCAACACACATTATTTATAGACCCAAAAAAAAAAATCAAATGTTGGCTTATACAGAGCCCGTTTTCTGTTATTTTAGCTCAACTGGATACAAGAAGAAAACTAAAGACAGAAACTTATTTTTTCATTATACATACCTCCCAAGTGTCCCTGATTTGGAGGGACTGTCCCTCTTTGGCATCCATGTCCCCTTGTCCTCATTTGTCCCTATTTGAGGTGTAACATACAGATCTGTATCAATAAATGTTTCATTCGGCTAGTCGAAGTGTTTCTATTGTTGTAACTGTTACACCCAATATCCTATCTATCCCCCCAATGAGGGAGCGTGGCCTAATTTAACAATTGTCCAGCTTTTCCACCCTGAAAAGTTGGGAGGTATGATTATATGATTTCAGGTGAGCACAAACCTGAAAAATAAGGTGGAGTCCCCAACCTTTTGGGTCCCCTTGCAGGTGCACCTCCAGCATCCTCTAAAATACACCACTGTTTGTACCCCTCAGTGGTGATGGTGTTGGACAAACCTGAACCACAAAGTTCGGGATTGTATCAAATGTTGCGATTTTGGGTTCCCAAACCCAAACATGGACTTCAGCCAGAAGTCCATGTTCAGCTGTAGGCCAAAGCCAGAAAAGCTGGTTGATGGGCTGTTCATCAACCCCCAATCGGGGGTGCCCGCTGTGTGGCTCCAGGCTCCGAGACCAACTCACCTCTTCCTGGTCCTGCGGCACGTCTAAGAGCAGCGGCTCTGAGCGAGCTGACAGCCTCATCCTCTGCTTCCTTCTAACAGGGAGTGTGCCCACCATTCACAAATGCCTGGTGCAGGCACGCGTCTTGCTAGAGGCATAGCGCCAGGGCTTCAAAAAGATGGCGACCCACATGATTGAGGACACTGGCAGCATCTAGTAGCACTTCTAGTGCCATATGCCAGTGCAGTGTCCTCACTCATGGGGGCGGCCAGCTTTTTGAAGCCCTGGCAGTGGCGACAGAGGAAATCCTGACCGGATCGCGGGGCTCAGTGGTGCACCCAGGATTTAGTTCTGGAGAGGGTCCAGTTGGGGTGGAGGGGCACAGCTTAGAAGAGGCATGGCACCTCATGAGAAGTGTACCTCTAAACTTTTTGAGATGAGAAGAGGGGGGAGAGTATAAGCGCGTCAAATTTTCTTGCAAATAAGTCACGCCCCCTGGCCATGCCCTTGCCACACCCCTAACTAATGGCATGACTAAATGTGCCAGGGTCATGGTACAAACATTAAATGGGGCACTTTCAAGGTTCAAACAGTAACATTTTTTTTGTCTTTGTTTAAATTGGATGCCGATAGACAGCTAGATGATACACTTTTCTAGATAATTCCATACTCTCCGTGCTAAATGTTGGAGAGTGTGAGTGCTGGCTGCAGCGGAGTCAAATCCAGATAGACATTAGTGGTGTAACTGGCTTTACTGGAACATGAATGCAGTAAGAGAATGCCACCTTACATGGTGGCTAACACAGACAGGAAAAATAAATCATAGAGAGCAGAGCTGAATATACAGGAAAATCCTGTATATATCCTGTATAACCAGAAGAAAATAATTAAGGTGAGCTTTGAGTGATTGGCAGATGCAAATGTAAGTATCAAGAATGCAGATGGGGCAAGGGACTTTCAGGGAGTTTTTTTTTTCTAGTGTACAAGGCTGTTGGCCTGGTTTAAAGCACATTATCTATGGTCCATAAAAGATGTCGGTGATTGACATAACATTCAGCCAAACTATACATTTTACTTCTTCCATTCAGCCAATGAGCCAGAGCAGGGCCTCAGTGTCAGCAAAGTAGGACATTTAAGTGTCCTCCCCAAGTTTTTGTGGAGACGGTGGCACAAAATCGCTCAAAATGGGACTGTCCCATTGAAAGTGGGACATCTGTTCAGTTTAGGTATGGGACCCCCCCAAAGGGCAATCTGAAATCAGGGGATTTCCTGATAACCTGGTGGGCCAGTCAGTGCCTGTTTAACACCCTTCTGTAGCACATTTGGCATACAGAGGAATGGAGTCACTGGGCCCAATAATCCTACAGTAGAGGTCCCGGCCATCTGTAGTTACTTGGAAGGCCAGCTTATCAGTACTGGAGCTAAAGTTACTTAATAATGATATGAAAGCTCCCCTACGAGATCTTTACCTCCCGCTTTAATGCCGCGCGTTTATTGTAAGCTGATACTTCCTATGAGCGCTCCTTACTTCCACACGAGGGGTGAGCGGCGGATAAGTGTCTTCATGTTGAAGAATGCAGACATACATCATGTCTGTAAGTACAAGAAAAAAAAAAAGATCAAATGTATTTTTTTTTCAACGCAGACGAGCTGCTCAGAGATTTTCAGCTCAGACAGCCTTGAAGAAGGCCTCAGGCAATGGCCAATTACTTCTGACGAATACCATTAGAGAAAGAGAAGCAGAAACAGGCAGATTGAGCGGATGGTGCTGGATGAAAGGGAGGCCGTGTCACTGGGGAGTCCCTGGCATTGCTGTGACCTGTCACTGGCCCTCTTTACGGACATGGAAAGCGATGGATCCGGATAGGAGGGGGAATGTTCGTTTATATCCACCATGACAACCAATCCAAAAATGACCAGTGGTTGATCCCACTAGTCTATATAACAAATCAAGCACAGAGCAACATATAAAACGTTTAAAGTCAAAGAACTTTTAAATCAGTCCAAAATGGAAAAGCGGATCCCACTTCGCCAAAGGGTGATTTAAGGTCACTTCACTCCAAACACCCTCAGTGTATCCCTTCACCGTTTCAATAAACCCTTACCAAAGTGTGGGTAATGGAAAAGCCTTTTTCAGACAATATGCAACTAACACGCTGATGCCCAGAATAATTGCAGTCCAATCATGGTCGCAAAGAATAACGAAGAAGACAGTGGACACAATCCTGGTACAACTAGCTAAACTAGCTAAAAATCTAGCATAATATTGTTTAATAGAAGGAGCCTTCTAAAAAGTGCCAATCACTGCACTCACATTAAAAAAATCGATATACAAGCGATTGAAGCAAAGAGCGACTCTCACTAATCCTCAGTACCACCTCGGCCAAAAGTAGGTACGGGTGGGGGGGGGGGGAGGCGCAGGTCCAAATATAACCAGCTTTGATAAAGTTGCGACAGCAACAAAACGTGTTGCCGGTGGCAGTGGCGGCTTGATTACCCGGGTTTTCCATTACACACACTTTGGTAAGGGTTCAATGAAACAGTGAAGGGCTACACTGAGGGTGTTTGGAGTGAAGTGATCTTAAACCGGACCAACCAATCCAAACATGACCAGTGGTTGGTCCCGCTAGTCTATATAACAAATCAAGCACAGAGCAACATATAAAACTTTTCAAGTCAAAGAACTTTTAAATCAGTCCAAAATGAAAAAGCGGATCCCACTTCTCCATAGGGTGATTTAAGGTCACTTCACTCCAAACACCCTCAGCGTATCCCTTCACCGTTTCAATAAACCCTTACCAAAGTGAGGGTAATGGAAAAGCCTTATTCAGACAATATCCAACTAACACGCTGATGCCCAGAATAATTGCAGTGCAATCATGGTCGCAAAGAATAACGAAGAAGACAGTGGACACAATCCTGGTACAACTCACCTTACATACAAAAACAGGAAAAAAATGATCTAGCGTAATATTGTTTAATAGCAGGAACCTTCTAAAAAGTGCCAATCACTGCACTCACATTAAAAAATAGATATACAAGCGATTGAAGCAAAGAGCGACTCTCACTAATCCTCAGTACCACTTCGGCCAAAAGGCGCAGGTCCAAATATAACCAGCCTTGATAAAGTTGCGACAGCAACAAAACGTGTTGCCGGAGGCAGTGGCGGCTTGATTACCCGGGTTTTCCATTACCCACACTTTGGTAAGGGTTTAATGAAACAGTGAAGTGCTACGCTGAGGGTGTTTGGAGTGAAGTGATCTTAAATCGGACCAACCTTCTTTATTACATTAACGGGTGTTGGTCCGGCTCTTTGCTGCACGAAAGAAGCTCGAGGGAGCATCCAGAACGCTGGAGCCCCCTCGCACCTAAATGCACGGGATACGTATAATACTCACATTTCTAAGGAGCCAGCGCCGGGAAAGGAGTCCCATGATTGTCCGGCGGCCGGTCACGTGGGCGGGTCCTGCCGGCGGCCGGCACAGAGAATGCGACTACAGCCCACGTGATCGGCCGACAGGCCAATCACCGGACTCCTTTCCCGGCGCTGGCTCGTTAGAAATGTGAGTATTATACGTATCCTGTGCATTTAGGTGTGAGGTGTGTTAATGTAATAATGGGTGTTGCTCCGGTTTAAATCACCCATTGGAGAAGTGCATGTGCTTTGGGATCCGATTTTTCATTTTGGACTGATTTTAAAAGTTCTTGGACTTTAAAAGTTTTATATGTTGCTCTGTGCTTGATTTGTTATATGTTGTAATTTAACCATTTGGGATAAGTGGGTTATTGCACGTGAAGCACTACTGTATTGATTTAATCTTCTTATAATTTAAACTTGTGATGTTGTAGCGCAGTAATTTCCATTTATTTTTTGTGATCCTACTAGTCTACTGCAATTGCTCATGGAAACCATACCTTCCAACTTTTCATGAAAGAGGGACAATTTTTAAATAAAGCCACGCCCCCTCATTGGGGAACGGATAGGAGAGAGCGTGTAGCAGTTACAACAATATAAACCCTTGGAATAGGCAAATGAATCATTTATTGATGCAGATCTGCATGTTACACCTCAAAGAGGGACAAGTGAGAACAATGAGGAACAGGGGGGCATGGGCTCAAAAGAGGGACAGTCCCTCTAAATCAGGGACAGTTGGGAGGTATGATGGAAGCCAATCAGCTTGTAACTTCATTTTAGATTTGTAAAGGTGTAAACAGGGAGTAAAGACAGATTTAGGGGGTGTGTGTGCAACAGCCCCAGGACAAATTTACTTCTCCAGAAGAGTTTTCCTAGGTCTGGGCAGGGGATACAAAAGTACTCACTCATTCCTCCGGGCATGTCCTTAGAAAGAGTTCCAGACTGATCCAGATCCCCTTTAACCAGGGGTGTAGCTAGGGGGGGGCATGTGCCCTGGGTGCAGCAGGTCAGGGGAGCAGCAAAGGGAGGCCAGAGCACAGGTGGGGGGGGGTATGTGCCCGAGTGCAGCAGGTTAGGGGGTCGCCAAAGGGAGGCCAGAGCACAGGTGGGGGGGCATGTGCCCGAGTGCAGCAGGTTAGGGGGGCGCCAAAGGGAGGCCAGAGCACAGGTGGGGGGCATGTGCCTGAGTGCAGCAGGTTAGGGGGGCGCCAAAGGGAGGCCAGAGCACAGGTGGGGGGCATGTGCCTGAGTGCAGCAGGTTAGGGGGGCGCCAAAGGGAGGCCAGCGCACAGGTGGGGGGCGCCATTTCAAATCTTTGCCCCGGGTGCCAGAAAGCCTAACTATACCTCTGCCTTTAACATAAAATAAATGATAGTCCAGCAATGTTACAAACACTTACCTTCTTTATTTTGGGCAAGACAAAGCTTCTGAGGACCCCTGGCACAACGGGCCCTACACCCTCTGATGGTGCGATGGTTCCTCACCGGAAATGTCCTCCAGGATTCCATCCCAGCAAGCTTTTCTCCTTCTAGAAGAGAGCACCAAAGTCTGCCGATACACATGTGGTACCACAATCTGGAGGAATGGGGCTTTCACATGAAATATGATTTTATTTATTTAAAAAAAAAACACAATAAATAAATAAAAAAATAGAAATGTTTTATTTTTTTCCACATATTTCATCCAAAAATATCATGAAGGCACTGACAAAATTCTAAACAAGACAATTCATGTTATAGCCCAAACTCTGCAAAAAAAAAAAAGGATATATCATTTTCCTGGGAAATCCATGTAAATTGCTGCAAAAATCACAGGTAAGTATAAATAGTGCAAAATGCTAAAAAATGGCTGGCAACACGGGGCCTGTCTCAATACTGAAGAAAAGCAAACATTAAAAAAAAAAAAAATAACTGTAAATGGCTGAGTGTCTATTAGTGCTGGAAACAAACAGTGATGAGGCGCTGACCATGACAAGGGCCATATCAGAATGTATTTAAATGGATTGTCCAGGCAATGTCAATAATAAGGAGCTCTTAACTGGCCCAGCAAACTATCCCCCCATCTCTCTCCTTTTATTCCTAAATGTATTTATAATCCTTTTTTAGAATTCTCATTCTCTCACTTTTATTTTACAATCCCTCCATCTTCCACTCTTTCCTAACCCCCCTTGTTTTCATGTTATTTCAATATTCCCTACATCTTGTCGCCTGCCTCCCGTCTCCCTCTATCTTCATGTTCCTCATACTTTTTTGCTTCCTTCTTTTTTACCTTTCCTCTATCCCTCTTTTCCCATATCTTTCTTTCCTTTTATTTCCCTTTAAATCTTTTTTCCCTCTCTCCCCCTTTCTTTCTTTTTCTCCTTTTTTTTATTTCTTTCTCTCTCTGTATTTCTCTCTATTATAGTATTTATAGTATAGTATAGTATAGTATACTCTAGTATTTTTCTCTCCCCTTATCTTTGTTTCTTTCCATATTTCTCTCCCTCTGCCCGTCTCTCTTGCTTTCTTCTGTTCTTTCTTCCTCTCTTCCCTTTACTTATTTCTCTCTCTCTAATTTTCCTTCCTTGTTTTCTTTCTTTTCTCCGCAGTTTCTTTTTTCCCTTTATTTTTCTAGCCCTATTCCACCCTCCCATTTCAGTCTTATTCTCTTATTTATTCTCTCTCTCTTTTTCTCCTTCTCTTGATATCTTTTCCACATTCCCTCTTATTTCTCTCTTGTCTACATTCCTCCCTTTCTTTCTTTCTTTCTCTGTCTGTCTCCCTTAGGGGGCGCCATCCTGATATTCTGCACAGGGCGTCGCTTACCCTAAGGCCAGCCCTGCGCCCAAGGGCTGCTTTAGGAGGTCTAGTGGTCTACTTTCAGACAAGTTCATCAGCCATCTAGCAAGCATTTGTGACACCCATCAAGCACTTCTGGGCGACTTCCCTGACCGCCCTAGCTTGACTTTCATCTCTCCAAAGGATATACAACTGGCACTTCCGGATCATTCTACAGGAACTTGCATAGCATCCCGATTCATTTCAAGAGAAGCCATGCAGATGATCACGTGTCCTGCACCACTCCTTCCAATTAGACCAGCGTTTGGCAGGTCCAGTGCTAGCCTTAGGGAGATGATCCAGTTTTTGACATACATTGAAGGGCAGAGTGTGCGGGCTTCCCAGCAATGCCCAGCAAACCTCATTGGCCACTGATGATCACATGGGGCAGAGAGTGCACAGGGCACCTTCTATCTTAAAGTGGACCAACACCCAGGATTTTGACTATCCTGGGTTTTGGTCCACTTCGGTGGGGCACCCCGATCAGGGGTGCCCCGCTGTGTGAAACCCCCCAGAAAGCCCCAAAAACTCACCTCTGCCCGCTCCCACGTGACCGCTGCTGCCAATCCCCGCCGACAGACAAGAGAGCGCGCCCGCCGCCGCCTCCCGCGCCGGCCATTCAGAAACGTCCAGTGTGGGTTCGCGTCCTGCTAGAGGGACGCGCGGAAGGCGGCGGCAGGCGCCACTGGATCGCGGAACAGGTAGGGATTTAGGGGTTTCTGGGGGGTTTCACACAGCGGGGCACCCCCGATCGTCAGGGGACTGATCGGCCCGGGAATCTTATAAATTCCCGGGCCGATCAGTGGAGGGTGTTGGTCCACTTTAAAGCGGACCTTCACCCTGAATAAAAGCCTATCTTGTATGTTTCCCCCACCCTGTCCATACAGATTGCTCACATTAAAAAATCATCCTACCTGCACCTATTGCGTTTTTTAAAATCTTTTTAACATCCAAGATGGCAGCCCGTGGAGTCTCAGGCTGTGCCACTTTGCATTCTGGGATTGCTGTCCTTTTCCTGACCCCAGCTCTGCTATAACCCCACCCCCTGCTCTTTCTACCCTCTCCTCAATATGTCATGCTTCTGAGGCAAGATGGCGGCGCCCGTATCCTAGAGTGCCAAGCAGAGTTGATGCCCAGCGGGGGAAAGAATAATAAGTGATCGACTAAAAACGTAAAATGTATTAATTTTAGATGCTGGGGAATAGGTTTTTAAGGGTTTGGGCTTTTCATTAACTGATGCTGCAGGTCCAGTTTAAGGCCGGTGCTGGGCATCACAAATCAAGATGCCCCCTTTCAGGCACGAGCATCGGTCCCACACCACCATGCAGGGTGTGGGGCCGCCTATGCCCCAGAAGAAATGGGTTAAGTCGTATTTGACTTAAGATGCACGTTGTAAAAGAAGATGGCACTATACAAATAAAATACATAAAATAAATATATTATTATTATTATTATTAATAATAATATAATATGCAGAAAGCAAACCACTAGGTTGCTTCTCCGTACTTTACCTCCCAACTGTCCCTCTTTTGAGCCCATGCCCTCTTCCAGGTGTGTGTCAGGTCCAAATTAGATTTGCCTGCCCAAGGTAACGTTTCAGCCTGAATATAATATATTTATGAAACTCAAATGATATTAAGAATAAGAAATAAACTTGATTTTGAATGATTTTAGCACATGGGTTTATTTATTGTATGTGTGGAGAGAGCAGGGCAGTTGTGGTGGCTCTCTATGGGGTTTATTCATGAAGCTCTAGCGCCAGGCAGTGCTTCGTAGCAGCAGGCAGCATCTGGTGAAAGCCGGGCGCTGTACGCAATACCACATGTATGAAAGAGATTCCATTGAGCAACTGGAACAGCCCCACGTAGCGTACGATTCATCATTACAGCGTATAGCGTATCTAGCGTATCTAGCTTCCAGAGCGACAGGCAAGACCTATCGCTAACGTTCGCTCTCCCATACATTTCAATGGACGTTCCTTTTAATCCTGATCCCATTTTTAATATTTTTATTTTTCGCTCAAAAAATTATTACACTGCTCCTGGCCTGGAATTATATATTTTTGAAAATATTTTGATTTTTTTTCAATTTTATGCAGAATTGTCATAACATCTCTGGCACTAAAGTGTTAATGTCACAGTGTTACAACAATGTCATTCCATGTGTTTTCGCTTTATTACTGGTGGATATGTGTCCAAAAAATCACTTTAAACACACACACAGCGTCTGCCGCTCTATGCTACAGCGAACTAAATGTGAGCGCCACCGCTGTGTGAGTCTGATTTGTTGTTGAATATGGTGAGAGTTGGTCGCAATGAGCTGGCGCTACCTTTCACTCCCTGCAACGCTGTACTGGTGTTAGGACACCCAACATTCATCTATGCTGGCCAGGTTACTAGAGCGACTGAGGCGCTCTGTTACAGCACCCCATAGCCGATCACAGTGTATACTAGCGGTCGCTCTTAGCGTCTCTGCCGATAGCTGGCGCTAGTAATGAATCAGCTTTCATGTTGCGTTTTCAGCTCTCCAGACAGGTCCTCTTTCTTCCCCTTTGTGTGACACCTAAGCGTTACCTTTTCACCTTTACCTGTCAGCGGTAGAGCGATTGTCAGCTCCTGCCGCCCATTGTGAGGGTGACATCACTGCTCCTCCATTACAAACACAATTCTAGAGTTTCCTTTCTGTGTGTAACAAACGTGTCATGTCTTAATTCGGCGTGTCTTGTGCGGCGGTGGAGCAGCCGAGCTCCGGCTGACAGGCCTCAGCCCCACACCTCATCAGCGGCGAGAACGGCGGCTGCTCAGCACCTGTAGGTGGCGTCACCTCATACCTCATCCCAGCTGCTGGTACTCTGGCCTTCCCCGCGCCCGCTCTGTATGTACAGCTGTAGGCGCCGCGCCCGGACATGTCTCAGCACTGCTAGGCCCGGTCTGATTTATGAAGAGGGTAAACTCTTGTCCTCCTCACTGCGGCAAGGCTTACATGGAGACCACCCATTGTCTGAGGCGAAGAGCTAACGCTCGCAGGAATTAGCGCTGTCACCTCCAGGCATCCATTAGAACACCTTCACTGTGAGCTCAATAGATGTAAAGCGAGAGGCGCACTCCATATTGCAACACCTGAGACGCTGGCGATGACAGCCCGGCCTCTCTGACTCCTGTTGACCCGGACGATGAAGTTCACTTCTCCTAAGTGGTTGCCGCCAGTCTGAGGCAACATAGGTTTCACAGGGCCGCATAGCAAAATTCATATTGGGCCCCCCAAAAAAAGAGCAGAAATACTGTACTTACTGATACTGCTTCCGGGGTCGGGGGGCCCAGCATGGTTCATTTATTGGTCAGGGGGCTGCAGCACTGAGCAATAAAACTCATGTTCTTGCTACTGCACAGGAGGGTTCCAACTGTTACATTGAAGAAAGCTGGCCAGCTCCTTTGCTGTGTTACACTGTAACAAGAGCCGCACCCTGCAGAGTCACAATATATTAAAGAAGACACGAGTATGGGCCCCTGTAAAAAAAAAGAGCAGAAATACTGTACTTACTGATACTGCTTCCGGGGTCAGGGTCGTGGGGCCCAGCATGGTTCATATTTTGGCCAGGGGGCTGCAGCACTGAGCAATAAAACTCATGCTAGGAGTTTTAAAACCTGTGTTGCTACTGCACTGTGTAACGTAACAAGGAGGGTTCCATCTGTTACATTGTAGAAAGCTGGCCAGCTCCTTTGCTGTGTTACACTGTAACAAGAGCCGCACCCTGCTGAGTCACAATATATTAGAGAAGACACGAGTATGGGCCCCTGTAAAAAAAAAAGAGCAGAAATACTGTACTTACCGATACTGCTGGGGGGCGGGGGTAGTGGGACCCAGCGTGGTTAATTTATTGGCCAGGGTGCTGCTACAGTACAGAGGCAGCAGCACTAAGCAATAAAAACTCATGCTGGGAGTTTTAAAACCTGTGTTCCTGCTGCATTGTGCAATGTAATACGGAGGGTTCCAACTGTTACATTGTAGAAAGCTGGCCAGCTCCTTGCTGTGTTATACTGTAACAAGAGCTGCACCTAGCTGAGTCACATTATATAAGACACGAGCCTGGGCCTCCCAAAAAGAGCAGAAATACTGTACTTACTGATACTGCTGGGGTGGGGGGCGGGGGTAATGGGGCCCAGCATGGTTCATTTATTAGCCAGGATACTGCTACAGTACAGAGGCAGCAGCACTGAGCAATAACACTTTTTAAAACCTGTGTTGCTGCTGCACTATGCAATGTAACATGAGCGTTCCAACTGTTACATTAGAGAAAGCTGGCCAGATCCTTGCTGTGTTACACTGTAACAAGAGCCGCACCCCGCTGAGTCAAATTATATTATAGAAGACACGAGCCTGGGCCCCCCAAAAAAGAGCAGAAATACTGTACATACTGCTGGGGGGGGATGGAGTCAGGGGTAGTGGGGCCCAGCATGGTTCATTTATTGGCCAGGGTGCTGCTACAGTACATAGGCAGCAGCACTGAGCAATAAAACTCATGTTGGGAGTTTTAAAACCTGTGTTGCTGCTGCACTGTGTAATGTGACCAGGAGGGTTCCAACTGTTACATTGTAGAAAGCTGGCCAGCTCCTTGCTGTGTTACACTGTAACAAGAGCCGCACCCCGCTGAGTCACATATTATAGAAGACACAAGCCTGGGCCCCCCAAAAAAGAGCAGAAATACTTTACTTACCGATACTGCTGTGGGAGAGAGGTTAGGTGGTAGTTGGGCCCAGCATGGTTCATTTATTGGCCAGGGTGCTGCTACAGTACAGAGGCAGCAGCACTGAGCAATAAAACTCATGCTGGGAGTTTTAAAACCTGTGTTGCTGCTGCACTGTCCAATGTAACACATTTTACATTGTAGAAAGCTGCCCAGCTCCTTGCTGTGTTACACTGTAACAAGAGCCTCGCCCTGCTGAGTCACATTGTATTATAGAAGACATGGCCCTGCTATTAGAATGTTAAGAGCTTACAGCAATCTGCGAGGTGTAAGTCATCAGCAATGGAGAGATGTCTCACACATAACAGAAAAATGATCACACAGAAGAATGCCACATATGGTCACAGTGTCGGTGTGCTGATCATAGATTGCCACTGGTAAGGGCCATAGGTTTCATAGGATGGAACAAAGATGCCATCACCATGTTCCCCCAGCTTCTAGCTTACTGTGATGGCATCCCCAACATATAAAATGGACCACGCCGGGTGGCCCCCCAGGTGCTGCAAGTTGGGGAAAGGCAGCTTGCACTGGGCCCCCTTCTGCCACAGGCCCGGTAACAGCTGCCTCCCCTGCCTCTATTGTACGTACACCCATGCTACCAGTGTTGGACTGGCCCAACAGAGGACACAGGACCATCATAAGGGCAATACAGGAGTTCCAGAAATAACAGTGTTTCTGATTTGTGTTTATTTTGTAAGTAAGCATTTTATATTATGCTACAATTTAACTGTGTTTTAGCTGAAGGGTGGGCCTCAAGCAGGATTTCCACTGGTGGGCCTCAAGCAGCATTTCCACTGGTGGGCCTCAAGCAGCATTTCCACTGGTGGACCTCAAGTAGCATTTCCACTGGTGGGCCTCAAGCAAGATTTCCACTGGTCTGAAGTAAGATTTCTTTAGGTGGCGTGATCATTTTCACTATTTTGCACTATACATGTTTAACTGTGACTTTAGAAGGAATGACCAGAGATTTCCCAGGTGCCTCAATATTTTTGGGTGACATATGTGAAAAGAAAATGAAAAAATGCTATAAAAAAAAGCTTAAAAATGTGTGTGTGTGTGTGTGTGTGTGTGTGTGTGTGTGTGTAAGAGATCCATTTCTCCCGGTTACAACGGTACCACATTATATATCGGTAGACACCTGTTCCTCCCAGGACACACCCCAAACTAAAACAGCGTTTTAGGAGATTTTCAAATAAAATACAACTGCTATGTGCACCTTCCCATTTTTCCCCTTTACATTTGAAATCCCTCACCTCACAAACTATATATTCTCTGGAAGTATACACCTCAAGCTTTCTAGGCATACCAGGCATGTTGTTATGGACAGTTTTCTGGCCGAAAACCCTCGAGGAATTCACTGGTCGCACAGCGTTTCCCTAAAAAATTTATAAAAAAGCAGAATAAAAAACACATTATCCTAAAATATCAATAAGCAAACAGGAAAAAACAAGTTACATCGGAAACCGCAAGGTCCTACAAAAAGAACAATACCCAACATTCATAGGTACTTTTAACCCTCAGCCTCTGTTGACAGGCCACTTTTCACTATTTTGGGCTATGTTTAACTGTGATTTTTACAGGAATTTCCAGAAAATGTATATATTGTTTTTTTCAACAGTTCTTTCGAGAGTTTGGGCTTTAGCATGAAATGTATCGCTTGTCTTTTTTTTGTGTTCTATTAATGTTTTTGGGTGCAAAAAGTCTGAAGGCTACCAGCCCGCATAGCTCTCACGGGGTGCGGGCATTTCTGCCCCCTCTTCAGGCTTTGGAAAGGCAGGAAATGGGGCCAGGGGTTAATGGAAAGTCACCCACTTGCCACAGGTGATTTGCCAGCCCCTCAAACCTTGTGAATTAGTATAGGGGTCTCAAGGGCCCCTTCCCATTTCACAAAGGGTTCAACGTAAAAACAAAAAAACACAACCGGCCGATCACTGACAGCCGGACAATGATCAGCAAAAGCCGGATGCAGAGTGAGGGGATCCGAGTACCTCCACCGATCACCTGCTGGCTTCTAACAGCTCATCTGGTGCCGGAAGAAGGCTTTTATAGTGGAGGAGTGGGATGACGCCCTCCCTGCACCTGTCCGCTGAAGACCCCTGAGGGGGGGTACAGATAACGTAGTTGATAAGATAAGATAAAATAAGATAATGTAGTTGCTAGGTGTGTGGACACCTCACTAGAGCGTCATGTGACCCAATTAGCCTTTTTGTTGAAAGCTGGAGTGTGCGGGTTAAAGCGGAGTGCTGCATTGGCGGTGGTGTGGAGCGTGCGGGTTAAAGCGGAGTGCTGCATTGGCGGTGGGGTGGAGCGTGCGGGTCAAAGCGCAGTGCTGCTTTGGCGGTGGTGTGGAGCGTGTGGGTTTAAGCGGAGTGCTGCATTGGCGGTGGTGTGGAGCGTGCGGGTTAAAGCGGAGTGCTGCATTGGCGGTGGTGTGGAGCGTGAGGGTTAAAGCGCAGTGCCGCGTTGGCGGTGGTGTGGAGCGTGCGGGTTCAAGCGGAGTGCTGCATTGGCGGTGGTGTGGAGTGTGCGGGTTAAAGCGGAGTGCTGCATTGGCGGTGGGGTGGAGCGTGCGGGTCAAAGCGCAGTGCTGCTTTGGCGGTGGTGTGGAGCGTGTGGGTTTAAGCGGAGTGCTGCATTGGCGGTGGTGTGGAGCGTGCGGGTTAAAGCGGAGTGCTGCATTGGCGGTGGTGTGGAGCGTGAGGGTTAAAGCGCAGTGCTGCATTGGTGGTGGTGTGGAGCGTGCGGGTTAAAGCGGAGTGCTGCATTGGCGGTGGTGTGGAGTGTGCGGGTTAAAGCGGAGTGCTGCATTGGCGGTGGTGTGGAGCGTGCGGGTTAAAGTGCAGTGCTGCATTGGTGGTGGGGTTGAGCGTGCGGGTTAAAGCGGAGTGCTGCATTGGCGGTGGTGTGGAGCGTGCGGGTTAAAGCGGAGTGCTGCATTGGCGGTGGTGTGGAGCGTGCGGGTTAAAGCGGAGTGCTGCATTGGCGGTGGTGTGGAGCGTGCGGGTTAAAGCGGAGTGCTGCATTGGGGGTGGTGTGGAGTGTGTGGGTTAAAGCGGAGTGCTGCATTGGCGGTGGTGTGGAGCGTGCGGGTTAAAGCGGAGTGCTGCATTGGTGGTGGGGTTGAGCGTGCGGGTTAAAGCGGAGTGCTGCATTGGCGGTGGTGTGGAGCGTGAGGGTTAAAGCGGAGTGCTGCTTTGGCGGTGGTGTGGAGCGTGAGGGTTAAAGCGGAGTGCTGCATTGGCGGTGGTGTGGAGCGTGAGGGTTAAAGCGGAGTGCTGCATTGGTGGTGGGGTTGAGCGTGCGGGTTAAAGCGGAGTGCTGCATTGGCGGTGGGGTTGAGCGTGCGGGTTAAAGCGGAGTGCTGCATTGGCGGTGGGATGGAGCGTGCGGGTTAAAGTGCAGTGCTGCATTGGTGGTGGGGTGGAGCGTGCGGGTTAAAGCGGAGTGCTGCATTGGCGGTGGTGTGGAGCGTGAGGGTTAAAGCGGAGTGCTGCATTGGTGGTGGGGTTAAGCGTGCGGGTCAAAGCGCAGTGCTGCTTTGGCGGTGGTGTGGAGCGTGTGGGTTAAAGCGGAGTGCTGCATTGGCGGTGGTGTGGAGCGTGAGGGTTAAAGCGGAGTGCTGCATTGGCGGTGGTGTGGAGCGTGAGGGTTAAAGCGGAGTGCTGCATTGGTGGTGGGGTTGAGCGCGCGGGTTAAAGCGGAGTGCTGCATTGGTGGTGGGGTTGAGCGTGCGGGTTAAAGCGGAGTGCTGCATTGGCGGTGGGATGGAGCGTGCGGGTTAAAGTGCAGTGCTGCATTGGTGGTGGGGTGGAGTGTGGGGGTTAAAGCGGAGTGCTGCATTGGCGGTGGTGTGGAGCGTGAGGGTTAAAGCGGAGTGCTGCATTGGTGGTGGGGTTGAGCGTGCGGGTCAAAGCGCAGTGCTGCTTTGGCGGTGGTGTGGAGCGTGTGGGTTAAAGCGGAGTGCTGCATTGGCGGTGGTGTGAAGCTTGCGGGTTAAAGCGGAGTGCTGCATTGGCGGTGGGGTGGAGCGTGTGGGTTAAAGCGCAGTGCTGCATTGGCGGTGGTGTGGCGCTTGCGGGTTAAAGCGGAGTGCTGCATTGGCGGTGGGGTGGAGCGTGCGGGTTAAAGCAGAGTGCTGCATTGGCGGTGGGGTGGAGCGTGCGGGTTAAAGCGGAGTGCTGCATTGGCGGTGGTGTGGAGTGTGAGGGTTAAAGCGCAGTGCTGCATTGGCGGTGGAGTCCCTGGTTAACCTCTGTTTGCACAATGTGGCTTGTGTGAATACCACAGACACTCAGGTGAACAAAGAGAGAACACACAGGGGAAAGTAAACAACATATTGTTAATCAGAACACCACAGTTGATTGTTCTACAGAGTGAGAGCGCCACCTAGCAATTTCATAGCTGTAACTACACATCTTTATCTTCTGTTTCAATATTTTTATTGAGTTTTAAAAGGTACAGATATAGGAAATGTAACACAGCCATCTCGCGCAGGAGAGGTTGACAAAAGCGAACGATCCACGTTATACAAGTTGTAAGGCCTACTGATTCGTACCCTATATGCTGTTGCCTACACACCTTTCCTTTGTACTCTTTATTATTCACCAATGAAGGTGTGCCTTAGACCAGAGATCCTATCTGGACTTAGGAATAGAGCTATTAGATAAATTGGAAGCAAAAGTATTCAGAGAGAAAAGGCGAGAAATAATACCAGAGGAACTGAAAGGGAAAGAAAGAGGTAAAAAGGAGGGGGGAGGGAAGGCGAGGAGCTAGGGGAATTCGTTTTCCCCGCATTCCACTGGCAGCCCAACCTGCTCGTTTGGCACCAACACTTCAAAGCCCCACTTGCCCGCAGTCACCAATGAGACATCTAACATTAAAGCTATAGGAGTCACTGGCAAATAAACATCCTGTGATGTCACCAGATTTCTGTTCAGGAAACAAATTTGATTTTTATGAGAGTGTCAGACAACTAAAAGATTCAAGGCCTGGACGCTGGTCTTCCCCCGCTGTGTAAAACCCTCACATCTGCTTCCTGGCTCTCTCACTGATGTAAACATCGGATGGCCGCATCAGTGCACCTTTGGGCTGTGAGCGCGCTCCCGTCCCCAGCTATTCAGATAGGCTGGGGACGGGAGCGCACTTGCTTCTAGGGATGCGGCCACTCTAGATTCTAATTGCAGTACAATTTGCAGTTTGTCAAAAATTTAATATGCACGGCAAAAGGCTCTTGCTTGGACGAGAGCAGGTGCATGCAGTGAGTTGTACTGGGCAATCTGGGGGGTTTCACACAGCTAGGGCTCCAAAATCGGGGTGCAAGGAAAAAACCTGGGACAGTCAAAATACTGGATTTTGTGCCGCTTTAAAGCGCACCCAATTTGGGATGCCCCAAGGTGTGAAGCTCCCAGGATCACCTGTATATTCTCCTAGGGATTGGTTTCACTGCACATGTGCTGGCCTCCAGCGGCATCCCCAGCATCCCTCCATCATATATCTGAATGCATCTGCAATCCTTATGAACTATTTATTTTCACTGTCATCTATTGATGTGTTTTTTACTCAATCTTTTACACAGCGGTGCATCCCAAATCTGGATTCCCCCGGGGGGGAGGAAGTATGTCTGCCCTGGAGTCTCATGGGTTTTGGACCATTTTAAAGGCAATCCAACACTTATTTTCCATGAAGACATGCCTGACATTGTGTAAACAGCTGAACTGTTACAGTGCCTACACAACTTAGCCATTGGTGCTGTTATCTCATAAAAGCAATCGAACATCCATTTTCTATTAAATATGTGTTGGTCGACAATGTTTCTAGCCCAGGGGGGTTCCCAGGTGGCCGATGCCCCTTTGCAGGAAACTGTATCCTACCATTAGCTGCCGATGGTCACATGGTCCGAACTTGTTACCAACTGTGTCCAATCACTGGGCCTGGTTTTCTTTGGAAGCAAGAAACAGGTAAACAGGATTTGCAAGTGGCATGCACAAGTGACTATCGGCAATCGGGATGCCCTTCTGTACTGACTACACTGGTGACCAACAGCCACTGTATAAAAATTAGGCGTTGGATCAGATTGTTTAAGGCAGGGCCCTGGGCGCGAAGATAGAGCACTCACCTGTAGAGGGCCGAATCACGGAGGACTTTTTCCGATTATCAGCCTTGAGACTCCTAGCTTTGCTGGACACAGGTTCCCCCCAGCTAATAAAAGAGCTTAGTCATAGAATTTATAACCAGTTACCACCTGCCAAGCTGTTGTAGGTCAGCATGGTTATGAAGAATTCCCTTATATATATGTATATTGTGTGCTTAAAGTGGACCAAAACCCACAGAGATCAGCCCAGAAATCTTACGCTGCTTGATTTACTCCCTTCGGGGCATGCATAATCGTGAAACCCCCCAGGTCGCCCAGTATACTTACCTTCAGCTCCGGTCCAGCGGCGCATGCACGGGCAGCGTTGCATCCTCGCTATCCCTTTAGCAGGGCACTTGCCTGTTCCAGGCATTTGTGAATGGCCGGAGCTCCCTTTACGAGTGTAGCAGGCGTGCTCGGCTGCTTAGAGGAGCTAAACCAAGAACGCGCCAGCGCAGTCGAGCACGCTGACTGGATGTAGGACTGGGGAAAGGTAAGTCAGTTTGGGCGATCTGGGGGGGGGTTTCACACAGCGGGCAACCCCATTCAGGATGCCCGGGGGGCTAGGATCATAATTCGGGATAGTCAAAAATCCTGGGTTTTTGCCCACTTTAATCAATTAAAAACTTAATTGGTTCATTAATATTACCCAATTGCTTAAAGTGGACCAAAACCTAGGACTTTGACTATCCCGGTTTTTGGTTCACCCCCCTTCCCTCCCGTTCGGGGGTGCCCTGCTGTGAAACCCCCAGGTAGCCCCAACAAACTCACCTCTTCCAGGTCCTACGACGTTCGTCCAATCAGCGCGCTCGGATCTGTTCAAGACCCTTCGTCCAGGAGCTCGAGCGGATCTGAGTGCGCTGTCGACCACATCCCCCCGCTACCCTAACAGGGAGCGCTTTTGCGCTGGCCATTAACAAATGTCTGCCGCAAATGTCACGCGCCCTGCTATAGGCATAGTGGGGATGCGGCTACTGCTCGCGCATGCGTCGGACCAGGAAAGAAGGTGAGTTTATGGGCGACCTGAGGGGTTTCACACATCCCAATTCTGCATGGCCAGAGTGGGAGGGAATCAATAAGCCTGGGAATCTTACAGATTCCTGGGCCAATCGCCGTGGGTTTTGCTCCACTTTAATAATTCGTTTAATAGCTTAATTGTTTAACTTGAAACAGCCACCTCAGCACACATGAATAGTGATAGTGGTCCATGGTTCTTGGCTCCTTTCCCCAGCCTGACTCCGCTCTCCAACCTTCACCTCTCGGGAGACAGTAGCTCAGCCACCGGCTTCTGCCAAGTAAAAAGGCGGAGGTCTGCCAAAGCCTTCTGCGAAATCCAGAAAGATCCGGGACCAGTTTATTCCCAGGCTGACATCATGGGAAGCCCTGGAAGCTCCCCTCCTTTCTTTAGAACGTGTGAGACATTTCCTCTCTCTGCTCCTCATAAATTGCAATAGTTCAAAGGTTGACCAGCGAAGTGAGGGGAAGCGACGGAAGAGCAATGGCGCCATCTAGGGGCCAAAAGGCAAAATGCACCATAAAGGATACTACACATCCACTACATAAAGCATGAAGTGGACCTAAACCCTCCAAGGCAACTCCGTGCCAGACAGGGTCCAGGTCCGCTAATAACCTCCAGCTGCCCACAACTCCTAATTAGGCACACTCACCTTTTCTTCATGTAGCACTATACAACAGCAAACCTACCAACTTTTGAAAATGGGAAAGAGGGACATTTGTTAAATTAGGCCACGCCCCCTCATTGAGGAATGGATAGGATGTAACAGTTAGAACAATAGAAACACATTGAATATGCAAATGAATCATTTATTACTGCAGATCTGCATGTTACACCCCAAAGAGGGATTTTTTTCTTTAAAACATTTTTTTTCTTTGAAAAGAATGCAAATGGATTTCTAACGCATTAAAAGCGCAGGGTTTGTTTCGATACAACGCCTTTGCCCAATATTCATAACACCACTAACAGGAAGCAGCAAAATGTCTGAATAGCGACTATATGCTAATTCATTCAGTTACAAATAAACTGCCACCTAAGGCTTGAATTCAAGAATCCAAAAAACAAGCGGCAACGCTTCTGTGCATGTACCCGATTTATGTCTTCATGTACACGTCGGGTGGACACATGGATGGCACCAAATGGCATGTGCGCGGTGCAAGCGCAGAAGTCCTCTTCAGGCGCCTTCCGCATGAAATTTAGTTTTGAACCGCAAATGGCCCCGTCCCATATGCATTTGGCTAAGCTAAGCCCTTAATTGGTCCCGATGGCCCCCCATGTTTCTCCTCTTTCTTTACTGTTTTGCAATTGCGATTTTGTCTCTCTAGCTTCTGTGTATTCGGCGAATCTCTATTCTCCATTTTGGAGTGTATTTCCTGTCACCTGTGTTCTCCTTATTTTTATTTGTCGTGTTTTATTGGGGATACTCTGATTCCAGGTCACCAGTGTTGTGTCCTAGATGTTCTCCTTAACCCTCCCTCCCTGCCACGTTTGTTTGCGTATTAGAGCTTATTAAGCTATTATTGAGCCACTAATGCTTTTTATTTAATTAACTTTTTGGGCCCAATATCTACCTTTTTTAGTTTTTACTTTTAACATTTTTATATATTTGTCAACTTTGACAACTTTTTTTAACACATTTTTTATCTGCACAAAACAAAAATTAAAAGTAAAAATACAGAACTTGCGGCTGACAGTTTCATTGCTAAAAAACACGCCGGATGCTGCCGACATGTGTTTTAGGAATGAAATAAGCCTGTTAGAGGAGTCGGCAGTTTACTCCAGCTTTTTGCTGGAAATTGACACATTTGCGCATGCTTTTCTACCCTCAACAACCCAGAAATCAGTCGCAGACGCCAGTTTGGGGCACCAAATTTGCGCTTGTGGAGAATTTCAGACACAATTTTCTGCATTGGCGTGTGCTCGCGCGCACATGTCCGCCTCCAAAAAGGCGCTTCAAATTTTGATGACAGGACAATCAGGAGGAAGCCCTAGCGTTACTTGGTGCTCTAAAAAAACGCGCGCAAAGGCAGAGGCGCACGACCAGGAATCAAGCCTATAATGGCAGTTTAGATTGAAGTGCAGTTAATAATACAATTCTGTGATTACTCACCTGTAGAATTGATTTTATGGGTATCCAGCACGGGTTGCTTCAACTTCAATTCCTCACTATTGGGTTAAACGCCACCAGGTGGCGCAGTCGACTGCAAGAAGACTTGTGGCTCCTCCCAGCCCATAAAAGGCAGCAAATTACCCATAAACTCCAGTGTTGAAAAGCAGTAATACAGAGAAGCCGGGAGGCCGAGGCCATGTTACTTCACACAGCCCCACTATAAACTCTCTCAACGGTAATCACCATAACAAGACAAAAGATGATAACAGAACAAGGGTGGGATGAAGCGACCCATGCTGGATACCCATAAAATTAATTCTACAGGTGAGTAATCACAGAATTGTATTTTTCTGGGTATCCAGCACGGGTCGCTTCATCTTCAATTCTTCACTATTGGGACATCCAAAAGCAGTGTCCAAAAATAAGGCTGGGATCCCCAGTGAGCAACAGTACGTAGTTCATGCCACTACCGCCTGAAGCACTTTGCGACCGAAAACAGCATCAGCTGAGGCCCTAACGTCAACCCTGTAAAACTTAAAAAAAGTATGAACTGAAGACCAAGTAGCGGCCTTACAAACCTGTTCAACTGAAGCCTGGTGCTGAAAAGCCCATGAGGCACCAATAGCTCTAGTGGAATGAGCTGTAACACGGAAAGGGGGTTCCTTCCCCTTGGCAGAATACGCTTGCACCACCGCCTGTCTGATCCACTTGCTGATAGTGGATTTGGCTGGAGGCAAGCCCTTCCTAGGTCCGTCAGGGAGAACAAACAAAGAATCCCAAACTTCCGAAATGACTCCGTAGCAACCAAATAGAACTTAAGCGCCCTGACCACATCCAGAGAATGAAGAGTCCGTTCCTTAGAATTAGAAGGGGCAGGACACAAGTAAGGCAGAGACAACTTTAGGCAAGAACTCCGGTTTAAGACGGAAAATCACCTTATCCTGATGCCGCTCAAAATAAGGAGGTTTCAGAGAAAGCGCCGCCAGCTCAGAGACGCAACGCACCGAGGGGATAGTTACCAAAAAGACCACCTTCAGTGTCAGAATGGACAGAGCAGCATCGCACAAGGGCTCAAAGGGGGGACCCTGGAGAGCAGAAAGCACCAAATTCAAATCCCACACCGGTAGCAAGGGCTTACGCGGCGGACGTACATGAGTAACCCCTTGGAAAAAGGTCTTAATAAGCTTATGATTGGCGAAGGGTCTTTGGAAAAAAATTGCCAAGGCCAAAACCTGTCCTTTGAGGGTACTCAGTTGTAACCCCAACTCCAACCCATGTTGTAGAAATTCCAAAATCCTGGAAAGGGAAAAAGTGCGACAAGGAAAAGACTTAGACTCACACCAGGCAATGCAAGTGTGCCAGACCCTGTAATAAATCATAGAAGAGGATTTCTTCCGAGCCTGAACCATAGTACTGACGTCCGAGGCCGGCAGTACTTTATCCATCAGGATGGCGGTTTCAACAGCCAAGCCGTCAAAGCCAGCGTTTGTAAATTCGGATGGCGTAACATTCCCCGAGTGAGGAGCCCTGGATCGTCGGGCATGACGAAGTGATCGACGCCATCTGGATGATGTCCGCGAACCAAACTTTTCTCGGCCAGCGGGGGGCCACCAGGATGGTCGACACCACATCCTGAGCTATCTTGCGCAGCATGCGACCCAGAAGAGGAAAGGGAGGAAATGCATAAGGGAGCCTGAACTCCATCCAAGGAATTGCTAGAGCGTCCGTGGCGAAGGCCAGAGGATCTCTTGACAGAGAGACGAATCTTGGAAGCTTGTGATTGTGACGGGACGCAAACAGGTCCACGTCCGGCTGACCCCAGCGGCGACACAGGGCGAGAAAGATCTTGTTGCTGAGAGACAATTCCCCCAGGCGAGATGTCCCCCTGCTCAGGGAGTCTGCCTCCTGGTTCTCCACCCATGGGATGTAAACCACCGAGATGCAGGGAACATTCTCCTCTGCCCAAGACAAGATCAGGGACACTTCCTTGAGGGCTCGTTTGCTCCGAGTCCCGCCCTGATGATTGATGTAGGCGACCGCCATCTGATTGTCCGAGCGGACCTGGACCGCACGACCCCGTAGGTGGGAAGTCAACTGGAAGAGAACCAACCTGATCGCTCTCAGTTCCAGGAGATTGATAGGGGTATGAGCCTCCTGAGGGCCCTACTGACCCTGAAACTTCAGCGATTGCCAACCCCCCCCCCCCCCCCCCCCTGGCTGGACAGACTGGCGTCCGTAATGACAATCTCCCAGCACGGAGGCAGAAAGGATCTGCCCACTAGAAGATTCCTCGAGTCCAGCCACCACGAGAGGCACTGTCTGGCCAGAGAGGAGAGAGCAAATTCCTGCTCCGGGACTCCTATGTCCGATCCCAAACGGATAGAAGATTCAACTGAAGAGGTCTCATGTGAAACTGGGCGAAGGGAACCGCCTCGAAGCAAGACACCATGAGACCCACCACTGCATTCCCAGACGGATTGAAGGGGTAAGGGCACGACAGCAGGGCCTGCGCCTGCATCTGAAGACCCTCCACCTTCTGATGAGGGAGGAAAACCTTGACCTGAGAGGTGTCCAACGTCATGCCGAGGAAGGACCTCACCAATGACGGAGTGATCGAGGACTTGGGATAATTGATCACCCAACCAAAAGCCTCGAGAGTGGACAATACCTTCTGAGTGTCGCTCTCGGCCTGCTGAAGAGATTGAGCAGCAATCAGCAAGTCGTCCAAGTAAGGAAGAATACGAATGCCCTGGCTCCTGAGCAGGCCCATGACACCCGCCAGCACCTTGGTGAACACCCGGGGGGCCGAAGAGATACCGAACGGTAACGCCACAAACTGGTAGTGAAGATCCTCCAAGGCAAACCTCAGGAACCTCTGATGTCCCGGGAAAATTGGAACGTGCAGATAAGCATCTTTGATGTCCACAGTGGTCATGAAATCGCCGGGCCGAAGGACCGTAAGGTCTCCATGCGGAAGTGTTTGAACCTGACAAATCGGTTGAGACCCTTCAGGTCCAGGATGGGTCTCAGAGTACCGTCCTGGGCACCGTGAAAAGATTGGAGTAGAACCCCCGACCCTGTTCCTGGGGAGGCACAGGACAAATCACTCCGGACGACAGAAGTCGTTGGACCACCAATCTCAGGTCCCGCGCCGTCAAAGGGTTTTGAGAGATCCGGGACTGAAGGGATCTTGGGGGCGGCCAAGCTGCCAGCTCTATCTTGTAGCTGGAGGACACCACCCCCTGAATCCACCGGTCCGAGACATGCAGTCTCCAAACGTGAGCAGAAGCCGACCCCCCACCCGGCAGGGTGAGGGTGCCTCCTCATGTCTGAGGGGACTTAGTGGGAGGCTTGGACTTGGACCCCCAGGAGAGACCGGGGCGACTGCGGGATCTGCCCCGTCCCCAGGAGTCCCTGCGACCACCAAGGAAGGAAGAACCTCGTCCCCCACGGAAGGGATGAAAGGAAGAAGAACCCCGAAAGGCCCACACTTGCTTTCGGCGTTGAGGGAGCCGGCCATCCTTGGCCAAATGATCAAGACGCTCCCCCAAAAGACGAAAGCCCATGAAGGGAATCCCGGTGAGGGATTTCTTGGCGGCAGCATCGGCTGCCCACTGCCGCAGCCAAATGGACCGGCGGAGAGCAACCAGCAGGGCCGAAGCCCTACCGCCAAGCCGGACGGCATTGTCCATGGCTGAGAGCACAAAGGCAATAAAATCAGTGCACACCAAAAGTTCCTTATACTCGTCCGCTCGCTTGCGGGAACGGGCAGCCTCCACAAGGCGCTTAACCTTCTTTGTAATGGCAATCGCCACAATGGCCGTGGCGCATACCTGACGCAGACCAGCCCCCACAAAGGTGAAGGCATGGCAAGCGAGTTGATCCATGCACCGATCAACATTATCACGTAAGGTAGTAGTGTCTGGAGACGGCATCACAGACGTATTGGAGAGCCCCAGGACAGGCGCGTCCACCTCCGGGGGACAAGACCACAGACGGACTAACTCCTCCGAAAAGGGATACCGTATGTCCAACCCCTTAGGCACCAAGGGCAGTTTATTAGGCCTCTCCCATTCCTTAAACACCATATTGGAAAAATGTCCCTGCTCAGGGAACACCAGACGTTGTCTATCAGGGCGGAAAAGCTCCCCCTGCTTCTTTTTAGTCGCCTTAGGGGGAACAATGTGCAAGGTATCGAACACCGCAGACAAGAGCCTATCCGTGTCGTCGGGGAGCCACATGTTCTCGTCAGAGGAGGACCCGGGGTCACTGTCAAAGTCGCCCGGGTGATCTCCGGAGGAGTCGGAATCATGGAATAACTCACCCTCCTCCATGGAATCACGGCCACCAAAAGTCTCATAAGCATCCTCATCATCTGCAAAGAGGGAATAAGCCGGGTCCAAGTGCCGTTTCTTACAAGAGGCCTTGCCGGCGGCCAGACGGGACAACTGCCGTTCAAGGGTGGCCACGCGTAATGGCAGGTCCGAGTGGGACTCTCTGCTGGCATCCCCCTCGCTGGGGGCTAAATGCAGACGCGGGGGTGTCAGCGATGCCATAGGTAGAATAGGGCTGGGGAGTGTAGCGCTCGCCCCATCCTGTTCCGCAATAACACCCTGGGCGCAGGGTACACAAACCGCGCTGCAACCGCTGAGGGGGGATGTACCACACATAAGACACCGCGGAGCCCGCCCCGAAGGGCCCCCAAGCTTGCTATCCCCAGAAGCTTCCATTATGGTGATTAATAGACAATAAAAAGGGGGTTACGGACACTTAGGGTCCACCCCAGACAAAAAGCCCCAAAGTAAGCCCCCAAGCCCTGAAGGGGGGAGGGGGGGCAATGGACCGGGAGAAACCACTAATCAATATGGGACCAGCCTGTAATACATAAGGAAAAAAAACAAAAGTATCCCACAGCACATGCACAGCATACACAAGGACAGAGATGTTGTGAAAAATTGGCTCACGGACCAACCGCGGCGACGACCAGACAAGGATTGGGAGTCCTGAAGCGCAGGGATGACACTGCAGCAAGCACCCCAAGAGAACTGACCCGGAGAGGGGGCACCGCGGGGCTCCCTCAGGACGCAGGCGGCGAGGCGAAGATAGCGCCCAAGCAGCACCTCGAGGGGCGGGCCGTGGCGCGATGACGCAAATCGAGTCATTGCGTGGCCCCTCCCCCCTGCAGCGCGCGAAGAGCTCCGGGCGCCTGCGGGAAAATGGTGCCCAGAGAAGAAGAAGCGAGGGAGGGAACTTCCCCTCCCCCTTACCCCCGTCCCTGCAGCTCGCAGCAGGCAGGGGAAGCCAGAAGACCCCCCGACGACGGTGTGCCGGCGAGGGGAGAGCAGGAGTGATGAGAGGAGAGTACAGTGAAGAGAGTGAAGTCTGTCAGGCTGACAGGAGTACAAAACTCACATGAGGCCGTCCAGAAGGAAAGGCAGTAAAGTATGCACTAACACACACACATGTACACCAATAAAGCTTGTGGGAAACATACGGCAAAAGCATAAAGGGGGTCCCAGTGGTTTCCCCCCCCCCCCCCCCCGATAGGCTCACCATTAGCCTAAGGCCGGCTACCCTTTGGTTACAGGGTCTGCGGCCCAGAGCATAGCTCTATGAACACCCGACCCCAGGTGTTCCCCTACCTTCACCTGAACCGCAGCCAGGGCTGGGACGCATAATGGGTCTGGAACAGGTGGGAATAGGCCTGCAGGGCCGACGGGCTTGGGATGCCCCGCTCACCTGCGAAAATCCAGAGAGATCCAATTTTCTGTCTTCGCGGCCTGGACTGTAAGGAAACGCTGGGGTTTATGGGTAATTTTCTGCCTTTTATGGGCCGGGAGGAGCCACAAGTCTTCTTGCAATCGACTGCGCCACCTGGTGGAGGATAACCCAATAGTGAAGAATTGAAGATTAAGCGACCCGTGCTGGATACCCAGAAAATAACTGATACGGCTGCCCCCAATGCTGAGCTGTGTTTACCTGAATGTATCATCACTGGAAAGCACCAGAGGGTGCTGCTCCAAAGCCATGGAGCAATATGACCGACCAATCAAACAGCAGACTGCATTCGGTTTGTGTTTTTATGAATATTGTGTTATGAATATCGCCCAGCGTAGTATCTTAGCAATAAATAAAACCCGACTCTAGAGAATTGCCTGGTTTCTCCTTTGTCCTGGGTAGTGCAGTGGTTACACCCAACCTATTACCAGGATAATTACTATCCTGCTCACAGATCCCGATTTGGGATGCCCCACTGCGGGAACCCCCCGATCGCCCTCAAATCACATCTGTAGGCAGGTCCCACGGCGCATGTGTGGGCTCTAATTCCAATCAGCAGTATATGCCGCGCATATTAATGTAAGGCATGCCTTCCTTTCCACACAGAGCTCCGGCATAGAGAAAGAGGAGTGGCCACATCCCTGGTCCCCCAGCCTATCTGAATGGCTGGATGCAGAGCGCACCCACAGCCGCAAGATGCCGTGGCCCGTGAATGTGGTGTGGACCCACAGGAAAGGTGAGTGTTTATCAGTGATTGCCAGGGGTTCACGCAGCAGGGCATGCCAACACAGTGGTCACTCCCGCGGCCGACTAGGTGCCGATTTGGCATGCCCCAATGTGTGAACCCCTTCAGACTGCCCACAAGCCCCTTACCCTTCCCCAGGCCCTCTCCGCGATCGCTGGCTGTGGTCGCATCCCCAGAATTCCCACAGCTGTGCGCACTCCCACGCCCAGTCATTCAGATAGGCAGGGCCATGCACTTCACACGGGAGCCAGACATGCATGTCCCACTGCTTCCTATGCCGATGTGATGCTCAAAGCAACAGCTTCACTAATGCAAGGCATAAAGCGCTAATTGGATGAGTGCCCGCACATGCACCCTGAGTACAGCAGAAAGGTGAGTGGAGTGGGTGATCTGAAGGGTTTCACAAAGCAGGTATCTCAATTTGGGATGCCTCCAAGGCAAGGACTTATCACTAGGATAGTCAAACTTTAAGACATTGGGCCAGTATCGACCACAAAGATGAGGGTTCAAACCCCGGTATCTCCTAATTGTTTGGACCACCACAAAATTAGTATATGAGCGGCCATTGAACATGGTACATCAGTAGCCCCGCCTCTCGCGATCTCCTATGTTTACAGACATTTCAGCTCATATGTGCAATAATTCGCATTGGTCCCTCACTGCTGCTTATGACTGAGAGGGCATCCCGAATAGTGATGCCCCTCCATAAACCGGGCCCCAGGGGTCCAGATACGCATGTCTTCCTGTGGCAAGATCCACGTACTCACAGAGAAAATCGCTAAGGGGCAGGTCATCCGGTAACACGGGATCCTCCATCCTCTGCCCGCATAGCCTGGTCTTTCCCTAGTGCAACATGTGTTGCATTGGAGGTGGGCTCTATTCTAGCATCAGCGCTTCCATTGCTCCATTCTGCAGAATGTTCTCCGCTATCCGCAGGATCTTCAGTTCCTCCAATCTCAGGGCTTCCACTAAGGTCACGTGATGATCAGATGGACGGCAACTCTTCCAAATGGAGATCTGACCAAATGTAAAGAAGAAGATAGAGCGTGTCCAAAGGCCGTCAACAAAAAAGGACTGAAACTTAAAACTTCAGGAGAGACTTAAAGAACTTAATTTGTACAGTCTGGAGGAAAGAAGGGAGAGGGGGGACATGATGGAGACCTTTATATATGTGAAAGGATTGAATAAGGTTCAGGAGGGAAGCGTTTTTAAGAAGAAACTTAATGATAGAACAAGGGGCCCAACCTGAAGTTAGTCGGAGGGAAGATCAGGAGCAATGTTAGAAAATATTATTTTACAGAAAGAGTAGTAGATGCTTGGAACAAACTTCCAGCAGAGGTAGTTGAAAAATCGACAGTTGCTGAATTTAAACTCTTCTTAAAGTGGACACAAACACAGAATTTGGACTATCCCAGGTTTCCTATCCGATTTGGAATGCCCCGCTGTATGAAACCCCCAAGATTGCCCAAAAAAAAAATGTACCTTTCCTCTGCCCTATGACCCATGCGCGGGTGTGCAGCCAATCAACATGCTCGGCTCGGTTTGGTCCCTTTGGATAAGGATCATCTAAGGGCCGAACTGAGCCAAGCACGCAGATACTGCCCATTCACAAAGGCCGCCATGGCAGATGCATGCGCCATTGGTTCTGAGTTAGGTGGGTTTTACTGGGGATTCAGGGGGGTTTCACACAGCGGGGCATCCCATATAGGGGTTTCCCGGGGAGAGGGAATCAGACGGTCCTGGAATCTTATAAACTCCAAGATCGTCTCAAATGAATTTTGGTCCAATTTAAAGACCAAAACCGGTGCAGGCGATTCCCTCTCCCCAGGGAATCCCAATTTGGGATGCTCCGGCCATCACACACAGTGGTATCCCCAAACAGAGGGACAGAAAACCTGGGTTTGGTAAGCTTTAAGGAGAACCAAAGCTCATGTATTAACCCTCTCACCCCCACAGGGTATTCTGATTTGGGATGCACCACAGTGTGAAACCCAGCTTGTCCCCACTGCCTGACCTCCTTCCTCAAACCACGGTGCATGTGCGGTTCAGCCATGGCATCCTGGCTCTGCCCAAAGATATAAATGCGAATGTATAAAAGGATGCTCAGCCCAGCCGCAGGACACCATGTGACAATCCCACTTCCTCCTCTGCTGAGTTGCACATGCACTGCAGGGTTAAGGAAATGAATTTACAGGGACACCAGAGGGTATCCCGAACTGGAATGCTCCTAGGACAGGAAACTGCCCAGATGGGACCTGCTCAACTCAATCTGCATATCCCCTGAGTCAGCCTGTGCTGGAAAACAAGCTCATTGCTACTGCATTTCTTCTGATGTGTGTAGATGCTTTTACCTATCATGCAATGCTTTGAGCAGGTATTTAAAGTGCTTAATGCTGCTGCTTCCCACAGGCTGGCTCTTGGGAAGGGCATTCCCCTTTGGAAGTGGAATGATACGCTCAGAAACCTGACACCCCTGGATTTTATCCCCGCCAGGAGGGTGTATCAATGACCCCCCTCTCATTATCCAGCATGTATATATAGCATGTTAAGTGATTGGCAAGTGAAAAATACAATTCTGTGAGTACTCACCTGTAGAATTGTTTTTACTATGCATGGCACAGCCTGCTTCAAGAAGTCCTTACGTATGGGATATTCCGGCCCAAGGTGGCGCAGTGTACTGTAGAAGAGTTGTGGCTCCTCCCGGCACCATATAAAAACAGGATCACAAAT
Organism: Gastrophryne carolinensis; assembly: GCA_027917425.1. NCBI lineage: Eukaryota > Metazoa > Chordata > Amphibia > Anura > Microhylidae > Gastrophryne > Gastrophryne carolinensis. The sequence continues at coordinate 490,274,084 of CM051236.1, read as the reverse complement.
AGACCTCCCCAGTGTTGACAAGCAGTTATACAAGAAGCCGGGAGATAATAAAGGTAAAAAAGTTAACAACCCCAACTAACTTGGAACAATCACCATAAAGAGGCAACCAAGAATAACAATGACAAGGGTGGGGTGAAGCAGGCTGTGCCATGCATAGTAAAAACAATTCTACAGGTGAGTACTCACAGAATTGTATTTTTTCTATTGCATGGCACGGCCTGCTTCAAGAAGTCCTTACGTATGGGACATTCAATAGCAGTGTCCGTAAGGTAGGGTGGGATCCCCAAAAAGTAGCAGCAGGCAGTTCAAACCACTACCGCCTGAAGTACTTTGTGACCAAAGGCAGCATCAGCCGAGGCCTTAACATCAACCTTGTAAAACTTGGAAAAGGTATGAACAGAAGACCAAGTCACGGCCTTACAAACTTGTTCAACAGAAGCTTGGCGCTGAAAAGCCCAAGAAGCACCAATAGCACGAGTGGAATGAGCAGTAACCCGGAAAGGAGGAACCTTCCCTTTAGCAGAATAGGCCTGTACCACCGCCTGGTGAATCCACTTGCTGATAGTAGATTTAGCAGGAGGCAAGCCCTTCCTAGGTCCTGCAGGAAGAACAAAAAGAGCATCAGATTTCCTGAAAGACTCAGTAGCAACCAAGTAAAACTTCAGAGCCCTGACAACATCCAGAGAATGCAGGGTCCGTTCCTTGGAATTAGCAGGGTTAGGACACAAGGAAGGTAAGACAATGTCCTGATTGAGATGAAAAGCAGACACAACCATGGGCAAGAAATCTGGCTTAAGCCTAAACACCACCTTATCCTGATGCCGCTCAAAATAAGGAGGTTTAATGGAAAGCGCCGCCAGCTCAGAAACACGCCTGACCGAAGTAATAGCCACCAAAAAGGTCACCTTAAGAGTCAGAATGAGTAACGCCGCCCCACGGATAGGCTCAAAGGGAGGACCCTGCAGAGCAGACAACACCAGATTTAAGTCCCAAACCGGTAGCATAGGTTTACGTGGCGGGTCTTAACCAGCCGGTGATTGGCAAAGGATCTTTGGAAAAAAATTGCCAGAGCTGACACCTGTCCCTTGAGGGTACTAAGTTGAAGGCCCGAATCCAAACCATGTTGTAAAAATTCCAGAATCCTGGGGATAGAAAACACCCGACAATGAAGAGACTTGGACTCACACCAGGCAATGTAAGCATGCCAGACCCTGTAGTAGATAAAGGACGAGGACTTCTTCCTAGCCCAAATCATAGTATCAACAACAGAGGCCGGCAACCCCTTATCCATCAAGATGGAGGTTTCAGCAGCCAAGCCGTCAAAGCCAGCGTTTGTAAATTGGGATGGCGCAGCTGTCCCTGAGTGAGAAGATCTGGATCCTTGGCCAAAACGTACCGATCTATTGCCAACTGCATGGCGTCTGCGAACCACCCCCTCCTTGGCCAACAGGGGGCCACCAGAATGGCTGGTACCCCTTCCTGGGCTATCTTGCGCAGCACCCTGCCCAGCAGAGGAAAGGGAGGGAACACATAGAGGAGCTGAAACTCCGTCCAAGGAATCGCTAGCGCATCCGTGGCGAAGGCCAGAGGATCCTGCGCCAGGGAGACAAATCTTGGAAGCTTGTGATTGTGGTGGGACGCAAACAGGTCCACATCCGGCTGACCCCAACGGTGACACAGGGAGTGAAATACCTTGATGTTGAGGGACCATTCCCCCAGCCGAGATGTCCCCCTGCTCAGGGAGTCTGCCTCCTGGTTCTCCACCCCCGGAATGTAGACCGCCGTCTTCCGCCCAAGACAGTATCAGGAACACTTCCTTGAGTCCCTCCCTGATGATTGATGTAGGCAACCGCCGTCTGGTTGTCCGAGCAGATCTGAACAGCCCGACCCCGATGGTGCGTGGTCAGCTGAGAAAGAACCAACCTGATCGTCCTCAGATCCAGGACATTGATTGGAGCATGGGGCTCCTGGGGGCCCCACCGACCCTGGAACTTCAGAGACTTCCAAACGCCCCCCCAGCCGGTCAGACTGGCATCTGTGGTGACAGTTTCCCAGCATGAAGGCAGAAAGGTTCTGCCCACTAGAAGGTTCCTTGAGTCCAGCCACCATGAGAGGGACTGTCTGGTCAGGGGAGACAGAGCAAAATCCTGATCCAGGGACACAGGGTCCCGATCCCAAACTGACAAGAGGTGCAACTGAAGAGGTCTCATGTGAAACTGAGCAAAGGGGACCGCCCCGAAGCAGAACACCATCAGGTCCACTAACTGCATCCCCTGCCGGATGGAGGGATGGGGACACAAGAGCAGAGCCCGTGCCTGCTCCTGAAGGCCCTCCACCGCCTGCTGAGGCAGGAATACCTTGACCTGAGAGGTATCCAGAGTCATGCCCAGAAAGGACCTCACCAAAGACGGAGACAGTGAAGACTTGGGAAAGTTGATCACCCAGCCGAAGGACTCGAGAGTGGAGGTCACCACCTGAGTATCCTTCTCGGCCTGAGGAAGAGACTGAGAGGATGCGAATGCCCTGGTTCCGCAACAGAGCCATCACGCCCGCCAGCACCTTGGTGAACACCCGAGGTGATACCAAACGGTAAAGCCACAAACTGGTAATGCTGATCCTCTAGAGCGAACCTCAGGAATCTCTGATGACCTGGAAAGATTGGCACGTGAAGATAGGCATCCTTGATGTCCACGGTGGTCGTGAAGTCGCCCGGGCGAAGGTTACTGACAGCCGAGCGTAGCGTCTCCAAGCGAAAGTGCTTGAACCTGACAAACTTGTTGAGACCCTTCAAGTCCAGGATGGGCCTCAAAGACCCGTCCTTTTTGGGGACCGTAAAAAGATTGGAGTAGTACCCCTGACCCTGTTCTTGGGAAGGCATCAGGAAAATGACTCCTGACTCCAACAGGCGTTGAACTGCAAGGCGCAAACCCTGAGCTGACAGAGGGTTTTGAGACATCCGGGATCTGAGGAATCTTGGGGGTGGCCAGGCTGCAAACTCTATCTTGTAACCGGAGGACACCACCTCCAGAATCCACCGGTCTGAGACGCGGAGCCTCCAGACGTGAGCAAAGAGCTGAAGCCGTCCCCCCACCGGGATGGGCGATGGCGCCTCGTCATGCCTGAGCGGCCTTAGGAGGGGGTTTGGGCTTGGAAACCCAGGAGAGACCGGGACGACCATGGGATCTGCCACGGCCCCAAGAATCTCTGCGGCTACCCGAGAAGAGGGAGCCATGACCTCCTCTGGAAGGGGAAGGAAGCGGAGGGCCCCCAAAAGGGCCGAGTCAGCTTCCTACGCTGAGGTAACCTACCATCCTTGGCTAAAACATCCAGACGCCCCGCAAAAGGGAGCCCAGTGAGAGCCTTCTTAGCTGCAGTGTCAGCTGCCCACTGACGCAACCAAACAGAGCGGCGCATAGCCACCAAGAGGGCAGAGGCCCTACCACCCAGCCGGACCGCATCATTCATGGCAGTAAGGACAAAGGCAACAAAATCCGAGCAAAGCAAGAGGGCCCTATAATCCTCCCTCCTCCTACCAGCCATAGCGCCTCAGTGAGACGCTTGAGCTTTTTCTTAAGGGCAATAGCTGTAATGGCAGCGGCGCAGACCGGACGCAGCCCAGCCCCCACCAATGTAAAAGCATGGCAGGCCAGCTGATCCATACGCTGGTCCGCGCTGTCCTGCAGTATAGTAGTGTCAGGGGAAGGCATGACTGAGGTGTTGGACAGCCCTAGAACGGGAGCGTCCACCTCAGGGGGACACGACCATCGCTTGACCAGGTCAGCAGGAAAGGGATACCGCGGGCAATCTATTAGGACGTTCCCACTCCTTGAGCACCATATTAGAAAAATTGCCCTGCTCAGGGAACTCCAGACGTTGTTTATCAGGACGAAAGAGCTCACCCTGCTTCCTCTTAGCCACCTCAGGTGGGGCAATGTGCAAGGTTTCAAAAATGTCAACAACAGTCTATCAGTGTCATCTGGGAGCCATGAATCCTCTCTGGATGCAGACCCAGGGTCACTGTTGCACCCCTCCTGCTGGTCCCCAGAGATGTCAGAGTCCTGGAAAAGCTCCCCCTCCTCTAGGGAGTAACGGCCACCAAGGGCATCAATTCCCTCATCCTCCTCAGCAAAGAGGGAGGGCGTGGGAGCCAGGTGCCACTTCTTGCCAGAGGCCTTACTTGGCACAGGCCTGGCGAGCTGCCTTTCAATGCTGGCGACACGAATTGCCAGATCAGATGGTGACCCCCTGCTAGTATCCCCCTCACTGGGGGCTAAATGCAGGCGCTGGGGGGTAGGCAATGCCGAAGGGAGCGCAGAACTGGGAAGGGAAGCGCTCAGCCCAGCCTGGGCCACAATGATACCTTGGGCGCACGGCACGCACACCGCGGCAATATCACTCAAAGGGGATGCCCCGCACATGGCACACAGCCGGGATTGCCCCAAGGACCCCCGAGCATGCTATCCCCAAAAGCCTCCATATAGTGATTAACACAGGCGCAATAGGCCAGCACAGGGTAAGGGCTAATAAAAAACCACCCGGGATGCCCCCCCCCCCCAAAGGATACCCCCAGAAGAGCCAGTAAGGGGGACATGATGGGGGGGTAAGGAGCAGAACCGGGAGAAACCACAACCCACAGTTGTCCCGCCTGAAAGACATAAGTAAAATGCACATAAGCATCCCGCAGCCCATGCCCCAAGGAAACAAAACCCCCAAAGGGGACTCACGGACCAAGTAGACCAAAGGATCACCAAGCTGCCAGACCACGGGAGGAAGCGACACAGGAAACGATGATCACCGCAGCCCAGGAAGGAAGAGGGGCCCCAGGCGCGCAGCAGGCTCAAAATGGCGCCGGCAGAAGAACCTCGAGGGGCGGGCCGTGGGGGGACGACGTGATACGCGTCATCCCCCAGCCCCGCCCCCCCAAAGAGAGCAAAAGCGGCGCTCACGTGACTGCGCCAGCGCCATAACACTCCAAAAACGCCTCACAGCCATAGCGCCGCACGCCGCGGAGCGAAGTACAAAGCGCCGACAGCGGCGAAAAACAACGTTAAAAACAATTCTACTTAAAAACACCTTGCCGCTTTTCTCCTCATTTTTTCTCTGCATCACCAATGATCTAATCTATCTGATCTAACTATAGGGTCTTTCTGAAGTTTGGAACAGTACAACATGTAGCCCAAGACAATAGGTCAGCAATCAGGAGCTCACCTTTAGTATAACTTTATTATGAACCTATTTTAGAGTCCCAGTCCTACAACGCATGAGCAGCTGCTCGTCCAATCAGGGCCCTCGGATCCCCATCATCCAAGAGCTTGTATAATGTGAGCGGATACGAGCGTGCTGGCAGCCGCATCCCCTGCTACCCTCTAACAGGGAGCGTGCCTGCACCATTCACAAATGCCTGTCACGGGCACACGCCCTGCTAAAGGGATAGCGGGGATGTGGCTGCAGCTCACTCATGCACCGTTGAACCAAGAAAGAAGGTGAGTTTCCAGGCAACCTGGGGGTGTTTCACACAGCGGGGCATCCCGATTCTGGATGCCTCAGGAGGGAGAGAGTCCAGCGGCCCTGGAATCTTCGGGTTTTCAGGGCTGATGGAGCGTGGGTTTTGGTCCTCTTTAAGCACGGACATGACTCACCTCTTGCAGCACCCGGGTGGTCTCTTCTAGTAAGTGATGGCAAACTTTTCTCAGAAGTTCCATGCAGCTCTGCTCATTGGATGCCGACACAAAACTTCCCAGCAGAACTTTCTTCCAGGATGTGCTGCAACAACACAGAGATTACATTCTCCCAGAATCAGGTCATGTGACTCTGAACCGTCTGACATTTCCTCCAAAACCCCGAATGGAAAACTATTCAGCATTTAAAGTCTGGAACAATTTATTGTTATAGCGGAACATTTCGCTACCTGGAAGAAATCCACACAGAAGTCTACAGATTAACGTTTGTTAAAGCGGACCGAAACCCTCACGTCCTGGCTCTGGAGTACCTGCACTAGCCATTTGTGAACTCAATTCTTTCAGAATGGATGGCTCGATGACGAATCCATTCTGATTGGCTGGCGTCACCTAACAATCTATTCTGCTTGGAGGAGAGCCCATGAATGTACCGTGGGAGTGCTGGAGAGGTGAGAGTACCACCAACTGGGAGATTCACACACACAGGATAGCAGATAGCTTACAGGAAGCTTACCCGCACTAGCCATTTGTAAAAGGCCGGCGGTGCCCCCAGCACCCGGCGCTCAATTCATTCAAAATGGATGGCCCAATGATGCAATCCATTCTGATTGGCTGGTGTCACCCAACAGTCTATTCTGATTGGAGGAGAGCCTGTGCAGGTGCCATGGGAGTGTTACAGAGGTAAGAATACCGCCCGAACCAGGGGGATTCGCACACACACAGTAAAGCAGCCCGGATTAAAGAATCTGGTATTAGTATCACTTTAAAGTGGACCAAAACCTACCCTGGTGTCTATGACACTTCCGCCCCCTTCCCGGGGCATCCAGATTCAGGATTCCCTGCTGTGTAAAAATCCAAGGTCGACCAGTAAACTCACCTTCTCCATGATTCAATGGCGCATAGGATATAAAACCCCCCGGTCACATGGTATACTTACCAATACCACGGTGAAGGTTTACCCCAGCTGATAGGCGCACCCGCACTAGCCATTTGTGGAAGGCTGGCGTGGTTGCCCTCAGTATTCTGATTGGAGGAGAGCCTGTACAGGTGCTGCCATGGGAGTGCTGGAGAGGTAAGAGTACCGGTCGAACTGGGAGATTCTCACACACATACACTCACCACCCCCCCCCCCCCCCCCCGGGTATCCAGATTTAAAATGCCCCGCTGTGTAGAAAACCCAAGGTCGGCCAGTAAACTTACCATCTCCCTGATCCAGTGGTGCATGGGATATAAACCCCCCCGGTCACCTGGTATACTTACCAATCCCACTGTGATGGCTTACCCTGCACCAGCGCCAGGCATTTGTGAATGGCTGATGTGGGCACGCACCCATTACAGTGTAGCGGGGATGCATCCACCAGGGCGCTAGACTGAAGCCAAGTCTTAGATGAGAACCAGGGAAAGGTGAGCTTTGGTGGACAACCTACGGGGTTTCACACAGCAGGGCATCCCACATCGGTGGACTTTGGTCCACTTTAAATAGTCGATGCAGTAAAAATACAATTCTGTGATTACTCACCTGTAGAATTGTTATTATGAGTATACAGTACGTCCTGCTCCAGATAAGAATCATTACACTTGGGTATTACTCCGCCAGATGGCGCTGGACTGCAGAGACCGCAAAATTGGCTTCTCCCGGCCCTTCAAATACCCGGGACCTCCCACAAATCCCCAGCATTGAAAAGCAGTTAACGAGAAGCCAGGAGGAAGAGAACAGAACCAACTAGTAACTAGAAAACAAGGATAACAATCACCATACAGGGGATCCAAGAATAATGCAAACCAAGGGTGGGGTGGAGCAGGACGTACTGTATACTCATAATAACAATTCTACAGGTGAGAAATCACAGAATTGTATTATTCTTAGTATACAGTACGTCCTGCTCCAGATAAGAATCATTACACTTGGGACATCCAATAGCAGTGTCCATGAAGTAGGGTGGGATCCCCAAGGGTAACAACAGACAGGTCATACCACTGCCGCCTGCAGAACCTTGCAGCCAAAAGCAGCATCAGCTGAGGCCCTAACATCAACCTTGTAAAACTTTGAAAAGGTATGAACAGAAGACCAAGTAGCAGCCTTGCAAACATGTTCAACAGAAGCCTGGTGCTGAAAAGCCCAAGAGGCACCAATAGCACAAGTGGAATGAGCAGTAAGGCGGAAGGGAGGATTCTTCCCCTTAGCAGAATAAACCTGAATCACAGCCTGACAGATCCATTTGCTGATAGTAGATTTGGCAGGAGCCAAACCCTTCCTAGGACCAGAAGGGACCACAAAAAGAGCATGAGTTTTTCTGAAAGGTGTAGTAGCCACCAGATAGTACTTCAGGCACCTAACCACATCCAAGGAATGCAAAACCCTCTCCTTAGCGTTACTAGGATTAGGGCACAAGGAAGAACAATGTCCTGATTCAGATGAAAGGCAGACACGATTTTAGGCAGAAAATCTGGCTTGAAGCGAAACACCACCTTGTCCTGGTGTCTCTCAAAGTAGGGGGGCTGGATGGAAAGCGCCGCCAACTCACAAACACGCCTAACCGAAGCGATAGCCACCAAAAAGACAACCTTGAGAGTAAGAATGGCCAGGGCAGCATCCTGCACAGGTTCAAAGGGAGCACCCTGCAAGGCAGACAACACCAAGTTCAAATCCCAAACAGGCAACATAGGCTTACGTGGGGGACGCACATGAGTAACCCCCTGGAAAAAAGTCCTGATCAGAGGGTGCTGGGCAAAGGACCTCTGGAAGAAAACAGCCAGGGCAGAGACATGACCCTTCAGAGTACTGAGTTGGAGCCCCAGCTCCAATCCATGCTGCAGGAATGGTGTTGGGTCAAGTTAGCCAGAACCAACCTGATCACCCTCAGTTCCAGAATGTTGATAGGTGTGTGAGCCTCCTGAGGGCCCCACCGCCCTTGGAACTGCAGGGACTTCCAGAAGCCCCCCCAACCTGTCAGACTGGCATCCGTGGTGACCGTCTCCCAGCAGGGGGCCAGAAAGGATCTGCCCACCAACAGGTTCCTGCGGTCCAGCCACCACGTGAGGGACCGCCTGACCAGGGGGGACAGAACAAGGACCTGGTCCAGGGACGCAGGATCCTTGTCCCATACTGACAAGAGGTGGAGTTGCAGAGGCCTCATGTGAAACTGGGCATAAGGGATCGCCTCGAAGCACGCCACCATCAGGCCCACCAGCTGCATTCCCTGCCTGATGGAGGGATGAGGGCAAGATAGCAGGAACTGAACCTGCACTAGCAGACTGTCCACCTTCTGCTGAGGAAGAAAAATTCTTGCCTGAACTGTATCCAGATTCATTCCCAGAGAAGGAGGGAGACAGGGAAGATTTGGGATGGTTGATCACCCAGCCAAATGACTCCAGAGTGGACACCACTAGCTGAGTATCCAGCTCTGCCTGTTGGAGGAACTGAGAAGTGATGAGAATGTCGTCCAAATAGGGCAGCACGCGAATGCCCTGAGACCTGAGCAGAGACATCACTCCTGCCAGCAGTCCTGGGAGCTGAAGTGAGACCGAAGGGCAATGCCACAAATTGGTAGTGCTGATCCTGCAGAGCGAACCTGAGGAACCTTTGATGACCTGGAAAAACAGGAATATGAAGGTAAGCATCCTTGATGACCGCAGAGGTCATGAAGACCCCTGGACTCAGGGAACTGATGGCAGAGCGCAAAGTTTCCATGCGAAAACGCCTGCACCTGAAAAATTTGTTGAGGATCTTCAAGTCCAGGATGGGCCTGACTGACCCATCTCTTTTGGGCACGGTGAAAAGGTTGGAATAGAACCCCTTGCCCCTTTCTGGTAAGGGGACCTGACAGATGACTCCCAGCTCCAGAAGGCTTTGCACCGCCAGAACTAGAGCCTGAGCTGACATAGGGTCCTGAGGGATCCGGGATCTGATGAATCTTGGGGGCGGCCAGGCAGCAAACTCTATCTTGTAACCAGAGGACACTACCTCCTGAATCCATCGGTCTGAGACATGAAGCCTCCAGACGTGAGCAAAATGCTGAAGCCGTCCTCCCACCCGGATGGGTGAGGGCGCCCCTTCATGCCTGAGGGGGCTTGGGAGAAGACTTAGGCTTGGAGCCCCAGGATGAGCCAGGGCGTCCACGTCCTCTGCCCCTACCCCAGAAATCTCCTCGGGCCCCGGCAAGGGAGACGTCTGTCTGTCTGTCCCCTGTCTGGCTCCACGGTAGGGGGAAGAAAAGATGCCCTGTCCCCGAAAGGTCCGAGACTGCCGCCTGCACTGGGGTAACCTGCCTCCCCTAGAAAACAGGTCCAGGCGATCCCCAAACAGGCGTAGTCCTTTGAAGGGAAAACCAGTGAGAGCTTTCTTGGCAGCGTTGTCAGCAGCCCACTGGCGCAGCCAAACCGAGTGGCGTATAGCCACCACAAGGGCAGAGGTTCTGCCACACATCCTAATGGTATCATCCAAGGCAGAGAGGACATACGTCACAAAAACCACACAATGAGAGAGTGCATTAAACTCCTCACTAGACACATCATCAGGAGCACCATCTAGGACACTTCTAAGCAAGGCCCTAATAGCCACAGCTGTAATGGCAGAGGCACAGACCGAGCGCAGCGCCGTCCCCACACAGGCAAAGGCATGGGATGCCAGCTGATCAATACGCCGGTCCTCACCATCTCGCAGCGTAGTAGAGTCAGGGGAATGCACGACAGAGGTGTTAGATAACCCTAGGACCGGGGCATCCACCTCTGAAGGGGATGACCAACGCTTCACCACATCAGCAGGAAAGGGATACCTCTTATCCCAACTCTTAGGTACACCGGGAAGCCTGCTGGGACGCTCCCATTCCTTGAGCACGAGATTATTAAAATGGGCTTGCTCAGGAAACTCTAAACGTGGCTTAGCAGTATAAAACAATTCCCCCTGCTGCCTGGGGCCCGCTACCGGGGGAGAGATAGACAGTACCTCAAAAATCTGAGCCAACAGCCTATCAGTATCATCTGGGGCCAGGGGTCAGAGCCAGAATCATGACCCCTGGGCCTCTCATCAGATGACTAAGAGTCAGAGAATAATTCCCCTTCTTCCAAGGGGGTATAACCAGACAGTTCCAAGAACTCATCCGCCTCCATAGGGAACAGAGTGACATCAGGCGTCAAGTGCCGCTTCTTAGCAGAGGCCTTACGCGCCAAGGTATTAGCAAGCAACTTCTCAACACTAGCCAGTCTGGAAGACACATCAGGCTGAGAATCCCCACTGGTATGCAACTCAATAGGAGTCAAATTTAAGCTTGGGGTAGTAGGTGAAGCCATACGTGGCGCAGGCCCAGCTACTGGTAAACCAGGCTGCAGCGCAAGCACCTGCTGGGCACAAGGTATACAGACCCGCACATTGTCAGCACTAGTAGGGGACACCCCACAAGCTACACACAGCCGGGCTTGTCCCGAAGGAACCCCGAGCACATTATCCTGAAACGCCTCCATATGGTGATTATAGGGGCACAATAGGGCGATAGGGATTCACGCTGTAAAAGTAACCCGGGATGCCCCAATAGCCCGCTAGGGAAGTGGGAGTAATTTACACACTAGGCCTCATAACTAAATAGTGGAAGTAGGGCCGGGAGAAACCAATAGAGTTCGGCCCGCCTGAAAGACATAAGCGAAGAGAACCCCATAAGTGACTTGTATAATGACATAGGGTAAATAAGGCCGCCCGCGAGGGCACTCACGGACCGCGGTAGGTAGATGCCAGCTACGCAGCAGCCGAATCCAGCGAAAAATGGCGCCGGGTATACCTCGAGGGGCGGGCTGCGGAGACAGTGACGCGGAACGCGCCAACCGCGGGCCCCGCCCCCCCCCCCCCCCCGAAGAGCGCGAAGCAGCACACGTGACAAGCAGCCAATGACCGCGCAACAGCGCCTGAGGTAATGCCGCCGGCAACCACAGAGCACAATGGAAGCGCGCGCGCCGGCGGCGGCATTTTCAAAACGCAACCAGTGCAACCAAGTCAGCGCGGAGACTGACACCAACAAGAAGCACATAATACAGTGAAAACACCAAGGCATATACACACACACACACACACACACACACCCCGAAAACACAAGGGAGGGCAGCGGCCACTTTACAGAGGGCCCACCGATAGACAGGGGCAAGGGGCAATAGGGCGGGAGGGGCATCCCATAGAGGCTCACCATATGCCTATACCGCCTAACCTTTGGTGGGGGATTGCGGTGGAGCAGTGCTCCTAAGCACCTGACAGCGGTGCTGCCTACCATCACCCGGACCAGCGCAGCCAAGGCTGGGTGGCACATTAAAAATGGAATGGGTAGGAATAGTCCTACAGGGCCACAGGCTAATAGCCCCGCTCACCTGCGAGAAGAGAGACATCTTCTTGTCCTTCGCAGAGAAAATCTGGGGATTTGTGGGAGGTCCCGGGTATTCGAGGGGCCGGGAGGAGCCAATTTCGCTGTCTCTGCAGTCCAAGCGCCATCTGGAGGAGTAATACCTAAGTGTAATGATTCTTATCTGGAGCAGGACGTACTGTATACTAAGAATACAAAAAATTACCATACTCACCTTTTGTCTCCCCACAGCTGTTCCATTTTGTTCTGCCTGTTTAAATCGTGTCAACTCAGTCGCTAGAAGCCTCCTACAGCCTACTGCAGTGCATGCTGGCATACAGCAGTCACTATGACTGTTGTGGGGGTCCTTTAGGACTTACTTTATGGTCTCTTTATTGTGGACCTATTTAAATTCCAGGACCGGCAGACCGAGTTTCCGATTCAAGATGCCCCACTGTGTGGCCTGAAATCACTCACCTTTCCATGAGTCCTGCATCCCTGCAGCTAAAGTGCACTCAAAGAGGCTGGACGCGAGAGCGCGACACTCATCGCAGACCAGGGATGAGTCCACTTCCTCTCCCCATTAGTATGCACGGCATAAAACGCTGTTTGTACGAGGGCCCATGCATGCGCCGTGCGAATGGTGGAAAGGCGAGTTGTTTGGATGATTTGGGGGGTTTCACACAGTGGAAGGAGCTATCACCAGGAAAGTGAAAATCCTGGTGATATTTACATGTTAAAGTGGACCCAGGATTTTCACTATATCAGGTTTTGGTACACTTTACTTGGGCATCCCAATTTGTGTGAACCCCAGCAGATCACCTTTCCCCTGTCCCCAGGGCGTATGTAAGGGCTCTTGTCCAAACAGAGCTTTGTGTCATGCATAATAATATACAGCATACAGCTCGAAGAAGTGGGAACGTCCAAAACCCTGGTCTCCCTGTGGACTGCGAGTATCCCGACTGGGGATGCCCCGCTGTGTGAAACCCCCCAGAAAGCCCCAAACAACTCACCTCTCTGTGTTCCCATGATGTCGGCCAATGAGAGCCGTTTGCTGTGTTCACCTCTTTTGTCAACCGGCTTTCCTTGACTTTAATGGGAGCGCCCGAACCCCGGCCTCGTGCACGCACTTCCCCCCCGGCCTATCAGAATAGCTACGGTGGGAGCATGCACATGGCGCTGGGGATGCGGAAGCGTGTGCTTCCCCTTTAAAACAATGTGAGCTGCCTGCCGAATGACGTAGTCGCATCTCATCGTACATGCGCCATTGAGCCGAGGAAATATAAGATATTACGGGGGACCCGGGGGGTTTCACACCGCAGGGCATCCGAATCGGGAAGCCACGGGGTAAAGCCAGCGACCGGCCCTGGTGGGCTTTGTTCCACTTTAAAACTCACCTTTCCTGTGATTCTACATAGTGGGGCATCCCAAACTGGGATGTCACGGCGAAACAGACCAATATCCAGAAGGGTCACGATTTCCGGGTTTTGGTCCACTTTAAACAAAGAAGATGGGCAGCTAATGGGCAAATGAGAAAATTCCAGACAGCAAGATTTACCCCATGTGGCATATTAAATAATAAACTTACAATTCTCCAGCACCCAGGCAAAGGAGGCTGAGAGCGGTCCGGAGCTTCCAGGAAGGCCCATCCTGTCCGAATGTCAAATTCCTGCAATAAGACAAAACATCTTTTATATAACATCATTCTGGGAAAGCATCAGGCTTGCTGGGCCCACAGAGCAGAGGGAGCAAGGGATGCCGCCTGCCCCATAGTATCTCCATTATAAGGTTGGTGCGGGCCCTGGGGAAAGGAAATCTCAAAGGGTGGGCCCTATGCATTGTGTTACCTTCCAATGATCATGGCTCCTCTGCCCACGATCACCCTCCAGTCCTCACTGCCTTCTCCACTGGCACCAATCACCCTCTAGTGCTTGCCACCTTCGCTGCGGATCATCCTGTGATCCTTGTCACTATACACACTGCTGTCAGTCACCCTCCAGTACTTACCTAATCCTCCACTGCTGATAACAGTCCTCCAGTCTTCGCTGCCACCATTGCTGCCAATCGTCCTCTGGTCCTCGCCACCTTCTGAGCTGCTGCCAATCACCCCTCATTCCTCGCCACCTTCTCCACTGCAGGGGTGCCTAACACCGGGGACAGATTATTACTGTACATGGCGGTATTGTAACCTTGTTTCTAATTCCTTGTCATCGCTTTGACTCAACTGTCCAGATTACTATGGCTTCCTCATGATTATCAAGGGAGTTCATAGATAGTATATACCTTTTTTTTTACTTTTGCATTTTTTACTTAATATTTATTCCGCTAGCACTTTACTATATGGATTGCACAGTTATATAAATAAGATTATGGGTTTATTTTATTGAGTACTGGATTGCATTACTCTTTATAGCATTTTAGATTTGGCACTAGTAGATTATTTAGCATGGTCACGTTAGTATATTTAGTGTTTGCATTCAATTAGGGTGTTAATTTAATATTAATTATTTGCATATTATATCCATTTGTGGTTTAGGAATTAGGGCGGTGTATTATCAATTTGCATCATGATTAGTAGCCGCATGTACTATGAATTCATTATCCTTTTAATATTAATATAGCTAGGATTAATTAAGCTCTTATTGATATTATAAATTATTGCTGTATATTTCCCGGGTGTTCTAGATAAAGTTTTATCGTGTGTTGTATCTATGTCTTTTGTGTCTTTTATATCTTTTGATGGCTTAGTCTATATAATAAAATCTTGATACTATTTTTTTATCTGGTTGAGTGCCCCGGTTCTGTTTGGACTCCTCGGTTGGGTTGTTTCTTACCTCCTCCACTGCCCCGCATCGTCTTCTGGTCCGGAGCTCACCGGTCCTGTGCGGAGGACAGCCCAATAAATGATCCTGTGATGATGATGCCAACTTCGGCCCAGGCTGTGGGATCTCGGAAGTAGGTAAGTGTTAAGCTTGAAAATAGGCTGTTTTGTTTAAAGTAGAAAAAGAACCCCAGGATTTTGAATATCTCAAGTTATGTTCTATGCCCTGGGGGAATCCCAATATGGGATACATCACTGTGTGAAACTCCCCAGACCGCCTATAAAAACTCACCTTTCCCCAGGCCTATGGTGCATGTGTGGGCTCTTGTCCAGTAAGAGCCATTTGCCATGCTAATTGATAGTCGGCAAACTGCTCTGTGCTTGGCAATCGGGAGCTAGAGCGGGCATATCCCCAGACACAGACAATCCCTCCCTCCCCGCCTATCTGAGAAATGCTGGGGAGATGCGGGTGCCGATATTTACATTGGCGAGGAAGCCAGGAAGAAGGTGAGTTTTGTGGCAACCCAGGGGAGGGGGTCCACACAGCGGGGCACCCCAAAGGCTAGCCTGCGCCCCCCGAATCATTTAGATTCCAGGGCCGTCCCTTCTGAGTTTTGTTCTGCTTTAAAGCTGCGGGGCATCCCAAGTCTTTTTCCTGTTTGGGTTGCTTTAAAGGGGAATTTTGTGTATATTAGGTCATTGTATAGGAATTTCTCCCCCCCCCCCCCCCGCATTAAACCCCTCTGTGCAGTGAGACACAAGTAGTGAGTGTACACGTACAGCGCCCACGGAGCAGTTGGGGGGTTAGTAGCCTTGCTCAAGAGCACTTCAGTCATGTCTTTACCTCTTCAGTCCCAGCCAATTAAAGCAAATCTAAAGTCAAATTCTATCTGAAAGCCACTGTATCGCCCACCCGCAGGGCATCCCAAATCAAGTAACATTCCATAAAAGATGATGCCCAAAATTTGGACAATAACACTCTGCTGCTTTATTCAGAAGAGGGCGAGTTTCCAGCTGGTTATTTTAGGCATTTTTAGAGCAGATTTCAGTGCAGATAGACATCCCACATCAAGATGCACAGAGAGCAGGGTCTGCTTTAATACAATTGCCTATAAAACAGATCTTAACGCCTCACTTACTCCAAAAATCCATTTTCCTTTAATAATGACCATTTCTTCTGTAGCTGCTTGTCTGTGTGGGACAAACACTGAAGAATGACATCTGCAAATACAAGACAAACATAAAAAAAACTTTAGCTGAACTTTAATTGACAGCCCAACAGTTCAGTATAATCAAGCATCAGGTCATGGACATACATACTGCACACTGTAGGTTACTAAGTAACCTTTTCATATACATTTACTATACTATACTTATCTACTTTGTTTCAGTCTCTCCACCTTCATATAGTTTGATAAAGATTGCAGAAAAAAGAAATTAGATGCTTTACTATTCATTAGTGTGTCATGTGCACAGACATGTTTAATTAGCTAATTTAAAGCTTAAAGTGGCGCAAAACCCACCCTGGAGTCTATGAGAGTCCAGGGCAGGCATACTCGCTCCCCCAGGGAGTGTGTAAAACCCCCCAGGTCGCCCGGAAACTCACCTTCTTTCCCGTTCTGGAGGTGCTTGCGCGAACAGTGGCCGCATCCAGCAGGGCACGTGCCCAGGCAAGGCATTTGTGAATGGCCGACGGGGGCATGCTCCCTGTTAAAGGGTAGCGGAAGAGGCGTCCGCCATCGATTTTGGATCCGCTCGCCTTAGCAGATCTCTTGGACAAAGGGGCAGGAGCAGATCCAACGGGAAAAACAAAACAGGTAAAAAGAACTGGTGTATTTAAATTTAGACCCACAACCAAACTTAAGATGGCCAATCCCCTGTGCCATGACCACTGTTGTACACCACATTAATTCATTCCCAGCCATCAGGGCTGCCCTTGCCAGGCCCCCTTTGCCTCTCTGGCCCTATACTGGATTCCTGGCTGCCCTGCCCTGATGATACCCATGGCCAGGACCAAGCCTCGCTCTCACCCTGCACACTTTATACAGATGTACACTAAAAATACTCAGGCCTACAGCGTACCACTGGAACAGCCTCTGGAGGGCAGCTAATGCACTTTTATTACCAATTACCCCAAAGGAATAGAACATGGGATCTGCTTGCCAAGAGCACGTACTTACCTCTAGTCACATAGACACTTTGATGAGGATTATTAGGAGCCACAAATCCATACTCCAGCAGCAGGCGCTGGCTGTCATGGTGTCCATAGCATATAAACACTTGGTCATACTTCCTGTACTGGACTTTAGTCCGGATCTCATAACATCGTCTCTCCTCATTAAAAGCTGCTTCTACCTGCAGGAAGAGAAGGTGACAAAGCGGGAGTCAGGGACGTTGGTGAGGGACAGCTGAACATGGCGCACAACAAAAACCTCTGAATTGTATGTACAAAAATTCAGATAATTGTTTGCATGGCCGTGTGGTGTTTAATGTTAAAGAGGAAAAAAAACAAGTCACTTTCTTGGATTTTGTTCCTCCCTGGTGGGGCATCCCGATTTGAGATGCATGACCTATATCCAGCTCAACCAAGCCCCTAAAACATAACTTACTGACAACATTAAAAGATACGGTTCCTGTGCAGAATGTGTAGAAGTCACAGCCCCCCGGATCAATTTGGAATGCCTCGCTGGGTTTATCCCCCAAGAAAACTCACCTCTACCTGGTTCCCATGTGGACCACTCAGCTCTCAAATCCAGATTTTTGCACTGAGCTTAGTGCGGTAAAGAAATGTGCGAGCACTGTCGGCCGCATCCCTGCTCACCTAGGGCTGTGGGTATGCCCATGCTGGCCATTCAGAAAGGCCCGGCACGAATACACACTGCAGATAGAGATATGCTGGTGATGCGGTCACATCGCTGAGGGAAGGCTCAGGGAAGAGGTGAGAAAATTGTGAGATTCAGGGGGCTTCACATTGCGGGATGTTCCATAAAGATGAAGGCAACCAGTCTTAAGACTCGAGGAAGGGGGTTGCTTCTCTTTAAAGCGAAACAAAACCCAACAGGGCCGGCCATGGATGCTGACAGATTCCAGAGCTGGCTGCTGGCATTCCCGTGAGGCATCCACAATCAGGAAACACCCCCCCCCCCCCCCCCCGGAGGGTTGCAAAACTCCTTCATGGCTCCCTCACCATTGGGTGTCCGCATCCCCTGCATCTTTGGGCTGTGCTCAGAGCGCACTCAGATCTGTTCGCATTAGACGAAGGCTTAGACAAGCTGACATGAGCTCGCTGATTGGACAAGAGCCGCGCATGCTCCATAGAACCGGGAAGAGCTGAGTTTGTTTGGGTGACCTGGGGGGTTTCACAAAGCAGGAACCCCCGATCGGGGTGCCCCGGGGGCAAGAACCAAAACCCAGGATAGTCAAAATCCTTGGTTTTGGTCGATTTTAATGTGCTTTGAATGACAGTATTTTGCTAAAGAAATCCTCAACCAATCACAGGAGCACCAGTATGGCCTCTGGCAGTCATTCACAATGGTCATCGGCTGCAGCCACATCCGCCGCGGGATCGGGTTCACCAAGGCCTGGTCAGCGATTTTTTGCTTTTCTGGCTTAGGTGGCTGAGCACTGTGTGGGTGGATGTGAAAGAGTGTTATCTAGTGTCTCTTTAAAGTGGACCAAAACCTACTTTGCCCCCCACCCCCTTGGAGCATTCTGATTTGGCATACTAAATTGGGATGTCCCTAGGGCACCCTGTCCTAGAGTCTTTTAGACCCTAGAGTCAGAATTAACAGGCTTTGGTCCATTTTAAGCCTTGAGCTGTCCCCACTCTGGCTTCTGCCACCGCCACTGCCTCTCGGGTGTCAGCACGCACTGACACAAACACTCGGGTGTCAGGCCGCGCCATCCCGAGAAGCAGTGGCGGGTCCGGAAGCCAGATCTGGGGGTAATTCTGCCACATTGCTTATAGGAATGGGAGGGGGGAATGCCACACTGCCTATGGGAATGAGATAGGGGAATGCCACACTGCCTATGGCAATGGGAGGGAGAAATGCCAGACTGCCTATGGGAATGGGAGGGAGAAATGCCAGACTGCCTATGGGAATGGGAGGGGGGGTGCCACACTGCCCTATGGGAATGGGAGGGGGGTGCCACACTGCCCTATGGGAATGGGAGGGGGGTGCCACACTGCCCTATGGGAATGGGAGGGGGGTGCCACACTGCCTATATGGGGAATGGGAGGGGGGTGCCACACTGCCTATATGGGGAATGGGAGGGGGGATGCCACACTGCCTATATGGGGAATGGGAGGATGGAATGCCACACTGCCTATGGGGAATGGGATGGGGGGAATGCCACACTGCCTATATGGGAAATGGGAGGGGTTAAAGCCACACTGCCTATATGGGAAATGGGAGGGGTTAATGCCCCACAGCCTATATGGGAAATGGGAGGGGGTAATGCCCCACAGCCTATATGGGAAATGGGAGGGGGGAATGCCACACTGCCTATGGGAATGGGAGGGGGGTGCCACACTGCCCTATGGGAATGGGAGGGGGGTGCCACACTGCCTATAGGGAATGGGATGGGGGAATGCCACACGGCCCATGGGGAATGGGATGGGGAATGCCGCACTGACTGTTATAGGGTGTTTTAGCACAACATTTGTTTTAGGATATTTTTTTCTTATTTTCCTCCTCCAAAACCTAGGTGCGTCTTATTGCCATGTGCCTCTTATAGAGGTTGGGTGAATATCTGCAGGAACAGACTGCCTGCCTGTGTGTGATTGTTGGGTGACCCAGGTCCAGTTGCAGCAATCGATGGTGGCGTCCATACCTGCACCTCTGGGCTGTGATTCAGCAGGTCTAGGAACGGGGCCAGCGCGTACACATCCTGTTCAGAAGAAAAGCAGTCCCTCTGTGCGTGTTTCATATAGACGGTGCGAGTGTTGACGGTGCACCAGGCCCAGCGCACGGCCTCATAGCTCAGAATGTCTTCTGCGCTCTCCTGGAACAAAGCCTGCAGAGACCTGAAGAACGGCACATGGGAGGAGTAGAATTCCTGCAGGGTGCTCCTCTGCTCCTGAGCCTTGTGTCTGACAGGTTCTGGAAGGAAGGTCACTACTTCTGGCTCCCAGTATACCGGGCAGTCATAGGATCGGGGTAATATATCTAGGTATGGCTTCCAGGGTGATCGAGCTCCAGCATATCTCTCGGTGATCAGGAAAGTGCACAGTGCCAGCAATGGGGAGACAGGAGGGCGCCACCTATACAAAGCAGATAATTAGATATGGAATGAGGGTTCAATATGGCATTAAAAAAAAATTGCCCAGCACAGAAAAGTAACAAACAAAGGCCTTGATTCAATAAAGGTAGAAAGAAAATTCTCATGGTAGTAAAAAATTCAGTTCATGAAAAAAATGCCTGAGAATGTCACTGAATGTCCTCAATATGGCCACGCACAGAAAATTAAAAAAAAAGACACTTGGCTGGTCCTAACCGTACTCTGCTCTATCATGGCATCATTCCCGGGACATGAAACATGTAAAGGGCCTCTATGCAACTAGTAACACACAATGCCCATGACATGTGATAAACCACAGGGGGATGGTAAGGGGGTCACATGGTTACTGGGTACACTGTATAGACAGGTACTGAAATACCAACCTTCTGATATAATCTCCGAGATAGCTCGTCAGGACGGTGCCGGTGGTCAGCAGGCAGGATTCCGGTAAGGAAATGATCAAATCTCCCGGCTAAAGGGAAACAAGAAACACATGGGTTCAAGATATTTACAATTCTACAAAAGCAAATAATCAGTTACATTCCATGATGTCCATTCTGAGGGCTTTATAACAACACCTCTCATGTGCAGATACATGTGGTGCCACAAAGGTATCGCAGGCACTATATGCATATAGAGAGAGGGTCCGGATGGTCCAACATAGTGACAGGTCTGTATTATTGCCTACTTACCTGTCTATAGAAAGAAATGGCTGGTGTCACTAAGTCATCACAAAGCTCGCAGGGTGATGTAGTTATACAGGTAAATTGCCATGTCTCTTGCAGTGACTGGTTTGCAGCAATGCAATTGTAGAGACAGACTCCAACAGTTTAAACTGGAACAATGCCGATTTTTAACATGGATCTTGTTCCTGAGCGGTGGGACATCCCGATAGCCAGCGCACCTTCCCCCCGGTTTAGTCAAAAAGTGCCCCCTCGCCACCAATACCTGGTGCTGAGACAGGATGGGAGAGTTAGAAAGAAAAAGACCCCTTACCCATATCCACAACCATCCCTATTTCAGCAGGACAATCCCGCCTCCGTCCCTTTGTACCGGTGTCCCGTGAAGCTTTAACCAATCCCACGCTGCCACCTTGCCGCCACCCACCTGCCGCCGCTGCTCTTTGAAGCCTAGCAGCCGAGCGCTCACACCTGGGGCAGCGCTAGCTGCTCTTCTTTTTTTTCTCCAACTTTCCTCATTGGTGGCTCAGTGGGTGGACGGGACTCCAGGAAGGAGCCTGGCCGCGCCAGAATGGGCAATCAGTATGGATGCTGAGGTAAGAGCGTGGGGTGCTGTTGCGTGTGTGTCATGTGAGTGTGTGTGCTGGGATGCCTCACACTGGCTGCAATGAGGGATGCCCCTCACTATCTGGAATGGAGGCGTGCCCCTCACTGGCTGGAATGGAGGGATGCCCCTCACTAGCTGGAAAGGAGGGTTGGCCCTCACTGGCTGGAACGGAGGGTCGGCCCCTCAAAGGCTGGAACGGAGGGTCGGCCCCTCAAAGGCTGGAACGGAGGGTCGGCCCCTCAAAGGCTGGAACGGAGGGTCGGCCCCTCAAAGGCTGGAACGGAGGGTCGGCCCCTCAAAGGCTGGAACGGAGGGTCGGCCCCTCACTGGCTGGAACGGAGGGTCGGCCCCTCACTGGTTGGAACGGAGGGTCGGCCCCTCACTGGCTGGAACGGAGGGTCGGCCCCTCACTGGCTGGAACGGAGGGTCGGCCCCTCACTGGCTGGAACGGAGGGTCGGCCCCTCACTGGCTGAACGGAGGGTCGGCCCCTCACTGGCTGGAACGGAGGGTCGGCCCCTCACTGGCTGGAACGGAGGGTCGGTCCCTCACTGGCTGGAACGGAGGCATGCCCCTCACTGGCTGGAACGGAGGCATGCCCCTCACTGGATGGAATGGAGGGATGCCCCTCACTGGCTGGAATGGAGGGATGCCCCTCACTGGTTGGAATGGAGGGATGCCCCTCACTAGCTGGAATAGAGGGATGCCCCTCACTGGCTGGAATGGAAGGATGCCCCTCACTGGCTGGAATGGAGGGATGCCCCTCACTGGCTGGAATGGAGGGATGCCCCTCACTGGCTGGAATGGAAGGATGACCCTCACTGGCTGGAATGCAGTCACATGCAGCCTATCAGCAGCCAGCAAGCCCGGTGACGTCACAGCGCTATTTAAGGCCGGCGGCCATCTTGGTTTTCCTCATTTCTCTATTGCATTCGTGAGAGACAGAACGCTGTAGTGAGGGAGAGGCAGTTAGACAGGCAGGGACAGACAGGGACAGGCTGGAGACAGGCAGGAGACAGGCAGGAGACAGACAGAAAGTCAGCGAAAAACAGGGAAAGTTAGGAAAAATCGGAGGCAGTCACAGGGAGATTTTTTTTTTTTCATCCAGCCTGAGTGTTTGTTACTGGCTGGCTGACTGGCTTTGTTAGCGTTTTCAGGCTGCTTATACTAACTAACTGTGCATATATACTGAACTGATCTTAAGTCTGCTGTGAGGCATCCCATTCTGTGACTACACCAGCCTCTATTTAAGACCATATAACCATTTGCACTTATTCTAATTGAAATTAGGCCTGATTAAGACACTTTTGCTGTGCATAGCACTACTGGTCCCTGCCAGGTGCACTCCTGTTTGGGGCATCCCATTCTGTGACTACAGCAGCCTCTATTTAAGACCATAACCATTTGCACCTATTATAATTGAAATTAGGCCTGATAAAGACACTTTTGCTGTGCATAGCACTACTGCCTGCCAGGTGCACTCCTGTTGTGGCATCCCATTCTGTGACTACACCAGCCTCTATTTAAGACCATATAACCATTTGCACTTATTCTAATTGAAATTAGGCCTGATAAAGACACTTTTGCTGTGCATAGCACTACTGCTCCCAGGTGCACTCCTGTTTGGGGCATCCCATTCTGTGACTACAGCAGCCTCTATTTAAGACCATATAACCATTTGCACTTATTCTAATTGAAATTAGGCCTGATAAAGACACTTTTGCTGTGCATAGCACTACTGGTCCCAGGTGCACTCCTGTTTGGGGCATCCCATTCTGTGACTACAGCAGCCTCTATTTAAGACCATAACCATTTGCACCTATTATAATTGAAATTAGGCCTGATAAAGACACTTTTGCTGTGCATAGCACTACTGCCTGACAGGTGCACTCCTGTTTGGGGCATCCCATTCTGTGACTACAGCAGCCTCTATTTAAGACCATAACCATTTGCACCTATTATAATTGAAATTAGGCCTGATAAAGACACTTTTGCTGTGCATAGCACTACTGCCTGCCAGGTGCACTCCTGTTTGGGGCATCCCATTCTGTGACTACAGCAGCCTCTATTTAAGACCATAACCATTTGCACCTATTATAATTGAAATTAGGCCTGATAAAGACACTTTTGCTGTGCATAGCACTACTGGTCCCTGCCAGGTGCACTCCTGTTTGGGGCATCCCATTCTGTGACTACAGCAGCCTCTATTTAAGACCATAACCATTTGCACCTATTATAATTGAAATTAGGCCTGATAAAGACACTTTGCTGTGCATAGCACTACTGCCTGCCAGGTGCACTCCTGTTTGGGGCATCCCATTCTGTGACTACACCAGCCTCTATTTAAGACCATATAACCATTTGCACTTATTCTAATTGAAATTAAGCCTGATAAAGACACTTTTGCTGTGCATAGCACTACTGGTCCCAGGTGCACTCCTGTTTGGGGCATCCCATTCTGTGACTACAGCAGCCTCTATTTAAGACCATAACCATTTGCACCTATTATAATTGAAATTAGGCCTGATAAAGACACTTTTGCTGTGCATAGCACTACTGGTCCCTGCCAGGTGCACTCCTGTTTGGGGCATCCCATTCTGTGACTACAGCAGCCTCTATTTAAGACCATAACCATTTGCACCTATTATAATTGAAATTAGGCCTGATAAAGACACTTTTGCTGTGCATAGCACTACTGGTCCCAGGTGCACTCCTGTTTGGGGCATCCCATTCTGTGACTACACCAGCCTCTATTTAAGACCATATAACCATTTGCACTTATTCTAATTGAAATTAAGCCTGATAAAGACACTTTTGCTGTGCATAGCACTACTGGTCCCAGGTGCACTCCTGTTTGGGGCATCCCATTCTGTGACTACAGCAGCCTCTATTTAAGACCATAACCATTTGCACCTATTATAATTGAAATTAGGCCTGATAAAGACACTTTTGCTGTGCATAGCACTACTGCCTGCCAGGTGCACTCCTGTTTGGGGCGTCCCATTCTGTGACTACAGCAGCCTCTATTTAACACCATAACCATTTGCACCTATTATAATTTAAATTAGGCCTGATAAAGACACTTTTGCTGTGCATAGCACTACTGGTCCCTGCCAGGTGCACTCCTGTTTGGGGCATCCCATTCTGTGACTACAGCAGCCTCTATTTAAGACCATAACCATTTGCACCTATTATAATTGAAATTAGGCCTGATAAAGACTTTTGCTGTGCATAGCACTACTGCCTGACAGGTGCACTCCTGTTTGGGGCATCCCATTCTGTGACTACAGCAGCCTCTATTTAAGACCATAACCATTTGCACCTATTATAATTGAAATTAGGCCTGATAAAGACACTTTTGCTGTGCATAGCACTACTGCCTGCCAGGTGCACTCCTGTTTGGGGCATCCCATTCTGTGACTACAGCAGCCTCTATTTAAGACCATAACCATTTGCACCTATTATAATTGAAATTAGGCCCGATAAAGACACTTTTGCTGTGCATAGCACTACTGCCTGCCAGGTGCACTCCTGTTTGGGGCATCCCATTCTGTGACTACAGCAGCCTCTATTTAAGACCATATAACCATTTGCACTTATTCTAATTGAAATTAGGCCTGATAAAGACACTTTTGCTGTGCATAGCACTACTGGTCCCAGGTGCACTCCTGTTTGGGGCATCCCATTCTGTGACTACAGCAGCCTCTATTTAAGACCATAACCATTTGCACCTATTATAATTGAAATTAGGCCTGATAAAGACACTTTTGCTGTGCATAGCACTACTGCCTGACAGGTGCACTCCTGTTTGGGGCATCCCATTCTGTGACTACAGCAGCCTCTATTTAAGACCATAACCATTTGCACCTATTATAATTGAAATTAGGCCTGATAAAGACACTTTTGCTGTGCATAGCACTACTGCCTGCCAGGTGCACTCCTGTTTGGGGCATCCCATTCTGTGATTACAGCAGCCTCTATTTAAGACCATAACCATTTGCACCTATTATAATTGAAATTAGGCCTGATAAAGACACTTTTGCTGTGCATAGCACTACTGGTCCCTGCCAGGTGCACTCCTGTTTGGGGCATCCCATTCTGTGACTACAGCAGCCTCTATTTAAGACCATAACCATTTGCACCTATTATAATTGAAATTAGGCCTGATAAAGACACTTTTGCTGTGCATAGCACTACTGGTCCCTGCCAGGTGCACTCCTGTTTGGGGTATCCCATTCTGTGACTACAGCATCCTCTATTTAAGACCATAACCATTTGCACCTATTATAATTGAAATTAGGCCTGATAAAGACACTTTTGCTGTGCATAGCACTACTGGTCCCTGCCAGGTGCACTCCTGTTTGGGGCATCCCATTCTGTGACTACAGCAGCCTCTATTTAAGACCATAACCATTTGCACCTATTATAATTGAAATTAGGCCTGATAAAGACACTTTTGCTGTGCATAGCACTACTGCCTGCCAGGTGCACTCCTGTTGTGGCATCCCATTCTGTGACTACACCAGCCTCTATTTAAGACCATATAACCATTTGCACTTATTCTAATTGAAATTAGGCCTGATAAAGACACTTTTGCTGTGCATAGCACTACTGGTCCCAGGTGCACTCCTGTTTGGGGCATCCCATTCTGTGACTACAGCAGCCTCTATTTAAGACCATAACCATTTGCACCTATTATAATTGAAATTAGGCCTGATAAAGACACTTTTGCTGTGCATAGCACTACTGCCTGCCAGGTGCACTCCTGTTTGGGGCGTCCCATTCTGTGACTACAGCAGCCTCTATTTAAGACCATAACCATTTGCACCTATTATAATTGAAATTAGGCCTGATAAAGACACTTTTGCTGTGCATAGCACTACTGGTCCCTGCCAGGTTCACTCCTGTTTGGGGCATCCCATTCTGTGACTACAGCAGCCTCTATTTAAGACCATAACCATTTGCACCTATTATAATTGAAATTAGGCCTGATAAAGACACTTTTGCTGTGCATAGCACTACTGGTCCCTGCCAGGTGCACTCCTGTTTGGGGCATCCCATTCTGTGACTACAGCAGCCTCTATTTAAGACCATAACCATTTGCACCTATTATAATTGAAATTAGGCCTGATAAAGACACTTTTGCTGTGCATAGCACTACTGCCTGCCAGGTGCACTCCTGTTTGGGGCATCCCATTCTGTGACTACAGCAGCCTCTATTTAAGACCATAACCATTTGCACCTATTATAATTGAAATTAGGCCTGATAAAGACACTTTTGCTGTGCATAGCACTACTGGTCCCTGCCAGGTGCACTCCTGTTTGGGGCATCCCATTCTGTGACTACAGCAGCCTCTATTTAAGACCATAACCATTTGCACCTATTATAATTGAAATTAGGCCTGATAAAGACACTTTGCTGTGCATAGCACTACTGCCTGCCAGGTGCACTCCTGTTTGGGGCATCCCATTCTGTGACTACACCAGCCTCTATTTAAGACCATATAACCATTTGCACTTATTCTAATTGAAATTAAGCCTGATAAAGACACTTTTGCTGTGCATAGCACTACTGGTCCCAGGTGCACTCCTGTTTGGGGCATCCCATTCTGTGACTACAGCAGCCTCTATTTAAGACCATAACCATTTGCACCTATTATAATTGAAATTAGGCCTGATAAAGACACTTTTGCTGTGCATAGCACTACTGGTCCCTGCCAGGTGCACTCCTGTTTGGGGCATCCCATTCTGTGACTACAGCAGCCTCTATTTAAGACCATAACCATTTGCACCTATTATAATTGAAATTAGGCCTGATAAAGACACTTTTGCTGTGCATAGCACTACTGGTCCCAGGTGCACTCCTGTTTGGGGCATCCCATTCTGTGACTACACCAGCCTCTATTTAAGACCATATAACCATTTGCACTTATTCTAATTGAAATTAAGCCTGATAAAGACACTTTTGCTGTGCATAGCACTACTGGTCCCAGGTGCACTCCTGTTTGGGGCATCCCATTCTGTGACTACAGCAGCCTCTATTTAAGACCATAACCATTTGCACCTATTATAATTGAAATTAGGCCTGATAAAGACACTTTTGCTGTGCATAGCACTACTGCCTGCCAGGTGCACTCCTGTTTGGGGCGTCCCATTCTGTGACTACAGCAGCCTCTATTTAACACCATAACCATTTGCACCTATTATAATTTAAATTAGGCCTGATAAAGACACTTTTGCTGTGCATAGCACTACTGGTCCCTGCCAGGTGCACTCCTGTTTGGGGCATCCCATTCTGTGACTACAGCAGCCTCTATTTAAGACCATAACCATTTGCACCTATTATAATTGAAATTAGGCCTGATAAAGACTTTTGCTGTGCATAGCACTACTGCCTGACAGGTGCACTCCTGTTTGGGGCATCCCATTCTGTGACTACAGCAGCCTCTATTTAAGACCATAACCATTTGCACCTATTATAATTGAAATTAGGCCTGATAAAGACACTTTTGCTGTGCATAGCACTACTGCCTGCCAGGTGCACTCCTGTTTGGGGCATCCCATTCTGTGACTACAGCAGCCTCTATTTAAGACCATAACCATTTGCACCTATTATAATTGAAATTAGGCCCGATAAAGACACTTTTGCTGTGCATAGCACTACTGCCTGCCAGGTGCACTCCTGTTTGGGGCATCCCATTCTGTGACTACAGCAGCCTCTATTTAAGACCATATAACCATTTGCACTTATTCTAATTGAAATTAGGCCTGATAAAGACACTTTTGCTGTGCATAGCACTACTGGTCCCAGGTGCACTCCTGTTTGGGGCATCCCATTCTGTGACTACAGCAGCCTCTATTTAAGACCATAACCATTTGCACCTATTATAATTGAAATTAGGCCTGATAAAGACACTTTTGCTGTGCATAGCACTACTGCCTGACAGGTGCACTCCTGTTTGGGGCATCCCATTCTGTGACTACAGCAGCCTCTATTTAAGACCATAACCATTTGCACCTATTATAATTGAAATTAGGCCTGATAAAGACACTTTTGCTGTGCATAGCACTACTGCCTGCCAGGTGCA
This sequence comes from Gastrophryne carolinensis, assembly GCA_027917425.1. Classification (NCBI taxonomy): domain Eukaryota; kingdom Metazoa; phylum Chordata; class Amphibia; order Anura; family Microhylidae; genus Gastrophryne; species Gastrophryne carolinensis. Next base: position 490,245,612 of record CM051236.1, on the reverse strand, counting down.
CTCCTGTTTGGGGCATCCCATTCTGTGATTACAGCAGCCTCTATTTAAGACCATAACCATTTGCACCTATTATAATTGAAATTAGGCCTGATAAAGACACTTTTGCTGTGCATAGCACTACTGGTCCCTGCCAGGTGCACTCCTGTTTGGGGCATCCCATTCTGTGACTACAGCAGCCTCTATTTAAGACCATAACCATTTGCACCTATTATAATTGAAATTAGGCCTGATAAAGACACTTTTGCTGTGCATAGCACTACTGGTCCCTGCCAGGTGCACTCCTGTTTGGGGTATCCCATTCTGTGACTACAGCATCCTCTATTTAAGACCATAACCATTTGCACCTATTATAATTGAAATTAGGCCTGATAAAGACACTTTTGCTGTGCATAGCACTACTGGTCCCTGCCAGGTGCACTCCTGTTTGGGGCATCCCATTCTGTGACTACAGCAGCCTCTATTTAAGACCATAACCATTTGCACCTATTATAATTGAAATTAGGCCTGATAAAGACACTTTTGCTGTGCATAGCACTACTGCCTGCCAGGTGCACTCCTGTTGTGGCATCCCATTCTGTGACTACACCAGCCTCTATTTAAGACCATATAACCATTTGCACTTATTCTAATTGAAATTAAGCCTGATAAAGACACTTTTGCTGTGCATAGCACTACTGGTCCCAGGTGCACTCCTGTTTGGGGCATCCCATTCTGTGACTACAGCAGCCTCTATTTAAGACCATAACCATTTGCACCTATTATAATTGAAATTAGGCCTGATAAAGACACTTTTGCTGTGCATAGCACTACTGGTCCCTGCCAGGTGCACTCCTGTTTGGGGCATCCCATTCTGTGACTACAGCAGCCTCTATTTAAGACCATAACCATTTGCACCTATTATAATTGAAATTAGGCCTGATAAAGACACTTTTGCTGTGCATAGCACTACTGGTCCCAGGTGCACTCCTGTTTGGGGCATCCCATTCTGTGACTACACCAGCCTCTATTTAAGACCATATAACCATTTGCACTTATTCTAATTGAAATTAAGCCTGATAAAGACACTTTTGCTGTGCATAGCACTACTGGTCCCAGGTGCACTCCTGTTTGGGGCATCCCATTCTGTGACTACAGCAGCCTCTATTTAAGACCATAACCATTTGCACCTATTATAATTGAAATTAGGCCTGATAAAGACACTTTTGCTGTGCATAGCACTACTGCCTGCCAGGTGCACTCCTGTTTGGGGCGTCCCATTCTGTGACTACAGCAGCCTCTATTTAACACCATAACCATTTGCACCTATTATAATTTAAATTAGGCCTGATAAAGACACTTTTGCTGTGCATAGCACTACTGGTCCCTGCCAGGTGCACTCCTGTTTGGGGCATCCCATTCTGTGACTACAGCAGCCTCTATTTAAGACCATAACCATTTGCACCTATTATAATTGAAATTAGGCCTGATAAAGACTTTTGCTGTGCATAGCACTACTGCCTGACAGGTGCACTCCTGTTTGGGGCATCCCATTCTGTGACTACAGCAGCCTCTATTTAAGACCATAACCATTTGCACCTATTATAATTGAAATTAGGCCTGATAAAGACACTTTTGCTGTGCATAGCACTACTGCCTGCCAGGTGCACTCCTGTTTGGGGCATCCCATTCTGTGACTACAGCAGCCTCTATTTAAGACCATAACCATTTGCACCTATTATAATTGAAATTAGGCCCGATAAAGACACTTTTGCTGTGCATAGCACTACTGCCTGCCAGGTGCACTCCTGTTTGGGGCATCCCATTCTGTGACTACAGCAGCCTCTATTTAAGACCATATAACCATTTGCACTTATTCTAATTGAAATTAGGCCTGATAAAGACACTTTTGCTGTGCATAGCACTACTGGTCCCAGGTGCACTCCTGTTTGGGGCATCCCATTCTGTGACTACAGCAGCCTCTATTTAAGACCATAACCATTTGCACCTATTATAATTGAAATTAGGCCTGATAAAGACACTTTTGCTGTGCATAGCACTACTGCCTGCCAGGTGCACTCCTGTTTGGGGCATCCCATTCTGTGACTACAGCAGCCTCTATTTAAGACCATAACCATTTGCACCTATTATAATTGAAATTAGGCCTGATAAAGACACTTTTGCTGTGCATAGCACTACTGCCTGCCAGGTGCACTCCTGTTTGGGGCATCCCATTCTGTGATTACAGCAGCCTCTATTTAAGACCATAACCATTTGCACCTATTATAATTGAAATTAGGCCTGATAAAGACACTTTTGCTGTGCATAGCACTACTGGTCCCTGCCAGGTGCACTCCTGTTTGGGGCATCCCATTCTGTGACTACAGCAGCCTCTATTTAAGACCATAACCATTTGCACCTATTATAATTGAAATTAGGCCTGATAAAGACACTTTTGCTGTGCATAGCACTACTGGTCCCTGCCAGGTGCACTCCTGTTTGGGGTATCCCATTCTGTGACTACAGCATCCTCTATTTAAGACCATAACCATTTGCACCTATTATAATTGAAATTAGGCCTGATAAAGACACTTTTGCTGTGCATAGCACTACTGGTCCCTGCCAGGTGCACTCCTGTTTGGGGCATCCCATTCTGTGACTACAGCAGCCTCTATTTAAGACCATAACCATTTGCACCTATTATAATTGAAATTAGGCCTGATAAAGACACTTTTGCTGTGCATAGCACTACTGCCTGCCAGGTGCACTCCTGTTGTGGCATCCCATTCTGTGACTACACCAGCCTCTATTTAAGACCATATAACCATTTGCACTTATTCTAATTGAAATTAGGCCTGATAAAGACACTTTTGCTGTGCATAGCACTACTGGTCCCAGGTGCACTCCTGTTTGGGGCATCCCATTCTGTGACTACAGCAGCCTCTATTTAAGACCATAACCATTTGCACCTATTATAATTGAAATTAGGCCTGATAAAGACACTTTTGCTGTGCATAGCACTACTGCCTGCCAGGTGCACTCCTGTTTGGGGCGTCCCATTCTGTGACTACAGCAGCCTCTATTTAAGACCATAACCATTTGCACCTATTATAATTGAAATTAGGCCTGATAAAGACACTTTTGCTGTGCATAGCACAACTGGTCCCTGCCAGGTTCACTCCTGTTTGGGGCATCCCATTCTGTGACTACAGCAGCCTCTATTTAAGACCATAACCATTTGCACCTATTATAATTGAAATTAGGCCTGATAAAGACACTTTTGCTGTGCATAGCACTACTGGTCCCTGCCAGGTGCACTCCTGTTTGGGGCATCCCATTCTGTGACTACAGCAGCCTCTATTTAAGACCATATAACCATTTGCACCTATTATAATTGAAATTAGGCCTGATAAAGACACTTTTGCTGTGCATAGCACTACTGCCTGCCAGGTGCACTCCTGTTGTGGCATCCCATTCTGTGACTACACCAGCCTCTATTTAAGACCATATAACCATTTGCACTTATTCTAATTGAAATTAGGCCTGATAAAGACACTTTTGCTGTGCATAGCACTACTGGTCCCTGCCAGGTGCACTCCTGTTTGGGGCATCCCATTCTGTGACTACAGCAGCCTCTATTTAAGACCATAACCATTTGCACCTTTTATAATTGAAATTAGGCCTGATAAAGACACTTTTGCTGTGCATAGCACTACTGCCTGACAGGTGCACTCCTGTTTGGGGCATCCCATTCTGTGACTACAGCAGCCTCTATTTAAGACCATAACCATTTGCACCTATTATAATTGAAATTAGGCCTGATAAAGACACTTTTGCTGTGCATAGCACTACTGCCTGCCAGGTGCACTCCTGTTTGGGGCATCCCATTCTGTGACTACAGCAGCCTCTATTTAAGACCATAACCATTTGCACCTATTATAATTGAAATTAGGCCTGATAAAGACACTTTTGCTGTGCATAGCACTACTGGTCCCTGCCAGGTGCACTCCTGTTTGAGGCATCCCATTCTGTGACTACAGCAGCCTCTATTTAAGACCATAACCATTTGCACCTATTATAATTGAAATTAGGCCTGATAAAGACACTTTTGCTGTGCATAGCACTACTGGTCCCTGCCAGGTGCACTCCTGTTTGGGGCATCCCATTCTGTGACTACAGCAGCCTCTATTTAAGACCATAACCATTTGCAGCTATTATAATTGAAATTAGGCCTGATAAAGACACTTTTGCTGTGCATAGCACTACTGGTCCCTGCCAGGTGCACTCCTGTTTGGGGCATCCCATTCTGTGACTACAGCAGCCTCTATTTAAGACCATAACCATTTGCACCTATTATAATTGAAATTAGGCCTGATAAAGACACTTTGCTGTGCATAGCACTACTGCCTGCCAGGTGCACTCCTGTTGTGGCATCCCATTCTGTGACTACACCAGCCTCTTTTTAAGACCACATAACCATTTGCACTTATTCTAATTGAAATTAGGCCTGATAAAGACACTTTTGCCGTGCATAGCACTACTGCCTGCCAGGTGCACTCCTGTTGTGGCATCCCATTCTGTGACTACACCAGCCTCTATTTAAGACCATATAACCATTTGCACTTATTCTAATTGAAATTAGGCCTGATAAAGACACTTTTGCTGTGCATAGCACTACTGGTCCCAGGTGCACTCCTGTTTGGGGCATCCCATTCTGTGACTACAGCAGCCTCTATTTAAGACCATATAACCATTTGCACTTATTCTAATTGAAATTAGGCCTGATAAAGACACTTTTGCTGTGCATAGCACTACTGGTCCCAGGTGCACTCCTGTTTGGGGCATCTCATTCTGTGACTACAGCAGCCTCTATTTAAGACCATAACCATTTGCACCTATTATAATTGAAATTAGGCCTGATAAAGACACTTTTGCTGTGCATAGCACTACTGCCTGCCAGGTGCACTCCTGTTTGGGGCATCCCATTCTGTGACTACAGCAGCCTCTATTTAAGACCATAACCATTTGCACCTATTATAATTGAAATTAGGCCTGATAAAGACACTTTTGCTGCGCATAGCACTACTGGTCCCTGCCAGGTGCACTCCTGTTTGGGGCATCCCATTCTGTGACTACAGCAGCCTCTATTTAAGACCATAACCATTTGCACCTATTATAATTGAAATTAGGCCTGATAAAGACACTTTTGCTGTGCATAGCACTACTGGTCCCTGCCAGGTGCACTCCTGTTTGGGGCATCCCATTCTGTGACTACAGCAGCCTCTATTTAAGACCATATAACAATTTGCACCTATTATAATTGAAATTAGGCCTGATAAAGACACTTTTGCTGTGCATAGCACTACTGCCTGCCAGGTGCACTCCTGTTGTGGCATCCCATTCTGTGACTACACCAGCCTCTATTTAAGACCATATAACCATTTGCACTTATTCTAATTGAAATTAGGCCTGATAAAGACACTTTTGCTGTGCATAGCACTACTGCCTGCCAGGTGCACTCCTGTTGTGGCATCCCATTCTGTGACTACACCAGCCTCTATTTAAGACCATATAACCATTTGCACTTATTCTAATTGAAATTAGGCCTGATAAAGACACTTTTGCTGTGCATAGCACTACTGGTCCCAGGTGCACTCCTGTTGTGGCATCCCATTCTGTGACTACACCAGCCTCTATTTAAGACCATAACCATTTGCACTTATTCTAATTGAAATTAGGCCTGATAAAGACACTTTTGCTGTGCATAGCACTACTGGTCCCAGGTGCACTCCTGTTGTGGCATCCCATTCTGTGACTACACCAGCCTCTATTTAAGACCATAACCATTTGCACTTATTCTAATTGAAATTAGGCCTGATAAAGACACATTTGCTGTGCATAGCACTACTGGTCCCAGGTGCACTCTGCTGTGAGGCATCCCATTCTGTGACTACACCAGCCTCTATTTAAGACCATAACCATTTGCACTTATTCTAATTGAAATTAGGCCTGATAAAGACACTTTTGCTGTGCATGCTCTTTGGTTTTTGTGGCATCCCATTCTGTGACTACACCAGCCTCTATTTAAGACCATAACCATTTGCACTTATTCTAATTGAAATTAGGCCTGATAAAGACACTTTTGCTGTGCATAGCACTACTGGTCCCAGGTGCACTCTGCTGTGAGGCATCCCATTCTGTGACTACACCAGCCTCTATTTAAGACCATAACCATTTGCACTTATTCTAATTGAAATTAGGCCTGATAAAGACACTTTTGCTGTGCATAGACTTACTGCTGCCTGCCAGGTGCACTCCTGTTGTGGCATCCCATTCTGTGACTACACCAGCCTCTATTTAAGACCATATAACCATTTGCACTTATTCTAATTGAAATTAGGCCTGATAAAGACACTTTTGCTGTGCATAGTAGTACTGCTCACAGGTGCACTGCTGGCTGTTGGGGCATCCCATTCTGTAACATAGCATACCCCTCTTTATTTACACTAAGCAGCTCTCTTATTTACACTAGGCAGGCCTGTTGGAGGCTGAGTGTTACTGCTCACTTTTGGTGTGCATTATATTCTGTTTCATATAGACCCACCGCTGCCCGGGGGTTCTTAAAATATCACCTACTACCGTGCCAGTTAGACTATGTCGGGCAGACAAGTGCCTGGAAGTGAAAAGAGGAGTGGCAGAGGCCAAGATTCCGCAGGCAGAGCTCGCAGCAGACTGAGGGCCAGTAGCAGCAGGAGTCACGCTGAGAGACCTAATCTGCCAGTATCTGCTAGCGGTCGGGTCTCCACCAGTAACGCATCTGCCGTGGTAGATTGGTTGACGCGCTCACCAACATCATCACAACTTACGTCTGAGACCCCCAGTCTAGGGTCGGTAGGTTCCTCTGACACAACCCTGAGTTGGCATGCCCCGAGAGCAGTCCCTGTCCTCCCATTGCCTCTGTCCTACGCCGTTCCCTCCCCCAGCGACGTATCCAATGCTTTGGGTTCAGCTCCACTCTTTAGTGAGGAGGACGATCAGATAGAGGACAGTCAGCAGCTACTGCCCAGCCAAGAAATGGAGGTGGCTTCTTTAGCTAGGCAGACAAATAGTGATGTGGACAGTGTCGTGGGTGCTGCGAGCGTTCCAGCTCCTGCGCCAGACACTGTTGACGAATCCACGAACATCAGTGACGTACAGCCACAACTCGGTGATAATGATGATGACAATGAAGCCGATCGCACTTGGGAGCCGGGTGATGAAGGGGCTTCATCGTCATCATCAGGAGAAGAGGGGCGCAGGTTGCCCCGGAGTCAGCAGCTGAGGCAGCAAGGTGGTAGCAGTCAGCATGGGGGCACAATTCCAAAGGCTGGAGCCGGCCGGGGCCGGGGTAGAGCACCTGCTGTGCGCCAGTCTACCTTATCGGGAGGTAGTAGAGCAGGGGTTCCTGGAGTTGGCAACAGCAGCAGTGAATCAGTGAGGCCAGGGGGTGGGAAAAGTAGCTACTCGGCAGTGTGGCAGTTTTTCCTGAAGCATCCGCAGGAGGGTAACATGGGCACATGCAAGATATGTAGGCAGAAGGTGAAGCGTGGCCAGGGCCCAAATGTTGGCACCACGGCCCTGCGTCAACATATGATGCGTCACCATAAAGCGACCTGGGAGAACCGAGGCTCCCAAGGGGTGGTCCAGTCTGCTTCCTCACCAAGTGGCACGCCGCTCCCAATTTCTGCCAGCCAAGGCTCCAGCACCTCAGCCGAAGGCAGCTGTGCGTCATACCCATCCTCTGTCGCTCCTGCTCCTCCTCCTCCTCCTCCTCCAAGTCATGCATCCCGCCAGCAATCCATCAGCGAAGCCATGTCCAAGAGACAGCAGTATGCGCCCACTCATCCTACGGCGCAGAAGCTGAATGTGCTCCTGTCCAAGTTGCTGGTGCTGCAGTCGCTCCCTTTTCAGGTGGTGGAATCTGCACCTTTCAGAGAACTGATGGCTTGTGCCGAGCCGAGGTGGAGAGTCCCAAGCCGTCATTTCTTTGCCAAGAAGGCAGTACCAGCGCTGCACACTTTTGTTGAACAGAAGGTGGGCCAGTCCTTGAGCCTGTCGGTGTGTAGCAAAGTGCATGGCAGTGCCGACGTCTGGAGCTGTAACTACGGTCAGGGACAGTACATGTCGTTTACGGCCCACTGGGTGAATGTGGTCCCTTTGCAGAAGCAGCAGCAGCAACTTGGACAGGTCACGCCGCTTCGGCCTCCGCGCTCCCTGCCCGTTGGGCCTGTGACACCGTGCGACTCGGCCTCCTCATCCTCCGCCATCTCCTCACCCTCCACTGTAGGCTCAAGTCTCAGTGCCCCTCCAGTCTATCATGTGTGCAGGGCACGGAGGTGTCACGCAGTGCTTCACATGGTTTGTCTTGGCGAACGGAGTCACACAGGGGAGGAACTGCTTAAATGTATTCATCAGGAAATCCAAACATGGCTTACTCCAAGAAAACTTAAAATGGGAATCATGGTTACCGACAATGGGAAGAACATTTTGTCTGCGCTGCGCCAAGGAAGCCTGACCCATGCCCCCTGCATGGCTCACGTCTTCAATCTGGTTGTCAAGCGGTTTCTGAAGTGTTCCCCCCATCTGCAAGACATCCTAACAACTTCAAGGAAACTTTGCATGCACTTCAGCCACTCATACACCGCCAAACACACCCTTCTTGAGCTACAGCGTCAGAATGGTATCCCCCAACATAGTCTGATTTGCGATGTTTCCACCCGTTGGAATTCCACCCTTCACATGTTGGACCGATTATATGAACAGAGAAAAGCCATCACAGATTTCCTGATGATCCAAGCAGATAGGGGGACTCCCCTGTGTAACTTCAATGTCAACCAGTGGCAGCTCATACGTGACTCAGGCCCTTTGAGGAAGCCACTTTATTTGTCAGTCGGCAGGATTACGGGATGAACTACGTGATTCCACTGCTTCATGTACTACAGCACATGTTGGAAACCATGGCTGGTCAGGGCACTGGAGACATGGCGTTTACATCTTACGGCCACATGAACCCCGTTGGAGCTGAACTGGAGGAGGAGGAGGAAGAGGAGGAGGAGGAGTTGCCCAGCGAAACACAGTTTAGGCTTGGCGAAATGGCTGGTTTATCTAGTCAGCGGACAGGAGAGGAGGAGCAGGAGCAGCCAGAGGAGCTAGAGGTTTTTGAGGAAGGCGAGACAGAGGACCCGGGCACACCGTGGCAGTATGCAGTGGAGATGGAGACAGGTAGTCCATCCGAGTCACTTGCGCAAATGGCACGAAGCATGCTCACGTGCTTGCGTAGTGACCCCAGAATTGTTTCCATCTGTCGGCGGGATGACTTCTGGCTGTCCACCTTATTGGACCCTCGCTTCCGGCACAAAATGGGGGCATTTTTTAAACCCACCGAGAGGGAGGACAAACTCAACTACTACAAAGACATTCTACGTAGGCAGTTTGCCGATGCCTATCTGCGCCATGTTCCATACTCTCGCAGGTGTGACTCGAGGGGACCTCTGCGCTCACCTTCCACTGCCATGGCCGCTGGGGGGGTTGGCAGGAGCAGCAGCAGCAGCTCCATCAGCAGCAGCAGCCTCAGTCTTCAGTCGCTAATGAGTAGCTTTCTACACCCGCATAGTGAGGCTACTCATGAGCAGCAGGAAGACCTGGAGCAGGACCTGAACCAGCAGGTCATGTCATACTTTGACATGACCATGCCAACACACCTTGAGGATCCGCTGGACTTCTGGGCAGCCAAACTTGATTTGTGGCCGCAACTAGCAGAGTTTGCCCTGGAAAAGCTGTCCTGCCCGGCAAGTAGCGTGCCATCTGAGCGGGTGTTTAGTGCGGCGGGGGCCATAGTTACGGCGAGGAGAACTCGTCTGTCAACTAAAAATGTGGAGAGACTCACCTTTGTCAAAATGAATCAGGGATGGATCAGCCAGGATTTCCACCCACCAATGCCTGATGCATGCGACTAGATTCAGCATGGTGCCACGTTTTACACTTTCCAAATGGTGCAAAACATATTTATGTCTTTAGGCCAATTTTTGGGCTCCTGCTGCTGCCAACTCCAGGGTGTGATTCATCCAATTTTTGGGCTCCTGAAGCCAACTCCAGTGTCTCTTTAAAGTAATATTTGGGCTCCTGCTGCTGCTGCTGCCAACTCCAGGGTGTGATTCATCCAATTTTTGGGCTCCTGAAGCCAACTCCAGTGTCTCTTTAAAGTAATATTTGGGCTCCTGCTGCTGCCAACTCCTGCCAACTCCAGGGTGTGATTCATCCAATTTTTGGGCTCCTGAAGCCAACTCCAGTGTATATTTGGGCTCCTGCTGCTGCTGCTGCCAACTCCAGGGTGTGAGTCAGCCAATTTTTGGGCTCCTGAAGCCAACTCCAGTGTATATTTGGGCTCCTGCTGCTGCTGCTGCCAACTCCAGGGTGTGATTCATCCAATTTTTGGGCTCCTGAAGCCAACTCCAGTGTCTCTTTAACGTAATATTTGGGCTCCTGCTGCTGCCAACTCCAGGGTGTGATTCATCCAATTTTTGGGCTCCTGGAGCCAACTCCAGTGTATATTTGGGCTCCTGCTGCTGCTGCTGCCAACTCCAGGGTGTGATTCATCCAATTTTTGGGCTCCTGAAGCCAACTCCAGTGTATATTTGGGCTGCTGCTGCTGCCAACTCCAGGGTGTGATTCATCCAATTTTTGGGCTCCTGAAGCCAACTCCAGTGTCTCTTTAAAGTAATATTTGGGCTCCTGCTGCTGCTGCTGCCAACTCCAGGGTGTGATTCATCCAATTTTTGGGCTCCTAAAGCCAACTCCAGTGTATATTTGGGCTCCTGCTGCTGCTGCTGCCAACTCCAGGGTGTGATTCATCCAATTTTTGGGCTCCTGAAGCCAACTCCAGTGTCTCTTTAAAGTAATATTTGGGCTCCTGCTGCTGCTGCTGCCAACTCCTGCCAACTCCAGGGTGTGATTCATCCAATTTTTGGGCTCCTGAAGCCAACTCCAGTGTATATTTGGGCTCCTGCTGCTGCTGCTGCCAACTCCAGGGTGTGATTCAGCCAATTTTTGGGCTCCTGAAGCCAACTCCAGTGTATATTTGGGCTCCTGCTGCTGCCAACTCCAGGGTGTGATTCATCCAATTTTTGGGCTCCTGAAGCCAACTCCAGTGTCTCTTTAAAGTAATATTTGGGCTCCTGCTGCTGCTGCTGCCAACTCCAGGGTGTGATTCATCCAATTTTTGGGCTCCTGAAGCCAACCCCAGTGTCTCTTTAAAGTAATGTTTGGGCTCCTGCTGCTGCTGCCAACTCCAGGGTGTGATTCATCCAATTTTTGGGCTCCTGAAGCCAACTCCAGTGTCTCTTTAAAGTAATATTTGGGCTCCTGCTGCTGCTGCTGCCAACTCCAGGGTGTGATTCATCCAATTTTTGGGCTCCTGAAGCCAACTCCAGTGTATATTTGGGCTCCTGCTGCTGCCAACTCCAGGGTGTGATTCATCCAATTTTTGGGCTCCTGAAGCCAACTCCAGTGTCTCTTTAAAGTAATATTTGGGCTCCTGCTGCTTGCAACTCCAGGGTGTGATTCATCCAATTTTTGGGCTCCTGAAGCCAACCCCAGGGTCTCTTTAAAGTAATATTTGGGCTCCTGCTGCTGCCAACTCCAGGGTGTGATTCATCCAATTTTTGGGCTCCTGAAGCCAACTCCAGTGTATATTTGGGCTCCTGCTGCTGCTGCTGCTGCCAACTCCAGGGTGTGATTCATCCAATTTTTGGGCTCCTGAAGCCAACTCCAGTGTCTCTTTAAAGTAATATTTGGGCTCCTGCTGCTGCTGCTGCCAACTCCAGGGTGTGATTCATCCAATTTTTGGGCTCCTGAAGCCAACTCCAGTGTATATTTGGGCTCCTGCTGCTGCTGCTGCCAACTCCAGGGTGTGATTCATCCAATTTTTGGGCTCCTGAAGCCAACTCCAGTGTCTCTTTAAAGTAATATTTGGGCTCCTGCTGCTGCTGCTGCTGCCAACTCCAGGGTGTGATTCATCCAATTTTTGGGCTTCTGAAGCCAACTCCAGTGTATATTTGGGCTCCTGCTGCTGCTGCTGCCAACTCCAGGGTGTGATTCATCCAATTTTTGGGCTCCTGAAGCCAACTACAGTGTGTCTTTCAAGCTATGTTTGGGCTCCTGCTGCTGCTGCTGCCAACTCCAGGGTGTGATTCATCCAATTTTTGGGCTCCTGAAGCCAACTCCAGTGTATATTTGGGCTCCTGCTGCTGCTGCTGCCAACTCCAGGGTGTGATTCATCCAATTTTTGGGCTCCTGAAGCCAACTACAGTGTGTCTTTCAAGCTATGTTTGGGCTCCTGCTGCTTGCAACTCCAGGGTGTGATTCATCCAATTTTTGGGCTCCTGAAGCCAACTCCAGTGTCTCTTTCAGCCAATGTTTTGGCTCCTGCTGCTGCTGCTTGCAACTCCAGGGTGTGATTCATCCAATTTTTGGGCTCCTGCTGCTGCCAACTCCAGTGTCTCTTTAAAGCAATGTTTGGGCTCCTGCCCCTCATAGTGATGCCACTTCAACTCTCTGCAATTGTGCCGCTCTGCGATTCTATTAGCGATGCCTCTGATCTGCATGTGATATTTATTCAAAGTATTATTTAACTAACCCAGCACGCATCCTGTGCGTGTTACAGCAAGGCAGAATGGTTTACAACCCTATTGAGGCTCTAGGAGGCTCAGAAATAACCGTTTTTAATAGCGACTCGTCGCGAATAAATTCGGGTCGAAACGATTTTTGTCGGAAAATTCGGCGAATCAGTCGAATCGAATTTTTCAAAAGTTCGCTCATCTCGCCCCTCACTGGCTGGAATGGAAGGATGACCCTCACTGGCTGGAATGAAGGAATTCCTTTCACTGGCTGGAATGGAGGGATGCATTGTGTATATCCACGTGTATTGTCAATTGAACGACGTAGAGCGTTCCCGGTGACACGTGTGGGGTGCGATTGGTCGGTTTGATCAGGTGAGCGATCGAAAGGTCCGTGCAATCTTCACAACTGATGGCAACAGTGGTATACGCCTGAAAAGCCAATACTCACCGTTTGTAATCCTTCCCCTTCTCCACTACTTATCCTTCAGACCAGGGGTGCTCAACATTTTAGGCGGGAGGCACTTAAAGAGGAACATTGGAGGCTCTGGAGTTTTTTATTCTCCAGAGCCATCCGAGTTCCACCCCTTGGGGCATCCCAAATTGAATGGGCGGCGGTGGCATGCCACAGCCAAAAAGCGAGCGGGGGGAAGCGGCGGACAGCACACTCGGCTCCTTTGGTGCCACTTGGCTGCTTAGCCACCAGCAGCGCTGAGTGATTGGCTAAACGCGCCGCTTAACCAACCAGCGCACTCACCCGAGCCCAAGGAACAGTATGAGGTGACCTGGGGGGGGGGGGGTAGTACACAGAGCAAGGCATCCTAATTTGGGATGCTGCCGCACAGAGGAACAACTGACGGGAAAGTGAAATTCCTGTGTGTTGTTCCTCTTTAAATGGTTTGGAACCTGAACTAGAAGCGTCATCACTCATGGGAGCCAGCAGACATTTTTCTGTAGCCCCGGCTGGGGCCAGTTTCAAACGTCACTGCCGCCACCGCCACCAAGGAAAGAATCGCGCAGAGGCGAGTTAAAGCAACGTGCATCTGCTGCACACTCTGCACCCCCCCGCCACAGCCACCCACTAAAGTTCAGGTCCCTATTGACTGTACCCACTGACTGTACCCCTATTCAGCTCCCCTTACATGTCAGAATTATTTACCCCTCTCACTTTCCCCACAGCAGGTTAAGGGTCACATGTGTATATGAGTGCTGATTATTATTATTGTTTATTTATATAGCGCCATCATCTTCCGTAGCGCTGAGTGCTAATGTGGATTAACTAAATTGTAAGTCTTTGCTTTATTTCATGACATGAGTGACTCTCTCCACTTTTTTAAAAAATCTTTTTCAGGTCGGTTTTGTTTTAGGAAGGCAGCAAGCACTACAAAATAGCGCGCTTGATCCTATAAACCTCCTAAATAGCTGTGCCAGATAGAATCCAACATTACAGAAATAAAAGGGTTAACATGCTGTTTACAGTAGCTGGGAAGGTGAGCACCGGCCCCTGGGAGGATACCAGTCGCTGTGTTTACTTATCAGGTGGCGGCCACCTGGGCCAGTGCAGAGCTGGTTTCTATGGCTGCCTTGTAGGGAATCCCCTGGCACATGTGCCCCCCCCCCCCCCCACAGCTCTAGGCACAGGTCCTGGCACTGACATGATGGTACCAGCCTAGACAGAACTCGAGAACTATTTGCAAATGGGATTTAAACCAGACCTTCGGCATGATGTCATGAAAAGCCCAAACTTTTAAAAAACTATTCCCCAGCATCTAAAATTAATATATTTTAAGTTTTTAGTCAGTTACTTATTTTTTCCCCCTCCTGGCTGCAACTCTGTTCAGGACTCTAGGATACGGGCGCTGCCATCTTGAGTCAGAAGCATCACATACTGAGGAGAGGACAGTGGGATAAAGTAGAGGGGGTGGGGTTATAGCTGTGCTTTGCTCACACAGAGCAGAGCTGGGGTCAGGCAAAGGACAGCAATCCCAGAATGCAGAGCGACAAAGTCAGAAGACACTTCCTGTTTGCAGGCTGCCTGATGCTCCATGAGCCGCCATCTTGGATGTTTAAAGGCTCATAACATGCAGTAGATGCAAGTAGGATGATTTTTAATGTGGCCAATCTGTATGTACAGGGTGTGGGAAACATATAAGTTATGCTCTTATTCAGGGTGAAGGTCCGCTTTAACGCACTTTAAAGCGGAACAAAACCCAGAAGCCACCACCTTGGAATCTAGCAGGGCATTCTGATTCGGGGTGCCTGCTGGCTTTCCCCTAGGGCATCCCGAATCGGAATGCCCTGTTGTGTGAAACCTCCCAGGGTGCCGGTAATAACTAACCTTTCTGCCACTGGGGATACGGCAGCGCACGCTACCCAATGAAGACCATCAGAGCCCTTTGCCGAAGGATGTAAACACAGCAAAGGGCGCTGATTGGATGAGAGCCCACGCATGCACCATGGACCGAGGAGAGGTATTACTGGGTGAACTGGGGGGTTTCACACATCCGGGCATCCCAATTCGAGAAATTTGTTCTGCTTTACAGTGGACCAAAACCCACAGAGATTGGCACAGGAATCTTTGATTGATTCCCCCCCCTCCCCCGGGGCATCAAGAAATGAGATGCCCCGTTGTGTGAAACCCCCCAGGTCGCCCATAAACTCACCTTCTTTCCCAGTCCAACTGCACATGTGCAAGCAGAGGCCACTTCCTCGCTATCCCTCTAGCATGGCGTGTGCCAGGCATTTGTGAATGACCGGTGCGGACATACCCTCACTGTTAGAGGGTAGCGGGGATGCGGCCGCCAGTGCTCGCCTTAGACAAGCTCCTGGACACAGGGGCTCGAGTGGACCCGAGCGTAATGATTGGACGAGCAGCCGAACATGCATCATAGGACTGGGAAGAGGGGCGTATGTTCGGTCTTGAGCATAGCAGGCATTCTTGGGTCGTTCACATAGCCAAAAATCCTAATCGGGATGCCCCTGGGATGGAAAGTAAACCCCAGAATACGGAAAATCTTAGGTTTTGTTCCTCTTTAAAGCAATCCAAAATAGGTGTTGATCACATTGCAGGAGGGGTATCCCGGTTGCTGGTCTGCGAGCACCCCGCAAGCCTTCTCCTTGCTCCCTTGGCAGTCATGTAGTCTGGAGTCGTCTTCCAGGTCTCTGGCTGCCAAAAGTACTACAGGCCACATGGCTAATTGCTGGGCCTAGTTTCGAGGGAGCGGGTAGAACATAGGAAATCCAGGGCTTGCAGGTGGGTGTATGCATGAGAGGGGCATCAGAAACCTGGATGGCCCCGCTCTGCGGTCAGAACCCCTTTTTGTCCAAAATATGATTGCTTTAATAGCCTTCTCCCAAAGCATCACAATCCTTACAGAATGAGCCTTAGAAAACCTGAAAATGGGTTTACTCACCCGGGACATGCTTCAGTGCTGCTTAAAGTGGACCCAAACCCAGGATTTTCGTCGATGCCCCACTGTGTGAAATCACCCAGGTCGCCCAATCTCACTCATCCTCCCATAGTCCTACGGCACATGAGCAGCCCTCTCATCCAATCAGCACACCCCTTTGTCTAATAGCTCGGCGGCTGCATCCCCTGCTACCTTGTAACCGGGAACGTGCCCGCGGTGGCCATTTACAAATGCCTGACGTGGGCACGTGGCCGCAGCTTGCGCATGCCTGTCGGACCGGGAAGGAAGGTGAGTTTCCGGGCAATCTGGTGGGTTTCACACAGCAGGGCATAGCGATTCTGGAATCCAGCGGGCCCTGGAATCAGAGTCGTTGGGTGTGGGTTTCTAAGGTCTATTAAAGTGGACCAAAACCCAGGATTTTGACTATCTTGGGTATTGGTCCTTTCCCCGGGGGCACCCCGATCGGGGGTGCCCTACTGTGTGAAACCCGCCAGATCTCCAGATCTAACTCACCTCTTCCCGGTCCTCCGGCGCATGCGTGGCCACTCGTCCAATCAGCGAGCTTGGAGCCGCTGACGTCACGCTATCTAAGACGGCGTCTAAGCTCCGAGCGTGTTGACGGCCGCATCCCCCGCTTCCCTCTAACATGGAGCTTGCCCGCGCCGGCCAATTAAAAAATGGCATGTGCCCTGCTAGAGGGATATCGGGATGGGGCCGCGGCGCGCGCATGCGCAGATGGACCAGGAACGAAGGTAAGTTAACGGGGGGACCTGGTGGGTTTCACATAACAGGGCATCCTGATTTTGGATGCCCCGGGGAGAGGGAATCGATCGTCCCGCCAATTGCACTCGGTTTTGGTCCACTTTAAGCAGTGGGACATTCAAAAGCGGGAAGCCTATAAGGGAGGCTATTCAGTGGACCTAAAGCCTTATTTCAATCATGAAATACATATCATATAGCCAGTATGAGAGTATGTGATACCAACCTTTAGCATGAGCCTTGTCATCAGACCTCTTCCTGTATCTAAAAGAAAAACATGATTAGGATATAAAATTGAACACAGCCGCATGTGCAGGTTTTTACCCTAAAATATGGATTTGTTTGACTAAGGCTCAGCTTTTTTTTTTTTTAAGATTCTCTATCATGTTAATTAGTAAAATGCAAGGTGTTAGCACCCCTGCCTTGCATCAATAGGGCCCTGGGCTTGAATTCCACTTTGGACACTATCTGCAATAAGCTCACGTGCTAGAAACGTTAGATTGTAAGCTCCTTAGGGCAGGGATCCCCAACCTATAGGAGCCACACCTTGCTGGTGATCCCCTGCTGTGTACTCATGGGCAAGGATTCGAACTTGCAGCTGTGGTGCACTGCACAGCAAGTCATGATTGCACCGCGCACAGTATGAATGCAGCTGGAGGCCCATTTCCATTAGATTTGGAGCAAAAATACTTCATCCCAATGAAAGCAAGTCCTGCCCATTGCAATTAGTGAACTTTTTAACATCTATGTGTTGTGCTGCATTGTGCAAAGCAATACATAGAATGAGTGCTGGTCAGCACATAGGAGCCTATGGAGAGGGCATAGGAGCCTATGGAGAGGGCATAGGAGCCTATGGAGAGGGCATAGGAGCCTATGGAGACGGCATAGGAGCCTATGGAGACGGCATAGGAGCCTATGGAGACGGCATAGGAGCCTATGGAGACGGCATAGGAGCCTATGGAGAGGGCATAGGAGCCTATGGAGAGGGCATAGGAGCCTGTGGGCAGTGCATAGGAGCCTGTGGGCAGTGCAGGTAACATGCACCAATGGCATTTTAATTGTACTGCAATGCGGTATAGTTGAGGGGCCAGACTCTCACTGCTGCCTCCGGGTCCATCACTGTCCACCTCCATTGACGCAGCTTCCTCTGCCTCCTCTTCTGGGTTCAGCATGGCCACCTCTTCCCCAGCCTGGGCTGTCGCTTACTTCACGTGGGCAGCGCACTACATTCCATAACTGCTTCTGTTAGGTGACAATTTGGTAGTAGAATAGAAAAGGAATATACAAAAACCGCCAAAATGGATGTTGTTCCTAGTGCAGGGGGCATCCCAATTGCCGGTCCCCCCATGCATATCAACCCCTGTTAAACCCCATAAGTATTACCTTTCTCCTCGATCCCCAGGCAAAATCAAGCGTTGCAGTTGGTCAGAGTGGTCACGTGGGTGCCGGCGGCTGACAGCCAATGAATCACTCGATTTTGGAGGGAGGACGAGGAAAAAGGTAATATTTCCCAGGTTTAAGGCCGGTTTATTACAGTAACAATCGTATGCCCCGCTGCACTAGGAACACTGCTCACTTTGTGAAAAATGGCCATTGTTCACGTTTAAGAACCATCAAACCCATTAAGTGAACTCATTATTTTTTTCATTAAGGTGGACCAAAAGAGGACCTAGCATCTATAAGACACTAGGTCCACTTAAATACACTCCCTTGGGGCATCCCGATTTGGAATGCTCCGCTGTGTGAAACCGTGCCCGATATACTTACCTCACCGACGAACCCACGGTGCATGTGCAGCCAGCGTCAGGATCTTAGGCACCCTTCTACATTGGCTGGCACGACCATGCACATAAAGTGATGACGGATGTACCGCCACCTAAATCGGGATGCCTCAAGAGTACGGACCAAAACCCAGGATAGTTAAAACGGACCATCAGCCTGGCCCAGTTGGAGAAGAAGGGTAGTGGCCAATTTGTAGCTTCCTCTCCCAGCATCTCAGCCATGCTGCTGCCGGGATTCAACTGACATAACTGACAATGCACAGTAACAGGAAGCCCAGGAGCACTTCCTGTTTGCAGGTGGGATGCAAATGCATGAGCCGCCATTTTGTTTCTAAAATTCCCTACAACAGGAGTTAGAAAAGGGTAAATTAATTTTTATGTGCAGCAATCTAAATTGCCCCGGGGAGGGAAGCATATGAGCACTGTTTGTTGTGTTGGGCTGGTTTAAGTCATTTTTTACTGTTGGTCCGAGTTAAAATCCTAGGTTTTGGTCCACTTTAATACACACAGACTAACACTCTGTATTTTAAAAAGGAAACTCCACTATACAACAGTGATCAGCAAATCAATATCTTTATGCTTCTACCTGGAAAATGGGCCGTCCTCAGGTGACTGTCATGGAAGCCTCGGCTCTTCAGCCACTTTCTCAGTTGAATGTAGAGACTGTCATTGCTTTGATTCACTGGAGGAAACAAGACTGTATTAAAGTAGAAGTGTACATTTAAAGCACACCAAAAGTCAAAAAAAGCAAGTCCAGTAAATTGCACCCCTAAAGCCCACTCCAGAAATCATTGACAAACTATTGGAGAGGGCTTAACTCCATGCAATAGCAGGCAGATTCTGTGCTGCATGGGAGCGGCCATCTTGCCACATACATGACACTACTCGCTGAGTATCCAGCTCTGCCTGTTGGAGGGACTGAGAAGTGATGAGAATGTCGTCCAAATAGGGCAGAACGCGAATGCCCTGAGCAGAGCCACCACTCCTGCCAGCACCTTGGTGAACACTCCGGCTTTTATAAAAACCCAATCCCACAGTCAAAATTGCCTCACATATCAGTGCAATCCTCCTATATTTCTAGTAGAAAACCATCCGCTGTGATGACTCATTGCTCTGCTGAAAGAATTGAATCATTTTACAAGATACATAATGTTTACACTGACTGAATGGAGTGCAGTAAATCCAGAGTCTGCAGTGAACAGTGATAAAGAAACATTGTTGCAGGCTTTCCTTCACACACACACAGTCTCTCTAGCAGCTGTTTATTCAGTGTGTGTGTGTTTATATAACATAATACACAAGCTGCCCGTGTCTCTGGGGCATTTATCTCTCAGTTTGGTGTGGGCTGCTGCTGGCACAGCTCTCCCCTCATGCTCATGAAAAGATGGCCACTTCCATGCAGTTCTGCAGCAAACCCAGCTCGCCCCTGTTATTCCATATTTATATGTTCAAAGTGGCCAGCCGGAACGTCACTACCCATGTGAGCACCGTTGAATTCCCGGGTGACATTTACAGGAGTCCTGGGGGGTTATGTGTGGGGGGTTCCAGCATTCTGGATGCCCCCCTCCCAGCCTGTCATATAGTGGCAGCACCAGCGCCCACCAACTAGAGATGAGCGAATCGAATCTGATGAACCCAAATTTGTTATGAATTTCAGGAAAAATTCGATTCGTAACGATTCCGAATATCGCCGCAATTCGATCGCTTGAATGGCT
This sequence comes from Gastrophryne carolinensis, assembly GCA_027917425.1. NCBI lineage: Eukaryota > Metazoa > Chordata > Amphibia > Anura > Microhylidae > Gastrophryne > Gastrophryne carolinensis. The sequence goes on along the minus strand of CM051236.1, from coordinate 490,225,318 downwards.
TCCTTAAAGTGGACTAACACCCAGGATTTTCACTATCCTGGGTTTTGGTCCACTTCCGCGGGGCACCCCGATCGGTGCGTGAAACCCCCCAGAATGGCAAAAAAAACTCACCTCACCTCGCTCCTATGGCACATGCGTGGGCCTCGTCCAATCAGCACGCTCAGAGCCGATGTGGTATGCACGTACAAGGAACGGACAACCACAGCAGCTCCGAGCAAGCTGGCGGACGCATCTCGCGCTTCCCTCTAACATTCACAAACGACCGGCGCATGCGCCGTTGGAACGGGAGTAAGGTAAGGTGAATGGGGCGTCCTGTGGGGTTTCACACAGCGGGGCATCCCGATTTCGGATGCCCCGCGGGGAGGGATCTGATCGGCCCGGGAATCTTATAGATCAGCCTAGGTGTTGGTCCACTTTAAAGCTCCATTTACTACTATTCAGACCATCTAAAATGGTAGATCCACATGTCAGGACATGTCCCATGGGGCAAGGAATCCTGGGTAGGCGTCACATGCTACCTATCAGCAGACAGGCTTACCGATGATGTCACAGCCCTATACAAGCGGCGGCCATCTTGCGGAAGCTCATTTCGGCACTGTATTGCGGCCAGAGCAGATCAGGCAGGCAGAGAGGGACAGATAGATAGATAGAAAGATAGATAGATAGATAGAACAAAGAACAGAAGGAGCGAGGGACAGCTAGAGAAGGAGAGAGGCTGTGACAGTGACAGAGAAAGACAGGGAAAGTTTAAAGTGTTTGCATTAGCTTTCAAGCTTATTTAGTGTTAATAACACACCTGCCTATTAGCTTTTCCTTTTCCTGGTGTCATTCTTTAAAAACCATGCTAGCATAAATACTTGAAGAGTACCTGTCTATTAACATTGTGCATTTTGTAAAGAAAGTCCCTTTTTAAGCAACCTTTGCCTTTCCCCCGGGGGGGGGGCATCCCAAATACTAGCATAAATATTTGAAGAGTACCTGTCTATTAACATTGTGCATTTTGTAAAGAAAGTCACTTTTTAAGCAACCTTTGCCTTTTGTCGGGGGGGGGGGGGCATCCCAATTACTAGCATAAATATTTGAAGAGTACCTGTCTATTAACATTGTGCATTTTGTAAAGAAAGTCACTTTTTAAGCAATCTTTGCCTTTTGCCGGGGGGGGGGCATCCCAAATACTAGCATAAATATTTCAAGAGTACCTGTCTATTACCATTGCGCATTTTGTAAAGAAAGTCACCTTTTAAGCAACCTTTGCCTTTTGCCGGGGGGGGCATCCCAAATACTAGCATAAATATTTGAAGAGTACCTGTCTATTAACATTGCTATTAATATTTTAAGAGTACCTATCTGGTAACCGCTTGAATTTTGTAAAGAAAGTCACATTGTCAAATTGCCAGCAGCCAGTGCCTTTCACTGGGGGGGGGCATCCCAAATACTAGCACGTGTCTTTTAAGGGTACCTGGCTACTTACCTTTTGCCTTTTGTAAAAAAAAAGTCTGGTTTTCACGTTTAAAGCACCCATTGCCTTTCACTGGGGGCCATTGTCAGTGCTACCACTTATCTTTTATGAGAACCTGCCTACTTACTTAAAGAAAGTCACTTTTTAAGCAACCTTTGCCTTTCGCCGGGGGGCATCCCAAATACTAGCATAAATATTTCAAGAGTACCTGTCTATTAACATTGTGCATTTTGTAAAGAAAGTAACTTTTTAAGCAACCTATGCCTTTCGCCGGGGGGGGGGGGGGGAGGATCCCAAATACTAGCATAAATATTTTAAGAGTGCCTGTCTATTAACATTGTGCATTTTGTAAAGAAAGTCACTTTTTAAGCAACCTTTGCTTTTCGCCGGGGGCATCCCAAATACTAGCATAAATATTTGAAGAGTACCTGTCTATTAACATTGTGCATTTTGTAAAGAAAGTCACTTTTTAAGCAACCTTTGCCTTTTGCTTGGGGGGGGGGGGGGGAATCCCAAATACTAGCATAAATATTTCAAGAGTACCTGTCTATTACCATTGTGCATTTTGTAAAGAAAGTCACCTTTTAAGCAACCTTTGCCTTTTGCCGGGGGGGGGGCATCCCAAATACTAGCATAAATATTTGAAGAGTACCTGTCTATTAACATTGCTATTAATATTTTAAGAGTACCTATCTGGTAACAGCTTGAATTTTGTAAAGAAAGTCACATTGTCAAATTGCCAGCAGCCAGTGCCTTTCACTGGGGGGGGGGGGGGCATCCCAAATACTAGCACGTGTCTTTTAAGGGTACCTGGCTACTTAGCTTTTGCCTTTTGTAAAAAAAAGTCTGGTTTTCACGTTTAAAGCACCCATTGCCTTTCACTGGGGGCCATTGTCAGTGCTACCACTTATCTTTTATGAGAACCTGCCTACTTACTTAAAGAAAGTCCCTTTTTAAGCAACCTTTGCCTTTCGCCGGGGGGGGCATCCCAAATACTAGCATAAATATTTCAAGAGTACCTGTCTATTAACATTGTGCATTTTGTAAAGAAAGTAACTTTTTAAGCAACCTTTGCCTTTCGCCGGGGGGGGGGGGGGGTCCCAAATACTAGCATAAATATTTTAAGAGTACCTGTCTATTAACATTGTGCATTTTGTAAAGAAAGTCACTTTTTAAGCAACCTTTGCCTTTCGCCGGGGGCATCCCAAATACTAGCGTAAATATTTTAAGAGTACCTGTCTATTAACATTGTGCATTTTGTAAAGAAAGTCACTTTTTAAGCAACCTTTGCCTTTCGCCGGGGGGGGCATCCCAAATACTAGCATAAATATTTTAAGAGTACCTATCTGGTAACCAGTTGCATTTTGTAAAGAAAGTCACATTGTCAAATTGCCAGCAGCCAGTGCCTTTCACTGGGGGAGGGCATCCCAAATACTAGCACGTGTCTTTTAAGGGTACCTGGCTACTTACCTTTTGCCTTTTGTAAAAAAAAGTCTGGTTTTCAAGTTTAAAGCAGCCATTGCCTTTTACTGGGGGCCATTGTCAGTGCTACCACTTATCTTTTAAGAGAACCTGCCTACTTACCTTTTGACTTTTGTAAAAAAAAAAGTCTGGTTTTCAAGTTTAAAGCAGCCATTGCCTTTCACCGGGGGGCCATCCCAAATACTAGCACTTAGCTTTGAATCTTTACCTATTTTACATTTTGAACAAAAACCACATTTTAAAATGGCCTGTGGTGCATATAACTCTGACCAGGGGCATCCTGTGTAAGACCATCTGACAGTGTCTTTTTGCATTAGCTTTTAGCTACAGTGTCTGCCTATTTTGATCTAACTTTTCTACACACCTGCTGTTACAAAAATACTGTTCTAGGTGTAATGTAGTGAATTGTTTTCCTCTCCTAAACGCAGTAAAAATGTCAGGCAGAGATGTGCCAGGTCCACCGAGGAGAGGACTAGGTTCATCAGGCAGAGGTCGCAGCAGACTAGGGGCGAGTGGCAGCAGGAGTCACGGTGAGAGGTCTGATCTCCCGGTATCTGCTAGCGCTCGTGTCTCGACCAGCAACGCATCTGCCGTCATCGATTGGTTAACGCGGTCATCCACCTCATCACAAGTGATATCTGACAACCCCAGTCAAGAGTCAGTAGGTTCCTTGGACACAACCCTGAGTTGGCATGGCCCGGGAGCAGCCCCTGTCCTTCCATTGCCTCTGTCCTACGCCCTCCAGCCGACGTATCTTATGCTTTGGGTTCAGCTCCACTATTTAGTGAGCTACTGCCCAGCCAAGAAATAGAGGAGACATCCACCGCTTCTTTCGCTAGGCACACAAACACTGAGGAGAAGAGTGGCGTGGGAGGTGGTGTGGCGAGCGTTCCGTCTCCTGCAGCACACGCTGTTGTGAAAACCGAGGAGGACATCAGTGACGTGCAGACAACTCGAAAATGAACATGATGAGGCCGATCACACTTGGGAGCCCGGTGCAGAAGGGGCTTCACCATCATCAGGAGAAGAGGGACGTCATTTCTTTGCAAAGAAGGCAGTACCAGCCCTGCACACATTTTTTGAGCAGAAGGTGGGCCAGTCCTTGAGCCTGTCGGTGTGCACCAAAGTTCACAGCAGCGCCGACATCTGGAGCTGTAACTACGGTCAGGGATAATACATGTCCTTTATGGCCCACTGAGTGAATGTGGTTCCTGCACAGCAACTTGGACAGGTCACACCGCTTCGGCCTCCACGCTCCCAGGCCATTTTGCCTGTCACAGTGTGCGACTCCGCCTCCTCCACTGTACGGTCAATTCTCAATGCCCCTCCAACCTACCATGTGTGCAGGGCACGGCGGTGTCACGCTGTGCTTTACATGGTTTGCCTTGGCGAACGGAGTCACACAGGGGAGGAGCTCCTGAAATTCATTTATCAAGAAATCAAAACATGGCTTACTCCACGAAAACTGCAAATGGGAACCATGGTGACTGACAATGGGAGTAACATCTTGTCTGCGCTGCAACAAGGAAGCCTGAGCCATGCGCCCTGTATGGCACACGTGTTCAACCTAGTTGTCAAGCGTTTTCTGAATTCTTCCCCCCATCTGCAAGACATCCTAACAACGGGAAGGAAACTTTGTATGCACTTCAGCCACTCCTACACCGCCAAGCACACCCTTCTTAAGCTACAGCGTCAGAACGGTATCCCCCAACATAGTCTGATTTGCAATGTTTCCACCCGTTGGAATTCCACCCTACATATGTTAGATCGACTATACGAACAGAGAAAAGTCATCAATGATTTCTTGATGATCCAAGTAGATAGGGGGACTCCCCTGTGTAACTTTAATGTGAACCAGTGGCAGCTCATACGTGACACCTGCCGTTTGCTCAGGCCCTTTGAGGAAGCCACTTTATTTGTCAGTCACCAGGATTACGGGATGAACGACGTGATTCCGCTGCTTCATGTAATGCAACACATGTTGGAAACCATGGCTGGTCAGGGCACTGGAGACATGGTGCATACATTTCACGGCCACATAAACCCTGTGGGAGCAGAGGAGGAGGAGGAGCACAGTGAAGCACAGTTTAGTTTTGGCAAAATGGGCGGTTTATCTAGTCATCTGACAGGAGAGGAGGAGCAGGAGCAGCCAGAGGAGCTAGAGGGTTGTGAGGAAGGTGAGACAGAGGGCCTGGACACACCGTGGCAGTATGGAGTGGAGATGGAGACAGGTAGTCCTTCCGAGTCACTTGCACAAATGGCACGATGCATGCTCACGTGCTTGCGTAGTGACCGCAGAATTGTATCCATTTTTCAGTGGGATGACTATTGGCTCTCCACTTTATTGGACCCTCTCTACAGGCACAACATGGGGGCATTTTTTACACCCACTGAGAGGGAGGACAAACTGACCTACCACAAAGACATTCTACGTAGTCAGTTGGCCGATGCCTATCTGCGCCATGGTCTGACTCGGGGGGACCTCTGCGCTCACCTTCCACTGCCATGGCTGCTGGGGGGGGGGGGGGGGGTGGCAGGAGCAGCAGCTCCATCAGCAGCAGCCTCAGTCGCTAATGAGTAGCTTTCTGCACCCGCATAGTGAGGCTACTATGAGCAGCAGGAAAACCTGGAGCAGGGCCTGAACCAGCAGGTCGTGTCATACCTTGAAATGACCATGCCAATGCACCTTGAGGATCCGCTGGACTTCTGGGCAGACAAACTTGATTTGTGGCCACAACTAGCAGAGTTTGCCCTGGGAAAGCTGTCCTGCCCGGCCAATAGTGTGCCATCTGAGCGGGTCTTTAGTGCTGCGGGGGCCATAGTCCACGAAAAATGTGGAGAGACTCACCTTTGTGAAGATGAATCAGGCATGGATCAGCCAGGATTTCCACCCACCAATAGCTGATGCGAGTAGCTGATGCATGGTAGCTCCTTCTGCTGCTGTCAACTCCAGGCTGTGTCTTTCAGGCAATATATGGGCTCCTAATGCTGCTGCTGCCAACTCCTGGGTGTGTCTTTCAGGCAATATATGGGCTCCTAATGCTGCTGCCAACTCCAATGTGTTTTCAGGCAATATATGGGCTCCCTATGCTGCTGCCAAATTCAGGGTGGGTTTTTCAGGCAATATATGGGCTCCCTATGCTGCTGCCAACTCCACTGTGTGTCTTTCAGGCAATATATGGGCTCCTAATGCTGCTGCCAACTTCAATGTGTCTTTCAGGCAATATATGGGCTCATCATGCTGATGCCACCTCAAGGCTCTCTAATTGTGCCGCCCTGCGACAGCGAATCTAATAGCGACGCCTCTGATCTGCATGTCATACTTCTTTACAATATTATTTCACTAACCCAGCATGCATCCTATGCATGTTACAGCCAGGCAAAACGTTCTGCAACCCTATGGAGGCTCTCAGAAGCCCAGAAATAGCTGTTTTTAATAGCGATTCGTCGCGAATAAATTCGGACCGAAATGAATTTTTTCGCTAATGACTAGCTTTCTGCACCCGCATAGTGAGGCTACTCATGAGCAGCAGGAAGACCTGGAGCAGGGGCTGAACCAGCAGGTTGTGTCATACCTTGAAATGACCATGCCAACGCACCTTGAGGATCTGCTGGACCTCTGGGCAGCCAAACTTGACTTGTGGCCGCAACTGGCAGAGTTTGCCCTGGGAAAGCTGTCCTGCCCGGCCAGTAGTGTGCCATCTGAGCGGGTCTTTAGTGCTGCGGGGGCCATAGTAACGCCAAGGAGAACTCGTCTGTCCAAGAAAAATGTGGAGAGACTCACCTTTGTGAAGATGAATCAGGCATGGATCAGCCAGGATTTCCACCCACAAATTTCTGATGCATGCGAGTAGCTGATGAATGGTAGCTCCTTCTGCTGCTGCCAACTCCAGGGTGTGTCTTTCAGGCAATACTGTATATGGGCTCCTAATGCTGCTGCTGCCAACTCCTGGGTGTGTCTTTCAGGCAATATATGGGCTCCTAATGCTGCTGCGAAAACCAATGTGTTTTTCAGGCAATATATGGGCTCCCTATGCTGCTGCCAAATTTAGGGTGTGTTTTTCAGGCAATATATGGGCTCCCTATGCTGCTGCCAACTCCACTGTGTGTCTTTCAGGCAATAGATGGGCTCCTAATGCTGCTGCCAACTCCAGGATGTGTCTTTAAGGCAATATATGGTCTCCCCATGCTGATGCCAACTCCAATGTGTCTTTCAAGCTATATATGGGTTCCTTAGGCTGCTGCCAACTCCAGGGTGTGTCTTTCAGGCAATATATGAGCTCCTTAGGCTGCTGCCAAGTCCAGGGTGTGTCTTTCAGGCAATCTATGGGCTCCCTATGCTGCTGCCAAATTCAGGGTGTGTTTTTCAGGCAATATATGGGCTCCCTCTGCTCCTGCCAACTCCACTGTGTGTCTTTCAGGCAATATATGGGCTCATCATGCTGATGCCACCTCAAGACTCTCTAATTGTGCCGCTCTGCGACAGCGAATCTAATAGCGACGCCTCTGATCTGCATGTCATACTTCTTTACAATATTATTTCACTAACCCAGCATGCATCCTATGCATGTTACAGCCAGGCAAAACGTTCTGTAACCCTATGGAGGCTCTCGGAAGCCCAGAAATAGCCGTTTTTAATAGCGGTTCGTCGCGAATAAATTCGGACCGAAACACATTTTTCCGGAAAATTCGGCGAATCGGCCGAATCAAATTTTTCAAAAGTTCGCTCATCTCTACCAGCAACACCCTCACCATGGAAGGTGTTGGTCCGCTTTAAAGGGACAGTCCAGGCCATGGTGATCATAAGGTTGGAAGCAACTCACTTGAAGTCCGTCCCATGTGCATTACCTGCAGTTCACTAGAGATGCTGTAGCAGGGCTCCAAAGTTTGCCCCTCCTTTCCTTGCCATTTTTCCACAACCACGTTTTAAATGTGGTTGTTAGGCCACCCCTTCCTTTAGCGTTCCCAGCATGAGGTGTTGAGGGACTGTGTGACCACATTTGCTGGGTAGTTGTGGAAAATGGAAAGGAAAGGATGGGCTGTGACGATTGCACAGGTTTATCAGACCTCTTGATCGTTCATCTGATCAAAACAGCCAATCGTACTCCATGTGTGTCACCGCAATGTTAGACGTCATGCAATTGGCAACACGTGTGGCTATACAAGGCTGCCACCAGAACACGAAAAAGCGTGGCATGCTCTCCACTATCTAAGCCACACACAACCAGATTGAACGAATCGATCGGCCCATGACCACTTCCAGGTAGGGAGCGATCAAGCGTCCTAGGCAAGTAATGTAGCCAGGCTCTTCAGAACTTGAGCTTTTTTTTAGTTCCGAGCATCAGTGACCCTCTTCTGTATTTTAAGAATGTATTTAAACAAAAAACAGAAAAACACAAATCAACAAGAAAAATGGTGCAAGGTGATAAAACAGGACTAGCTATAAAACACAGTACAAATAAATAGATAGCAATACAAATAAAAAGGGGAGTCTGTCTGGGCTGTGGATCGATCAAATCAATTGTCTGTCAGTCCTCGCATGTCTCCCAATGACCAACGGTTCCTGGTCTCCTCCTTAGATGTTACAATGGAGCGTGTGTCACTCTTCATGGTAAGTTTCAAGTGTCCCTGGCCATTCTTGCCAGCCATGCTTATAGGCCCTAGAGAGGGGGTCTCCCTACTCCTCCTATTAGGGGGCTGGTGCTGGTATCGCAGCCTGTCCCAGAATATTTAAATCTCATTTCTGCTATATGATACAGACTGAACACATTCCAAGGGAGAGGGTGACACAAGCAGGAGAGGAACCTTGCTGTCTTACTGTGATCTATTGATGTGATTTATTTATTTTGCTTTCCAACCACTCTGTAGTTATTACCGAAGATGGCCCCTGTCTCTGCCTTCTATGGTTGGGTGATACTTTGCTCTGATACTTTACTTCGTTTATGCTGGGGAGTTTTGTGAGGGGAAAAAGTCATCCTAGCTGGCCCTGTGTGCATGCAGGGGGTTATATGGTGTGCAGGTAGGAGGGGGGGGAGATAAGAAATGAGCAGGCAGGTCAGCCAAGGTCCATGTATAATATATATATATATACACACACACACACACACACACACACACACACACACACACACTACTTACCTACCTACAGCATGCTGCAGAACATGTAGGAGAGGCACAGGTTCAGGTGAGCTCCTTGCTGCCTTATTATTGAGTAGTAATACTAGAGGGGAAAAAAGCAGACCTATGTGCAAAGCGTGATCAAACCACGGGTGTAAGTGGTTGTAATTCTGGTACTAGGCCCAGTCCAGAATCATTTTGATCTATAGTTAGAAAACAGGGTCGGGCATTGTACCTGGCCAGCTTTAGACCCAATACCTTTGGCTGGAATCGCCTTCCAAAGCATAGCCATACCTGAAGACCCTTCCACCAGTCTGCGCCGTCTTCGTCGGCCCGTGCGCCCCTTTTTTGGTTTCATCCCCGGTGCTGGTGCCATGATGACGCACCTCTGAGGGGCCTAAACACAGAAAAAAAGAATAAACCATGATGTTCAATATAAAAGAGGGACAGCAATAAAATAGATCCCCATTTACCCCCTGCTGTGCATTAAAATGGACCAAAAGCAGCCTTGGAGTTTTATAGACCATTTCCTAGCCCCAGGGACACCACGATTTGGGATACCCCACTATGTGAAACACCCCCCCCCCCTTCCCATTGTGCTGGGTCAGGCATTCGTGGGTGGTTACTGCAGGCCAGCGATTCTCACTTTTATGGGCTTTGACCCTTCCCAATTCGGGATGCCCTGCAGTGCGAAACCCCCCATGTCGGCCCCTAATAACTTCCCGACATTCCCATGGTGCATGTGTGGGCTCTGGTCCAATCAGTAATGTGCACCGGGCCTATTAATTCATGTCTGTTTAGACCAGAGCTTCAGCATAAGGAGCCAGAGAGGCTGCATCCTCGGTGTCCCTGCAGGGGGGGGGGGGGGGCGCGTTCTACCACCATCTTATCTGAATGGCTGGGCACAGGAGTGCATCACAGGTACAGGGCAGCCGATGATGCATCGGTGTGGGAGCGCCGAAAGGGGGGTTCTCGCCCAAATTAGGTTCCCAAACTGTGAAGGTCTAATTGCACCTAGCATCTTATAGGTGTTAGGTCTGGTTTTGGTCCACGTTAATGGAATTTTGTGGGGATTTGAATATGGACCCAATAAAGGTTTAAGCGAAACAAAACCCTTTTTATGGCGGGCTCAGTGGTGGCCCATTTTTTTTTTTTAAAAAGCTATTTTTTTCCATAGCCACGCCCTCTGGCAGTTTTGTGATCGCCGGCAGGTGGTTGTTCAGCTCCCCAGTTTCCCTGTGGCTTGCGTGCTCCTACACACCTGGCCTAACTGAATGGCTAAATGTGGGAGCGCGCACAGTTGCAGGGAAGCCAGGAATGTGGCGGCCGAAGAACACAGTGTTGCGGGAGCCGCCAGTAAAGGCGAGTTTCACGCAGTGTAGGATGCCCGCGGGGGGCTTTACGCAGTGTAGGATGCCCCAGGGGGAAGCTTCACACAGTGTAGGATGCCCCCAGGGGGCTTTACGCAGTGTAGGATGCCCTCGGGGGGCTTTAAGCAGTGTAGGATGCCCCAGGGGGTGGCTTCACACAGTGTAGGATGCCCCAGGGGGTGGCTTCACACAGTGTAGGATGCCCCGGGGGGTGGCTTCACACAGTGTAGGATGCCCCGGGGGGTGGCTTCACACAGTGTAGGATGCCCTCGGGGAGCTTCACACAGTGTAGGATGCCCCAGGGGGGTGGCTTCACACAGTGTAGGATGCCCCGGGGGGTGGCTTCACACAGTGTAGGATGCCCCGGGGGGTGGCTTCACACAGTGTAGGATGCCCCAGGGGGTGGCTTCACACAGTGTAGGATGCCCCAGGGGGGTGGCTTCACACAGTGTAGGATGCCCCGGGGGGTGGCTTCACACAGTGTAGGATGCCCCAGGGGGTGGCTTCACACAGTGTAGGATGCCCCAGGGGGTGGCTTCACACAGTGTAGGATGCCCCGGAGGCTTCACACAGTGTAGGATGCCCCAGGGGGGTGGCTTCACACAGTGTAGGATGCCCCCGGGGGTGGCTTCACACAGTGTAGGATGCCCCCGGGGGTGGCTTCACACAGTGTAGGATGCCCCCGGGGGAAGCTTCAAGCAGTGTAGGATGCACCAGGGGGTGGCTTCACACAGTGTAGGATGCCCCAGGGGGTGGCTTCACACAGTGTAGGATGCCCCAGGGGGTGGCTTCACACAGTGTAGGATGCCCCAGGGGGTGGCTTCACACAGTGTAGGATGCCCCAGGGGGTGGCTTCACACAGTGTAGGATGCCCCAGGGGGAAGCTTCACACAGTGTAGGATGCCCCGGAGGCTTCACAGAGTGTAGGATGCCCCGGGGGGGGGGGGGGGCTTCACGCTGTGTAGGATGCCCGGGGGGGGGGGGGGCTTCACGCAGTGTAAGATGCCCCGGGGGGGGCTTCACGCAGTGTAGGATGCCCGGGGGGGGGGGGGGGCTTCACGCAGTGTAAGATGCCCCGGGGGGGGGGGGCTTCACGCAGTGTAGGATGCCCCGGGGGGAGGGGGCTTCACGCAGTGTAGGATGCCCCGGGGGGGGGCTTCACGCAGTGAAGAGAGAGAGAAAGCGAGAAAGAAACAGAAAATGAGTGAGAAAGAAAAGGAGAAAACGAAATAGGTGACAGAGAATAAAACAAAGAGAAAAAAAAAGTGTAAGCAAGAAAGAACGTGAGAGAGAAAGAAAGAAAAAGAAAAAAAGAGAGAAAATGAGTGAGAAAGAAAGAAAAAAGAGAGAAAGAAAGAAAAAAGAGAGAAAGAAAGAAAAAAATTAGAAAGTGAGTGAGAGAAAGAAAAAGAAAAAAAGAGAAAAGGCATGAGAAAGTGAGAGAAGAAAGAAAGAAAGAAAGGTGAGAACAAAAGAAAGAAAGGTGAGAACAAAAGAAAGAGAAAAAGAGTAAGGGAGAAAAAGTGGGAGCAAGCTCAAGAAAGAAAGAAGAGAGATAGAATAAGGACCTACCTACCTAAGCACCTACTGCAGATCAATGTGTCTGTAAAACCAACACATCCATCCATAACTCCCAACTGTCCCTAATTTGGAGGGACTGTCCCTCTTTTGAGTCCATGCCCTCCTGTCCCTCGTTGTCTCTATTTGTCCCTCTTTGAGGTGTAACATATGCAGAGCTGCAGCAATAAATGATTCATTTGCCTATTCAACGTGTTTATAATGTTGCAACTCTCCTATCCATCAATCAATCAATCAATGAGGGGGCGTGGCTTCATTTAACAATTCCCCCTCTTTCCCACCCCGAGTTGGAAGTTGAAAGGTATGGAAGGTGTGCATCCCCACTATACACTATAGCCTATATTAAAATATGTCATAATTCAGCGAGCTGACAGGCGGCGGCCATATTTGCTCATTAAAAATAATATCTACTCACTTTACCTTTCAGAAGGGCTGCTACATGCCGAGCAAAGCCCACATGTGAGCGACACTTTTTTACTTCCGGGTGTTATTCAGTGTATGAGGATATATTGTCTCCGCAATAGGCGGCCGCCATTTTTCTTTAGCCTTATCTCCTAGACTGCAGTTCTCTCATGGTCACCGCTAGATGGCAGAAGAAGACCACATGCCTTGGCTTAGATAACAGACAAAGGCCTTGATTCATCAAGAGTTGAAAAAAATTCATTTCATGAGAAAAAAGACTGAGAATCTCAATGTTGATGAATCATCAGCTAAGAAAACAATGAAAGTCAATGGCACTTTGTTACTCCTAAGAAAAGTAGAGAACTGTTTAATCCTTTCTACACTGTAGTAAAAGCTGCCATTGACTTGCATTGTCTTTTTATCTAGTGATTCAGCAGCAGTGACATTTTCAGGCTTTTTTCTCCTGAATTAAATTTTTTACTACCATGAGAATTTTCCTCTACCTTTATTGAATCGAGGCCGAAGTCTTCCACAGTGTGTTTACTCCTGAGTCAGTGACTTATGGGAGTTGCCGGTTGCTTAGTTACCTCCTGTGAGGTGATGCAGCAGCAGCAGCAGTGTCAGTGTTGTGTAAGGGCGCGCAGTGAGCAGCAGCATGTCAGCCACAAAGGTAGCAGTGGTCACAGGGGGCAATAAGGGCATTGGGCTGGCTATAGTGAGGGCCCTGTGTAAGCAGTTCCAAGGGGACGTCTACCTGACCGCCAGGAACGTGCAGCTGGGAGAAGAAGCCGTGCGGCTCCTGAAGGACGAGGAAGGCTTGTCCCCGCTCTTCCACCAGTTGGACATCAATGACCTGAAAAGCATCCGGGCTCTGCGCGACTTCCTGAAGAACAAATATGGTGGGATGGACGTGCTGGTCAATAACGCCGGCATCGCATTCAAAGGTGAGTCCTGCCGCGCTCTGCTTTGCTTTATACCTGTTGACTATCCTGGGTTTTGGGCCACTTCCCCGATTTGTGATGTGCCGCTACGGGATACCCCCCAGATTGCCGAAAAATTCACTGTATCCCGGTCCTACGGCGCAGGCACACAGCGCGCTCGGCTCCATTCGGCCCTTTCAGATAAGAAGCGACCAAGGGCCGAATGGAGATGAGCGAGAGGACGGCCACATCCCTGCTACCGTCTGCGCTGGCCATTCACAAATGCCTTGCACAGGCACACGTCTGGTTAAAGTGGACCAAAACCCAGGATTTTGACTATCCTGAGTTTTGGTCCTTGGCCCCGGGGCACCCCGAACGGGGTCGCCTGAACAAACTCGCCTCTTTCCGGTCCTACGACGCAGGTGCTCATCCAATCGTCACGATCTGATCTGCTCGAGCCCCTTTGTCCAGGAGCTTGTCTAATGCGGGTAGATCCGAGTGCACTGGCTGCTGCATCCCCCGCTACCCTCTAACAATTCACAAATGCCTGGAGCAGGCATGCGTGCTGCTAAAGTGATAGCAGGGATGCGGCTGCAGCTCGCACATACGCTGTTAGACCGGGAAAGAAGGTGAGTTTCCGGGCGACCTGGGGGGTTTCACACAGAAGGGCATCACGATTCTGGATGCCCCGGGCAGTCTGGGGGTATCCCAATCTTATAGATTCCCGGGCCGATGGGGTGTGGGTTTTGGTCCTCTTTAAAGATGTAATGTATTGTGGCCATGCATGCGCCATTGCATCAGGGGTCAGGCAGGTTTTTCCGGGGATTTCACACACCCATATTGGAATACCCTGCGGAGAGGGAATCTGGCTTCCCTGGTGTCTTATAGATTCCAGGGCTGCACCTGATGGGTTTTGATCCACTTTAATGACAAAAAAATTCTATTTAATGACAAAAAATACATGTTGCAATGAGATGCCCTGAGTCATGGGCGCACACACCATAGAAACAGGGGAGGCAGCTGCTACTGGGCCTGTGGCAGAAGGGTGTAAGCTGCCTTCCCCCACTTTGTAGCACCTGTGGGCCCCCCGATGTGCTCCGCTGTATATGTCTGCAGCGCCATCACAGTACACTATCAGTTGGGGGAACAAGGTGATGGCATCTTTGTTCCATCCTTTGAAATCTAAGGCACTCACCACTGGCACTGTGTACAGATGTGGAATTCTCCAGAGTGATCGGCTTTGTGCGATGTGTGAGTCATCTCTCCATTACAGTGCTGCCATGCAGAGATGGCTGACACATTGCAGAAAGCTGTGAGTTGCTAATATTGTAATAACAGGCTTTTATTTGATATCATTTATCTTAAAGTGGACCAAAACCCAGGATAGTCAATAGTTTTGACTATCCTGGGTTTTGATGCTTTCCCCGGGGGCACCCAGATTGGGGGTGCCCTGCTGTGTGAAACCCCCCAGGAGGCCGAGCCCAGCTCACCTCTTCCTGGTCCCACAATGCGTCAAAGAGCACTGGCAGCCGCATCCTCCGCCATCCTCCACCTCCCTCTAACAGGGAGCGCGCCCGCACCGGCCATTAACAATGTGGCCGCTTCTCTTTGATGTGCCGTGGGAAGAGGTGGGCTGGGTTTGGGCGATTTAGGGGGGTTTCACACAGCGGGGCACCCCCGATCGAGGTGTCCCTGGGGAAAGGACCAAAACCCAGGATAGTCAAAATCTTGGGTTTTGGTCCACTTTAAAGAGGAACATCGGGGGAGGTAAAAAAAACCTCCCCCAAATTTTAACTGATCTACTGCCCCCCCACCCCCCAGTTTTACCTTTGGACAATTTTTACTCACCTCGACAGGGCATCCATCTTCTGTGTCCCTCTGATTCCGGGCGACCTCCTGACGGGCGGCACCATCTCACATCCTATCAGGCACTGTGCACGGCCTGCGATCTCACGCCTGTGCAGTGCCCATGAATGGGATGCACTGGAGCCGCCCAAAATCCCACAAGACTTTGCGGAGCTGCAAGATCGCCGTGGGACATTGAAGAGCGGCGGCTAAGTGGACAGCGCGGTGAGGATCGGGCTGTGAAGCAGCTGAATGTCGCCACAGCTGGAAGCATTGAAAGGTGAGTAGGGGAAATCGGCCCCTTTTTTATTTTAGGTCCGATGTTCCCTCTTTAATAGGGTGCAGCTCTTGTTACAATTGTAATGTCAGCCACACGCCCGGTTGTTACAATGAAACACACCAGCAGCTTTCTACCATGTAACAGTAGTGGCTCTGCCCTGCAGCACAGGTTTTATAATTCTCAGCATGAGTTTAATTGCTCCCAGTGCTGCTGCCTCTGTACTGTGACCGTACCCTGGAAAATAAATGGACCCCACTGACTCTGAACTGCCCCCCAAGAAATCTGCAGTATCAGTAAGTACAGTATAGCGGGGGGGACCCACTATGAATTTTGCTATAACGGCCCTGTCAAACCTATGTACTTCCCTGTCCTGAGAGGAAGTCGGGTGAAAGCAGGGGAGCACCCAAGGGGGTGGTCCAGGGGTCTGGACCCCACTCACTCCATTCTTGAGCACAGTTGTGTTTGTGTTAGGGGATGCCCAGTGGCAGAATTAGAGGACACCTGTTCATGGAGCTCAGGACACATCTCAGGAGTAAGAGCAGGCTGTCATGGTTTAAAAGGTGCGGTTGCCGGACCACATAGATCTCAAGTGCACCTAGACCGAGTAATTCCTACCACATACCCATCCATGTTCCTGCGGCAGTCACATCCTCATGTTCACCACTCAGGCAGCTGGGGACTGCAGAAGCCACGCCCCCTACTGCCCCCACCCCCCCCCAGAAATAACTGGCACAAATATTAAAGTGTATCAAAACTCAGTTCGTCCCGCAAATGACTACCTGCTCTACAGTGTGAACCCGCCCCTCGACAAGCACACACAGTGTCCCCAAAAAGTACCTCTATCCAGGATCCCATGGTTCATGTGCGGTCTGTACCGTGGGATCCCAGATAGAGATTAATATTTGGCCAACCAGGGGGGGGGGGATTTCCTATGTGTGCGCAAGCATGCAGTGGCCATTTATGTCCAAATTGGGATGCCACAGGGGGCATTTGGTTCTCCTTAAAGAGTGAGGATTCAGTGAACCAGGGGGTTTCATGCGCAGGAACATCCCAAAATGGGGATGCCCTTGTAAAGCAGACCAAAACCTTGGTGAGTGAAAATCCTGGGTTTTGGTCTTCTTTAAAGAGTATAAGAAAGCACAAAATCGCGCAGAATGACCTAAAGAGGAGTTCCGTGCTTTTTGTAAACCACAACCAACCAGCCCTCCCTCTGTGCTAAGCCCGATTTGGGCATTAAAATAACAAAACAACTTACCTGATTGCCAAAACCCTCCCCAGATGCCAACGGGGGGCTCACTAACAGCCAGAGAGATAGGATACGCCTAGTCAGCCAACCATGGAGACTTTTCGATCCTATGGCCAGCAGTGCCGCTGATTGGTCCTCTTTAACATGTCTGCATGCTATAAGGTTCGCTGATTGGTAGCCAGTTGAGTGACGAAGGGGCCTTCAGCAATGCTCACAGAGGGGAGTATTTTTCCAGTTTCTGGAAATTGTAGAACAAAGCGCGAGACTGTATATTGAAAGTTAATTGGATAGAGTTTTAAAAAGGTAAAAAAAAGAAAAAAAACTTTTGACTTTTTTTCCAGTTGCTGATAAAACCCCATTTGCCACCCAAGCTGAGGTCACTCTGAAGACCAACTTTTTTGCCACACGCGACATCTGCAATGAACTTCTCCCCATCGTCAAACCCAATGGTGAGTATCGTGGAAGGGGGCGTGACCTACAGGGCCGTACAGTATCAGTAACAACAAACTGAAGAGAAAACTTTTTGAAATATGCACAATTTTTCATCTTTGGAATAGATGAGGAAAAAGAAAGCCCCCCCCCCCCCCTTTAATGATGAACAACCACACCTCCCGATGGGCTCCGTCCTTTTATGAACCTCCGCTATATACCTTTAGTTGGGGCACATACCCACATTAGGCATTTCTGAATGGCTGGCCCAACCACGTCCACAGCTAGAGGCGATGCAGCCGGAGGTGCGCGCTCCATTAAGCTTTCCTTGCCACTCTGAGGTCCCTCTGAAGTCCTGCTCTTGCCTTGGTGGTGTTATGAAGGGACGCTGAGCACTTCTAATATAGGCATAATGATGATGTCTGTAGAAAGTATTGAGCCAGCCAGCAATTGTTATAAAATCCTTCAGCATTTATTGTCTTCGTTTAAAATCAGTAATCCAACAGGTCACAGCATAAATGAATATGTGCATGACAAGCCCTAACGCCAACGCGTTTCGGACAACAGGTCCTTAATCATGACATCCAATGAAGCAAGTAAGTAAAAACCTTTAAATCTCCTTCAAAGGGGTTCCCATCAGTCATGCGTTCAACAACCCTCCTGTAACTCATTAGGTTGATTCATGGCTCTCCTGGGCGTCATCCCAGTTGAGCTACTACATTAACCCCTAAGGGTCAGGAACCTGGTTGTTATCTGGAAAATATATAAAATGAATATTTCCAGGACGCAAGAAAGAGAGGAAATTAATTATAACGGCCCCTTTAACAATTCATTATATCACCTCAAATATACATTTTACATTTAATTTATTAAAAACACAATAATTCATCATAATACATAAAAAATACATATCAAGAGTAGGATTCACTGCAGTAAATAAATTTCTCCATATGAGACAGTTGTGTGAGCTCATTCAACCGGTAGCAATGATATTAGAGAAAATGCACACCATACTACAAAGGGTTGTGATTTGCAAAAAAGTGTATTTAGAAAGAGTGCATAATATATACAACTTATATACAGTAGTTTACTCTCAAAATTTGATACAAAAATCGCCAGTAGATGAAGTAAAATAGACCACAGTTAACACAAATCATATATGTAATAATACACAAAAATCGCCACTAGGTGGCAGCAGTACCCGATTTCTCAGTTCTCATAATGGAGATAGAACAAGCATGTTCCTCATTCAGAAGAACAGTAACAGCAGTTCACAGAAGGCGTCACTAGATGGCGCCAGACTTCAAGATAAAGAAAAATACATATATGGTAATGCAAAACCGTGGTATAAGCAACGCGAGGGCTCCTCTTAGCAAGCAATGCTTGGGTTATATCTGCTCATGCTGTAACGTATGATTTTCTTTTGTAACTCTGCTGTGTCTACTTAATTGGGTTGTGCTTCTATTTGCATTGCTTGCTAAGAGGAGCCCTCGCGTTGCTTATACCACGGTTTTGCATTACCATATATGTATTTTTCTTTATCTTGAAGTCTGGCGCCATCTAGTGACGCCTTCTGTGAACTGCTGTTACTGTTCTTCTGAATGAGGAACATGCTTGTTCTATCTCCATTATGAGAACTGAGAAATCGGGTACTGCTGCCACCTAGTGGCGATTTTTGTGTATTATTACATATATGATTTGTGTTAACTGTGGTCTATTTTACTTCATCTACTGGCGATTTTTGTATCAAATTTTGAGAGTAAACTACTGTATATAAGTTGTATATATTATGCACTCTTTCTAAATACACTTTTTTGCAAATCACAACCCTTTGTAGTATGGTGTGCATTTTCTCTAATATCATTGCTATGAATTGTTTGGTCCTATTGGGGAAAGGGACCTTTATTTAAAAGGGATTGCACCCACATCTGAACTTATTGCAATTGGTGTGCGGACTTGCTGGACTGAATTCTTTTCTCAGCTCATTAAACCGGACCTTCAGCGTGATTTAATGAAAAGCCCAAACTCTTAAAAAACGGTTCCCCAGCATCTAAAATTAATATATTTTACGTTTTTAGTCACTTACTTATTATTCTTTCCCCCACTGGGCTGCAACTCACTGTTCAGGAATTTAGGATACGGGCACCGCCATCTTGACTCAGAAGCATCACACTTACTGAGGAGAGGAGAGTGGGATAAGTTACAGGGGGGTGGGTTATAGCTGTGCTTTGCTCAGACAGAGCAGAGCTGGGGTCAGGTAATGGTCAGCAGTCCCAGAATGCAGAGCAGCACAGTCAGGAGGCACTTCCTGTTTGCAGGCTGCCTGATAAGATGGCGGCTTCCATAAGCCGCCATCTTGGATGTTTAAAGGCTCATAACATGCAGTAGATGCAGGTAGGATGATTTTTAATGTAGACAATCTGTATGTACAGGGTGTGGGAAACATATAAGATAGACTCTTATTCAGAGTGAAGGTCCGCTTTCAGGGCTCAAATAACCCTGAAGCTGACAGATCTCTTTACAATGTAGCAACTTTAACAAGCTGATGTATCTCACCTGTAACAACATTAGAGAAGTGAAATACATCAGCTCGGCAACCCCTAGAAACTATTCACACAGTTACCACTGATACATAAGTAACGTTTGATACACTTGAGTTGTTAACCTTCTTCTGGCAGAATGCCCAGTGGTTTAATAGCACAATCCATCTGCTCATAATGATGATGTCACCCATCCTAAGCGAAGAGCAAAACAGACTAAATTAGGACCTAAACCCTCCTGGCAACTCTGCGCCAGGTAGGGTCCAGGACCATAACACACCCAGACTCAGACTGGCCCAACCAGGGTACCAAATATCCCCCTGGTGGTTTCCTGAACCGGCTCTTACTTGGGCTTACGGCACCCTACTTTGCATGGCGCTAACAGCCCTTGTGCTCTGACTACTGAACTCCTCCTCATTTTCATGTAGGGTGAACCACAGGCACCCCAGTCCAACTCTGAACCCACCTACTGCCCCTGGCTGTGAACCCCTAAATTTAGGAGGTACTTACCTTTTCCTCATGAAGCTCTGGGTGATGGGGGACCAGAAAACTGCTTTAAATGGACCTCCGCTAGGAGAAGTTGAGTATCTCTTTAATGCAGGGCTCACTGTTGCTGTAAGGAAGCAAGTTAGGTTTAGTGTAACAAGATCCTCCCTGCCACAAAGTTGCATAAGAGGCTATAGGTTTGCTTTAAAGCGAGCCAAAATCCAGGTTTTTCATCCACCTGGCTTTTGGTCTGCTTTATCCCAAATTGGGATGCCCCCTGTGTGTGACACCCCCAGGATCATCCCAAATCTGACCTCTCTGAACGCTCCCACAGTGCATTGATTACTGATAGCTGCAAGATGATTGGACAGTGTAGCCAGGCAGTGGGAAAAGCAAGCAAGATACTCGGCTGCATAGCTCGAGGCATCACCAGTAGGAAGAGGGAGGTTGTGATGCCGCTGTATAGAGCCCTGGTGAGACTACAGCTAGAATACTGTGTGCAGTTCTGGAGACCTCCCCTGCAAAAAGACATTATTCAAATAGAACGTGTCCAAAGGCCGGCAACACAAATGGTGGAAGGACTTAAACTTAAAACTTATAAGGAGACACTTAAAGAACTTAATTTGTACAGTCTGGAGGAAAGAAGGGAGAGGGGGGACATGATGGAGACCTTTATATATGTGAAAAGATTGAATAAGGTTCAGGAGGGAAGTGTTTTTAAGAAGAAACTTAATGATAGAACAAGGGGGCCCAACCTGAAGCTAGTCGGGGGGAAGATAAGCACACATCTATCCTAAGATAAAGAGAACATACAGTATACACATAAGATACAGAGAACATACAGTATACACATAAGGTACAGAGAACATACAGTATACACATAAGATACAGAGAACATACAGTATACACATAAGATACAGAGAACATACAGTATACACATAAGATACAGAGAACATACAGTATACACATAAGATACAGAGAACATACAGTATACACATAAGATACAGAGAACATACAGTATATACATAAGATACAGAGAACATACAGTATACACATAAGATACAGAGAACATACAGTATACACATAAGATACAGAGAACATACAGTATACACATAAGATACAGAGAACATACAGTATACACATAGGATACAGAGAACATACAGTATACACATAGGATACAGAGAACATACAGTATACACATAAGATACAGAGAACATACAGTATACACATAAGATACAGAGAACATACAGTATACACATAGGATACAGAGAACATACAGTATACACATAGGATACAGAGAACATACAGTATACACATAAGATACAGAGAACATACAGTATACACATAAGATACAGAGAACATACAGTATACACATAAGATACAGAGAACATACAGTATACACATAGGATACAGAGAACATACAGTATACACATAGGATACAGAGAACATACAGTATACACATAAGATACAGAGAACATACAGTATACACATAAGATACAGAGAACATACAGTATACACATAAGATAAAGAGAACATACAGTATATACATAAGATACAGAGAACATACAGTATATACATAAGATACAGAGAACATACAGTATATACATACGATAAAGAGAACATACAGTATACACATAAGATAAAGAGAACATACAGTATACACATAAGATACAGAGAACATACAGTATACACATAAGATACAGAGAACATACAGTATACACATAAGATACAGAGAACATACAGTATACACATAAGATAAAGAGAACATACAGTATACACATAAGATACAGAGAACATACAGTATACACATAAGATACAGAGAACATACAGTATATACATAAGATACAGAGAACATACAGTATACACATAAGGGCAGACTAGATGGACCGTATGGTCTCCTTCTGCCGCCAACCTTCTATGTTTCTATGCATTTGCAGGTTGGTGTCCAATCAGAATTTATTGATGTGTATAGTAAAGAGGAACAAAACCAGGATACCCAATTTAAGATGCTCCTTCCTGTGAAACCCTGTGGGCTCTATTCCAATTTTAATTAGCAGCTAAGAAAACTGAATGAAAAGCTAGCCACTGGGGCTCCCCTTCTGCTGTGCATACCCACATTAGCCATTCAGATATACCTGTAACAGTTGGGCGCAGCTGCTAAAGGGATGTCGGGGATGTCACTGGAGGCCCACACATGTGCCGGGGGATTGCCAGCAAGGTACACATAACGGGATGCCCCAAGAAAAAAAGCTGTAACTTGACCCTGGTGTCTTTTGGACTCTAGGGCAAGGTTATTAGGGATTTGGTTGTTTTTATTGTTACCCTTCCACTGGCCTTGTCCACAAACTGGCAAGATTAGGGATTAGGTTGTGATTGCACACCAAGAGTTTACATAATTGGGTTAAATATAGATAAATAGGAAGTGGGCTTCTATTAATAGCAGAGTGTGCCCACTAAAAGATAATCATACAAAACATTAGAGTGCTATTAATGAACACCCTGGAAACGGAACTATGCAAAAAAGTTTGTGTATTTAATCAAAGTGACAAGTTAATATATACAATAAGAATACATGTCTGGATATTTATATGTACAGGATATTAAGTATTATCAGGATAACAGATATGTGCACAATCAAAATCACTAGGTTACACAAAGGGTTTAAGCATAAGAAGGTACCTAAGAAGCTTGCAAGCAATTAATTCATAAATGGTTAAGATACCAGAAAAACACTACAATGGTCCTTCAATATGCATGAATACCCAATAGCTCAAATGCATAGAACACTAACGCAAAAAAGAGATATGTTAAAGATACTTAGAATCATAAGTCAAAATCATAAAAAAAGGTTAGGCAGAGTACCTAGTGGATATATGACACCATGAGACACCCCCAACGTTTCGGCACAGCATGCCCTCCTGATGAAGGTCTAGGTACCGAAACGTTGGGGGTGTCTCATGGTGTCATATATCCACTAGGTACTCTGCCTAACCTTTTTTCATGATTTTGACTTATGATTCTGGGAGGCCGATTCATTAATGGCGCCAGGTAGCGCCAGATGAGCGACTGTAGCAGTATTTTCACAGCACCCGCTAGTAGTCGCTGTGCTTGGCCGTTGTTCGGTTGTTGACAGCGACTCAGTCGGTGTGCGGTAATGTTGAATATTGGGTGAGGAGTCGCTATTTGACAGGTTCCGCGCTGTATGGGAGCGCATGTTACCGAATGGCCATAGCGAACGGCTCCCACCATATTCATTAACAAATCACGCTCAAAAAATTCTCGTGCTGTGAAATGCATGTTTAAACCCCAGAGCGCTGGAGGCGATGGGTTAAAAGTAGTTTTTTAACCCCCAAACCACCATATTTTTGGAAACAAAAAAAAAGTTTTTAAAAACATTTAGCAATATGAATACATTAATATCAGACCTGTAATATCAATTCTGCACAATTTTTTTTTTCACCATAAAAAAAAATCTAACATTGCAAAAGTGGTCACAGAATTTTTGACATTTAAAAAAAAAAAAACATTAAAAACAATTAATTATGAATATTTAAAGATTGCTCCATTGAAATGCATTGGAGAGCGCCAGGTAGCGAGAGGTCATACCTGTCGCTGTTCAAGGTCGCTCGCTGGCGCTGTGGGATGAGGCTGGGATAATGATGAATGAGTGGCTATGTGGCGCTCTCTCAGTCGCTAAGCAGGATCGGCTTGATAAATGTGTGATTGTGGTGGGGAGCCGGCGTTCTCGTGGCGGTGACCGTCATTACCGTTCGCTCACCAGTCGCTACCTGGCGCTATCCCTTGTTAAATAAGGGCCTAAGTATCTTTAACATATCTCTTTTTTGCGTTAGTGTTCTATGCATTTGAGCTATTGGGTATTCATGTATATTGAAGGACCATTGTACTGTTTTTCTGGTACCTTATCCATTTATGAATTAATTGCTTGCAAGCTTCTTAGGTACCTTCTTGCTTAAACCCTTTGTGAAACCTAGTGATTTTGATTGTGCACATATCTGTTATCCTGATAATACTTAATATCCTGTACATATAAATATCCAGACATGTATTCTTATTGTATATATTGTAGACATGTCACTGGAGAAGTGGTCGAGGGGGTGTACATTTCACCTAGGTTACTACGCTGGGTGAGATGGTAAGTCCAGGATTGATTTGTTTCTCAGCAGTGATATGCTGCTGAGGTGTTGTTTAATTTTGCCGGGCCTGGATTTATATGGAATGGCAGGTAGGTTT
Organism: Gastrophryne carolinensis; assembly: GCA_027917425.1. NCBI lineage: Eukaryota > Metazoa > Chordata > Amphibia > Anura > Microhylidae > Gastrophryne > Gastrophryne carolinensis. Next base: position 490,200,913 of record CM051236.1, on the reverse strand, counting down.
GGTAGAGGGACCTGTCATTCCACACCTCCCCGATCCAGTTTGGGTTTTGAATCAGGTGAGCTCTGATCCTAATTAGCCTGGGAAGGTAAAAGCTCTGCAGAGACTGCAGGCTATTGCTCTCAGCCAGGAATGAACAGCCTGTGTGTGTGTGTTTGAAGGAAGCTGCGAACGCAGCCACTGCTGGAGCTAAAAACTCACCCTGCGATATCTAGGCGAACGCCGTGTTTTGAAAGTGGCAGATAGGTGAGAAGAACCTGTTAGTAAGCGCCCAGACGGGCTAGGTCTTTTATTTTGTTTGTACACAAAAGAAGCACGTGGTTGCTGTATGTTTTGTTTGCTGGACTGTTTATGCCATGAATAAACACCAAGATCTGCTTTTTATAACATCTGAGTCTGCCGTGAACTGTGTCCAAACACACCATCCCCCGGGAAGATCCTTACAATTGGTGCTGCGGAGCGGGCAAAACGGTTGCTAGGGGCAACGGTTTGGACAGATTTGGCTACAGCTGCTTATGTCTTGGGTGAAAGCTGCAACTAGACTCCAAGAACAGTCGGGCAACATGGAGGAGATGCTGAAGCAGTTTATGCAAGTGAGTTTGCAACAACAACAGGCTCAGATAGAGGCCAATAGACGACATGAACAGACCATGGCTGCCCAACAACAACTTATTGAACACCTGATAGCAAAACAGGAGGCGCCTGTGGTTGCTAACCCCCAAACAGTGGTGCGAGCCGCTCCAGAGACTTTTGATGTGAGAAGAGCTGTGCAGCGAGCGCTGCAAAAGATGACTGCTGAGGACGATGTTGAGGCCTTCCTAACTGGGTTTGAGCGTGCGGCTGAGCGAGAGAAGTTACCAGTCGCTGAGTGGGCAGAGGTAATTGCGCCCTATTTAACAGGAGAACCTCAAAAGGCCTACTATGACCTCAGTGAGCAAGAGGTTAAGGACTATACTCGGCTAAAAGCGGAGATACTTGCCCGACTAGGCGTTACTACTGCGGTCCGTGCCAGGAGGGTACGCAACTGGAGCTACAGTTTGGACAAATCGGCGAGGTCCCAGATGTATGACCTGATCCATTTGGCGAGAAAGTGGTTGGAGCCAGACACTTCTACTCCTGCACAGATCCTAGAGAGGGTTGTGATGGATCGCTACCTCCGAGCACTTCCTGCTGACCTGCAACGCTGGGTGGGACAAGGTGACCCTAAGAATGCAAACGAACTTGTCAACCTTGTGGAGAGGTTCCAGGCGACTGAGGACTACCTCTGTGATGTTTCTGCAGCATCTTCACCTCCCCGGAGTGCCAGATCTGTGCCATCAGCTGGTAAGAGACTTCCATCTATTGGGGGAGTGTGGAGGGGTGCTGAGGAAGGAAAAAGGGCTCAAGTGGTGTCTCAGGGGCAAAAGACTGGGGATGGTCCCGGGTGGCTAAGTGGCCCTAAAAAGGACTCCTTGCCAAGGAGACCAGGCTCTATCCAGTGCTGGAGATACCATGAGATGGGACACGTGTCTGCCCATTGCCCTCTTACCACTGAGCCCATGGAATGTGAGGCTAGTCGGCGTCAGTCGCTATTTGCGGAACCATCTTGTGTTGCAGTTCCTGGACTAGAGACTGAACCGCAAATCTGCAACATTACAATTAATGACTTTCCTGTTAAGGCGTTGCTAGACTCAGGAAGCCTCGTAACCTTGGTGCATGCCAGCCTGGTGGCTGGGGACTTTGAGTGTAAAAAGCATATGAGTGTTGTTTGTATACATGGGGATACAAAAGTGTACCCTATAGTGCTGGCTGAAGTTGGGACTGAACAAGGCACCGTACAATATGAAGTGGGTGTGGTTAAAAATCTCATGCATAACGTAATATTGGGGCGCGATTTTCCATTGTTCTGGGCTCTCTGGGGAAAAAGAAAATCCCCTGAAAGGAGTGAGGATACTCCTAAGGTTGTTGCGTTACCCCCTCTAAGTGATAAAAGTGTGCAGGATGAAAATGATTGTTTTCCTTTGCAGGTCCTGGCTGGAGAGGAGGAGGCTCCTCCCACTGAGCAAAATATACCAGACTTAGAGGTGTCTAGGGATAATTTTGGGACTGCACAGTTACAGGACCCCACTCTCAAAAATGCGAGAGAGCAGGTTGCTGTCATGAATGGGGTACCTCACTTGGGGACTGACAAAACGCAGGAGAGGGTTCTCCAGAGGTTCTACTGGCCGGCGATATATAATGATATTAAAAAGTACTGCGAGTCGTGCCCCACATGTCAGCTTAGTGCCCCAGTGTCACATTTTCGCAGTCCTTTGGTTTCGCTCCCTGTTATAGAGGTGCCTTTTGAGCGTATAGCCATGGATTTAGTGGGTCCCATTGTAAAATCAGCTAGAGGACACCAGTATATTCTGGTGGTCATGGATTATGCGACCCGCTATCCTGAAGCTGTGCCCTTAAGAAACACCGCATCTAAAACAATTGCATGTGAGTTGTTTTATATGTTCTCTAGGACTGGAATCCCCAAAGAAATCCTGACTGACCAAGGTACACCCTTTATGTCAAAGGTGATGAAGGAGTTATGCAAACTATTTAAAATCTCACCCATCCGTACCTCTGTATACCACCCCCAGACGGACGGATTGGTGGAGAGATTTAATAAAACTTTGAAACATATGTTGAAAAAAGTGGTGGAAAAAGATGGTCGTGACTGGGATCATTTGTTACCCTACCTCATGTTTGCTATTAGGGAAGTGCCCCAAGCGTCCACAGGGTTCTCACCATTCGAGTTGGTCTATGGTCGTCACCCTAGGGGTCTACTGGACATTGCAAAAGAGACATGGGAGAGCGAGTCCACCCCATACAAGAGTGTTATTGAGCATGTAGCACAGATGCAGGACCGTATAGCCGCTGTAATGCCCCTAGTAAGGGAACACCTCCAGAGGGCGCAAGAGGCCCAAAGTAGAATTTACAACCGGTCTGCAAGAATCAGGACATTTAACCCAGGCGATAGGGTCCTTATACTAGTTCCCACTGTTGAGAGTAAATTCCTGGCGAAGTGGCAAGGTCCCTATGAAATTGTTGAAAAGGTCAGTGAGGTGAACTACAAGGTGCACCAACCAGGTAGAAGGAAGCCTTTCCAAGTTTACCACATAAACTTGATTAAGCCCTGGAAAGACAGGGAATCCTTGGGGGCGACAAATACTGTTAATAATTTGTCACAACCAATCCCTCCAGTCAAGGTTGGTGATACCCTATCAGTGTCACAGAAACAGGAGGCTCAGGAGTTTTTACAGAAAAACAAAGACAAGTTTTCTGACCTTCCAGGGCGTACACACCTCTTCTATCATCACATTGAAACTGAGCCTAGAAGCAGAGTAAACCTCAAGCCCTATAGGATCCCGGAAGCCCGTAGGGAAGCCGTATCTGCCGAGGTAAAACGCATGCTTGATCTGGGAGTAATTGAGGTGTCACAGAATGAATGGTCCAGCCCGATTGTATTAATCCCAAAGCCTAATGGAACTTGGAGGTTCTGTAACGATTTCAGAAAGTTGAATGAGATCTCAAAATTCGATGCCTATCCTATGCCCAGGGTAGATGAGTTGATTGAGAAGTTGGGTAATGCCAGGTACATAACCACCCTCGATCTCACAAAGGGCTACTGGCAGATTCCACTTACTGATGAGGCTAAAGAGAAAACTGCATTCTCCACCCCTGATGGGCTATTCCAGTATGTAGTGATGCCGTTCGGGTTACATGGAGCACCTGCGACTTTCCAGAGGTTGATGGACTTGATTTTGCGACCACATTGTGATTACTCAGCTGCCTACCTCGATGATGTGGTCATTTTTAGCCCTGATTGGGAAAGTCACCTCTGTAAGGTACAGGCCGTATTGGATACCATAAGTGATGCAGGATTGACCATAAATGCCGAGAAGTGTGCAATAGCCCTAGAAGAGGCCAAGTATCTGGGCTACATTATTGGAAGAGGGTTGATTAAGCCACAGCTAAATAAAATTGAGGCAATACAGAATTGGCCTAGACCCCTGACAAAGAAACAGGTCAGAGCTTTCCTGGGTATTACGGGCTATTACCGTAGATTTGTGCCGAACTTTGCCTCAGTTGCTGCTCCCCTAACTGACTTGACAAAGGGCGAAAAGAGAGCAATGATCACGTGGACTCCAGAGGCCGAGAAGGCTTTCCAAAGCCTTAAATCTGCCTTATGCCAACAACCTGTGTTAGTTACCCCCGATTTCAGGCGAGAATTTCTGGTCCAGACAGATGCTTCTAACACAGGCTTAGGTGCAGTACTCTCACAAGTAGTAAATGGTGAGGAGCATCCAGTGATGTACTTGAGTAGGAAGCTAACCCCGGCCGAGAAAAATTATGCCATCGTGGAGCGAGAATGTTTGGCAGTGAAGTGGGCCCTCGAATCCCTAAAATATTACTTGCTAGGCAGGAAATTCAAGTTAGTGACAGACCATGCCCCCCTAACATGGATGAAGTTAAACAAGGAGAGAAACGCAAGAGTGACTAGATGGTTTCTGTCCCTACAAAACTTTAATTTCACTGTGGAACACAGGCCAGGGAAATTACAGGCAAATGCTGACGCATTGTCGAGGGTACATTGTCTGTGGGGACAAAATGCTCAGCCCTCCGGTCTGAAGAAGAGGGGGGGGATATGTAGACATGTCACTGGAGAAGTGATCGAGGGGGTGTACATTTCACCTAGGTTACTACGCTGGGTGAGATGGTAAGTCCAGGATTGATTTGTTTCTCAGCAGTGATATGCTGCTGAGTTGTTGTTTAATTTTGCCGGGCCTGGATTTATATGGAATGGCAGGTAGGTTTGGTAGAGGGACCTGTCATTCCACACCTCCCCGATCCAGTTTGGGTTTTGGATCAGGTGAGCTCTGATCCTAATTAGCCTGGGAAGGTAAAAGCTCTGCAGAGACTGCAGGCTATTGCTCTCAGCCAGGAATGAACAGCCTGTGTGTGTTTGAAGGAAGCTGCGAACGCAGCCACTGCTGGAGCTAAAAACTCACCCTGCGATATCTAGGCGAACGCCGTGTTTTGAAAGTGGCAGATAGGTGAGAAGAACCTGTTAGTAAGCGCCCAGACGGGCTAGGTCTTTTATTTTGTTTGTACACAAAAGAAGCACGTGGTTGCTGTATGTTTTGTTTGCTGGACTGTTTATGCCATGAATAAACGCCAAGATCTGCTTTTTATAACATCTGAGTCTGCCGTGAACTGTGTCCAAACACACCATCCCCCGGGAAGATCCTTACAATATTAACTTGTCACTTTGATTAAATACACAAACTTTTTTGCATAGTTCCGTTTCCAGGGTGTTCATTAATAGCACTCTGATGTCTTGTCCACAAACTGCACACCTACCTACCGCCAGCCATTCAGATATTATTCTGATAGGATCAGATAGCATGTGATAGGATGCTGTTGTAGGGCCGGCACAATGCGCATTGGGTATGAGATAACATTTGCAAAGATCATCAGGGTTTCACACAGCAGGGTATTTCTAATGGGGATACCCCTGGGGAGGGCTTTTACCCAGCACTGGAGTCCTTTTGACTCTAGGGCCGGGTGGACAGGGTTTTGGTCTGCTTTGAATCATGTGTAAACTCCACAGGGAAACCAGGGATCCAGCTGCTCCCGCTCACTATTGCCGAGCTCTGCGTCTAAACCGAACCGTATTGCGATACTTTAATATGCACAGCATACAGCGCTGATTGGACAAGAGCCTGCACATGAGCCATAGGACTGGCAAAAGGTAAGGTTTTATGGATGATCTGGGAGTTCACATATCAGGGCTCCCGTGGAAAGAACAAAAACTGAAAATCCCAGGTTTTGTTCTACTCTAAAGTAGATGTCCAGTCTCAAACTAAGTATTATTAATTTAAGAATTGCCATCTTTAAAGAGGAACAGAACCCATGCTTTTCAGTATTGCAGTTTTTGTTCCCCCTGTCTGGGGCATCCTGTGCCTGGGGTGTTTTCTAGTGCCCAAGCCACAGCACTAATATCAATACAGACCAAATGTTTTACTAACAAATGCAGATTCATATATTGTTTTAAAGCGATCAGAGCATAACAAAGGAATGTTGTTTTATGAACAAGCTATAAAAAGGATAATATAATATATTCCCTTTTAACAGAAAAGTAAGCTAAGAAAGGGTAATGATATACAAATATATACAATGGGAAACAACTTGCATCACCATCTGAGAGCACATCACCTAGAGCAGACCTGGGCATTGTATGGCCTGTGGGCCATATTTGATAGCCTTTGATAGGCTCTTACCCACCCGGGCTGAGCTGGTCGGTAACAGACGCAGCAGCAATGGCGCACACCGGCTCATCAGGTCTGGCACGTTCCACCTTCCTCAGAGAAAGGTAGAACGCGCCAGACCCGACGAGCCGAGTGGCCGATCGGCTGCTGCATAACTTAAGTGATCGCTTGTGTACAGTGCGGGACGCGTCGACCTGCTGCGAAGAGGAAGGGAGAAAGCGCTAGACCCGATGAGCCGGTGTGCACCATTGCTGCTGCGTCTGAAACAGAGGAAACAGAGCTGTCTGGGTGCATGCAGGGGGCCGCATCACACACAACAGCTATTCTAAATACAACTCTGTGTGAAGCATCTGACCGGATAGGGGGCCAAACCTTATCTGAGCTCTCCTTCCAGACTGCAAGAAGCCAAGGGCGTCTCTGATTGGCTGGGAAATGATGACACCAGAACGTTTAAAGTGGACCAAAACCCTGCTGATCTCCTCCTCGTGGGGCATCCAAATTCGGAATGCCCCGCTGTGTGAAACCCCCCAGGTCGCCCATAAACGTACCTTCTTTCCCACTCCAACGCTGCATGCGCAGGCCGCGGCCGCATCCCGCTATCCCTCTAGCAGGGCACGGGCATGCTCCCTGTTAGAGGGAAGCGCGAGATGCGGCCGCCAGTGCGCTCGGAGCAGCTAAGCTTAGACGTCGCTTAGACACCCATAGCTCAGCGGCCCTCCACAATATTTTTAGTCTCACATGTGGCCCCATGGAAAAAATAATTTCCCACCCCTGACCTAGAGGGACTCAATAGGATAACTTCACAATGGTAAATATCATCATTCCTCTATGCATCAGCTGTATGAACAGTGAAAGATGAGAGCACTTCAGTGGGAGATGGCACTGTGCTTTCATCACAAGTACCAAGACTCTTCTTAACAATAAGCTAAACGTTAACCCATACCCTCCCAAGTAATAATTTAAGTGATATTTCAGGCAAAGGCAATTGTTAGACCATTGTGTCGGGCTACGTTTGGCCACTGCTTTAAACTGTTTTCCTTATTTAAATTGAAGAGGAAATGGCCGAGATATCGAGGTTCACAGTTTCATCACATTTATTTTTATTTACATTTATTATTTATCTTCTGAGGCAGTGGGAGTGGCCCTTGGCTCTGTATTTCTGCATAATAATCAGCATAAAAGACGCGCTCTGTAAGTGCCCAAGACTTGCTTCAGATACCCTGGCTCTTCTCCATCCCTATCCCCTTGTTGCTAGGGAGAACCTGGATGGCTAGACCTACACCCCCAGACGTGCATGCCCTCATTTCCAAATCCACGTCCCTGCACATGCACACACTCCCAGACCCACATGCATGAACCCCCAGACGCGTATGCCTGCACTCCCATACATGCTTACATTCACTCCCAAATGTGCATGCGGGCAGGTAGATAGCTGGGTCAGTGGGTGGGCAGATGTGTAGGTAGGTACGCAGTGTTCTGAATCCACCCCCACCCCAATTTTCCCATAACAGATAGTGTTGCTCAATCCCACACATCACCACAAGGGCTCCCACCAGCATTACCCGCTCTTACCCTATTCAGCCGCCACAGTTTTCCCTTTCTGCACTTGCCAATCTCACCCTATGCAGCCGCTCCCATATGCAGCTGGTACAGGGTGAGATTGGCTGCAGTTTTTGGTAGCTGCTGCAGAGTGTGAGAGCATCGCTGCAGCATTCAGGAGCAGCCGATGCAGGGGAGAACAGTGGGGCGGGTCAGAGTGCCGGTAAGAGCGGGTTCACAGGCTGGGAGCATGTCAGGAAGACTTGTGCACACTGCACTGCTTTCTGCACTTTGCGCGCTTACAATGAAGGAGAGTAGATAGGAGGGAGGAGACGGGGTTTAGAGGTGCTTGAATGGCGATGCTAAGAGCATTATTACAGACTTCTTTACAGAGGGCGGGGGGGTTCCATTCTTAATCCAGAATGCCGGTTGGTAGCCCGCATCAGTGTGGTGGGGACAGAGCAGTGCACGAGGAAGTGAATTTCCTCACTCAGTAGGCAGATATGAGAGAAAGGACAGCGCTGGAGCCACGTTTTGCACAGCAAGCTACTTATTTTTTTTATTTTTTTTAACTTTGTCCTGCGCCCTAAATATTTTTTTTTCCCATAGGGCGAGTTGTAAACGTATCCAGTATGGCCAGTGTAAGAGCTCTCGCAGGATGCAGCCCGGAGCTTAACGAAAAATTCCGCAGTGACACCATTACAGAAGAGGAGCTGGTGAAGCTCATGGAGAAATTTGTGGTAGACGCCAAGACTGGAGCTCACCAAGATAAGGGCTGGCCTAACACTGCTTACGGGGTCTCCAAGATTGGAGTCACAGTGTTGTCCAGAATCCAGGCTCGCGAGCTGAAGAAGTGCAGGCCAGGGGAAGGCATCATCATCAATGCCTGCTGCCCCGGCTGGGTCAGGACGGATATGGCCGGACCTAATGCCCCCAAGTCTCCCGATGAAGGTGCAGAGACACCTGTATATCTGGCTCTGCTGCCCGAGTCCACTGAGTCACCATACGGAGAGCTGGTGATTGAAAAGAAAGTGACTGCATGGTAGAACCCAAATCTGACCACTGGGATCTCATCCCATGTAAGCCTTAAAATATGATGTTTAGAGAAGCTTTATATGTATTTGTCCTGTTTCAAAAAATGGGGGATGTTAATTAATATGTTAATTAAAATCGAAAGATAGATTGTATGGAAATGGATCCCACTGACCCCTGCATACCTCCATGACACTGTCTGTAAAGATTTTGTGTTTTGATAAAATTCCCGTAGATTTACCACGGGGCAGGTTACATTCACATGTACACATCCACACTGCTAACACATAAGTAATGCTGCCCGTTATTTCCTGAGAGCAGATTCCTATTTTTGCGTTGCATGAAAACACTGTTTTGCATTGAGCTATGCTGTAGACCAGGCACCCCTAACCTGTAGCTCAGGAGCCACATGTGGCTCATGGACCCCTGCTATATGGCTCACTGGCTGTTTTGAAGTTGATAGAGTCAGGCAAGTGGAAAGGGTGCTGGCTTACCCTCTATTAGAGGCCGATTCATTAATAGCGCCAGGTAGCGGCAGATGAGCGCCAGTAGCGTGATTTTCACAGCGCCCGCTAGTATTCGCTGTGCTTGGCCGTTGTTCGCTTGTTGACAGCGACTCAGTCGGTGTGCGGTAATGTTGAATACGGGGTTAGGATTTGCTGTTTCACAGGTTCCGCGCTGTATGGGTGCGCCTGACAGCGAATGGCCAGAGCGAACGGCTCCCAGCATATTCATTAACAAATCACGCTCAAAAAATTCTCGCGCTGTGAAATGCTTTTTTAAACCCCAGAGCGCTGGCGGCGATGGCTTAAAAGTAGTTTTTAACCCCCAAACAACCATATTTTTTGATTAAAAAATTAAACAAGTTTTTCTAAACATTTTGTAATATGAATACATTAATATCAGACCTGTAATATCAATTCTGCACAAATTTTTTTTTTTTTTTTTACCTTAAAAAAATATCTAACATTGCCGTAGTGGTCACAGAATTTTTGACAGTTAAAAAAAAAAAAAAAAAAAACAGTCATATCAATTATGAATATTTAAAGATTGCTCCATTGAAATGCATTGGAGAGCGCCAGGTAGCGAGAGGTCATACCTGGCGCTGTGATGGGATTAGCAGCGGCGCTGTTCGTTGCAGTCCGCTACATGATGAATCCCGCGCTAGCTGACGCTCTCACCGGCGCTAGCCTCATTTAGCGTGATAAATGCGTGATTGTGTCCGCCGCCTGGCGTTCTGGAGTCGGTAGCCGCCAATAACTGGCGCTACCTGGCGCTAGTGAGACACTACCTGGCGCTATCCCTTGATAAATAAGGCCCTTAATGTCCCAGCCTCAAAAAATGGAGAACAGAAGATTCGAAAACGGCTAAGCTGACGCTTTTCTCAACTTACCCGACCCTGCCATTTTATTTATTTGGGGGTTGAGGGATTCGCCTTGGGGGAGCGAGTGTTTTATAGGGCAGATGTTTTATATAGAGTGTGCTTATTCATGTGAGAGAATTTTACAATTTAAAGTGGACCAACACTCAGCGTGATCGGCCCGGGAATACCGATCCGATCCCTCCCCACGGGGCATTCAAAATCGGGATGCCCCGCTGTGTGAAACCCCCCCAGGACGCCAACTGCACTTACCTGATTGCCGGTCCAACGGGGCATGCGTGGGTCACGGCCACATCTCGTGCTTTTCTCTAGCAGGGCGCTTGCCCGCGCCGGCCATTTGTGCATGGGAATGGAAGTGCAAGATGTGACCGCCAGCGTGCTCGGAGCCGCTGTGGTAAGGCGCGCTGTAGGAGCGGGGTGAGGTGAGTTTTTACTTGCGATCTGGGGGGTTTCACTTAGCGGGGCACCCCCGATCGGGGTGTCCCGGGGAAATGGACCAAGACCCAGGATAGTCAAAATCCTGGGTGTTGGTCCACTTTAAAGTTATTCCTCATATACGCACAAGGGCCTCGATTCAGTTGAACAAAACCCTTTAAAGCGGACGCACAGTGAGGGTGTTGGTATCCGCTGGCGTGCTGCTTTATGACAGTCTGGGGGGCATCTGAAATGCTGGACCCCCCTTGCACATAACCCCCCCAGGCTGCCCATAAACCTAACCTTAACCTCGCTCCCCCCGCAGGGAATCCAGTGCAGGGCCACCAATCGCGACTCTGTCTGGTAAGGGGTCATTAAGACACAGGGCAGAAGGGGCCACCTAGTCATCTGCAGCAAGTGGGTGACTTGCCATTACCCCCACACACCCCTTTCCCTGCATCTCCAAACCTCAAGGAGGAGGAAGAGCCTACGGCCCATATGGGCTATGCGGGCTGGTAGCCTTTTTACTACAGTGTGAAAAGTTCCCTACTGTTCTTGGGAGTAAAAAGTGCCCATGGTTTCCATTGTCTTTCTCGTTGGTGATTCAGCAACAATGACATTCTCATGCTTTTCTCAACTAAAGTGATTTTTTTAGTACAAACATTTTTTTTTCAACTCTTTCTGAATCGAGAAATATGACATTTGTGCACCAAACTCTTTGTTTTGAATGTGACTCACGACCATCTCTGAGTGACCATCTTTAAAGTGGACCAACACCCAGGATTTTGACTATCCTGGGTCTTGGTCCACTTCGGTGGGGCACCCCCGATCGGGGTGCCCCGCTGTGTGAAACCCCCCCGAACCCCACGAAAAACTCACCTCTCCCCACTCCCAGCGCCGACGGATTTGACAATCCTGGGTTTTGTTCCTTGCCCGGGGCACCCCGATCAGGGATGCCCTCCTGTGTGAAACTCCCCAGGTCGCCCCATCTCACTCACCCTTTCCCAGTCCTAGGGCGCTTGCACAGCCCTCTCGTTTAATCGGCACGCTTGGATCTGCTACCACCCCTTCGTCTAATAGCTTGTCTAATGGGAGCGGATCCAAGCACCCTGGCGCTCGCACTCCCCTCTAACAGGGAGCGTGCCCAGGCCGCCATTTACAAATGCTGCCCTGCTAGAGGGATAGCGGGGATGCAGCTCGCTCATGTGCCGTTGGACCGGGAGAGATGGTGAGTTTCCGGGCTACCCTGGGGGGTTTCACACCGATTCTGGATGCCCTGGGGAGAGGGATTCCAGCGGCCCTGATATATCTAGATTTTAGATATATTTGGTCCACACAAGGGTTTCTGAATGAAGCTGTTGACTTAGATCCAGACCATTTTCTGTAGCCCAGTCCCTGGATTCTGTTTATCCATGACCACCTTTTTAGCACTGAAAGGTGGACCTATACAAAGAAGCAAGGAAAAGACAAAAGAAACAGGGAGCAGCGATCCTCTACTGCACACACAAGCATTGGTGTGTCCCACGCAGTCTGATGGTAGCAGGAAGTGCAAGACCAAGCATGGAGATCGCAGGGGCCACGGAGGAGCCTCATGCTTACAACGGATCTCGTTTGGTGCCTGTTATAGATCCTAAAGGACCTGCTCTTGGTAAGTAGGGGATCATTGGTCATTTGCAACCCTTCACTCTTTTTTAAGCTTCTCTAGCTACTGGACTTACTGAAAACTGTGCTGCATAAACATTGAGCCTTATCCACTCCAAAATCAGGAGGATCGGATTTAGCTGATGAGCAATTCTAGGGGAAAGTTTATTTGGGTTTCCAACTGTTCTATTCTTTTTGCACAGACAGACTTGGAACCACAGACTATAGTTATTTCTCCCATGTTTGACCCTTACTCTTAATTTGTGAAACAGAAATAAAAAAGATTATGACCATTAATGTTGGAATGGACCTTTATTTAATATCAGGGGTCTCTAGGGGTTACCAGCAGGGCCGGATTCAGCAGCCAGCAAGGCCAGGGGGGCCACTGACAGGGCCGGCTTTTGGGGCGTGCGACGACGCTTGACCAGCAGTGGACTGGGAGGGCACTGCCACAGCTGGTGCCCACATCTCCTCGAATGGCAGGGTTCCACACAATGGGGCATCTCAATTTAGGTTCCAGGGGGGGAAGTGCTGGGTTTTGCTTTGCTTTTAAGTTGTCCACCCCAGCTGATTTCCTATCCCTGGAGCATCCAAATCTGTCATACCCTACTGTATGAAACCTTCTGGCTATGCAAGCAATTCCACCCCTGAGTTTTGGTCCGCTTTACAGGGATATCTCAATTTGGGATGCCCCTGTTTGTATAAGAACCCCCCTGGTTTGGCCGTTAACTCAAACTGGGGATCCCACAGTGCATTCACCAGTTCCAGGAAAGTAATGAACAAAGGGGGGGAGGGGGTCTCAGACAGGGGCATCCAAAATCAGGAGAATCTAGATTCCTTTAGACTCCGAGGTCAGGTTTAAAGGGGTTTGGTGCGTTTCAAAGTAGACCAAACCTTATTTGGTCCAAATAGCATGATCCTTAGGGGGCATCCAGATTTGGGACGTCTTTCGGTGATGTGACGCGACTCTTCACCACAAAGGGGCCCACTGAGACCATGCCGCCCGAGGGACCACATAAACCTGGAGCCAGATTTCTTGCCCTTTCCACTTGTATTGCTCTTTTTCTGCTGCCCTCAAAGTGGACCCCTCACCAGGATTTTAAGTGTCCTGGTGAAAGGTCCTGGCCCCTGGGACATCCCGAATTGAGATGCCCTGCTGTGTGAAACCCCCCCAGTTCACCCACTACACTCACCTTTCCACCATTCTCACGGCGCATGCGTGGGCGCTCGTCCAATCAGCGTTTTATGCTGTGTGTACTAATGTTTTGAATGGCGTGGTAGCATAGGGAACACCGGCATCCATATGTCCGGCTCCCCTGTGGAGTGGGCACTCCCAGCTGCAGGAATGGATTCACTTACGGACCACAATCGCTGTGAGGGACCCAGGAAAAGTAAGGGGGCTTGGGGCTGACCTGGAGGGGGGGGGCTCACACAGAATCAGGATGCCCCAGGGCACCTAGCCGGCCAGCCCTGGAGTCTTTTAGTCTCCAGCATCATCGGTGATAGGTCCACTTTAAAAAGGACCAACAGCTTTGCACAGTTGGGGAAACTTCCCAAAACTTCCTTGCCCCATCTGCACACATGATACTAAATCATTGTCAGCACTTACATTTGCTCCTGTACCCAGTCAAAGCTGAAACGTTGCTTCACTGATTTTCTCATTCCCGCATTTAGGAGCTTCCTTTCCCAGCATCCCAGCCGTGCTACTGCCTGACATAACCCACAATGCACAGCGACAGGAAGCCCAGAGGTGATTCATCTTTGCTGGCAGTCTGCAGCTTCATTGGACACCATTTTGGTTGTAAAATGGACCACAGCAGGAACTACCAAAAAAAGGTGAATGAATTTTTAGGTGCAGCAATCTGGATTACTCTAGGGAGGGATGAATATGAGCACTGCTTCTTCTAAGGGCATTTGTCCAATTTAAATAGGCTTTTGGCCCATTGGGAATGTTACCTGGGAATGTTTCATAGGGGGCATCCCGCAGTGGAAATCACTACATAAACCCCTGGATTGTGTGACATACTCTCCTTCTTCTGTGTTTCCAAGACAACTATTAACAGCAGATGGCGCTGTTGCCAAACATGATTTCCATAGAAACCCAGAAGGTATGTTACACTACTTTTCAGCATTAAACCGGACCTTCAGCATCATTTAATGAAAAGCCCAAACCTTTAAAAAACAATTCCCCAGCATCTAAAAATATTTAGAGATTTTAATTGCTTATTTATTATTCTTTCCCCGACTGGGCTGCAACTCTGTTCAGGATACGGGTGCCGCCATCTTGCCTCACATACTGAGGAAAGGAGGGGGGGGAACTGCAGGGGGCGGGGTTATAGCTGAGCTTTGCTCAGACAGAGCAGAGCTGGGGGCAGGAAAAGCAATCCCAGAATGCAGAGCGACACAGTCAGAAGACCTTCCTGTCTGCAGACAGCCTGAGACTCCATGGGCCGCCATCTTGGATGTTTAATGACTCAGAAAATGCAGTAGGTGCAGGTAGGATGATTTTTTAATGTGGGCAGTCTGTAAGTACAGGGTGGGGGAAACATATAAGATCGATACATATTTAGGGTGAAGGTCCAGTTTAAATCCGGATCCCCCCCCCCCTTTAAAATATTCTCATTGGACCTATAGTCTATTTAAAATTTTGGTGTTAACCCTTTAAAGTGGACCAACACCCTGTTTATAGTCAATGGCAAATGCTTGACCCCAACCCCCCGCCCGTAAACCTTACCTTAACTGCGCTCCCCTCGCAGGGGAATCCAGCACCGGGCCACCAATCGCAATGCTGTCTGGTAAGGGGTCCTGGAGACACAGGGCAGGAGGGGTCGACAAGTCATCTGTAGCAAGTGGGTGATTTGCCATTACCCCCCCTGTAAACTATTAATACCAATATCTCCTTGCCTGGCTCCCAATATACTGTAAACAATTATACTCCTAATTGGCTCGTCCAAAATAGGTAAGCAATTTAATCTTCTAAACAATGTAATAACTAAAATATTAATAATATATATATATATATATCCTGCCTGGCTCGACTAAAATAGGCAAATAAATATTATTAATAACTGGCCAATGATAACGCAATGGATACACGCAAAATACTGTAGGATCTTTAGACATCCGGTAAATTCGAAGGACACTGAGACAATTGGTAAATATAAAGATATATTGTTGGTAAAATAACAATGCAATCCAATCTGACTAAACAACAAAATACAACACGCTATGATCAGAGTTATATGATCGGCATACACATATACAATGATTAAAGCGGTCCTTGACTCTGAATAAGAGTCTATCATGAATGTTTCCCACTCCCTGTACATACAGATTGCTCACATTAAAAATCATCCTACCTGCATCTACTGTATGTTATGAGCCTTTAAACATCCAAGATGGCGACTCAGAGAGCATCAGGCAGCCTGCAAACAGGAAGTGTCTTCTGACTATGTTGCCCTGCCTTCTGGGATTGACGTCCTTTTCCTGACCCCAGCTCTGCTCTGTATGTGCAAAACAAAGCTATAACCCGCCCCGCTGTAATTTATCCTGCTCTCCTCTCCTCAGTATGTGATGCTTCTCAGTCAAGATGGTAGTACCCGTATCCTAGAGTCCTGAACAGAGTTGCAGCCCGGTGGGAGAAAGAATGATAAGTACGTGGCTAAAAACGTAAAATATATTAATTTTAGATGCTGGGGAATAGTTTTTTTAAGGTTTTGTGCTTTTCATTAAATCATGCAAGGTCCGGTTTAAGGCAACATTAAAGTGGACCAACACCCAGGGGGGATCGATCATATCCCTCCCCGCAGGGCATCCGAAATCGGCATGTCCCGCGGGGTGAAACCCCCAGGAAGCCCAGAAACCTTACCTTAACCCCGTACCAACGGCGCATGCGCGTGCTGCGGCTGCGTCTCGCGCTTCCCTCTAGCAGGGCGCGCACCTGCGCTGGCCGCTTGTGAATGTCCGTCGCGGGCGCGCTCCCTGTAAGAGGGACGCGTGAGACGCTGCCTTCAGCGCTCAGAGCCGCTGTGGTTGGACGCCGCTTGTACGTGCATACCACAGCGGCTCTGAGCGCTCTGATTGGACGAGCGCCCGCGTAGGAGCGTGGTGAGGTGAGTGTTTCCGGGCGTTCTGGGGGGTTTCACACAGCGGGGCACCCCGAACGGGACCAAAACTCAGGATAGTCAAAATCCTGGGTGTTGGTCCACTTTAAGAGCCTTACCTGACCAGCAACTCATACAATTACCCTCCTGACCCTGAGAGGGATTTTGGTCTGCATGAATGATCTGACTGGTCAAATGCAATTGATTATACATACAAAAATAGACCAAAACATTACACAATATTTTAACAATATTAATTTTCCATAAAGGCCATTTATTTACACCCCCACCCCTTTCCTTGCATCTCCAAACCCCAGGGGTGAGGAAGAGCCCGCAGCCCATATAGGCTATACGGGCTGGTAGCCTTCAGGGCCAGCCTCTCAGCCTACGCGTCCTGTTCTACCAGCCCCTTTAGCTGGTGACTGGGTTGGGTTTGCTGAAAAGGTGTTTTTTTTTTTTAATTCTTAAGGGTTTAACACTTGATGGTGTGCATAGTACTTGCTCCTGGACAGAAACGAGTACAACCGATACATATTTGGTACCGTTGCAATCAGGAGGAATTGGGCTTTTTACAATATGATTTTCTTGAGAAAAAATAAAATATTCCAGGCACTCCTAGAGAAGGACTGGGGGATGGGGGGTGCTAGCGGGGCATGGGGGGAGGTGGCTGGAGACAGAGGGATGTAACTGGTCGCTCTCAAGTTTGGGACTGGAACGTGGTGCTCCGGGATCCCCGGTATCTTTCCTTTTTTGTTTTTCTTTTTTCTTCTACTTTTTCTTCTCTTCCTTCTGCTTCTTTAGTTCCCTTCTTTTTCCTCTTTTTGAGAGGGGCAGTTGGGCCGGACGCTGCAGTGCAGACTTCAGTGAGTGGTCTAATGGAGCAGCACAAGGTAAACAAGTGAATCAGAGGATTAATGTGTGGCCTGGATGGTCCGTATCACCTCGGGCGGCGTCACGGTGGATAGGAGATTTGGACACATGTGTAGCCGGTGGACAAAATTCAGCCATTATCTTTGTGGTCTTTTAATGTAATGGTTCATATCTGTCCTGCAGTTGCACTACATCACCACAAGATGGCACTGTTGGATAAGAAATGGATTATGACATTACAGGTCTACCAAACCTAAAACCTAACCACATAGGAGTACAGCTGAGCTGCCATTGGCTAAGGTGAGTAGAAATTAGAATAGGTTCTAGAAGCCAGTAGAGGGAGTCTATATAAGGAGAGTTACCTCAGAATGTTCTACAAGATGTAGTCCTCTATTGTAGTAACCGGGAGTGAGGAAGGTACCAGCAGGGTCAACTGGGAGCAGTGGCAGAGAGTAAGAGAGGGAGCAGAGGAGCCACATTCATACCTAACAAGTGACCACAGGAGAAGGTGAACCATTCCACCCAAGATGCTGATGGAGGAAGCTTAAAGTGGACCAACACCCACGGGTGATCGGCCCGGGAATCTATAAGATTCCCGGGCCGATCACCCCCCACCCCGCGGGACATCCGAGATCGGGATGTCCCGCGGGGTGTAACCCCCCCAAAACCCCCGAAAAACCCTACCTGATCTTCAAAAGGGACGCGCGGGAGGCGGCGGCAGCCGCTTAGACGTCCTTGTACGTTGGCGCTGGGAGCGCGGAGAGGTGAGTTTTTCGGGGGGTTGGGGGGGGTTTCACACAGCGGGGCACCCCGATCGGGGGTGCCCCATCGAAGTGGACCAAGACCCAGGATAGTCAAAATCCTGGGTGTTGGTCCACTTTAAGGCCGCAATATTCTGCTAGGGGATCAGGATGAGTGACCACCATCTGTTGGAGTACATTTAGATGTAATGCTGTGCTATGGAAGCTGTTAAGGAAACTGTTGTGGAAAGACTGTATGACCTGCTGTGAAGCCTAAAGTGTACCTGAAGTCAGTGCCCTTTTCATAAAGTCGGTTCATTGGAGTTTTTGGAAGTAAGCCTACTTCAGGAGGTCCCTCAAGAACCCACTCCCCATACATCCTGAGGAGCTAAACCCCTCAGGGACCCGTATGCTACAATTGGCGCCCAACGTGGGGCTTGAAGTGGTGACACCTGTGGGAGGGCTAGCCAGGATCCCAGCTAGTGACTGTGAAAGCTTTGGAAAATGTTCCCCTGGTGAAGAGAAGTTTTGCTATGAAAAACGCATGATGTGTGTGAGACTGTGCTTAAACTGGCTTGCAAAGGCCTGTGGATCTAGTTATGCTTTATTGGAAGTCTTGAAGTCTGCTTGTCTGTGGAAACAAAGGATCACTTTAAGGAACTGAATCTTGCTGCATTTATTTGGACTGTGCTTAGTTGTCATCGGTGCCAAAGATCAGCTTGGTCACAGAAAGTTGCCTTGAACTGTTTTTGCTGCAGAAAGTGTTGTGAGACACCTGAGAAAGAGTTTTTGGAGATGCCGCCCCGCATGGAGAATCGCTAAGTGTCAGTAATTCAAAGTGCACAGTTCGTTCCTGTGTGGCCGAGGAAGGGTTAACTGTGCCCTCACTCTCCTGACAGTGGGAACGCCCCCAGCCCTTTTCGCCCCGAAACAGCAAAAGCGCGCGAAGAGCAGGGAACGCTGGGGCAGGAAGCAGTGCCTTGTGGGAAGGAGGCGGAGCTAAGCGCCATTTCGAGAGACAACATGCACAGAACAGCCGCTCGTGCCCCTAGCAGTGATGCTGAGGAGTCTCCAACACCCTGGGAGACTATCATCACGCATTACCGCCACAAGCGCCGTGATGAGCTGGAGGAGTCAGCGCAGCTGCGAGGCAGCCGCAGAAGCAGGAGAAGAGTAATCAGCTCTGTTGGAGGAACTGGCCCAACTTCTGCAGGGGCAAAAGACTCGTCTGGAGTTGTTCACCTAGTTGACACCAGACTCAGATTTGTGACTGCGGGACCCCTTGCTGAGTGTGTGTGGGGGGGAAGAACTGACCATGCAGCATGTGTGTCCGGACTGTTCTAAAGTGGCTGTGGGACGCAGAGCCCCCCGACGCATGTGCCGATTGCGGTTGGGAACTGTTCCACGCCAGAAGCGCCATGGGGAAAGGAAGAAATCTTTGTTACAACCCCTTAACTGGAGTAACTTGGGAGGAGTGCCCACCCCATCGCCCACCGTTTCACCCATCAGCTGTTAAGGCGATCGCTGCAGTCATCCCTGAGGCGGTCACCCCTAGTAAAATTACTATGGACATGCTGACAGAAGCTCTGCGAGCAGTGCAGGAGGAAATGAACTTGAAGTCTAGTGTTCCGTTCATGACTGCGAAGGCTGTGAAAAATGTTACGCCCGCTGTTTCAGCATTTTTAGGCCCAGATACATAGACTGTGTCAGAGGAAGCAGGCGCGCCGAGCCCTAGCAATGGAAGCGCAGCCGTGCTCAGACCGCTACCTACAGTGAACCAGGTGCGCATCAGCGAGAATGCCGTGCCGAGCCTTACCACTAGGGGCGCAAACAAGCTGAAACCAGCTCCCGTCGTGAGTCCAGTCCGCATAGAGGCAGAAAAACCTTCAAAAAATTTACTGGTTGACCAAACGGGCCAGCCGTCCCCATGTAAGACCGGGGAGAGGCAACATCAAAGAACTTCCTGAATTTGCCCGCTGGCAGCGCATTGTGCAAAAACGCTGCGCCCGTGAGCTAAAGTTGGAGTACCCGTACCTATGTAAGACAGGAATAGAATTTGTTGAGACTCAGCGAGGTCAGTGGATTGAAGAAGCCATAAAGGAGTACTTGCTGATACCAGAAGAGATGGACATTAAGGAGTTGCCCCCAGCCAGCAGATCAACACTGTAATTCCGGACGGTCAAGCCATCAAGCTGCCTGATCCCGACTACTACGGTGCTTGAAAGTTAAAGAGGACTCCCAGGAGTATTAACTCCATACTGCCTGGTGGAGCCAAGAGTTGAACTGAGAGTCAGTTTAGTTTACACTTGTGTTGAGATTGCACTAAAATGTTTGCCTAACCTGCTTTAATTTTCTGTCTGGAACAATGACAAGAAATTGAACTGATTGCTTAACCTGATTTTATTTTCTGTCTGGAAAAATGACAAGAGATTGATCTGGTTTAAGTGTGTTGAATAAAGAGAGAGTTTGGTGTTTAACCAGTTTTGACCTTCCAGGAAGAAGAAGAGAAGGAACCGCAGTGTTGAAGGTTAATGTTAATTGTTGAGTGAATGCTCTAAAAGAAAAAAAGGTTCCTTCATGCAGACCTAAACTACCTCACAATGGAATCTCTTAACTGAAGATGTCCATGCTATGGATGGCCTGGTTGTTCTCCATCATATGCTTTCTAGCAGGAGACCTCCAACCCAGAAATAGTTCGAGGGAAGGGTCCAGTGAGAAAAATGTTTTTGTTTAACCTGATGTAATTTTCTGTCTGGAACAATGACAAGAGATTAAACCTGTCGCTTAACCTGATTCTATTTTCTGTCTGGAACAATGACAAGAGGTGGATCTGTGTTTAAGTGTGTTGAAGATGGGTTCACAGAGAGAACCAAAATTGGAAGTGGTGAATTGGGTTAGGGTAATTGACTAGCCCTATGCAACTTAATTGGGCTAGGGTGGCTCGGGTCTTTCCCTAAAAAGTAGCTTATGCGTACGCTATGGCACCTTAACCAGGACCAGTAGACACGCATTGAAGCTCAAGCTAAGAGTGTTTTTTACCCAGCTAGCACTTAAATGGCCGTGGGAACAGACCATCTCCTAGTTTGTGTGAGGACCACAAGTGTAGAGGCACTGTGTTTTTAACAACCACAATGTGGGTACAACACAGGTGCATAGTTTAAAGTTTAATGGTGAATTAATTGTGTGATGATATAACTCTGAAAGAGCCATGCTACACACAATCACAGTGGAGTGTGCAACTATCTTCATTGCCATAGCTATGGAACTTGATGTGCACATGTCCTAAAGTGGAAGTTGGTGGTGGGCCCTCATTTCCATAGAAACAGGGACACGCATGCAACGTTCCAAAGGTACCAGGGAGATTTCACGGAATACCCCATAAACTTAACTGGTATGGGAGTTCATAGTGTCTCGCCTGAGGAAGAAGCTGAAGCAGAGAAATGTGATAAAGGAGTCTGAGTGATGTATACACCAGATCCAAAGGTTCTAGATCAAGGATGAGATCCCAAAAATGTTGATAACATATGATGCAAATAGTAAATAACATGATTATGTTTAAGAGATGGTGGTCTCAAGGTAAAACCCTGGCTACTTAGCCCCATAGTCACAAATACTATTCTGTATCCTAAAGCAGTGAATACTGTGGTACTTAGTACATACCGCTGGAACTCGGTGAGTACTAGAGTCGTCAAGAGTGGAAAGGTAAGAGACAGAGATTCAGAGGTTCAGGGAATGTAAATAGTTGAACACCTAAACCCAGGAACTGGTAAGTAGCTTTAAAAGACGGGGGTTAGTGTAGGAATTATTAAACTAGTGCACCCAACAACCATAAGACGCTGGAGATAACTAGGTTATAAGAGTTAAACTAATAGCCACCTACATATAGGCAAATGTAGGCCCCAAGTTAGTTAAACAAGGGAAGTAGGTTATATTAGAGGTTTAGAGTAGTGTAGAAAGGCTGTTGGATGTGTAGGAGGATGGAAGGGAATAGGTCAATATTGGAAGCCGAAAGTACCAAAGAGCAATGTAAATCCCGCTACGGTGATGAAGGGTGTTTGACAGAGGTACTCTCCCAGAAGTCTGAATATCGTCTACAACAAGGGTGAGATAGAACCTTGACATAGGTAAGGAACATAATGTCGAGGACAACATTTTTCTAAGGGGGGGGAGAGATGTAGCCGGCGGAAGGTATTCAGCCATTATCTTTGTGGTCTTTTAATGTAATGGTTCATATCTGTCCTGCAGTTGCACTACATCACCACAAGATGGCACTGTTGGATAAGAAATGGATTATGACATTACAGGTCTACCAAACCTAAAACCTAACCACATAGGAGTACAGCTGAGCTGCTATTGGCTATGGTGAGTAGAAATTAGAAAAGGTTCTAGAAGCCAGTAGAGGGAGTCTATATAAGGAGAGTTACCTCAGAATGAGTTAGTGTTCTACAAGATGTAGTCCTCTATTATAGTAACCGGGAGTGGGGAAGGTACCAGCAGGGTCAACTGGTAGCAGTCACAGAGAGTAAGAGAGGGAGCAGAGGAGCCACATTCATACCTAACAAGTGACCACAGGAGAAGGTGAACCATTCCACCCAAGAGGCTGATGGAGGAAGCTTAAGGCCGCAGTATTCTGCTATGGGATCAGGATGAGTGACCACCACCTGTTGGAGTACATCTGGATGTAATGCTGTGCTATGGAAGCTGCTAAGGAAACTGATTGGAAACACTGTATGACCTGCTGTGGAGCCTAAAGTGTACCTGAAGTCCTGGAAGTAAGCCTACATTAGGAGGTAACTCAAGCCCGTTAACAAAGAACCAACTCCCCATACACCCTGAGGAGCTAAACCCCTCAGGGACCCGTATGCTACACATGGCCTGAAGGAGGCTGGAAGTAAATGTCAGTTGCAGAGATGTTCGCCCTACATGCTATATGTTTTTTTTTAGTTTTTTTTTAATATATGCTGTATTTCTCTTTAACTGTGTATTGTAAAAAAAATCAATAAAGAAATATTGCAAAAAAAAAAATATTTCACCCCAAAAATTTCATGTTAAAGCCCAATAACAATAAATCTTTTCCCCTGTAAATCCCTACAAAAATCACAGTTAAACATATATAGTCCAAAATGATAGGCTGGCACTGAAAGGGTTTAAGCAGACCTCATCATGCAAATCAGTCAAAGAGTCCACGGTAATAGAGGGAAAACCGGAATGTAAGGTTGATCATGTCTGTGCGTCCATGCTGTTGCTGGGGTCAGATTGGCTTAGTAAAGCTGAATGGAGCGCTAGCCGCTGATTGGAGGGGAGTCCTGCATCCCAGATTGGGTCTTTAAATCTCCAGGGCCGGCCCAGCATGCTGTTGTGTCTCTTTTAGGTGACTGTGTTGTTGGTAGTTTTTTTTAAATATTTTTTGTCCCTCACTTTTAATTTTGCCCTCTTTGTCTAAAACTGGGCCTTTTATGCTTAAATTCAGTGTTTTCCTCTCCAAACATAACATCTTTCCTGGTTATAGGTCAATTTACCTGTGTGAGAAACCATCCGGATCGCCCACACAACTCACGTTTCCGCCGTTCCCACGCCACATGCGCGGGCTGTCGTCCAATCATCGCTTTTTGTCGTTCATACTAATGTTTTGGACAGAGCGTTGGCATAGCGAGTTAGAGTGGCCGTATTCCTGGTAGCTGAATGGGATGCCAGGGATGCAGACAGGATAACATTGCGGGGGGATTCACACCGTGAGGCATCCTGAATCAGGATCCCCAGGGGCACTTAGTTGGCTGGCCCTGGAGTCTTTTATGTCCACTTTAATCACAAATGCTCTGTTTTGCTCCTATCCATCCATAAATCATTGTTCCGATAGCCTTCTGGACTTTTCCAGGTTATTTTCCACAAACTGCACTTAGGCAACAATGTTCTTTTTGGAGAGCAGTGATTTTCTTCTTGGTTGTTCCTGTAATGTTGAAAAGTTAATGGGCTTATCCACCACCACTGTTAAGGCGTTAATAACTTAGTTTAAGGATTAATAGGTAGTTTAGGTGGGAAATGTACACAAATTGTCATTTAATTTTATTTGTAGGTGCAGTTACATATTCATCCCACTAGATGGCATAGGATAAGAAATTAACAGTTTCTTTCAATTCCAAGTGTGAGCATAGGGACAGTTTTAATTTCAGATATGGGCCTTTAGACAGGGTTAGTTTAATTCCAAATCTGGGTATTCAGATAGGGAAAGCTCACCCCTCACTGACTGGTTCCTGAGTCCTATAAAAGGAGAACTCAAGGAGTGCCTTGTCTGGTCTTGTGTCAAGGAGTCAAGCATGGATGCTGACGAGGCCAGTGCCCGAGGGAAGAAGCACTGGCCGGTACCGCTGCGGGAACACCACTGAAGCATTGCCTACCTGAGGAGCCTTAGAGATCCACTAAGGAGGAGTACCTGTTGTGAATGGACATGAGCCAGGAGGTCTTCGGGGGCCAAATGGAGGAAGGCCCAGTGGATGGGTCTCTGAGTAGGGTGCACTGGGAAGCGACCAAGCAGCTGGAGGTGGGTACACTAGAAGATCCCTACACGCCGGGGACCCCTGCTGTTGTGTGGGGTCTCGATAACGAGGGGCCACCCCCCTGTTGAATTTGCTGTCGACTATGCTTGGTTTTGTTTCTGCACCATGGACCATCGTCACCTGCCTCAAGAGGCTGCCGGAGAGTTCAAGGACCTTAGTGAGTACCCAAACCCCCTGGGTCACAGAGACCCCTCCATGGACAGTGGGTGCAGTTTATTTCCAGCCACACACCGTCATATGTCTATCTTCATCCCTTATGGGGACATCCTGAAGTACTCGGATGTCCCCTCTACAGTGCAGTGAAATACTTTTTCAAGGCACAGTGCGCTACACACAGAACAGGGAAGGAGTGTAACAGGATGATTCCCTGGCCTCAGGTTTATTTAAGTAGAGGTCCAAAATATAATGATGCCAGTCTGCACTCCCATAAAACATCCATTTATTGTCAAAAATCATTAAAAGCAGCCCATCAGTGCAAATGCAGGGATAAAATCAAATGCATTTCGGGCGCGACCGCGTCCTTTTTCAAATGTCATATGCGGTCACGCCCGAAATGCGTTTGATTTTATCCCTACATTTGCACTGATGGGCTGATGACAATAAATGGATGTTTTATGGGAGTGCAGACCGGCATCATTATATTTTGGATCTATCATGCTTGTGGACTGACCAGGTTGGGCACCCGATTTCCTACTATCTGCTACAGCTAGAGAGTGAGTCTTTCCATTTATTTTTATTTAAGAAGAGACTCTAAAGTCAGGGAAAGCCCTGAGTGTAAGGAATAGAGAGAGCGCTACTGGGGACTGGGGACCTCCCTGCCAGGTA
This sequence comes from Gastrophryne carolinensis, assembly GCA_027917425.1. Taxonomy (NCBI): domain Eukaryota; kingdom Metazoa; phylum Chordata; class Amphibia; order Anura; family Microhylidae; genus Gastrophryne; species Gastrophryne carolinensis. The sequence goes on along the minus strand of CM051236.1, from coordinate 490,175,536 downwards.
AAGGTTAACAAATAGAGGGTTAGCAGTACAGTCCACCTCCTCATGCCGTTGGTCCCAGAAGCTATAGATGGAAAGGCTCAGGAAGTGCATTGGAGTCCTGTAATCAAGAAAAATGTAGCGTGCAGCCTGGACAGAGAACGCTTCACTAATCATATAGAGCCCGGTAAGCAAAGACCTGATGAAGGTGGACCCTTGGGGCGTTGGACCGGCAGGGAGCCGGTGAAGGGGACAGATCATTTGTGAACCTCCACAGAGCCTTGGCTGGCATCCTTGAGGTTGGACGTCACAGCAGGAAGTTGGGCCTGGGATTGGCCGGAGAGATACCCTGAGTTGGGTTGGGTCTGTGAGTGATCAAAGAAGTATCCTGGTTGGGGGTGGGCCTGTGTTTGGCTGGAGGACGACAAGAGCTAAGGACCACCTGTAGCTAGATAGGGGAGGAAGAGTGACACTAGTCTGGGTCCTTGGAATTGGGAGTTAATCAGAGATGCCTCCGGAGAACTGCTTGCTAGGGTTCCTTGGTTGACGTCAGATGCTGAAGCGCCCCCTTTAATCCAGACGGGCTGCCTGAGACCAGGATGCTGGTTCAGTACGTTTAGGGGCACCCTGTGGCATTTCCTGGGACCCTGGTGGGCCAATCTGAGCCTAGCATGATTCTTTTAAAATAAGCCAGTAATATTTTGCTTTAAAGTGAACCAAAACCCACAGAGATCCCCCCCCGGGACATCCAGAAACGGGATGCCCCGTTGTGTGGAAACCCCCCAAGGTTGCCCATAAACTCAGCTTCTTTCCCGGTCCAGAGGCGCATGCAGTGGCTGCATCTCCGCTATCCCTCTAGCAGGGCGTGTACCCACGCCAGGCATTTGTGAATGGCCATTGCAGGCACGCTCCCTGTTAGAGGGTAGCAGGGGATGTGGCCGGCAGCACGCTCGGATCAGCTCGTATTAGACGAGCTCTTGGACGGAGGGGCTCAAGCGGATCCAAGCGTGCTTATTGGACAAGCGGACGTGTATACGTCGGGACCGGGAAGAGGTGAGTTTGTTCGGGCAACCTGGGGGTTTCACATAGCAGGACACCCCCGATCAGGGTGCTCCGGGGGCAAGGACCAAAACCCAGGATAGTCAAAACCCTGGGTTTTGGTCTACTTTAACTGTAGGGTGGACCCCCAGAGTCTGTTCTACTGGTGGGCCCAAAGACACCCCAGTCCTACCTCTTGGTGTTCGCAGAGCATGAGCCCTCTTTTTCAGCCATTTTCCATGGGCAGTTATAGTTAAGGTTATAGTTGTACATTGTATAAATAAACCCTGTATTTCTTGTGTTCCTAATTTCTAACCCCTGTATCACTTCCTTGTATGTATATACATGTGTACTTGGCAAAATAAACTGATTATTGATACACTTACGAGGACCAGCAGTGTTCATTCTCAACAACAAAATCCACAACATGCCATTAACAGTGGCCTCCTGCCAAAGGGAGTTTTCCGTAAGTTATGGGAGGTATCGGTTTCCCTCCTGAGTCTGGCAGCAGTGTCAGTGTTGTGTCACAGCACACAGTGAGCAGCAGCATGTCAGCCACTAAAGTAGCCGTGGTCACTGGGGGCAATAAGGGCATTGGGCTGGCTATAGTGAGGGCCCTGTGTAAGCAGTTCCAAGGGGACGTCTACCTGACCGCCAGGAACGTGCAGTTGGGAGAAGAAGCCGTGCGGCTCCTGAAGGAGGAGGAAGACTTGTCCCCGCTCTTCCACCAGTTGGACATCAATGACCTGAACAGCATCCGGGCTCTGCGCGACTTCCTGAAGAATAAGTATGGTGGGGTGGACGTGCTGGTAAATAACGCCGGCATTGCCTTCAAAGGTGAGTCCTGCCGCGCTCGGACCCATCTATGGCTGTGATGCTGGTTGCAATTCTGGCACTACATGGTGGATAAAGCGTGTCAGTATGTGGGGCTGTGGTCCAGATATTGCTGGGGATGGCCTGAAGGTGCAGGAAAGTTTTTCATTCTTCCACCGGCTAAACATTGAAGACTTCTGCACCCTTTGTAGTCATACCCCTGGTAGCAATGTTAGTTGTAAATATACTGTATGGTAGGGGCAGACTGGCCATAGGAAGACAATTCCCAGTGTGCCGCACTGCTTTGAGGCCAGTTGGGTTGCTGCTTTTAACACCAACATTCAATCCCTGCCCCCTTAGTCTCCCCCTGTACCCAGCCCTACTCTACCTACAAGCCAGGAAACCCCAGCCCACTTCGATATAGCGCCGGCATCATGGTTGAGGGCCTCAACTGGGACGTCTTGGGCCGGCCAGGGGCTGATTTTTGGCCCCGGCCACCACTGATAGGCATTCTGCGCATGGGGAGACCCCATACAATGCCCGGTTGGCCACTTGGCTTTGAGGTCAGTTGGGCTGCAGCTTTTAACACACACATTCAATCCCTGCCCCCTTAGTCTCCCCCTGTACCCAGCCCTACTGTACCCACAAGCTAGGGAACCCCAGCCCCCATTGATATTGCCCCGGGATCATAGTTGAGGGCCTCAACGGGGACGTCTTGGGTCGGCCAGGGTCTGATTTTTGGCCCCGGCCACTAATGATGGCCATTCTGCACATGGGGAGACCCTGGACAATGCCCGGTGGGCCACTCGGCTTTGGGGCCAGTTGAGCTATTGCTTTTAACACACACATTCAATCCCTGTCTCCTTAGTCTCCTTCTCAGCCCCACTGTACCCAGAAGCCAGAGAACCCCAGCCCCCAATGCTATAACCCCGGCATCATGGTTGGGGGCCCTCAGCAAGACGTCTCTGGCCGGCCAGGGGCTGGTAAAATCCGGTGCTGATTTTTGGGCCCAGTCCGACACTGCTGTATGGCTCTGAATGGGTTAACCCAGCCCCAAGGGCTTTTAAGGTACACAGGAGGGCAAACTGAGTAATTGCCCAGGGCCCTATACCTAAAGGGGCCCCCTGTCTGGCACACTTTTTAACATGTTATTATTTTTGGATAATTTAATTGAATTAATGTTGCTATGTGGCGGATGAGAGAGAAAGAGGGGTAATTATACAGTATAATTGCTGTTTGTGGTTGGTTAGAGGAGTGGACCTATTGAATTTAATGTTGCTGATTGGGAATGCTGTGCAGGTCTGGGCCCTGGCAAATATGGGCAGAAATGTTCCTGCAGCAACTGTCAACTGGTCAAAATGGGATTCGAGCCCCCCCCCCCTTTTTTAATTTTGCCCATGGCCATAGTTTGTCCAAAACCAACCCTGGTGATGGGGACACTTATAGGGCAGCGTGCAGATTGGACCAGCCACCTGGGGGAGTTCACGCAGCGGGGCATGGACCAAAACCCAGGATAGTCAAAATCCTGGGTTTTGGTCCACTTTAACTCGTCTGTAAAAATGCCCCATCACAGGTAAAGGTGATTTTTTCTTTTTAAGAAAAACTTAAACTGGACCTTCACCTTGAATAAGAGCATATATGTCTCCCCCACCCTGTACTTACAGATTGCCCACATTAATCAGGACCTTCACTCTGAATAAGAGCCTACCGTATCTTATATGTTCCCCACCCTGTACATACAGATTGCCCACATTAAAAATCATCCTACCTGCATCTATTGCATTTTCTGAGACTTTAAACATCCAAGATGGCGGCACATGTAGTCTCAGGCTGCCTCCAAACAGGAAGTGTCTGATTGTGCCGCTCTGCATTCTGGGATTGCTGAACTTTTCCTAACCCCGACACTTGTCTGTCTGTGCAAAGCACAGCTATATCCCCCCCTGCACTTTTGACCCCTCTCCTCTCCTCAGTATGTGATGCTACTGAGCTAAGATGGCGGCGCCCGTATCCTAGAGTGCTGAACAGAGTTGCAGCCCAGTGAGGGAAAGATTAAAACGTAAGTGACTACAAATGTTAAGTATTTTCATTTTAGATGCTGGGGAATAGTTTTTTAAGGATTTGGGCTTTTCATTAAATGATGCTGAAGGTCCGGCTTAAACAAATTTTTTTATTGCATTTTTGGTGTGTTAAAGTTTAAAAGCTCACCAAGATGTACATTTCCCGCTGCAAACCAAGAGAAGCCCGGAGGTCTAATGATCATATAGTAATGGGTGGGATAGTGACACCATAAAGTATTTATGAGATCGGGCAGCTCAGGACACGTCTGAAAGTTTGCTAGGACTGGAAGTTTGGCTGGAAGCCCGCATCCTGCCAGGAGGAAGCTGACAATCAAGTCAATCTGGAATTTCAACACTTCCATGCCTATAGTCTGTCACTGGTTTTTTTTTTAATATTCTTTATTTATTTAAGCATTTTTATATAAACAATACGACAAACAAATGTGGTACAAAAGACGGCAGGGAAAATCGGGGTAGGGGACAAGGGAAAAAATCAGGCCACATGCCAGCATCATACAATAATAACAACACAGAGCAGTAGTTCTTACACTCTATAGCCGCCACTTCATGGCTACTACTCAGAGCAACAATTAGACACTAGGTATGTTGGTAACTTCTTATATCGTTTAGGCTCCAGACCTGATCCACTCTCTTCTAGAGCAAAAGGACCCGGAGTTCTCCGTCCCCGCTCCCCAACACATGACAAAGAGGGGGGACACACAAGGGGGGGAGACAAGGGAAAAATGGGAAAGAAGGGGGGGGAAAGTCGGGAAAGAGGGGGCCGGGGGAGAGAAGGTAAGTGGAGGGCTATACAGCGCTCCCTGGCGGCGGGAAACTCCACCGAGGCGTATTCGTGAGCTCTTCCTGCGGGATCCGACTCCACCAAGGCTCCCTCCATCAGGGCAGCGCAAACCCATCACCGAGGACGGTCAGCCATACAGCACCCTGAACCCCTCCGATTTCCAATTGGACCCATCTTTTAGTCGCTCTGCAATTCTGCCACTCACAAACTCTTTGCAGGTGCGTGGCTACCCAGTACAACCTCACGTCCGGCAGTGCCATGCCGCCTGCCCACCTAGGTCTGTACAGTAGCTGGGACTTCAATCTCGCCCTTCTCCTGCCCCAGACAAAACCCAGTAAGGTACTGTTGAGTTCCCGGAAGAAACGCTGCGGGATGCAGGTCGGGAGAGCCTGGAACAGGAACAACAGCCTCGGGAGAATGGACATTTTAATAATGTTCACCCTGCCCATCCAGGAAAACGCCGGGCGGTCCCAGGACTCCAAGTCCGTCTTAATTTTCCGTGCCAAGGGCCAAATGTTTAGGTCCAGGGTCTTTGACAGCTGGCTGGGCAGGTGTGTGCCAAGGTATGGGATAGAGGATCTAGCCCACCGAAATGAGAATGACTGTTGAATGTTTCTTACCGTCTCACCAGTAAGTGAGACGTTCAGGGCTTCTGACTTGTCGAAATTTATTTTGAGGTAGGACAACCTCCCATAGATCTTGAATTCCTTCATCAGGACTGGAACCGACACTGTAGGATTTGCGACAAAAAAGAGTATGTCGTCTGCATAGGCGGCAACCTTGTGCGTGCCATCTGCCAAGTCCACCCCACGGATGTCGCGGTTACTTCTAACCCTGCAAAGGAACGGCTCCAGCGACAGGGCAAAGAGCAAGGGGGACAGCGGGCACCCCTGTCGGGTTCCATTCCGGATGAGCACCGGATTCGATTGTACGCCATTCACTCTGACTCTGGCCGATGGGGTGGTATACAAGGCCTCGACCAACAGCCTCATCTTATCTCCCAATCCTATATGTCGGAGGGTCTCCCGGAGGAAAGGCCAACTCACCCTATCGAAGGCCTTCTCCGCGTCTGTAGACAGGAGCATGGCAGGGGTGGAGGATGTCTTGGCCCCCGTGTATCACGTTAACAGCCCGCACCACGTTGTCCCTGGCTTCCCTACCCGACACGAAGCCCGTTTGATCAAGGTGCACTAACTGTGTCCCCACTGGGGCCAGTCTATTGGCCAGGATTTTCGCATATAGTTTGAGGTCCGTGTTGAGTAGGGAAATGGGTCTGTAGCTCTTGCAGGACATAGGGTCCTTGCCCGGTTTAGGTATTACTGAGAACCAGCCGGGGGTCTCCCGGTCCGTGATCGTGTTCCAAGCTCTCAGCAGCGTACTAAAGGATTTGTAATACTTGATGGTATACCCGTCCGGGCCCGGGGCCTTCCCCGTTGGCGTGTGTTTAATCGCCTCGGCCAGCTCCTCCAAGCTGATTGGATCCTCTAGCGTCTCAGCCACTTCCCGGGGCAGCACCGGCATCCCTGAACCCTCTATGTATGCCCTGACCCTCTCCGGGATCGCCCGCTCACCCCTCCCCCCGGCCAGATCATACAGCTTGGCATAATACGCCCGGAATGCTTCTGCAATATTTTTGGAGGTGTGTTGTTTCTGTTGTAAGCCATCCACGATCTCGGAAACATAATTCTGGGTGTACTGCTGCTTAAGGGCTCTTGCCAGGAGCGTGCCACTCTTGTTCCCGTGTTCATAGTACCTATGCCTGCATTTCTTGATCATGAGCTTTGTTTTCTGCCTGAGCAATGCATTAAGAGCCTCCCGCGCCTGTGTCAGCTCCCCAAGCATTTTTGCCGCCTCGGTTTGTTTGTGAGTCAGCTCTAAGCGCTTAACCTTTTCCGTAAGGTGCTCTATCTGCTTCAATCTGTCCCTCTTCAACCTAGATGCATAACTGATCAGGACCCCTCTAATGACGCTCTTGTGTGCCTCCCACAAAAGCAAAGGTGACACCTCTCCGTTATCGTTACTGCTAAAGTATGCCTCTAGCCCCTCTCGAACTGCCTGGATTACCACTTCGTCTTGCAGCAGGGACTCGTTGAGCCGCCATGTCAAAGGGGGTGGGGGCCTGTCCGCTAGGTTCAAATCGAGGGAGACTGGTGCATGGTCCGAAAAGGAGGTTGGAAGGATCCCACTGTTCGTTGTCAGGCACAGCAAGCTGTGCGAGACCCAGAAGTAGTTCAACCTGGTGTATGTCCCGTGCACCCTCGAGAAGAAGGAGTAGTCCCTTCCTGCTGGGTTCAACACCCTCCACGCATCCACCAGCTGCATGTCATGGAGCTTTTTCCTCAGAGTTCTCAATTCCAAGTGGGATACCGCTGACCTGCCCGCTGAAGAGTCCAACAGCGGTTCCATGGCCAGGTTAAAGTTGCCTGCCAGGACTATTTCACCCTCAGCGAACTCCGCTATCTTATTCAGTGAGCTTCTAAGGAACTGGACTTGTCCCTGGTTAGGGGCATATAAGGATATCAGGGTGTAGGTTTTTTGGCCAAGGAGACATTTCACCATGAGGAGCCGCCCAGAGTCATCTCCCCAGAAATCCCGGAGGGTGAATGGAACCCCACTCGCAATCATGATCGCCACGCCCTTCCGTTTGGCTTCCGCGGCGCAGCTGGTGAATACGTGTGGGAACCACCGGCTGCATAGTCGGGGGGCCTGAGACCTCTTAAAATGTGTCTCCTGTATAAAGGCTATTTTTGCTCTGAGTCTACGCAACTCCTGACCTAAAATCGCCCTCTTCTCAGGGGAGTTGAGGCCTTTCACATTCAAAGATATTAACTTCATTGTGGACATTTCTCAGCAACTACAGTGATATCACCAGTCAGCACTGCCTCCTCAGGGTCCCAACACCTCCCCCGGTGTTACAACGCGGGCGGCCGGGGTTGCGGGAAGGGGCCAGAGAGGAAGGAAGGGGGGGGCCAAGGGGTGGGATGGGGGGAGACTTAAACGTACGGGGGTACGAAGGGGAAGACCACAAACGAGTATGTAGGAACCAAACAACAATTAACAACAGACTACCAGTGTAGTCCACCGGAGGATGGCCTATAAGGGGCCTCCGGAACTGGTGCTACCTTGTACCCTACTCCACTCCTCCTCCTCCGAGTGGAGCTCGCCTGCGCTAGTATAGTCAGGCGCTGCGTTTCCCCGTCCGCGAGAGACGATTGTCAAACACAGAGGGGGGCACCAATAATCGTGGGGGGGGTGGAGGAACAGTACACGGAGCAGCAGTGAGGGAGCCGCACTATAACAACTAATTGCTAGTGTTGCAACCCAAGGCGTGGTTATTAAGGGGGAGTCATAAGTACGCAACATGCTGAAACACTACCCGCATCTGAGGGAAGGGAGCTGTAGCAACCCCGAGGGGGCCGGCGGCCAAGGCCCCAGGCCCGGCGCCACCCACCCCACCAGGGCCCAACCAACCCCTTCATGCACAATCAACGAGGCTCGGCGGATCAAGGGGACCCACCCATCCAGCCGCTAGCGTCCCCCCCCCATGACCGGGGGCCGGGACCTAGGAAGAGCACCCGACCGCCGGGGACGCATGGCATCCCCCGCTTGGATTCAGTGAGGGTGGCTAATCAGGACGAGGCCCCAAGAGGCCGCAGAGCTCGACATTTACCCAACATAGGCACAATAGGGTGAATATAGGACCGGGACCGAGAACGCCCGCCCTCCGGCCCCGCCAAGGCGGCCCAGAAAGCCAGCGCCCACGGGATCCGCCGCGTGGCCGAGCGCCACCAGATCCCAGGTGGCACCAAGCCGACCCCCCCCGCCGCCCGTACAACCGGAAGCACACTGTAAATCTCAGCTTGAGGGGGGCAGCGGGGAGAGACGGCGGGGCGCCACCCACACCTCACAAGATCACTAGCGGCGTCTTCTCAAACCTCTCTCGGCGCCTCGTAGAGCACCGCCCGGCCGCTGCGGAAGCTGTCTGTTGAACACCGCCAGGTTTGGTGCTGTCCAATCCGGGATGTCCACCGCGGCAGCCTCCAGAAAGCGGAACAAGTCTGGGAGCTGGTTCGGAGATCTGAGAATAAAGAGTTCCCCATTTCTTCGGACTATGAGCTGGAAGGGGTGACCCCAACGGTAAGAAGTGCCCTGCCTCTGGATGGTCTCCAGTAGCGGTCTCAGCAGTCTTCGCATAAGTAATGTTCTCCGCGAAAAATCCTGGAGGATAATAATCTGCGCTCCTTTGAACTGTATTGGGCCCCTTTCCCACGCCCTACGCAGCAAGTCCTCTTTAATTTTGAAGAAGTGGACTCTACAAATTACATCCCTTCCCTCGGTCTTCCAGAATCAGGGGGGCGGGGACCCAGGGCCCTATGCACACGGTCCAGCTCAATGTGATTTGATTCCGGCAGGTCCAGAAGTCCATTAAAGATGGAGACGACTGCTGTTTGGAGGTCCCTTGGCTCCACCGACTCCGGGACGCCCCGAAGACGGAGGTTGTTCCTGCGGCTGCGATTCTCCACGTCATCCTGGGCCAAGAAGAGCTCAGACAGGAGGCGATTGCTTCCCTCCCGCTGCTGCTCAAGTTCCGCCACTCGCGCCTCCAAAGATCTGTGAGAGGCTTCCGCAACGTCCATTCTCTGTGCGACCTCCGTTACTGTACCCTGAAGGGACACCAGCTCTCTCTTTATGGTGCCCTCCATTCTCGAGACATATCCATCGAAATCACCGCGGGATGGTAGACCCCTCAGGGCCTCAGTGATGTTGACTCTCACCGCCTCAGCTATGGTTCGGGACAGAAGATCAAGCGGAACAGCGGGGACGGCACCCGAAATAGCAGCAGATCCGCCGGCATCTCGTGCGAGATGCCCATTGGCACAGGGGGGTGTTGGACTTCCCCGCTCCTCCGCAGGGCTCCACTTAAGCATTGGCGAGACTGCCTCTCCCCTGGCCGGCAGGTCAAGTCCAGCGTCGGGGGACGTTAAACCCTCCAGGGGGTGCCCAGGGGGGAAGATCTCCCGGCCGCTCCACACCGGCTCAGGACTAACCGGGGGCGGCGGGGTGTATATCAAGCTGCCAGGGGATGGGGAGCGCTGTACGGCTCCATTTGGGGACCAGGCCCGGGGCTCCGACGAGGGGGATCAGGTCCATGCTCTGGGGAACAGGGCGGAGAGTCCGGGCTTGGGATGCCCCCCGGGCGCAGCCAGTCCGCATGCAGGGCGTCCCCCGCTGGTCCGCCAGCATTGGCAGGTTTTTGGCCGTCTTCTAGCTGCCGATCACTCCGCCCCCCTTGCTCTGTCGGGGCTCTCTCCTCTGCCCGCTGGCCATATGTTACGGGGGCCCCCTCCTCCCCGGGACCCGTGGAGGGCACTGCCAGGGGGGAACGAGGGCCAAGGCCCGCCAGAGGCCCAACGGGTGCCCCGCCAGTCCCGCCCGCCGCCCGGTGCACCTCCGCTGTGACGGTGCGGAGATGCCTTGCTGGGGTATGCGGCTCCACTGCCTCCTCACCTCCATGCGAGCGCGGAGGCTCGTCTCCTGCCCCCGCCGGTACTCCGGGGCTCCGCCGTCGGGACATGCCGCGTCCGGGATCAGCGCCACCTCCTCCGCCCTCCCCTGCTGGGGCCACGTGCGCCGCCATCTTGCGGGGGGCCGCCGCCTCCTGCCTTCCTCCCCGCGCCGCGAAGTATGCAGGGATCGGGCGCTCCTGACCCCTCCGCCGCTGTCTGCCTGCCTTCCCCTTCCTGGACATCAGGTAAGGGGGTTGTCAAATGATGCCTGGGAGTGATTTCTAATGAATGGCGTGCGGAGCTCCCTCGACCAGCTTCCTCACAGCGCCATAGCAAGCCACGCCCCCTCCTGTCACTGGTTTTAACGGGGGCATTGTGTGGGGACGTGATTGGTTGAGTTCCTTTTTACTCACTGGCAAAGACACCAAGAGGCTGATTCATTACAACGCCAGGTATCAGCAGATGAGTGTCTGTATAGTGGCGCTTAGAAGGACTGCTAGTAGACGCTCCTGTGTGTGTATCGGGCGCTGTAACAGAGCACCTCAGTTTCTGTAGTAACCTGGCTGGCATTAATGAATGAGATGTATGTTGGGCGCTCTAACACCAGTACAGCGCTGCAGGGAGCAAAAGGTAGCGCCAGCTCAGTGCGACTGACTCTCGGCGCTGCACCCCATACTTCAAACATCATATTCATATATCAAAAAAGGACACACACACAGCGTCGGCGCTCTGGATCTGGGCGTTGTAGCATTGTAGCATAGAGCACCAGACGCTGTGTGATGTTTTTGACGCTGTTTTTGAACACAAATCGAAAACACATGGAATGACATTGTTTTAACACTGTGACAATAACACCTTAGTGCCAGACCTGTAATGATAATTCTGCATAAAAATTTAAAAAATCCAAAAAGTTTTAGAAAATGACTTTTTTTTGGCCAGGAGAGGTCACACATTGATTTGAGAGAAAAAATAAATAAATAAAAAACAAAAAAGCGTGTTTAAACAGAAGAAAGGGAACTTCCATTGAAATGTATGGGAGAGCGACAGGTAGCAACAGGTAATACCTGGTGCTCTGGAAGCTAGAGCACAGCCGCTATATCATGAGCCGCCTGGAAGAATACATCGGATGCTACATGGCGCTGTTAAAGTCGCTGACCAGATTCGTTTTCTTAAATGTGGTTTTGCGTACATTGCCCGGCGTTCACCAGACACTGCCTGCAGCTACGAGGCGCTACCTGCCGCAATCCCTTGATGAATAACCCCCATAGTTTCCAGCCTTAAATGGACTCCTCCGCTGCTGATCCCCCCCACCTTCTGGTGTTGAGGTGCTTTTGGGCATTTAAAATAAAGGCTTCCTTTTCCATGCTGGCCATCCACTGGCTCACCGCGACATAACACTAACAACACCTTGCCGGTAGGGGGGCCTCACTGGTTTAGCAGACTTTAGGTTTAAAACAGATATTACAGCTGAGGTTCATACAGATGCATAACTCTGAGCACTGATGGTCTCTTCCCCTGAGCCTGGAGAACTAACGCCGTCCTGGATGATCCTTCCCTATGTTGGCATCTAGGGCTTGGCTTCCTCCTAAGCCCCAGGACAGCTGGTAGACTCATCATGTGGCTGCTTCGTAGCCAGGGAGAGGGGGTAGACGGGGGGCAAGTACCCTGAGCGGAAAGGGTTGGTGGGGGCTCAGGATTTTTTAAATAATACATTATTACGCCCCTGATTTTCCACCACCTGCTGCCATGTATTGCAGATCGGCACGCTGCTGTGATTGTATGCCTCTCAGGAGTCAACTCTTAGGAGTCAGACAGGAATCAAGTTTTAGGTTAGGTTAAAAAGCCCAGAGGCCTGTGGAGACTTGGAGAAGGGGGGACTGGAAGGGGGCAGCAGACCAAAATAAATCCTTCAGACCAAATGTTTATTTTGGATCACTGGTGCCCCAGCTCTGGAGGATCTTCTCCCTACATACATTGTGGATGGAAAGGTTCCTCTGGGGCTCTGGGTGTTTGGGTCTGTCTAGGGAATATGCTTTGGAATGTGTCAGGGGACAGATACACTTGGCACTCTGCAGATGCAGATTGGACCAGCGACCTGGGGGGTTTCACATAGCAGGGTACAGACCAAAACCCAGGATAGTCAGGATAGGTTTTGGTCCACTTTAACTCATTAGTTTAAAAATGATAGACTTCATCTGTAATAATGCCCCATCACAAGTAAACGTGATTTTTTTTTTCTTTTTAAGAAACAAACATTGCATTTTTTGGTGTGTTAAAGTGGACCAAAACCCAGGAATTTGACTATCCTGGGTTTTGCTCCACTCCCCTGGGGCACCCCGATTTGGGGATAGGATCTGCTGATGCTCTGCATATTAATCTTTGTGTCAGGGAACAGGATCTGCTGATGCTCTGCATATTAATGTTTGGGTCAGTGGACAGAAACTGCTAATGCTCTGCATATTAATGTTTGGGTTGGAAGACAGGGTCTGCTAATGCTCTGCCTTTTAATGTTTGTGAATCTTAATAATGTGAATAATAATAATAATACTTAGACAAAGTGCAATTTCTGGGGAAATTGTGTGAAGTGTTCTTGCCTCCACCAGTTCTCTACACCTGGAGTGTGCGAAGTAACTGGGTGGAGTGACTTGAGTAACTGTTGTGTGGTTGGAGGGGCTGGAGTAACTGTGGAAAGGTTTGACTGGGCAGAGTAACTATATGGATTGTTTGGAGTGAGTAAAGATAGTAGGCATTAAATGATGAAGTATTTCTATCTTGCTAAATGACTGGCTATGTCATTTGTCTAAGCTGTTTTCCATAACATGTTTTCATGGGGAGTTTTCCTGAGACTGCCTGTGTGGGCGGAGCAGCTGTAAAATGAACGTAACGAGCCAGGCTGCAGGTGTGTTCCTATGGCAACTCACTCTGAGGTAACCAGAGAATGCACTTTAAAACACATTTCTAATTCACTGGTGGTTGCCATATTCAAATGGCTGTAGCTTCAAAAGTATACATCCTACAGCAAAGAGCTTTATACAGTAAGAATCACAAGAGCCAGGCCTACAATGTGTTATATGTCTCTGAAATATTAAAAATGAAGGCACAGTCGCAGTTTAGAAATTGCCATTCAAATTTGTGGTGTCTAGAGTGGAGTTTCAATGAATGTCAATGGGAGGTGTGAGTTGCAAACAAAAGGTCATATTGTGAAAACTGTTAGGGCTATGGCTTAGCCTTGGACATTTTTAGTGGCAGCAGGGATAGCTGAACGTTTTGATATATGATTTGTGTAGGTGGAGCTTAAAAATGAGGGAGAGGTCGCAGTTTAGAAATCATGTCCTGATTTTTCACTTCACACTCATCTCCCACTCTAGTTTTGAACATTCCTCCCACTCATTCCTATGGGAAAATTGCGCCAGAAAAACGCCAATATTTCGGAAACCGTTTGGCGAAACATTCCACAAAGTAATAGCACGCCATTCGGGAACGATCCGCACATTTTGGTATATTATGGTCTATGTAGTGTAAAAACTGTGGGAGGAGTTACAGTGCAAAATATGGCTATAATAAGAATAAAAATAATATACGGTATATGAGAAAGAACAATAAGTGATCTTGCCATGCAAGAACACTTAATAATATTCTGAATCTTTTCCCCGGGTGCCAAGAAGCATAGCTATATTTCCATATTTTTTTGGTTTACTGATACCTCTGTTGTGATATATTTGATAAATGTATCAGATTGAAACTAAAGTCCTTATTCGTTTTTGTTTCCAGCTACTAATGAAACCCCATTTGCCACACAGGCTGAGGTCACTCTGAAGACCAACTTTTTTGCCACACGAGACATGTGCAATGAGCTCCTCCCCATCATGAAACCCAATGGTGAGTATATCTTCAGGAAGGAAGTATGGCCTACAGGGCCATCAAAAGCTTGGTGAAAGGGTTTTCCGATATGGGAGGTCTCACATCCTGGTCCTGCCACCAGGGACAAAGTGGAACCAGAACAAAGGAGGGGTGGCAGCCGCTCAGACCATTTTATAACTAACCTGGGAGGTGCATGTTAGCAGGGCAATTAGGATACAAAAGTCTTAAAGGAGCCACAGCACTCAACTCTGTTAGCTTGCAGACCAACCTAAAATCTGGTTAAAAACAGAGGATTTGGTCCACACACACCTGCAGAAGTAGCTGAAGCTGCACCACCAAGCGCCAAGGTGCCTCTGTGAGGTGCAGTCCTAACTCTAATCTCTGAGAGCCCCAATTGGAACATACAATACAATAGATACATTGAGAGCAGGCTTACCTGAGGTTGCCCTATAACCTCGAGTGCAGGCCATGGGGTGGAAGGGTCGAAGACCTCGCAGTACAGCTTAGACCCCACACCCCATGTGCTTGCATAATTCAGAACAAAGGAGGGGTGGCAGCTGCTCAGACCATTTTATAACTAACCAGGGAGGTGCACGTGAGCAGGGCAATTAGGATACAAAAGTCTTAAAGGAGCCACACTCAGCCCTGTTAGCTTGCAGACAACCTAAAATCTGTCTCTAAATCTGGGTAAAAACAGAGGACTTGGCCCACATACATCTGCAGAAGTAGCTGAAGCTGCACCACCAAGCACCAAAGTTGAACCAGACCCACACACCTTGGGGTAGGGAAACTGCTTTATTCAAATAAATGGACCTCACATGATATAAATAACAGCCAACAAAATGAAACCTTAACAACTTAGGGTAAGCCTATTTAACCGAAAGACCAACACACAGCATGTCAGGGAATAACACTGGCCATCAGCTGAAGAAGAATATTTGGCACAAACTATCGGGGTTGGGTTCAGGTTTATGTAGGGCCCTTGAGTAAGAGAGTTTTATTGGGTTCCTTTGCATTGTGTCAGTCACGTGCCTCTTTATGTCATGTCAACCTTTAGCTACCCAACCACTGATGGGTCCTCCTCAGCCACTGATCACCCTCCAGTCCTCGTTGTCTTCTCACTCTCTAGATCTTGCCACCTTCTCTGTTACCATCCTCTGGTCCTTGTTCCCTTCTCTAATAGCACCAATCACTCTCCAGTCTGATTTTTCCATTGAGACTGATCCTCCTCCATTCCTTCTTTGCTGTTACTGAAGGGTCCAACCTTGCTGCCATTAGTCCTCTGGTCCTCACCGCCCTCTATGCTGCTTCTGGGGGGTTCACAACTGCTGAGGACCTTCCCCTGTTCCTTGCTACCTTCTGAGCTTCTGACAATAACAGTCCTTTCCTCGCCACCTTCTCCATTGCTTCTGATCAATCTTTGATTGTGAAGAAAAGCCTTGAGCAGGTTTCCTGGTGGGTGGTGCCCACTGGAGAATCATCTTACCTGGGTATGCCCAGTGCTGGCACCAGCCCTGCAAACAAAATTACTGCTGTGTTACAGGAGACAGTTAAAGGTGGCGTCTGTGTTGAATGACTAAACACCTATTCAATCCATGATAATGACACATAAAATTATTATCCCTGTTTAGCCCACAGTCCATTCTGTCATTATCACAGATTGAATAGACTTGACTCATCACAAGGTCTGACATTAAACAGACTGTCTGGCCTGGTGTGAGAGTAATACAAATTCCACCCACTCTCTCCCCCCTCTCATTCTTATCAGCCCACCATTAATTGTCATAACCCCCTTGATTCTTATCTCACAGATTACAATTTTACGACTTTGCTATTTTTCACGTGTGTCAGTAGAAAAACAATTGTGACTCCTTTGTAGTTTTATGTATAAATGTATAAATGTGTGTCTAAGTTACAGATCTGTATTATGCCTGAAGAAGAAGCTTGATTTGCTTTGAAAGCTTGCATTTTCAATCTTATTGTGTAAGCCAATAAATGGTATTACCTTAACCTTGGATTTCCTGCTTACATCGATGGCTAACTTACTGACACTATCTGGTCGATTATACTTTCCCCTTTCTATTTTCTACTCTCAGGGAGAAGACTATAGGGGGAGATAATCTGGTTGTGCATCCTGTTAAAGTGGACCAAAACCCACAGAGATCTGCCCAGGATTCCTGGGCTGATTGACTTCTTCCCCCTGGGGCATCCAAAAACTGGATGCCCCACAGTGTTAAATCCCCCAGATCGCCCATAAACTCACTTTCTTTCCCAGTCCAACAACGCATGCACGAACCCTGCATCCCCGCTATCCCTCTAGCAAGGCGCGTGCCTGGTCCAGGCATTTGTGAATGGCTGGCGCGGGCACGCTCCCTGTTAAAGGGTAGCGGGGGATGCAGCACACTCAGATTCGCTCGTATTAGACAAGCTCCAGGATGAAGGGGCTCTAACGGATCCAAGCTCGCTGATTGGGCGAGTGGCTGCGCAGGGGTGCCTTGAGGCAAGGACCAAAACCCAGGATAGTCAAAATCCAGGGTTTTGGTACCCTTTAAATTTCCAAAATGGGCTCCAATAGATTGCCTATAGCAGTAACACAATAGGCTGACATTGTCATTTTAGAGACACTCCTTGATTAACCCTGATTATAAAACATGGCTTTACTGTAATAATGAAACATTTCATTGTCCCTCTAAATGACTTTACTTTCCTCATAGGGCGAGTTGTGAACATATCCAGTGTAGCCAGTGTAAGAGCTCTCGCAGGATGCAGCCAGGAGCTGGAAGAGAAATTCCGCAGTGACACCATCACAGAAGAGGAGCTGGTGAAGCTCATGGAGAAATTTGTGGAAGACACCAAGAATGGAGACCATCAAGATAAGGGCTGGCCAAACACTGCTTACGGGGTGTCCAAGATGGGGCTCACAGTGTTGTCCAGAATCCAGGCTCGTGAGCTGAAGAAGAGCAGGAAAGGAGATGGTATCATTGTCAACGCCTGCTGCCCCGGCTGGGTCAGGACGGATCTTGCCGGACCTAATGCCCCCAAGTCTCCCGATGAAGGTGCAGAGACACCTGTATATCTGGCTCTGCTGCCCGAGTCCATCGAGTCACCTTGCGGAGAGCTGGTGATAGAGAAGAAAGTGACTGCATGGTAGATCCCAGATTACACCATGAAAATGTTATCTCTTGATAAAATTATGTTTGAATATTATCTCATCCAACAAAGTGGTGCACCGCCCACAATTAAAAATGCTGTGCTACACTGCAAACATTGAAACACTAAAACTAACTAGGCTCATGGGACAAAGCCCAGAAACCCAAACATCAGGAGCACCAATTCAATCAATTATAATACAAAATCTTTTATTAAGAGTCACATATGATCAAGAAAGACAAAAACACAACATACAATACATAACTAACACATTAAAAACACTGCGTATCCCCAAAATACATCCAGTGCTGCTATTCACAGCAAAAATACCTGGGCAACTCCTAAAATATCAATCCGTGTAAAAAATCCCCTTAATAACCACTCTTTTTGTGCCCCCCCCCCCACACACACACAAAAAAGCCCCTACTATCTACTCAATTATATACTAAAGTGACAGTGCATAATCAACAACACGCTGGCCAGCGAAGCGGCACGGGCGGCCGTGATCGAAGGTGTTCTTGCTGCTAACTCCCCACTCCGTATCTCACGTGTTATACCCGTTGCCAGGCTAAGTATTTTTGCCTCCCTTTCTGCCCTGCTTTGCTTTTGTTGATCTGTATTGAAGTGTCTGTCTGCAATTTATGTTGTGTGTCCATGACCAATATTTATTTATACACTTATAGGTTATTCTTTACAACATTAGTTTGTATATATTTTCTTGCACTGTATCACTGTAGATGTTATTAGATGAAGATTTTATGAATTGTACACGGATTGTGTTGTTGATTATGCACTGTCACTTTAGTATATAATTGAGTAGATAGTAGGGGCTTTTTTGTGTGTGGGGGGGGGGGATTAAGGGGATTTTTTACACGGATTGATATTTTAGGAGTTGCCCAGGTATTTTTGCTGTGAATAGCAGCACTGGATGTATTTTGGGGATACGCAGTGTTAGTTATGTATTGTATGTTGTGTTTTTGTCTTTCTTGATCATATGTGACTCTTAATAAAAGATTTTGTATTATAATTGATTGAATTGGTGCTCCTGATGTTTGGGTTTCTGGGCTTTGTCCCATGAGCCTAATTAGTTTTAGTGTTTGAATATTATCTCCTGATAAAATGTATGCTTGGTGAAGCTTTACATCTATTTATCTTGTTTACAAAGAGAGGTGCCCGATTATGAGGGGGTCGCAAGGGGCGTGCGCCCCAGGGCCTCCACCACTTGCCCTGCAAAGGGGGACTCCACCAGCCTTTGAGTTATGGTCTGGTCCAGGAGGCTTTTCAGTCTTTGTTCTGATGGGCCATGGGGCCAACAATGAAGCTATCATTGGCAGTGTGGGGGCGTGCCTGGGCAAGCCTGTTTTTGCAAACCTGCAGAACCTGAGAGTCTAGAGCAGCAAAGCCTCCGCCAGCAATGCTACAGTGATGGGTGCAGAGCTGTCACTGCACATAAGCCACCAAGCACAGCCGCTGGCAGCTCAATGCAGGGAACCAGCCGGGCGACTACACTACCCCCCACCCAGAATGGCAAAGCAGGAGTTCCCCAGCAGCACGCACCCGCACAAGGGGGGCACAAGGGACTGACGTTCCAGTAAGTGGGCGGGTGCCAGACAACCACCATCACCACAACCATCAGTTACTTGGCTGGACTATTATTTAAAAGGAAAAAAAACTGTATCTGGGACCACCCAAATTGGGATGCCACCAGGGCAAGTCACCAGGATAGTAGAAAAGTCCTGGTGATAGGTCCACTTTAATAGAAATATAAGAACCTCTTGGAGAGCCAGTGGTGGGCTGGGGCCAAAAATCAGCCCAGGATTTTACCAGTGCCTGGCCCATGGCCTGCTGCCTCCTGGCCAGTTAACCAGTGTGCTGCAAGACTGAGGTTATATTATTAGGGGAAGGACATGGGACTGGGGTTGCTTGGGTGAGGGGGTAGAGTGGTGAAGGGGATGCGGGCTGGGATTGGATGGGAGTGTTAGTAAAGGTCGCAGCCCAAACTGCCCCAAAGCCGCGCAGCCCACCGGGCATTTTCCCTATGGTCAGTCCGCCCCTGAGAGCTGTGATTGGGCAATATTTGGAGGACATACGATAGAGGGCCTAAAACGAGCAAAGATTACCAGAAGAATACGACTCATTGTTTCATAGACTACAAAGAAAACTGTCCTGCAATGGTGGATTTATCCCGAGCTGCAATTATAGTGGGTGCAGGGGTGGCAAACATACCAGCGCCCAAGGTCAAGTTCATGGCATCCTATACAGGAAAAAGGAGCTGCTTCACCATACCTCCCATATGTCCCCGATTTGGAGGGACTGTCCCTCTTGTAAGTCCATGTCCCCCTGTCCCTTGTTCTTCTCCTTTGCCTCTCTTTGAGGTGTAACATGCAGATCTGCATCAATAAATGATTTGTTTGCCTATTTAAAGGGTTTATATTGTTTGAACTAATATAACCTATCACCTATCAATCCTTCAGTGAGGGGGCGTGGCCTAATTTAACAAATGTTCCTCTTTCCCACCCTGAAAAGTTGTTGGGTATGGCATCACTATTTAGTTTGCTAGTTGTATCCAATTGAATTTAAATATCAAGACAAAAAGTTACCCTATAACTTTGATGGAGAGGCCCGAAAAAGTTCCCTTTTGAGCTTTATTCTCAGTGAAGATATCGCTACACTACTAGTTACAGGGGTTAGGTCCTTGTCCCTGATTTGGGATGCCCTAATGTGTGAAATCCCCTTGGATCACCCTAAAAACCTCTCTATCTAACTTTCCTATGGAGCAATCATACTAATGCCTGCATATGGCTCTGATCGGAACCCAGTGGTAGTCTAAATGGCTAGGTGCGGGAGTGCGCCTCAAGCAACATGGAAGCCGGGGATGTGACCAAGGCCAATGTGGAGGTGCGGGAATGGTGAGTGATTGGGGGGCTTACACAGCAGTGCATTCTGAATCACAATGCTTCCAAGTTACTTGATCGCCCGGCCCTGGAATCTTCAGGGCTCTATGACTAGGAGTCCAAGTGGCGCCATTCCAAGCCGCTCACTTGGCATCCTATTCATAGAGGTGAGAAGTAGGGTTAAAACCCATGCTGATCACTCCAGGAATCTATATTGATCGATTCCCTCCTCCCCCCCCGGGGCATCCCAAATTGGGATGCCCCACTGTGTGAAACCCCCCAGGTCCCCCCATACACTTACCTTGTTTCCTGGTCCAATAGCACATGTGCGAGCTGTGGCCTCACCCCCGCTATGCTTCCTGCTAGAGGGAAGCGGGAGATGCGGGCACCAGCGCGATCAGAGCCGCTGACCTTAGACAAAGGCTTAGACGACATGACGTCAGTGGCTCCGAGTACTCTGATTGGACGAGCAGCCGTGCATGCACTATAGGACTTGGAAGAGGTGAGTTGGCACTGGTGATCTGGTGGGTTTCACACTGCGGAGGAAAGGACCAAAACCCAGGTTTGTCAAAATCCTGAGTTTTGATCCACTTTAATGAGAGCGAGAATGTTTTTTTACCATAAGAACTATAAATCAACTGCTGTCTTTCAAAAAAGTATTAGATGCTTATTTAGAAGAAAATAACATTAACAGTTAGTACAGTCAGTAAAAAAAAAAAAAAATAATAAAATAAATAGCTTCCTCTATAACATAAAAAATAACTTCCCCGACCCCAACGCCCTTGGTTGAACTTGATGGACAGATGTCTTTTTTCAACCGTATTAACTATGTAAGGTGATAGGGCAACACAGATAGGTGAGGCTGGCTATAGTGAGGGCCCTGTGTAAGCAGTTTTAAGGGGACGTCTACCTGACCACCAGGAACGTGCAGCTGGGAGAAGAAGCCGTGCGGCTCCTGAAGGAGAAGCTCTTCCACTGACTTGAACAGCATCCGGGTGTGACTTGATGAAGAACAAATATGGCGGCGTGGACGTGCTGGTCAATAACGCCGGTATCGCCTTCAAATGTGAGTCCCGCCATGCTCTGACTCATCCATGGGTATAATGCAGACAGTTTGTGTGGGGGAGGAGAGGGTGGTAAATGCTCACAATTGCAATTGGCAACCATACAGCAGGTCTGTACACCAAGATATATAAGAAGAGAGAAGTGAGCCCTGTGCACACAGAACACTGCTGCTGGGCATGTGCAGGGGTGAGTGAGCTCCCTCACCTCAGCAGTGGCCATAGCAGCAGTGTTCTGTGTGTACACTTACAAAACTGTCACTGTAAGTGGCCTTTTCCTTTAGGCATCTCTTAAAGTGGACCAAAACCCAGGATTTTGGCTATCCTGGGTTTTGGTTCTTGCCCCTGGGGCACCCTGATCAGTGATGCCCCGCTGTGTGAAGCCCCCAGGTCGCCCGAACAAACTCACATCTTCCTGGTCCTACGACACATGTGTGGCCGCTAGTCCAATCAGCGCGCTCAGATCCACTCGAGCCCCTCGTCAAGGAGCTCGTCTAATACGAGCGGATCCGAGTGCGCTGGCGGGTGCATCCTCCGCTACCCTCTAACAGGGAGCGCGCCTGCATCGGCCATTCACAAATGCCTGGCACGGGCACGCACCTTGCTAGAGGGATAGCGGGGATGCACCCGCGGTTGGACCAGAAAAGAAGGTGAGTTTATGGCCAACCTGGGGGGTTTCTCCCAAAATCAGTATGCCCCGGAGGAGGAAATCATTTGGTCGGGGAATCTTATAGATTACTGGGCCAATCGCCGTGGGTTTCGGTCCACTTTAATGTGCATGTTTGTCATATTCTCCCCTTTTACAAGCGCTTTGCTCATGGCCCGGCATGAGGTTGCGAACAGGAAGACGCCTCCAGGACTTCTCATGTGCCTCATCGCTCCTTTGGAATTCCCTTCCCCAGGGACGTAGCTAGGAGAGGACGGGGGTGGGGGGGTCTGAGTGCAGCAGGTCAGGGGGGTATGAGCACAGGTGGGGGACGCCATTTCAAATCTTTTCCCTGGGTGCCAGAAAGCCCAGCTACTCCTCTGCCCTTCCCCACTCACTTCCCAACACTTCCAAATCCCTCATCCCAAAATATGGATGCCCTGCAGTATGTCCCCAACCCCCTCCCCGGGGCCCAGCATCTCCAGGCTGAAGCACGCTCCAGCACCCAGCCATTCAGGTAGGGTTGAGTCAGGAGCACGTCCACTTCTGCTTCCAATTACCAAACACAGAGGTATTTGCCGAGCATTAAAGAGGAACAACACACATGAATTTGTCTGTGTTGTTCCTCTCTGCAGCAGCATCTCAAATTGGGATGCCCCGCTGTGTGTACCAACAGGGCGAGATCGCGCACGCTGATTGGCTGAGTGGCTTTTTGCCCCAGCTAAGCTAAGCTGCCTGGGAGGCTAAGCAGCCAAGCGGGCGCCGAAGGTAGTCGAGCGGCGCCACCAGCCGCATCCCCCTGCCCACCTGGCAGCCGTGGCGTTACCGCGCCGCCAATTCAGAAAGGTGAAGCGTGGGTGCGGCTAGGGGGGAGCGGGGATGTGTCCGGAACACACAGAGGCAGCGAGGGCTCCGGGCGAGGGTGAGTGTTTGGGGGAGTTTCATACAGCAGGGCATCCTAATTCGGGATGCTCCAAGGACTGGAACTCGGGATGTTCCTTTTTAATATGCACAGCAAACAGCTCTGATTAGACGAGAGAGGACCTGAGAGTGCATGCGCCATGGGACGGGGGAAATGTGAGTTTTTACTGAGCAATCTGGGTGGTTCCACACATTGGGGCATCCCAAATCGGGATTTGGGGGCAAGGAACATAACCCAGGATAGTCAAAATCCCAGGTTTCGTTCCGCTTTAATCTTCGCAGGGTCTTGCTGCCCCCTGTCTGTGATTACTAATTTGTACAGCGCTACAGCTGTAGATGGTGCAATAAAAATAATATGGTGCAATAATATGGTGCTATAATAATAATATGGTGTAATAGGATGGTGCTATAATAATAATATGGTGCAATAGGATGGTGCTATAATAATAATATGGTGCAATAAGATGGTGCTATAATAATAATATGGTGTAATAGGATGGTGCTATAATAATAATATGGTGTAATAGGATGGTGCTATAATAATAATATGGTGCAATAAGATGGTGCTATAATAATAATATGGTGTAATAGGATGGTGCTATAATAATAATATGGTGTAATAGGATGGTGCTATAATAATAATATGGTGCAATAAGATGGTGCTATAATAATAATATGGTGTAATAGGATGGTGCTATAATAATAATATGGTGCAATAAGATGGTGCAATAAAAATATGGTGCAATAATATGGTGCTATAATAATAATATGGTGTAATAGGATGGTGCTATAATAATAATATGGTGTAATAGGATGGTGCTATAATAATAATATGGTGTAATAGGATGGTGCTATAATAATAATATGGTGCAATAAGATGGTGCTATAATAATAATATGGTGTAATAGGATGGTGCTATAATAATAATATGGTGCAATAGGATGGTACTATAATAATAATATGGTGCAATAAGATGGTGCTATAATAATAATATGGTGCAATAAGATGGTGCTATAATAATAATATGGTGTAATAGGATGGTGCTATAATAATAATATGGTGTAATAGGATGGTGCTATAATAATAATATGGTGTAATAGGATGGTGCTATAATAATAATATGGTGCAATAAGATGGTGCTATAATAATAATATGGTGTAATAGGATGGTGCTATAATAATAATATGGTGCAATAGGATGGTACTATAATAATAATATGGTGCAATAAGATGGTGCTATAATAATAATATGGTGCAATAAGATGGTGCTATAATAATAATATGGTGCAATAAGATGGTGCTATAATAATAATATGGTGCTATATACAATAATAATAATTAATTGCTTTATAGTTTTCTCCTGTATTCTTCTTGCCGGATATAATTTGCATAATAACTTATTACTGATAACACACCGCAGCCCCGGCAGTGCTGTACATGGTACCAGTGACTTCTGTGATCAGTTCCCCTTTGTCACCAGTAGATGGCAGCAGACATTGCACAGTGCTATTTCCTTTCAGCAGTGCTGGGTGGGAGGTGCTGGCTGTACAGCTTCCCCTGGCAGCAGTGACAGTGCAAACAGTGAGCAGCAGCATGTCGGCACTTCGGGTGGCAGTGGTCACTGGGGGCAATAAGGGCATTGGGCTGGCTATAGTGAGGGCCCTGTGTAAGCAGTTCCAAGGGGACGTCTACCTGACCGCCAGGAACGTGCAGCTGGGAGAAGAAGCCGTGCGGCTCCTGAAGGAGGAGGAAGGCTTGTCCGCACTTTTCCACCAGTTGGACATCAATGACCTGAACAG
Organism: Gastrophryne carolinensis; assembly: GCA_027917425.1. Lineage (NCBI taxonomy): Eukaryota > Metazoa > Chordata > Amphibia > Anura > Microhylidae > Gastrophryne > Gastrophryne carolinensis. Next base: position 490,151,012 of record CM051236.1, on the reverse strand, counting down.
CATCCGGGCTCTGCGCGACTTCCTGAAGAATAAGTATGGTGGGGTGGACGTGCTGGTCAATAACGCCGGCATCGCCTTCAAAGGTGAGTCCTGCCGCACTCTGATCGCCCCCGGATTGAGGATTCATCGCACTGGTTATGGTTCAGGGCTAGTGAGGCTTGGTACTGTGGCTTTAGGGGCTTAATGTAGACCAAAAAGTTTTTTCATCCACCCTTGGTTTTCGGTCTGGTTTCCAGAGGCATCACAGTTCGGGATGCCCCTGGGTGTGAGGTCCCCCGAGCAATTAAACCGGACCAACACCCGTTGTTACCTTAACGGGTGTTGGTCTGGCTGTGTGGTCATTGTAAGAAGTGAGGGGGGGGGGCATCCAGAATGCTGGAGCCCCCCTCGCAGCAAACCGCATATATAGCTTGTTTTACTCACCTTAATAACAAGCCAGCGGCGAGAACAGAGTCCCGTGATTGGCCGCCGGGTGGCCAATCGCGGGTCTCTGTTCTCGCCGCTGGCTCGCTACAAAGGTGACTAAAACAAGCTATTTATGCGTTTTCTGCGAGGGGGGCTCCAGCATTCTTGATGCCCCCCCCCTCACTTCTTACAATGACCACACAGCCAGACTAACACCCGTTAAAGTGGACCAACACCCAGGATTTTGACTATCCTGGGTTTTGGTCCACTTCGGGGGGCACCCCGATTGGGGGTGCCCCGCTGTATGAAACCCCCCAGAAAGCCCCAAAAACTCACCTCACCACGCTCCCACGTGACCGCGCCGTCCAGTCCCTGCCGACGGACAAGCGGGTGACAGCGACGGACAAGACAGCGCCCGCCGCCGGCTCCCACACGTCTCTCTTACAGGGCGCGCGGCCGCGCCGGCCATTCACAAACAGATAAGGTAAGGTTTTTTGGGGGTTTTGGGGGGGTTTCACCCCGCGGGACATCCCGATCTCGGATGTCCCGCGGAGGTGATCTATAAGATTCCCGGGCCGATCACCCGTGGGTGTTTGTCCACTTTAAGGTAAAAACGGGTGTTGGTCCGGTTTAAAGGTGAGTAAAAGGGGGTGGAAGTTGCTTCATCCATATTTATACAAAATTATTCAGGGGCTGGGAACACCAGCAATTAAAGTGGACCAAAACCTGATTGGGGGTGCCCCACTACATGAAACCCCCCAGATCGCCTGAGGAAACTCACCTCATCCCGGTCCTACAGCGCATGCGTGCCACCTCGTCCAATCAGCGCACTCTGAGAAGCTGAACCATGCACGTCTGAGCGACGTCTTAGCAGAGCGGCTCCGGGCGTGCTGGCGGCTACATCCCCTGCTTCCTTCTAACAGGGAGCGTGCCCACGCCGGCCATTCACAAACACGCCCTGCTAGAGGGATAGCCGCAGCCCACGCATGCGCCGTTGGACCGGGGAGTAAGGTAAGTGTATGGGGTGACCTGGGGGGTTTCATACAGTGAGGCATCCCGGTTTTGGATGCCCCGGGGGGAGGGAACTGATCAGCCTGGGAATCTTTATAGGTATTGTCCAGGTATTAAAAATAAATCCCTATATTTACCTTGTGTCAGCGACTGCGACTGGTTGTCCGCCTCTATGTTTAGCTGCCGCTGAGGTGGGTACATTTTATACTGGCACCTGCGAGGGCACCAGGTGAGTATATGCGCTTGTTGTTAATTGCCTGGACAAGGATGCTAAAATGGACAAAACCCCAGGATTTTGACTATCCTTAGAGCCCCGCTATTGCCGCTGAATCGTTGCGAATCGCGATGTTGGGGCGGCCGGGCGTCACAGGTGTGTTTGGCTGGCCTCCTGTAGAGTCATTGAGATCTGAGTATGGGAATCGCAGACTAAGATCATTTAAAGCCTTGATGACTGAATGTAGTTGGTAAGAAGATTCATTTTTGCGGTGAAGGATTGTGACCAGCACTGCGGCCGGGTGTGCATGCACTTTGGGATATCTTTGAAAAACATTCCACAATTTGTCGCAAGTGTGTTGGGACAGTTAAGAACTTTGCACATAATTAAGGGCGCTCTGTGTTGACATCTAATTGTGTATCCTTAGTTTTGGTTCTTGCCCCTGGGGCACCCCAATCAGGTGTGCCCTGCTGTGTGAACCCCCCCAGATCACTGAGCGCAATTCACCTCTTCCCGATCCTACGACGCGTGCGCGGCCGCTCGGCCAATCAGCGTGCTCTGTGTCTAAGACCTGTGGCTCCGAGCGCGCTGGCGGCCACATCCCCTGCTTCCCTCTAACAGGGAGAGTGCCCACGTCGGCCATTCACAGATGCCTGGCGTGGGCACGTGTCCTGCTATAGGGATAGCGGGGTTGCGGTTTGCGCATGCACCATTGGATTGGGAAACAAGGTAAGTGAACGGGGCGACTTGGGGGGTTTCACACAGCCGGGCATCCCGATATTGGATGCCCCGGGGGGAGGGAATCGATCGGCCTGGGAATCTATAAGATCAAGCTGGGTTTTGATCCACTTTAAAAAGAAATCCCTGTATTTACCTTGTGTCAGTCACTGTGACTGGTCATCCACCTCCATGTTTAGCTGCTGGTGAGGCGGGACCCAGAATCGGGCACCTGCGAGGGCATCAGGTGAGTATATGTGCTTGTGGTTTCTTGCCTGGACAGGGATTTTAATGACCAATTTTCACGCATTTCCAGAGGTTAAAGAGGAACTTTGGTGTTTAAAAGACTCCAGGGCTGACCAAGTTCCACTCCTTGGGTTGCCCGAATTGGGAAGGCCTGCTGTGTGAAGCCCCCCCGGATCACCAGTTTCACTCACCTTCTCCTGGAGCCCTCGCAGCGTCTGTGCTCTCCGGCAGCATCCCCGCTCACCTCTAGCCGTGCATGTGCCCGGCCTTTCAGAATGGGAGCGGCTTAGCCGTCATCGTTTTCCTAAGGGAGCCAAGTGACAGCGAGCGAGCTGATTGGCCAATCAATGTTCTCACTCAAGTCTGCACCTTGGAAGCGGAAGGAAGGTGAGTGAAATGGGGCAACCTGGGGGGTATACAGAGGGGGGCATCCCAATTCTGGAACAACACGTGGAAAAGTGAAATTCCTGTGTGTTGCTCCTCTTTAAAGTGGACCAAAACCCACGCCAATCAGTCCGTGAATCTATAAGATTCCCGGGCCAATTGATTCTCTCTCCCGGGGAATCCAAAATCGGGATGCCCCGCTGTGTGAAACCCCCAGGTCGCCCCATACAATTACCTTGGTTCCCAGTCCAAGCCGCATCCCCACTATCCCTTTAGCAGGGTGCGTGCCCGTGCCAGGCATTTGTTAATGGCCGGCGCGGGCACGCTCCCTGTTAGAGGGAATCGGACATCAGCGCTCTCGGAGCCGCTGGCCTTAGACAAAGGCTTAGACAATGTGACGTCAGCGGCTCCGAGAGCGCTGATTGGTCGAACGGCTGTGCATGCACCATAGGACCGGGAAGAGGGGAGTTGCCTTTGCTGAACTGGGGGGTTTCACACAGCGGGGGACCCCCGATCGGGGTGCCCCGGGGGGAAAGGGTCAAAACCCAGTATTGTCGAAATCCTGGATTTTGGTGCACTTTAAGCAGTGTCCGGGCATCCCTGGGAGGTGGGGGTTATAGAGCCGCGTGAGGGCAGTTCTGGAAATGGTTGATGCTAGTACTTGCTGACTATTGCACTTTAAACCGGATCAAAATGACGCTGTGCTCTGATTGGATGAAAGCCTGCACATGCGCCATTGCAGTGTGGATTGAGGTGAGTAAGCAGCTGATCCCGGAGGATTCCCAAACAGGAAGGCCCCTGTATTGCCGAGGTAGATGAATATCTTGGGTTTTATTCCGCTTTAAATGGTGAATACACTTCCTCTGTGTGAAAATTGCCTCTTGTCTCCAGTTGCAGATAAAACTCCTTTTGCCATCCAGGCCGATGTCACTCTGAGGACCAACTTCTTTGCCACGCGAGACGTCTGCACTGAGCTCCTCCCACTCATCAAGCACAACGGTGAGTATTGTGGACGGGAGTGAGACTGGGACCACTGGCCATAAGGGAAAATAAATCATTACCCTGAAAAGTTATTTGACTTTCCTGGGTTTTGTTCGGTGCCCGTTGTGTAAAACCCCCAAAAAGGCCACAAACGACCCGCCTCATCACAGACGGCTCAGCGTATAGCATGCTTCCAGAGCGTCATGTATTACCGTTCGCTCAGTGTCGCTCTCTCATACATTTCCGTGGGCGTTGCTTTTCTTCTGTTTAAACAGGATTTTTTTGTTTTTCATTATTATTTTTTTTTTTTGCTCAAATCATTGTGTGACCTCTCCTGGCCTAGAAAAGTCATTTTCTAAAACTTTTTTGTCTTTTTATATATTTATGCAGAATTGTCATTACAGGTCTGGCACTAAAGTATTAATGTCACAGTGTTACAACAATGTCATTCCATGTGTTTTCGCTTTGTTACTGGTGGATATGTGTCCAAAAACAGACTTTAATCACACAGCGTCTGGCGCTCTATGCTACAGCACCCAGATCCAGAGCAATGATGCTGTGTGTGTCTAGTGTTTTGATAAGTATGATTGTGCTTGGACGCACTGAGCTGGCGCTACCTCTCGCTCCCTGCAGTGCTGTACTGGTGTTAGAGCGCCCAGCATACATCTCATTCATCAATGCCGGCCAGGTTACTACAGCGACTGAGGCGCTCTGTTACACACTTACAACGTTTACTAGCAGTCGCTCTAAGCGCCTCTGTACAGACGCTCATCTGCCGATACCTGGCGCTAGTAATAAATCATTAAAATCATATATGTTGAAGCACACCTGAAGCGTAATAAAGGACAGTGAAATAAAGGGAAAATAGAAGATGTTCAGTCTTTTTCAACCTGTGTGCTACCATACAGGAGAACAATACTACAAAAAACTGAAGAAGAAGGCGAACAACCAAGGTTTGAATTGCAAAAAAGAATTTGGGAGTTTTATTTATGAGACAAGAACTAGAGTGCTGTACATATATACAATGTGATAAGACAATAAAGGCTTGGCAATACAAGAAAAAGGGCAGAAGCCCTATATAATGACCGCTAGATGGCGCAGCTGTGCAGAATTGTCAGCAGTACGCTTTCTTATACACATAAATATAAGCAATGTAGGCAAAGGAGCAAAATCACATGTTACCAAGTACATGATAAGGCAATGGATGTTAAACAGGCATAAGAGGAGTATAAAGGGAGTATAAGAGCTCCCCAGTACCCCCAAGCTCCTTACATGAGCAACACAAAACCATAACAGAAGCAGTAATAGTAAAATAGAGCAAAAGTCTTACAGGCAGCGCAGGTGGACAAAGAATACCCTCAACGTTTCGGCTGTTAGGCCTTTGTCAAGAGGGAAGCTCTTGTTGCTCAAGTAAGGCGCTTGGGGGTACTGGGGAGCTCTTATACTCCCTTTATACTCCTCTTATGCCTGTTTAACATCCATTGCCTTATCATGTACTTGGTGACATGTGATTTTGCTCCTTTGCCTACATTGCTTATATTTATGTGTATAAGAACGCGTACTGCTGACAATTCTGCACAGCTGCGCCATCTAGCGGTCATTATATAGGGCTTCTGCCCTTTTTCTTGTATTGCCAAGCCTTTATTGTCTTATCACATTGTATATATGTACGGCACTCTAGTTCTTGTCTCATAAATAAAACTCCCAAATTCTTTTTTGCAATTCAAACCTTGGTTGTTCGCCTTCTTCTTCAGTTTTGCTAGTAATAAATCAGCCTTCACGTCATTTGGCAGGCAGCTCTCATTGACTTGAATGGGGAGCACACGCAGCCGCATCCCCGGCATCCCCAGCCATGCGCATGCTTCTGCCCCAGCCTATCTGAATGGACGCCAGATGCAGGGGATGCGCCAGCGCACGCTCCTCATTCACAGCAATCAGAGCCCTTTGCAAAAAGGAAGTAAACTCAGCTCTGGATGAGAGCCCACGCATGTGCCGCTGGAGTGGGGAAAGGTGAACTTTTATGGCCACCCTTGTGGGTTTTACACTGAAAGGCATCTCAATTTGGGATGCCCCATGAACCTTTTAGATTCCAGGGCCATCCGCTAGCTTTTTCCTGGGGCATCGCTGGTAGGTTTTGTCCTGCTTTAAAGTGCACCAAAACCAACGGCGATCGGCCCGGGAATCTGTAAAATTCACCGGCAGATCGTTTCCCTCCTCCCGGGGCACCCAGAATCATGATGCCCGGCTGTGTGAAACCCCCCAGGTCACCCCATACACTTACCTTCTTTCCTGGTCCAACGGCGCATTAGTGAGCAGCGGCCGCATCCCCGCTATCCCTCTAGCAGGGTGCGTGCCCACACCAGGCATTTGTGAATGGCCGGTGGGCACGCTCCCTGTTATAGGGTAGCGGGGGATGTGGCCACCAGCGCGCTCGCATCTGCTTGTGATAGATGAGCTCCTGGACGAAGGGGCTTGAGCGGATCCGAGCCTGCTGATTGGATGAGCAGCCACGCATGCATCATAGGACCGGGAAGAGGTTTTTTTCGGGCAACCTGGGGGGTTTCACACAGTGGGGCATCCCCGGTCGGAGGGCAGGAACCAAAACACAGGATAGTCAAAATCCTGGGTTTTGCTCCACTTTAACCCCTACCTGTCAAGCATCCTGATTTGGGATATCTGCTAGGGAACCCAGAAAAGGGGCAAAATACTTACCTGTATGTATTCCCAGCAGCCAGTAAAGTTCCCTTGCGTTAGCTTGCACACTCTGCACAACCCGGCCGCCATAGAAGATGTGTGAGTGGTGGAGCGCAGACCCCGAGAGCTACCTGAGATCAAGCTCAACAGGCATCACAAATCGGGATAATGCAGGACGGGGTTTAAGCTGACCTACACTGGACCAAAGCCCATGGCCATCAGCCCTGGAATCTACAAGATTCCATGGCTGCTAGATTCCTTCCCCCCCCCCCCGGGGCACCCAGAATTGGGATTCCCCGCTGTGTGAAACCCCCCAGGTCGCCTGGTATACTCGCCTTCTCCCCCTGGTCCAATAGAGAATGTGCTATCAGCAGCCGCATCCCCACTATCCCTTTAGCAGGGCACGTGACCGCGTCAGGCATTTGTGAATGGTCAGTGAGGGCACGCTCCCTGTTAGAGGGCAGCGGGGATGCGGCCGCCGGCGCACACTGCAGCACACTGATTGGACCGGAGGCCACGCTTGCGCTGTAGAACAGGGGAAAGGTGAGTTAGAGAGGCCGACCTGGGGAGGGAGGGGTTCACACTGCAGGCCACCCCCGATTGGGGCAAGGACCAGAACCCAGGATAGTCAAAAATCCTGGGTTTTGGTCCACTTTAAAGAGACATGCCAGGCAAAGGGTTAAATGTGCCACCACCAACCTCCAGATTAAAACTTTTACTTCGCCATTAAAGTAGACCAAAACCCGAGCTTTTCACTATCCTAGGTTATGGTCCTTCTGGTTAATTTGGGATGCCCCACAGTGTGAATCCCCCCCAAGTCCCCCCTAATAACTAACCTGCCACAAGCACAAGACACTGTTTAAAACAGAGGTCCGGCATAAGGAGCCGGAGCAGCCGCATCCCTGGTCGCCCTGCGGACTGAAGCCCACTCCCTGATTGGCTTGACGTGGGCGCGTGCCACAGATACAGGGTGGTCGCATTCCGGTGAGAAAGCCGCAAACATGATCATGGTATTTCACACAGCGGGGCATCCCATATCAGGATTCCCCAGGGGAGATGAAACGGCCGTCCCTGTAGCCTTTTAGACACGTCCACCATCAGGTTATAACGAGGTTCTGATGACACGTTTCGGATCATTATACCTTTTACTTTCCTATACATGGACTATTTTGGGCCTGGGCATCCCGCACTTGCCTCTTTCCAGGAGCCTTTTCTAAAGGGCTAAATGAATGTGCTTGCTGCTTTCCTTATCCTACTTATCGGGAGCTACGTCTTTCATTCACCAGCACTTTGCATTTCCTAATAAACCCTTTAGAACTTGCTCCCTTCTGCTGACTCGTTATTCACAGTCTTCCCAATGAATTACACTTGTTAGGGACCGTCGCGGCCTAAAATAGCACAGGGTTGACTGCATGTAACAATTCCGACAATAAAAACTCTTTGAATAGGCAAATGAATCATGATAGGAGATGTGTGGCACATGGCAGTGTGCAGCTCTTACATGGGCTCACCTCATACAGAGCTCTATGATGAAAAGGTGAGCATTTCTTACATTCAGGGCTCAGTGGCAGTGGGGGAAGGTGGTTCAGGGACCTTGCAGACCGGGACCCTACCTGGCACAGTTAAACTGGACCTCCACCCTGAATAGGAGCCTATCTTATATGTTTCCCACACCCTGTACATACAGATTGCTCACATTAATCCGGACCTTCACCCTGAATAAGAGCCTATCTTATATGTTTCCCACACCCTGTACATACAGATTGCTCACATTAATCCGGACCTTCACCCTGAATAAGAGCCTATCTTATATGTTTCCCACACCCTGTACATACAGATTGCTCACATTAATCCGGACCTTCACCCTGAATAAGAGCCTATCTTATATGTTTCCCACACCCTGTACATACAGATTGCTCACATTAAAAATCATCCTACCTGCATCTACTGCATGTTATGAGCTTCTGGGATTGCTGTCCTTTCTCTGACTCCAGCTTTGCTCTGTCTGTGTGAAGCACAGCTATAACCCCACCCCTTGCACTTCTGCCCGTTCTCCTCTCCTCAGTATGTGATGCTTCTGAGGCAGGATGGCGGCGCCTGTATCCTGAACAGAGTTGCAGCCCAGCGGGGGAAAGAATAATAAGTAAGTGACTAAAAACTTAAAATATATTAATTTTAGATGCTGGGGAATAGTTTTTTAAGGGTTTGGGCTTTTCATGTGGAGGCTGATTCACTAATAACGCCAGGTATCGGCAGATGAGCGTCTGTATAGCGGCGCTTAGAGCAATCGCTAGTAGACACTGTAAGCAGGTATCGGGCGCTGTAACATAGCGCCTCAGTAGCTGTAGTAACCTGGCCGGCATTGATGAATGTGATGTGTGTTGGGTGCTCTATCAACTGCACAAAGCTGCAGCGAGCGAGAGTTAGCGCCAGCTCAGTGTGTCCGGCACTCGGCGCTCCACACCATACTTATCAAAAAAGGACAAACACAGCGTCAGCGCTCTAAAGCTGGGCGCTATAGCATAGAGCACCAGACGCTGCGTGATTAAGGTGTGTTTTTGAACACATATCCACCAGTAACAAAGCAAAAACACATGGAATGACATTGTTATAACACTGGGACATTAATACTTTAGTGCCAGACCTGTAATGACAATTCTGCATAAAAATATAAAAGTGTTAGTTTGCAGCCAGGAGACGTCACACAATGATTGGAGCAAAAAAGACCCAAAAATTAAAATTGCCAAACACATTATTTTTACACAACTAATAAAAGCTCCATTGAAATGTATGGGAGAGCGCTATAGAGCGAAAGGTAATACCTGGCGCTCTGGAAGCTAGAGCGCTGGCGATATACGCTGAGCCGCCTGTAATAATACATGTGACGCTACATGGCGCTGTTAGAGGCGCTCACCAGATTCTCTTTCTTAAATGTGGTTTTGCGTACAGCGTTCACCAGACGCTGCCTGCCACTACGAGGCGCTACCTGGCGCTATCCCTTCTTAAAGTGGACCAACACTCTCCCAAGATAGGCCCGGGAATCTATAAGATTCCCAGACGATCAGACCCCTGACTGTGTGAAACCCCCCCGGATCCCCAAAATCCCTACCTTATCCTCATCCAGCGGCGCCCACCGCCGCCTCCCGCGCGTCCCTCTAGCAGGCCGTGCGCCCTGTAAGAGTGACGCGCGGGAGGCGGCGGCGGGCGCGCTCTCTTGTCAGTCGGAGGGGATTGGTGGCGGCGGTCACGTGGGAGCGAGGAGAGGTGAGTTTTTCGGGGTTTCTGGGGGGTTTCACACAGCGGGGCACCCCCGAGTTGAAGCCTGTCCAATGGGCTCCATCACCATCCCACTCTTACCCTCCCCCTGTTGCCCTGCAGGGAGAGTGGTGAACGTCTCCAGTGTGATGAGCCAGAGGGCGCTGGCAGGATGCAGCCCGGAGCTGAAGGAGAGATTCCGCAGTGACACCATCACAGAAGAGGAGCTGGTGAAGCTCATGGAGAAATTTGTGGAAGACGCCAAGAATGGAGACCATCAGAAGAAAGGCTGGGCAAACACTGCTTACGGGGTGTCCAAGATCGGGGTCACTGTGCTGTCCAGAATCCAGGCTCGCCAGCTAAGAGAGACCAGGAAAGGTGACGGCGTCATCCTCAACGCCTGCTGCCCCGGATGGGTCAGGACGGATATGGCCGGACCCAACGCTACCAAGTCTCCTGATGAAGGCGCTGAGACTCCGGTGTATCTGGCTCTGCTGCCCGAGTCTTCACAGTCGCCTCATGGAGAACTGGTGATAGAGAAGAAAGTGGCGGAGTGGTAAAATGCCTTGTATAGGGGACACCACCATATTATACATAGTAACCTGTAACCAACTTATTCTTATACTATGAAGGTTAGGAATACAAATTCCATTAATTACCATTAAAAGTTACTAAAAACGAAGCACCTGGATGTGTTGATTTAACAGCAAACCGTCAGGAAAAATGTGGCATTAAAGTGTACCAAAAGCCTTGTTACTCGGCACTAAATACTGAAAGACTCCAGCTCCGGGTCCCAGGTTGCCCTCTGTGCACAGTGAATGCTTTATATAGAAGGTGCACAAGGAGAGAGACCCCGTCCCTTCTAAGCTTAGTGCCTAAAGCAGTGTTCCCTAACCCCCCTCCTGGAGAGACACCAGACGCACAGGTAAAGGACTGCATTATTCGCTCCATAAGACGCAGGACCCCCTCCACCTCTGCGCCTTATGGATCAAATGTAGCCGGCCCCAACGCTACCAAGTCTCCTGATGAAGGCGCAGAGACTCCGGTGTATCTGGCTCTGCTGCCGGAGTCTTCACAGTCACCCCATGGAGAGCTGGTGATAGAGAAGAAAGTGGCGGAGTGGTAAAATGCCTTGTATAGGGGACACCATCATATTATACATAGTAACCTGTAACCAACTTATTCTTATACTATGAAGGATAGGAATACAAATTCCATTAATTACCATTAAAAGCTACTAAAAACTAAGCGCCTGGCCACGATGTGTTGATTTAACAGCAAACCTTCAGGAAAAATGTGGCATTAAAGTGTACCAAAAACCTTGTTACTCGGCACTAAATACTGAAAGACTCCAGCTCCGGGCTACAGGTTGCCCTGTGTGCACAGTGAATGATTTATATACAAGGTGAACGAGGAGACAGACTCCGGCCCTTCTAAGATTAGTGCCTAAAGCAGTGTTCCTCAACCCTCCTCCTCAAGAGACACCAGACACGCAGGTAAAGTACTGTATTTTTTCGCTCCATAAGACGCAGGACCCCCTCCACCTGTGCGCCTTATGGAGCATATGTAGTCCGCTCATTTTACCAGCGTTCCTGCACCTGACCGCCTTCCCGCAGCCCATGTTGGTGCAGGGACACCGGTAAGGTGAGTCTTTTTCTCAGCCGGGATCTGGGTACATCAATGACATTGGCTCCCCTCCACTGAGCGCAGCCCCACCCTCCCATTTATTTGAACGGGCAGGCACACAGTGCAGGAAGCCCCTATGTCCACTGGCAGTGCAGCTGCCTGTGCGCCAATGCCATTGATGGTTAAGAAGAATTTTAAAATGTTACTAGGGGTGGGGGATCTGCCAAACTTACTACTAAAGGTGACGGGGAGACTCTCCTACACTGCCTGTTATAGGTGATTGGTGGGGAATCTGCACATTGTTTATTGTGGGGGGGGGGGCTGCATGCTGCCTGTTATAATGGATTGGGGGACATCATGCACACTGCCTGTTATAGGGGTTTGGGGGATGGGCATCCTGCACATTGCCTATTATAGGGGAGGGGGGGATCCTGCACGCTGCCTGCTTTGGGGGGGGCTGCCATATATTGTTGTTCTGGGGGGGGGGGGGGGATTTTAGCTCAGAATATTTTTTTCTCGTATCTTTTCTCCTCCAAACTCTATAGTCAGGTGTGTTATAGTGCGAAAAAATAAAAATATTGGCGCTATGTGAATCACCAGTTTTCTTCTGTCCATGTTCAGTTTGAGGGATCAAACTTGGCTACAGGTCAGGTGGTGTCATCGTTTAATCAAGGATATAGGTTGAGGATGACATGGTCTGGTGTAAAATATGGGCCTTACTACTGTAATCAGGGCCAGTTTTAGACAAAGTGTGGCCCTGGACAAAATTATGAGTCTAAATGGGGTTTCCAGACCTTTTAGGATGATTTGGATGAGAGCGCACGCCCCTTCCAATATCTATTAGTGGGCCAGGTATCTGTCCATTCCTGGAACGTGAACCACTGATGAGAATGCGACATGACTTTCTGGCCACTGAACGGTGAGGTGGATCCCCCTTCTTATGCTGCCTCGGTGGTGTGTGTAGGCCAGTGGTTCTCAACCTTTTTACCCCAGGTACCCCCTAGTAACAAGCAGTTACCAACAAAGGAGGAGATCAATTATTAATTTTACCAAAAGAAGTAGGTCACAGACCTTGCAGCACTTTTTATAGAAAGAAAGAATATTTTACTGTTAAACTAATAAACAAGAGCCAGAATAACTCCCGTGTTGGTGGTGCACTCTTGAACATTGCTGCATACCCCCTGGGGTACACACAACGCAGGCTGAGAAACAGCGACGGAGGTGACTGCACTGACTTTCCTGAACTACATCAAACCAGGCGACCCTTCAAAATATGAGACTATGGGCACAGTATCAGAAGAACGGCAAGACTTATCATGACACTGATCTAGAGAACGTTTCCCTTATGAGATCTGGACAGTCTGGCCCCACATTACCCCTTCCTGGTTCTGACCTCTGGCGAGATCCTCCATATGAGAAGAAGGCGCAGTCCTGAGTGACTTGGCTGGCATTGAGCCACTATCTCAGGCCCAGCTTATTTTGACTATGGTTTTTGGTCCTTCCCCCCCCCCCGGGGCACCCTGATCGGGTATGCCCCAGTGTGCGAAATCACCCTAGTCACCCAAACTAACTCACCTAGCGGGAGCACGTGCAGGCGCTGGGACGCTCCTCTTCCTGTTAAGATCATATAAAAGGTAGGCGGGGGGGCGACATGGACACTGGCACCTTCACAAAGTGGCGCTTCTCCACGAAACGCCTGGGTGACGATAGCAGTGGAGCAAGGCAGGGACATCAGATTTAAGACTTAGATGAACTAATTTCTTGTAGTTACCTTTGTTTGCAGTCTTTTTTCTAATTGATTGTTCATTATTTGGCACCATTGCACTGTTTAGCACATTGGATTATATTATTTGATGGATTATGGGGTTGATATAATTGTGATGCCCCTGCTGTGGCCCTTTTTGTCATTTTAATTGTATGTGGTGTTTTTAGGATAACAATAGATATTTTTCTTTTTTGATACTTTTCATTTGATGAATTGGTGATTATTGTGGGGTGAGTGGTGCCGATTCTGGGACCGCAGTGTGTGTTTTTGTACTTCGGGTTGATGTGGAGACACCAGATTGGCACATTACGCCCCACCATCATTTAGGTGGTGCAGGACCATTATACATTTTTTTTGTAGAAAGGTCTTGATTGATCTAGAGAACGTTTCCCTTATGAGATCTGGAGCTCTGCAGAATCAGGTCCCTCATTACCTCTTCCTGGCTCTGACTGGCCTCTGTTGAGATCCTCTGTATGATAAGATAGGCACCATCCTGAGTGACTTGGCTGCCATTGAGCCACCATCTCAGGCCCAGCTTATCTTGACTATCTGGGGTTTTGGTTCTTGCCCCCGGGAAACCCCGATGGGTGCAGCCAGTGCGCTCGAATCTGCTCCTACCCTTCATCTAAGCCTTAGGAGCGGACCTAAGCGCATCCCCCCCACCATCTAACAGGAAGTGTGCCCGCACCGTGATTCACAAATGCTGGGCGTGCACCCTGCTAAAGGGATAGCAGGATGTGCTGCTACTTGCGCATGTGTTTGATTGTGAAAGAAGGTGAGTTTCGGGGAGGGTTTCACACAGTGGGGCATCCCGATTCTGGATTCCAATGAGGGGGGGGGGAGGAATCTAGCGTCATTCAAATCTTATAGATTCCAGGGCTGTGGGTTTTGGTCACCTTTAAAGTGATCCCATACCCAGAAAGGAAGCTTATGTTGCCACCTTCTATCCCCAGGCCAGTGTTTCTTCTTTACTAAAGCAGTCGGCCATATTGCTCCCTGGCAGAGCAGCCACGCCCTCTGATTCTTTCCAGCGATGATGCATTCAGTTATATTACACACAACTCAGCATTGGGGAGCACTTTAACCTAACTGCCATTGTGAGAGTCAGAGAAGATTATCCATTTATTCTTGCCAGCTAGCAAAAAGCTGGGTAAAAAAAAAAAAAACAGTCTGACCCACTCCTAACTAGAAGACAGACTTGGGCAGGGATGGACCTCATCAAGGAGGAGGTATTTAGGATTGCATAATCTTCCAAGCTGGACCCTCCCACCAATAGGTGGCTATTACCCCATGAGGGGAGTGAAGAGGGAAAAATGTTTTTGTTATTTTTGGGTGAAAAGAACCTTTTTGTGAGGAAGTTGTAAGATATTTGTGGAATTCTTGAACATTGAGCAGGGGATGGGAACTACAAGCAGACATAGGCTGAGCATGCCTGGAGAGTGTTTAATATAACTTGCATCCCCTGAATTGCCCTCCCATGAGGAGGACCTTTTGCTAATTCATTCTCTAATCCTAGATAATGGCGCCTGTTTTAGCTGTAAAGCTCCGCCTCCTCCATTCATTGCCTTTGTTGTGTGTGGTAATGATGTCATTGCCACACCTATGCAATGACCACCTGTCAAAAAAAAAAAAAAATCAGTATTCCAGGACACAAAGTGAAAATGTCCATTTTTAGTTCTACACCCTGAGAATTGAGAATCGGCAGGGGCTATGGTCAAAATCTAAGTTTGGGTTTTGGTCTGCTTTAAGCCCTTCAAGGTTATTTTTTTTTCCCATTACATTTCTGGTGTTATTCTCCTGGTGAGTGAAACTGAACTCCTTCAGGAACGGGTTCCCATGTAAAGTGCAAGAGGAAATAAATCCACTCCTCACATCAACAATAAAACAAATCAGATTTATTTCAACAGTCAAAAAAAAAAAAAAGTTTAGAAACATAAATACAGTATAAACACGTATGGAGAGCGCGGTGATAGAAATTTAAGTGAAGTATACAGAGGGAATCTTACACATATGTACAGAGGACTGACAACACAATACAAATGCTTTTCATGGTTTCAGGACGCGGCGACTTCTGAGAACTTCTAACACTTTCAACAGCGAAACGGAGCTCAGCTCGGCATGTCACGGGAAGTCCCTTAACATTAGCTCTTAATGCAACATGGCCATTGAGAACATGGTCTAAGGACACGTTGCCTAAAGCGGACTAAAGCCTGCCCTGGAGTCTAAAGAGGATTTTAGTCCGCCTTAAAGAATATAAAGAAGTCATAATAGCCAGGCACAGGACAGGGAAGCGAGGGTTACTACAGTTTCCCCCAAAGTCCCTTCTCCCTATAATTAGTTATTGCATTTCTTCTATTGGGGACCCTTAAAGCGGACCTATAGCATGATTTAATGAAAAGTCCAAACCCTTAAAATATCTTAATTTTAGATGCTGAGGAATAGTTTTTTTAAGTTTTAGTCACTTATTATTATTTCCCCCACTGGGCTGCAACTCTGTTCAGGAATCTGCAATACAGGCGCTGCCATCTTGCCTCAGAAGCATCACAAACGGAGGAGAGGGGGGAAGTGCATGGGGCGGGTTATAGCTGTGCTTTGCACAGACAGTCAGGGAAAGGACAGCAATCCCAGAATGCAGAGCGGCACAGTATAAAGACACTTTCTGTCTGCAGGCTGCCTGATGCTCCATGAGCCACCATCGTGGATGTGTTAAGATAGGCTCCTATTCAGGGTGAAGGTCTGGATTAATGTGAGCAATCTGTATGTACAGGTTGGCAGAAACATACAAGATAGGCTCCTATTCAGGGTGAAAGTCCACTTTAACTAGTAGACATGTGACCCAGCTGTACCACACACACCTTAGATCTTTACACACAGGAGGGAGAGTTACACGGCCAGCAGCACACAGATGGATGAAGCTTCCCCTGGTGAGTCCATGTTGGGTGTCCAGCTGCCAATGGAGACGTCATTGTGCTATAACCAGTGCATAGCAAGCCACAATGGTGAGAAGATCCATCCCACTCAGGGTAAAGATTACAATATATATATATATATATATATATATATATATATATATATAAAATAAATGTACAGCAGTGCGTTCCTCAAATAAAATGTTCTTCAGTTGGGTTATCTGTGTAGGCCTCTCGTAATACAGACATGTGCCACATATTGGTAGAGGATGCTCCATTGAGGTGCCAATACAGTTTAGTACTACAGGCCTAGGCCTAATACTTCAAAAGATTTGTTATAAAACAGAGTCCCAGCACGGCCAGGGGCGCACCATGAGCTCAGGGTCTTCTTCTACAGGTACAATGAGGCCAGTGGCATAGAACAAAACTTTAGAGTTGGTATTAACGTAGACCAAAACCCACATTTATAACTAGCATCCCCTAAATTGCTTTCACCATGAGAAGGACCTTTTGACAATTCTCACTGCTCCGGCTTCACTCTTATCCCAGATAATGGCACCGGTTTTAGCTGTAAAGCTCCGCCTCCTCCATTCATTGCCATTTGTGTGTGATAATGATGTAATGACTGATCACGTGAAGAGGATGCACATATTAGACCCCCCTTTTTATAATCATCCTGCAACCGCAAAGGGCACCTATACTCGAAGGGAAGTTTATGTCGTCACCTTCTATCCCCAGCCCAGTGCCCCAAAACCATCTGTTTCTTTTCTTTTTTCTCTTAAAGCCTTTGCCCGATATTCATAAAAACTCTAAAAGTAGTACTATGATAAATGGCGGCCATATGCTAATTAGTTCAGTTACAACTAAACTGTTAATTATGTCAATTAGGTTGAAGTGCTCTCCAATGCTGAGCTGTGTGTACTGTAACTGAATGTATCATCACTGGGGGTGGGGCTGCTTGGCCAGGGAGCAATATAGCCAACATCATCCAAATTGTTGTTATGAATATTGGGCAGAAGTTTTAGTAAAAATACAATTCTGTGAGTACTCACCTGTAGAATTGGTTTTGCCTATGTCCAGTCCGGGCCGACCTAATCCATATACGCGTGGGTAGTCCGCCACCAGGTGGCGCAGTCACAAAAAGATCCAGAGCTTTAACTCCTCCTGGCACCCTATAAAATGAGCTGTCTCCATAGAATTCACAGAATGTCAAAAAGCAGTAAATGAGACAGGCCGGGAGGCCAAGAAAACATGTTAACTCACATGCAGCATGTACTTCCTCCACAAAAAAATCAAGGACAATGATCCAATACTAAAAGATAATCACCATAACAGGCAAAGAGGAAATGAACTAAGGTTGGGGTGGGATGTCCCGGACTGGACATAGGCAAAACCAATTCTACAGGTGAGTACTCACAGAATTGTATTTTTCTGTATGTCCAGTCCGGGCCGTCCCAATCCATATACGCGTGGGACATCCAAAAGCAGTCTCCATATATAGAGCGGGATCCCCAGAGCGGAACAGCATGTTCATTTCACTACCGCCTGAAGCACCTTTTGGCCAAAAGCAGCGTCAGCTCAGGTCCTAAAATCAACCTTGTAAAACTTCATAAAGGTATGAACAGAAGACCAGGTAGCGGCCTTACAAACTTGTTCAACAGAGACCTGGTGCTGAAAAGCCCAGGAAGCACCAATAGCTCTAGTAGAATGAGCTGTAACACGAAAAGGGGCATACTTTCCCTTGGCAGAATAAGCTTGCACCACCACCTTTCTAATCCACTTACTTAGATTGGACTTGGCCGGAGGCAAACCCTTTCTAGAACTTTCAGAGAGAACAAAGCGAGAATCCCACTTTCTGAAGGACTCAGTTGCAACCAGGTAGTACTTAATGGCTCTGACCACATCCAAGGCATGGAGGGTCCTTTCCTCAGAATTAGACACAGGGAAGGCAAACTTCCTCATTAAGATGAAGGGAGAAACGACCTTAGGTAAAAAAATCAGGCCTAAACCGAAAAACTACCTTATCCTTATGCCGCTCAAAGTAGGGAGGTTTCATACAAAGAGCGGCCAATTCTGACACCCGGCGCACCGAGGTGATGGCAACCAAAAAGACCACCTTTAGGGTCAAGATAGACAAAGCAGCATCGCACAAAGGCTCAAAGGGAGGACCCTGGAGCGCAGAAAGCACCAAATTCAAATCCCACACCGGTAATACAGGCTTACGCGGTGGACGTACATGGGTAACTCCTTTGAAGAAAAGTCCTGATCAGCCTATGTTTGGCAAAGGATCTTTGGAAAAAGATAGTCAAAGCAGAGACCTGACCCTTAAGGGTACCCAGCTGTAGGCCCAGGTCTAAGCTGTGTTGTAAAAATTCCAAAATCCTAGAAATACAAAAAGTGCAACAAGGAAAACCCTTGGATTCTGACCAAGAAATGTAGGCACGCCAAACTCTGTAGTAAATCATGGAAGACTTCTTCCGCGCCCGAATCATGGTCTGAACAACCGTGCCCGACAACCCCTTCTCCGTTAGGATTGAGGATTCAATAGCCAGGCCGTCAAAGCCAGCGTCTGTAAATTGGGGCGCCGCAGCGACCCTTGAGTGAGAAGCCCCGGGTCGCCGGGCATGATGTAACGATCGACAGACATCTGAACCACGTCCGCGAACCAACTCCTCGGCCAACGAGGAGCCACCAAAATGGTTGGTACCCCCTCCTGGGCTATCTTGCGCAGCACTCGGCCCAGGAGTGGAAACGGAGGAAATGCATAAAGGAGCCGGAACTCCGTCCACGGAATAGTCAGAGCGTCTGTGGCGAGGCCAGAGGGTCTCTTGACAGGGAGACGAACCTTGAAAGCTTGTGATTGTGTCTGGGTCCACATCCGGCAGACCCCAGCGGAGACACAAAGCGTGAAAGACCTTGTTGCTGAGAGACAATTCCCCCAGACGAGAAGTCCCCCTGCTCAGGGAGTCTGCCTCCTGGTTCTCTACCCCAAGGTGTAAACCGCCGAGATGCAGGGAACATTCTCCTCCGCCCAAGTCAGGATCTGGGACACTTCCTGAAGGACTCGCTTGCTCCGAGTCCCGCCCTGCTGATTGATGTAGCCGACAGCAGTCTGTCCGAGCGTACCTGGAGAGCACGACCCCTTACTTATTAGAGTGAATAACACCGTCCGGGTGTCTAGGCCTGCTGAAGGGACTGAGCCGTGTTCAGCAAATCGTCCAGATAAGGAAGAACACGAATGCCCCGGTTCCTCAGAATGGCATGACGCCTGCCAGCACCTTGGTGAACGCACGGGGAGCCGAAGCTATCCCGAATGGTAGTACCACAAACTGGAAATGCTGATCCTCCAGCGCAAACCTCAGGAACTTCTGATGCCCCTGAAAAATCGGGATGTGCAGATAAGCATCCCTGATGTCCACTGTGGTCAGGAAGTCGCCAGGCCGAAGCAAGCTCACCGCGGACCATAAGGTCTCCATGCGGAAATGTCTGACTCTGACAAACTTGTTGAGACCCTTCAGATCCAGGATGCATCGCAGCGTTCCGTCCTTCTTGGGCACCATGAACAGATTGTCCTGTGCCTCGACAGGATCGGGGAGAGGTTTCTACTCTAAATCACACCCGATAGCAAAAGGCTCTGAAAGGCCCCCTTCAGGCCCTGTGCTGTCAAAGCGTTCCGGGACACCCTCGACTGAAGAAATCTTGAGGGCGGCCAGACTGCCAGCTCTATTTTGTACCCAGAGGACACCACCTCCTGAATCCACCGATCCGAGACGAGCTGTTTCCATATGTGAGCAAAAAGCAGCAGCCGCCCCCCCCCACCCGAATGGGTGAGGGAGCCTCCTCATGCCTGAGAGGACTTGGTCGGGGGTTTGGATTTAGCTCCCCATGATCGATTGGATCGACCGCGGGACCTTCCTCGTCCCCAGGCATCTCTGCGGCCCCCTGAAAATGAAGAGCCTCTTCCTCCTCGAAAGGAGCGATAGGCAGAGAAACCCCGAAAGGGACGTGCAGGCTTCCGCTGCTGAGGGGGTCTCCCATCCTTGGCCATAAGATCCAGGCGCTCCCCAAATAACCTGAGTCCCAGGAAGGGGATACTAGTGAGTGACTTTTTTTATTAGGCCTTTCCCATTCTTTAAACACCATATTGGAAAAGTGGGTCTGTTCCGGGAAGACAACCTTCTGTCTCTCAGGCCGGAATAAATCCCCCTGCTTCCTCTTAGTTGCTTTAGGAGGGACAATATGCAAAGTCTCACACACAGAAGACAGCAACTTCTCCGTGTCGTCAGGGAGCCACATATCCTCGTTAGAGGAGGAACCAGGCTCGCTGTCATAACCAACCGACCTATCCCTTGAGGAAGCGGAGTCCTTAAACAACTCTCCCTCCTCCGTGGAGTCCCGACCTCCAAAAAGGTCATCATTGTCAGCAATATCCGAGTAATCAGTCTCGATGTGCCGCTTCTTACTCGTGGCCTTACCCGTAGCCGACAAGACATCTGCCTCTCCAGGCTGGTCACCCGGTGCGACAAATCGGCTTGGGACCCCTTGCTAGTATCCCCCTCGCTGAGGGCTGAATGCAGTAGTGGGGGGGTTGGCGAGGCCGTAGGTAAAAGAGGGCTAGGGGAAGGGACGCCCGCCCTAACATGTTCCAAAAGTACGCTCCCAGCGCAAGTGACACAAACCGTGCTAAGTACATGGGGCAGAGCTTCACCCGCCCTGAGGGGTCCCTAGCTCACTACCCCCAGAAGCCTCCATTAAAGTGATTATGGTGTAAAAAATACAGGTTACAAAGCACAACGGCCCAAACCTAGTAAAGACCCCCCAAAATAGTCCCTCTTATGTGATCGCTCTTAGGGGAGAGGGTGTGGAGAGAGAGCAGAGCTGGGGGTGGGGGGGTGTAGGAGACCAGGAGGAACCACTACTCACGGCTGACCAGGGGACCCCACCTGAAAGACACGATGGGAGAGGCCATGAGATCCCACAGCACATGCACACAAGAAATATCAGAATATTTGCCCATAATTCAAAAGAGGGACTCACAGACCACAGTGAGGGAGTCCGGGGCCCCTTTGGGTAGGCAGGCCGCTCCACAGCCCGATTGCAGAAGCTCGGTGCCAGCGTCGGCCGACCACTGCAGAGTGCGCAGCAGATCCGTCCTGAAGGATTCCCCCCTCACGAGGAAGGGAAAATGGGGCCGGATCGGTCCCTCGAGGGGCGGGCCGCGCGCCATGACGCAAAATAGCGCGAAAGAGCACCCGCAGCCTGAGAGGAAAAAGGCGCCCAGGAGGAGGAAGAGAGGGAGGGCGGCCCACGGAGGGCCCTCTCCTTCCCTCCGGCAGCGGAGCGCAGTGCACCCGCACTATCCCGAGGCCGCAGCCTCACAATAAGGAGCCGCCACGGACGCCGCAAGGTCCCGCCCCCCTCACAACAGATAAGATGGAGGGGAGAGAAGAGGAGCCGAGGGAGCGAGGGAGGTAAGTATGCCAGTGAAAAAGACACACACAAAAGAATAAAGCTTGTGGGCACAGATGAGGGAATAAACTCAGGCATTAGATGGTCCCCCCCATAGGCTCACCATCGCCTATGGCCGTCTACCCTTTAAGGAGGGTCTGCGGCCCAGAGCCTAGCTCTGAACACCTGACCCAGGCGTTCTCCCTACCTTCACCTGTTCCCGTCAGCTGAGGCTAGGAGGCATACTGGGTCCACAGGAACAGAGGTAATAGGGATGCAGCAATATCCAAGACGATCCTCGCAGCATGCACTGCAAGACGAATCAGGGAATTCTATGGAGACCGCTTTTTTAATAGGGGGCCGGAAGGAGTTACAGCTCTGGATCTTGCAGTGACTGCGCCACCTGGTGGCGGACTACCCACACGTATATCGATTGGGACGGTCCGGACTGGACATAGGAAAAAAAAAAAAAAAAAAAAAAGAAACACAGGCTGTTTTGCGGCACTGGGCCGAGAACGGAAGGCGACGACCTAGGTGTATAGGTGCACGAGTATAGGTGCACTACAAAGGGACTGTGCAGGCAAAAATAATACACACATACTCACTAATGGTCCTGCGCAGCTAATCGGGCCTAATCCTAAAACGTCTATTCACCAGAGATCTGCGTTATCCCGCTCACAACAAGGACCTGTGGTCCTCGCATCACTCATGACGACTGACCACACTCCATTTTAATGGAGGGGTGTTGCGAGGGTTCCATTGCAGAGAATGGAGGGGTGTGGCGAGGGTCCCATTGCAGTGAATGGAGGGGTGTGGCGAGGGTCCCATTGCAGTGAATGGAGGGGTGTGGCGAGGGTTCCATTGCAGAGAATGGAGGGGTGTGGCGAGGGTCCCATTGCAGTGAATGGAGGGGTTTGGCGAGGGTTCCATTGCAGTGAATGGAGGGGTGTGGCGAGGGTTCCATTGCAGAGAATGGAGGGGTGTGGCGAGGGTTCCATTGCAGAGAATGGAGGGGTGTAGCAAGGGTTCCATTGCAGAGAATGGAGGGGTGTGGCCTCTAGACCGATGGGATGAGATCACCAATGCCAGTAAGTTTAAAACCATTGCTATCTAGTAACTATAGGGGAGTATATGTTTATTGTCCATTATTTATTGTCCATACACCAAGCAATATTTTGCTAACCTCTATATTAAAGTCGACCAAAACCCAGCACGATCAGCCCGGGAATCTATTCCCCCCCTGGGGCATCCAAAATCGAGATGCCCCGCTCTATAAGATTCCCAGGCCGGTCGAATCCCCCCACCCCGGGGCATCCAAAATTGGGATGCCCTGCTGTGTGAATCCCCCAGGCTGCCCCGTTCACTTACCTGGTTTCCTAGTCCAACGGCGCATGCATGAGCTGCAGCCGCACCCCGGCTATCCTTCTACCAGCCATTCAGGCATTTGTGAATGTCTGGTGTGGGCACACTCCCTGTTAGAGGGAAGCTGGGGATGTGGCCACCGGCGCACTTGGAGCTGCTGGATTTAAACACCGTCTTAGAAGACATGACGTCATCAGCTCCGAACGCGTTGATTGGAAGAGCGGCCGCGCATGCACCGTAGGACTGGAAAGAGGTGAGTTAGATTGGGCAATCTGGGGGGTTTCACATAGTGGGGTGCCCCTGGGGAAAGGGCCAAAACCCAGGATTTTGACTATCACTTTCAAAAAGACCAACCCCAGGCCTCCCCATCCCCGCAAATTCGACTCTCCTGGGAATTGTTCCACTCAGGCGGGGCAATCCGATTTATTTGGAATGCCCCACTGTGTGCATCTCCACTGTTCACAGTAAAAACTCACATTTCTGGAGTTCCCACAGCCGAAACTCAGCAGCCCACTCAGCGAGCTCACCGCTGTCCGTATACCCACTCAGCTCGCCCCCTAGCTGCCAAGCAGCCGAGCTCACCCCTTAGCTGTATCTCCACTCAACTCGCCCCCTAGCTGTATCTCCACTCAGCTCGCCCCCTAGCTGTATCTCCACTCAGCTCGCCCCCTAGCTGTATCTCCACTCAGCTCGCCCCCTAGCTGTATCTCCACTCAGCTCGCCCCCTAGCTGTATCTCCACTCAGCTCGCCCCCTAGCTGTATCTCCACTCAGCTCGCCCCCTAGCTGTATCTCCACTCAGCTCGCCCCCTAGCTGCTAAGCAGCTGAGCTCACCCCTTAGCTGTATCTCCACTCAGCTCGCTCCATAGCTGCCAAGCAGCCGAGCTCACCCCTTAGCTGTATCTCCACTCAGCTCGCTCCATAGCTGCCAAGCAGCCGAGCTCACCCCTTAGCTGTATCTCCACTCAGCTCGCCCCCTAGCTGCCAAGCAGCCGAGCTCACCCCTTAGCTGTATCTCCACTCAGCTCGCCCCCTAGCTGCTAAGCAGCTGAGCTCGCCCCCTAGCTGCTAAGCAGCTGAGCTCGCCCCTTAGCTGTATCTCCACTCAGCTTCGAGCTGTGGACATGCCCTCAGAAAGGCCGGGCTTAGGTATAGGCACCGCTAGAGATGAGCGGGGATGGAGCCGCAGCGTCAAGGGTTCTGGGAGCAGGTGAGTGGAACGTGTGATCTGTGGGGTTTCACATAGCGGGGCATCCCAATATGGTAGCCCCCCAAGGATCAGGACCCAAACGACCCTGGAGTCTTTTAGACTCCAGGGCCTCTAAAGTTCCTCTTTAATACTGTTCAGGGAAGCTTCCTCACTCTCACTAGAGAAGCCACACTTTTTTTGGTGCTGCACAGGCTGTTGTAGGGATTAGGTCAACTTTAGTTGCCTCTAAGTAACATTCTCCTGAAGTTGGGCGTTAATGCACATATAGGGCGACAGTCTCCCAGACCATATTTGGCACAAATGAAGGAACATAGTGCCCCTGTCTAGGCACCGGCCAGCTGCGGCTTTGTCCAGACTTTAATCTCAGGGTATAGAGGAAGAGGAGATTCAATGATCATTCAAAAGGACTTATCTCTTTAGCAGAAAAGAGATCAGTTTAGGCGCGCTTGAGGATTTCTGTTAGAAGTGTGTTTGCCCAGAATCATTAAAATTATCAATTTGATGTAATAATATAGTAAAAAATGGGGGAGATGAAGATAAGGAGACTCACGGCTGTGGTCCGGTCCGATCAACGTACCTGGCAGGGAGTCTCTATCTCCCATTTTTACTATATTACTACAATTGATACACAATAAATGTATTGTAATAACAAGTGGCTATGCAAGAATACACACGGAAATTATTCTTTGCAATTCCCAGACCATAATAATTTTAATGATTCTGAGCAAACACACTTCTAACAGAAATCCTCAAGCGCGCCTAAACTGATCTCTTTTCTGCTAAATTTTTGAATGCTCTATATTTCGGTAAGGGGCGACCCCTTATCATAGGCAGCAGCTCTACCATATATTCCTAAGCGCACCTTAGTACCCTCCCCTGTTTCTCAACTGAGATATTCAATGATATTCTGCCCTGGTCAACAATCAAAGTGGAAGAAAGTCTGCAGCAGGGCATCCCGATCTGGGAAGCCCGAGGAGGAAGGTAAACTGAATCGAAAAGATTCCAGGGCTGGCTGCGCTGCATTTTGTTCTGCTTTAAGTGTGAAATAAGTCACAATTCTGGGGATGATTGAATGCCTGCCGCAGTATTATAGATAGCAATCACAACTTTTGTTGGGCACTAGAGATGCCCCAAGACACACCCCATATCAAGTGGCCGCACGCCAATCCAGGTATAATTAGTAGAAATGTAATATATTTAACAAACAAATAACCTGATCCAAGTAACAATGGACAATACAAAGACAAGTTTAAAACCACAAGGACACAAAGGGCTTTATGGTTTTAAACTTGCCTTCCCCCCCTTACAGCCCTTTGTGTCCTTATGGTTTTAAACGTGTCTTTGTATTGTCCATTGTTACTTGGATCAGGTTATTGTCGGTTGAATATAATACATTTCTACTAATTTTACCTGGATTGGTGTGCGGCCACTTGATATGGGGTGTGTCTCTAGAGCCCCACAAAAGTTGTGATTGCATCTTATATATACACCCCCTGGCCTGCACCTCCATTTTGTTAATTCCTTTGGCTGTGCATATCCTAACAATACTTTTTGCAGTATTATAAATAAGGTAAAATGTTCCCGGCCGTTCCCCAGCTGTCCTTCAATGCTTATACCTGTTAAAATCTGTAAAAAAACTCTTTTTATACAAAAAGGAATTTATTAAAATATGAATAAAACCCGTCTAAGTAATGTCAAGAGGACTTATCACTCACTAATGTGTAAAAGTGGCCTCATTTAGTAACTAGATTTAAACCGCACCAACACCCTTTTGTACTTTAACGGGTGTTGGTCGCGCTGTCTGGTGATTGTAAGTAGCTCGGGACCCCCCCTTACAGCTAACCGCACACAAAGCTTGTAATACTCATCTTCATTACGAGCCAGCAGTGAGAATTGAGTCCTGTGATTGGCCACCAGGCAATCATGTGGTCAGGTCCCGCCGTTGGCCGGCGCAGAGGATGCGACTGCAGCCTACGAGACCGCCCGGTGTTCAATCACCAGACAGCAGGACCAGCACCTGTTAAAGTAAAAACGGGTGTTGGTCCGGTTTAAAGAGTACCTGTCCCCACCTGTACCTAATATTAAAAAAAAAAAAGAAAGAAAAAAGTTATCCTGGAGTTTAGCTTTATAGCAGACCTGGCTTTAGGAAGTCACCCAGCATTGTTGAAAACATGAGTATTTATAATATCCTTAACTTTATAGGAATACAAATTGTTCAGCCCCATGGATGACATGCTATAGGCCATCCATGCAATAGATCATGGGAGAATGAACTAGTAACTGGGTAGCAGACATGGTTGCGCACAGCCGAGGAGGGAGGCGAGTGATGTCGGCGCTGGCACCGGCTGTGCATGTGCCATGAGCTCGGGGCAAAGGTAAGAATATCTGGCTCCCTTTGAAATTTCACACAGTTCGGGATGCCCTGGAGGAGGGAGTAAGCCAGCTCTGGAGTCTCAGACTCCAGGGCAGGTTTTGACATGAGCTCATAGGATGTAGGGAGCAGAAATGTGGTGGCTGAGCTACGCATATGAGGCAAGACTGGGCCTGGCATGAATTTACGGGGGGCACATGGGAGTTTTTTCATTGAAGGGCATCCCAAACCGGTATTCCCTGGACCCAGAATTACAGGTGGAGTAATTTGTGCTGCAGCAGTGATATAACAATCCTCAGAAAATGACCTGTTGGTGGTTCTGGAGGAGAGGCTGGCTACACTGCCTGAAGTTTTTTTTTTAGACTGGTTTTGGTCCATTTTAGAATTTTGTGATACTACAGATTAGACCACAGAGCAGACTCACTGCCTTACTGCAACGTATATTCCAGTCCATAAGAGGGTGCCTATTAATCTTCTCGGATGCCTCAGTCTGGGCTTACACATCTAACCAGAAGCGTGAGATCAGGGGTGGAACCCACCATAATTCTGACTCACAGATGGGTGTGTGTACCACAAGCAGGGTTAGTGGTTGGTAGTTGGCACACCATACAGAGTAAAAGAAGCAGATAGTTAATAGAGGTGCTCATAAGATCCAGGGGGCATCACCACACCTGCCCCCAAATAGACTCAGCAATATGATTTTTTTGGATCAAAGGCACACCAATACACAAGGTTTACTTTGCAAATATAAATTGTATCAACATGTACTATGTCTTATGACAACTATTACTATAATACCGTGTTTCCCCGAAAGTAAGACACCGTCTTACTTTCTTTTTATCCCCAAAAGCCCCACTACGTTTTACTTTCGGGGTATGTCTTATATTGGAAAAAATGACAAGCTCACCCCATAGGGTGATCATGATAGTACATGAGCCCCTAGATCTCCCCAGAGGAGTCAAAGACAGATAAAGGGTTGTAACCCTGCCCACATCTAAGTGGACCTAATTCAAACTGATCAGCTCTGGCTGGGGTTCCGCTTTAAATGTTGGAGCCTTTGCTTGTCCTGTCTGTGCAAGATGGCCACCACAAAGATTCCACAGTCAGACTGTAAAGTAGGGATCACCCAGATGCTGTAGAACTACAATTCCCAGTATGCCTTGCCTTTACAGAGGATAAACAAGGCATGCTGGGACTTGTAGTACTGCAGCATCTGTGTGGGTCAGACAAGTAAGGGTGCTGCAGTAGTTTACAGATGACACAAGGGCAGCATGGAGGGAACCCCCGGCCCAAGCTGCCCCCCTCGTCATACCCCCTGCGTCCCCCTCACATCACCCACCTGCGAGTTCCGCTGTGAATCAGTCTTCTCCCCCCGGCCTCTGACAGCACAGCACCAGCAGAGGGTCAGCCTGGCCCCCTGACGCCGCTCTCTCTCACACACACACACGCGCGCGCACTTACCGGCACTTCCTGGGTGTTGCGCGAAGGTCGGTGGGCGTGCCCCATGCGCAGGGATGATCTCCACGTCAGGCTCCTCGCAGCACCCGCAGCTGCAGTGAGAGCCTCTGTACCCGGCGCCGCTCGTCTTCTGCTCGCAGCCCCGGATCCACCGCCGCTCGTCTTCTGCTCGCAGCCCCGGATCCACCGCCGCTCGTCTTCTGCTCGCAGCCCCGGATCCACCGCCGCTCGTCTTCTGCTCGCAGCCCCGGATCCACCGCCGCTCGTCTTCTGCTCGCAGCCCCGGATCCACCGCCGCTCGTCTTCTGCTCGCAGCCCCGGATCCACCGCCGCTCGTCTTCTGCTCGCAGCCCCGGATCCACCGCCGCTCGTCTTCTGCTCGCAGCCCCGGATCCACCGCCGCTCGTCTTCTGCTCGCAGCCCCGGATCCACCGCCGCTCGTCTTCTGCTCGCAGCCCCGGATCCACCGCCGCTCGTCTTCTGCTCGCAGCCCCGGATCCACCGCCGCCTCTCCTCCTCTCAGGTAGGTCCCGTTCGACAACAATGTTATTTCCCCGAAAGTAAGACATACGTCTTACTTTCGGGGTACGGCTTATATTAGGCCAACCCTCTGAAACACCCCATACGTCTTACAAACGGGGGTGTCTTACTTTCGGGGAAACACGGTAGTAATAGTTGTCATAAGACATAGTACATGTTAGTGCTAATGATACTTGTGCTCTCTTTGCATGAGGTGTTCAAACGTTCCTGATGACAGCCTGACCTTCGCTCACATGGAGCACTTTCATTGTATCCTTTTTTGACAATTTTGTTGTACACTAGCAACTTACTAGTACCTGTTGTATATATTTATCCTTAATACAATTTTTATTTGCAAAGTAAACCTTGTGTATTGGTGTGACTTTGATCCAAAAAAATCATATTGCTGTGTGTACCACAAGCCCAGACTAGGGTGTCAATAGATCTCTATGGGTGCCTCAGTCTGGGCTTACACATCTAGTGTGGGATCCGAGGTGGAGCTCACTATAGTTCTGGTTAAATGTGTAAGCCCAGACTGAGGCACCCATCAAGATTAATACGCACCCATCTGGAAGCCAGAAGTTTGGAATCAGGGGTGCAGCTCACCATAGTTCTGGCCCCTAGATGGGTGTGTGTAGGACAAGCCCATAGGGTGCCTATAAGTCTCTATGGATGCCTCAGTTTGGGCTTATACATCTAACCAGAAGTGTGAAATCAAGGGTGGAGCTCACCAGGCACTCAGGAGTACGGCAGAAGCTGCAGGGGCAGTGGCAGGTAAGCCAGGGAGACTTGTGTAGATTGGTATCTATTGTCCTGCACATATAAACAACTTTCCTCTGGATACACCATTGAGAAAAGTCAAAAGGAAAAAAAAAACATCTAGCAGAAAACACTGATTGCAAAAACGGTCTAAAAAAAATGTACCGAATGACGATTAAGAGCATCCCAAGTATGTTAAGAATCCTCTGGAACTGACACTGCCTTCCACCCAGAGGATCCAACAGCTTAAAAAAAATGAAAATTAGGAGCAAACTAAAGCCAGGCTGAACATAGCAAATCTGTAAATAAAAAAATGGAATTAAAGAAATAGGTCTAGTTTTTGTTAATACCTCTGATTGGTCCGTTATCACTCGGCCCTTCATTGCAGAATTCTCTGGCCGCTCGCACAAAAAAAAAAAAAATACAGCAGAACTTGTATAAAAAGTGAGGTAAGAGCAGAGTGCATAAATCTTCTCTGGTATAAAAATCTAAGCATTTGTTTGCTCGCTGGTCCGGTCCTGTAGGTTCCCAGGCTGGACATCGCTTAATATAAAATCCTCTTTTTCAGGGATAAAAGTGAAGCGTTTGTGGGTAAAACTCGCTCCTCCGGTTCGGCAAGCCAGGACATCATAGGCTAAAAGACCCCTTTTCCTGGTTCACAGAAACCGGCCATCTTTTTTCCATCGCTTTTGGCAAATAAAAGTTCTTGTGTCACATGATCAGTAGTTATTCGTGCCCGTTGGCTTGGCATTCTGCCTGTTCCAAAACTTGTTTTAACATATCATCAATCACCTCAACGTCGTAGTCCATCTGCTGCAGATTCAGGTCCGGCATCAGCATCGTGAGGAGGTGAGCCACGTTAATCCGAAGGGTTCGCAGTCTCTCTCTAAAAAGAAAAAATAAATAGTAAAGGCAGGAAAAAGACGCCACCTAAAACAGCATACTAAGTCAAAGGGCAAAGATGGCAGACTTCTAAGAATGGGAATAAATGAACACCCATAATAACTGCTATGCAAGAGAAATAGTGATTTAATACTGTGACACAAAAAGGACAGCACATTACCAATGTGTAAATACAGAAACAAAATATATACAGTAGAATGACTGCTAGGTGGCGCTGTGTCCCTGATCACAGAGCTATGGTGTAGCGCATAATGAATGCATAACACAAGAAGAAAGAAGCAAAAAAAAAAGGCTCATAACATGCAGAATCATCCTACCTGCATCTACTGCATGTTATGAGCCTATAAACATCCAAGATGGCGGCTTATGGAAGCCGCCATCTTATCAGGCAGCCTGCAAACAGGAAGTGCCTTCTGACTGTGCTGCTCTGCATTCTGGGACTGCTGACCTTTACCTGACCCCAGCTCTGCTCTGTCTGAGCAAAGCACAGCTATAACCCGCTGCCCTGTACCTTATCCCACTCTCCTCTCCTCAGTAAGTGTGATGCTTCTGAGTCGAGATGGCGGCGCCCGTAACCTAAATTCCTGAACAGAGTTGCAGCCCAGTGGGGGAAAGAATAATAAGTTAGTGACTAAAACCGTAAAATACATTAATTTTAGATGCTGGGGAACTGTTTAAAGTGGACCAACACCCAGGATTTTGACTATCCTGGGTATTGGTCCACTTCCCCGGGGCACCCCGATCGGGGGTGCCCCGTTGTGTGAAACCCCCCAAAACTCACCTCTCCCCGCTCCCACGTGGCCGCGCCGTCCAATCGGCGCCGACGGACAAGCTGATTGACAGCGACGGACAAGCAGCTTGCCCGTCGGCGCCTCGATCTCGGATGTCCCGCGGTGTGTGAGGTGATCGGCCCGGGAATCTATAAGAGTTTGGGCTTTTCATTAAATCACGCTGAAGGTCCGGTTTAAGCGTAAGCGTAAGAATGGACAAAGGGGCCCCTTGCAAGGGCTCAAAGGGAGGCCCCTGCAGGGCAGACAAGACCAAATTCAATTCGCGAGTAGCCCCTTGGAAAAAAGTCCTGACCAGGGGATGCTAAGCAAAGGATCTTTGGAAGAAAATAGCTGAAGCAGACACGTGGCCTTTCAGAGTACTGAGCTGAAGACCCAGATCCAAACCATGTTGGAGAAATTCCAGAATCCTAGGAATAGAAAACACACGACAGGGAAGCGAGTGGTACTCACGCCAGTCAATGTAAGTAAGCCAGACCCTGTAATAGATGGAAGAAAAGGACCTCTTCATAGCCCTGATCATGGTATTCACCACTGGGGCAGGCAGCCCTTTTTCCATCAAGATGGAGGTTTTAACAGCCAGGCTGTCAAAGCCAGCGTTTGTAAATTGGGGTGGCGTAGGTGCCCCTGAGTGAGCAGATCTGGAACCTGTGGTAGAGCGTACTGATCTACTGCCAACTGCACGATGTCTGCGAACCACACTCTTCTTGGCCAACAGGGGGCCACCAGGATGGCTGGCACCCCTTCCTGAACTATCTTGCGCAGCACCCTGCCCAGCAGTGGAAACGGGGGAAACACATACAGGAGCTGGAACCCCGTCCAGGACATTGCCAGGGCATCCGTGGCCAAGGACAGAGGATCCTGGGACAGAGAAACAAAGACTGGAAGCTTGTGATTGTGATGAGATGCAAATAGATCCACGTCCGGCTGACCCCAGCGGTGGCACAGGGAGCGAAACACCCTGCTGCTGAGGGACCACTCTCTCAGATGAGAGGTCCCCCTGCTCAGAGAGTCTGCCTCCAGATTCTCCACCCCCGGGATGTACACAGCTGAGATGCAGGGAACATTCTCCTCTGACCAGGACAGTATCAGGGACACTTCTTTGAGGGCCCTCTTGCTCCGGGTCCCTCCCTGATGATTGATGTAGGCAACCGCCGTCTGGTTGTCTGAGTGGACCTGAACAGCGAGAATCAACCTAATTGCCCTCAATTCCAGTATGCTGATAGGGGCATGGGCCTCCTGAGGGCCCCACTGACCCTGGAATGTCAGAGACTCCCCCAACCTGTCAGACTGGCATCCGTGGTGACAGTCCCCCAGCAGGGGGCCAGAAAGGACCTGCCACCCAGCAGGTTCCCTGAGACCAACCACCACACTAGAGACCACCTGACCTGAGGGGACAAGACAAACACCTGATCCAGGGACAAAGGGTCCCGATCCCACACTGACAAGAGGTGAAGCTGAAGAGGCATCATGTGGAACTGAGCACATGGAACCGCCTCGAAGCAGGACACCTCAGGCCCACCAACTGCATTCCCTGCCTGATTGATGGATGGGGACAAGACAGCAGGAGCTGAACTTTCTCTTGAAGGACCTCCACCTTCTGCTGAGGAAGAAAGATCTTGACCTGGGCTGAATCCAGAATCATGCCCAGAAAGGACTTCACCATGGAAGGAGACCAGGAAGATTTGGGGGTGACTGATCACCCAGCCACATGATTCCAGTGTGGACACCACCTTCTGAGTGTCCAGCTCTGCCTGATGGAAGGACTGGGAAGCAATAAGCATGTCGTCCAGGTAGGGAAGAATGCGGATGCCCTGAGATCTCAGCAGGGCCATCACTCCTGTCAGCACCTTGGTGAATACCCTGGGGGCCGAGGTGAGGCTGAAGGGCAAGGCCACAAATTGGTAGTGCTGATCCTCCAGAGCGAACCTGAGGAACCTCTGATGACCTGGAAAAAAAGGTAAGCATCCATGATGTCTACAGAGGTCATGAAGTCCCCTGTGCGCAGGTAAGTCACAGCTAAGCGCAGAGTCTCCAAGCGAAAGTGCCTGAATCTGACAATTTGGTGAGAAGCTTTAAATCCAGGATAGGTCTGATGGACCCGTCCTTTTTGGGCACAATGAAAAGACGTGAGCCAAGAGCCAAAGCCGCCCCCCCACCCGGATGGGAGAGGGCGCCCCTTCATGCCTGAGGGGGTTTGGGGGAGGACTTAGTCTTGGGACCCCAGGGGGGGGCCAGGGCGGCCACGTCCTCTGCCCCTGCCCCAAAATTCTCCACGGGCTCCAGCAAAGGAAGCTCCCCATCCAATTCTGGAGCCCGAACGGGCCGGGGCTGCCTTCTACGCTGAGGTAATTTGCCACCTTTAGCAAACAAGTCCAAACGTTCCCCCAAAGAGGCGCAGCCCCTTGAAGGGAAAACCAGTGAGGGCCTTTCTGGCAGCATTGTCAGCTGCCCACTGGCGCAGCCAGACCGAGCGGCGTATTGCCACTAACAAGGCAGAAGCCCTGCCACACATTCTAATGGTATCATCCATGGCAGAAAGAACATATGCAACAAATTCATCACAAAGCAGAAGAGCTCTATACTCTTCACTACCAGCATTATCAGGGGCCCCATCCAAGAGACCCCTGAGCAGGCTTTTAACAGCAACAGCCGTGATAGCAGAGGCACAGACCGGACGGAGCGCGGCCCCAACACAGGCAAAGGCATGGCAAGCTAGCTGATCCATGCGCCTGTCTTCCCCATCCCTCAAGGTAGTAGAGTCAGGGGAATGCATGACAGATGTGTTAGACAACCCCAGAACTGGCGCATCCACCTCTGGAGGACATGACCAACGTTTAACCATTTCAGCAGGAAAGGGATACCTCTTATCCCAACTCTTTGGTATCCCGGGAAGCCGGCTAGGCCTTTCCCACTCCTTGAGAATCAGATTATTAAAGTGGGTTTGTTCAGGAAACTCCAAACGTGGCTTAACAGTATGAAACCGCTCCCCCTGTTCCCACAGGGCCACAGCAGGAGGAGAGATACAGAGCACTTCAAAAATGTGAGCCAACAATCTGTCAGTATCATCTGAAGCCCATGGGTCAGAGCCAGACTCAGCATAACCCCTAGGCTGATCCTCAGATGATTCTGAATCAGAGAATAATTCCCCTTCTTCCAGGGGGGTAAAACCGGTAACATCAAAAAACTCCTCAGCTTCCATAGGAAATAGAGGAACACCAGGTGCCAGATGCCGCCGCTTAGCAGAAGCCTTACGCGGACCAGAACCAGCAATATGCCTTTCAATGCTGGCCACCCGGGTAGCCAAATCAGGTTGAGACTCCCCACTGGTATGCAGCTCACTGGGAGTCAGGTGTAAGCGTGGGGGGGTAGGCGAAGCCAGAGGGGGTGCAGCACTAGGCCCAGCCGCAGGTAAACCAGACTGCAGGGCAAGTACCTGCCTATACCGCCTACCCTTTGGTGGGGGACTGCGGTTGGAGCAGCGCTCCTTAGCACCTGACAGTGGTGCTGCCTACCTTCACCTGAACCAGCGCAGCCTGAGCCGGGAGGCAGTAAAAAGAAACGGGTGGGGATAGTCCTACAGGACCGCAGTCCAGCGCCATCTACTGGAGTATATCCCAAGAGTAAGGAATATCTTCTGGAACAGGACGTGCTGTATACTTATAGAATTCCCTTCTCTCTTCCATTTTACTTCAGGCCATCAGACTTAATCCAGAGACGATTGGGACCTCCAAAAGCAGTACCCGAATTCGGGTGGGATCCCAAACCTTATTCCTTTCAGGAACAAGACATTCCAAAAACCCTTATTCCTTTCAGGAATAGACATCTCAAAAAACCCTTATCCCATTTAGGAATAAGACATTCCAAAAACCCTTATTCCTTTCAGGAATAAGACATTCCAAAACCATCTAATTACCACTGTATGTAATTCCTTCCTACCAAAGGCTGTACCTTATAGAATTTGGTAAATGTATGAGCCGAAAACCAAGTAGCAGCTTTGCATACTTGTTCTATTGAAGCTTGATGCTAAAAAGCCTTTCCCCTTAGGGAATATAGGCTCTTACCACTGCCTGTCTAATCCATCGCTGATGGTAGACTTAGATGGTGGGAGACCTTTCCGTGGACCCTCAGGTATGACAAAATAAGGAGTCCAACCTATGGAAAGATTGTGTAGCAGTGAGATGGTATCTTAGTGCTTTTCCCTACATCCAGCAATGTAGAATCCTCTCTCTATCAGACACTGGAGTAGGACATAAAGGAAGGCAATTTACCTCTTCATTAAGAACCACCTTACGAAAAACATCCTGTTTAAAACAGACGACCTTGTCCTTATGTAACACTAAATAAGGAGACATAACTGATAAGCTGCTAATTCAGAAACCTTCCTTACTGAGGTTATTGCCATTAAAAAAAGATAACCTTAAGAGTCAAACTTATTGACGCATCTGCCAGTGGTTCAAACAGGGGGCCCTGATAAAGAGCTGATAAAACTAAGTTCAGGTCCCAAATCGGCAGAAGTGGCTTAAGAGGAGGCCGCACATGAACGACTCCCTATACAAAAAGCTTTGATACATTTATTCACAGCAATGGGTTTCTGAATAAAAAGATAGATAAAGCAAATATCTGTCCCTTTAAAAGTACTCAATTGAAAACCTTCATCAAGACCTTTCTGCCAAAAAATCAAATATTCTAGGAACAGAAACAATTCTACCAGCGAACCATCTGGATTCGCACCAAGCGATAATGCTTGCCAGACTCTATAGTAGATCATTGATGAAGGCTTCTTCCTGGCCTGAATCATAGTCTGCATGACTATGTCAGAAGAACCCCCTTCCTGCCAAGATAAAGGATTCAGTAGCTAGGCCGTCCAAGCCAGAACATGTGAATTGGGATGCCTTAGAGGCCCATATGTGAGAAGATCTGGATCGTCGGGTAACCTGCACGAGTTGCCCTCTGACATCCTTACTATGTCTGAGAACCAGCTTCTTCTTGGCCACCGAGGTACCACCAGAATGGTTGGGACTCCCTGGTGAGCTATCTTTTTTAGTATTCGCCCTAGGAGTGGAATCAGAGGGAGTGCATAAAGAAGCTTGAACGCTGACCACTGAAGAGTCAGGACATCTGTTGCTATAGTTAGAGGATCCCTGGACCGAGACACAAACTTTGGGGTCTTGAGTGAACAGTGCAAAAGGTACTGACCCAAGCAAGATACCATCAGGCCCAACAGACATATCTTGCTGACATATCTTGCTGAATCGCCGGGTGAGGGCAAGACAAGAGACCCTGTACCCTGGCCTGAAGTAAGAGTCATTTCTGTGTTGGAAAAACACTCTTGCCTGAGACGTGTCCAATGACAGTCCCAGAAAGAATAACTCTTAAAGCTACGATATGATATTTGACTTAAGAACTCGACTGGATAGTCAATTATCCAATGTCGATCAGACAGTCTGTGTATTCTTCTGGGCCCCCTGACATGATGGGGCCCATATCAACAGATAGTCTAAGTAAGGGATTATATGTATACCCTGACTTCTTAGAGAAAACATGAGACCTGCCAACACCTTGGTAAAAACCCTTGGTGCTAAAGATAGACCGAAGGGTAACACCACAACTGAAGATGTAGGCCACCTACAGCAACGTAGGTATGTATCCTTATATATACACACTACCCGGCTGGGGCAACTTCACTGTGTTTCAACAAATCCAATCTCTAAAAAGGCAAGATACGGCAGATCTCAATGCTTCTGCTTTCTGCGGAATTCGGGATACCCCTGACCAAGAGAATCTCCAAGGGGGTCTGGCTTTTAATTTGATCTTGTAACCTGAGGATACAACTTCCTGTATCCAAATATCTGTTACATGAAGCCTCCAATATGAACAAAATGCAGAAGCAGTCCCCCCACACCTGTAAGTGCGGGGGCGACCCTTCATGCCTAAACAGGCTTTGAAGGGGGTCTGGCTTTATTCTGCCAGACACCTGTTGCCTTAATTTGGAACTTTGTCTTATTCCAAAAATCTCTTTGGTATCCTGAAGAGGCTGAACCTCTAACCGGAACCCCAGAGTATAAGAGGCCCTGCAGAAGCAGTATTAGACTTCGGCTTCTGTGGCAGATTAGATGATTTACCACTAGCAGCATGCTTTACCATGTCAACCAAGCACTCCCCAAACAGACACCCCACCTCAAAGGGGAGTCCTGTCATTCTTTTTTGGAGGCTATGTCAGCTGACCATTGCTTAAGCCATAAAGCACGCCTTAATGCTAATACCAGAGCTAGGCTTCGGGCACTTAACCTGCTCAATCCTCCATAGCCCGTATCATATACCTGTTGTAGCCAACTGGTCTTGATCACCTGGGAGCATGACTTCCATGAATGACCCCTACGAGTCTTCAAGTTCAGTTGTTGTAACAACCTCCTGCTCCCCAAAAATGCTATGGATTTAGCCCAGGCCGGCCGCAAGGACGACCCCATAATAGAATAAGCAGGACATGCCACCTGATCCATGCGCTTATTCGCTGGATCCTTTGGAGAAGCACTATCCGAAGATGGCATAACCAAAATCTTTCAAACAACCTGGCCCCAGAGCATCCACCACAGGAGGGTGAGACCATAATTCAATCTGATCTGGAGGAAAGGGATACATAATACCTAGTACTTTAGGAATGGTCGGAAGACAACCTGACTTCTGCCATTCCCTATTGATCAGATTAGAATAATGCGTATGCTCTGCAACATCCTCCAGAATCGAGGAAATCAAAACCATCCATCCATCTAAACTGAGCAGCCCCTCGTGCAGAGGACTTCTGAATACGAGTCCCTACTGGATAAATCCTCCCAACGGATAACTTCCTGAAAGACTATGGCAGCTACAATATCCTCTTCAAGTTAGAGGATAAATCTTTTTTTTAAAAACCTTTTTAGTAGCCAATCCTTCTAAATGACTCTCTAAAGGTTTTAGGACCACTTGACTCAGAAGGAGGCTATGGCAGCCACAATATCCTCTTCAAAACTCTTTTTTTTCTTCAAAACCTTCTTAGTAGCTCATATGACTTAAAGGTTTTAGGTCCGCTTGAAGGCTGCCAGGGGGTTTTTTAAGGTCAGGGGGCACCGGCAACAAGGGTCAGAGCCCTTGCAGGGAGGAGACAATTGTCTTCCATATCCACTACCACAGTAGCATAACCCTGCACACCGTGCTATCCTCGTCCAGTGTCTGTTTGCATACTGGACATGGGATGAATCTATCTGCTAAAGGACCAGATCCGATTACCCCAGATGTCTCCATCATGGTGATTAATACTAGATTACCTCCCAGGGGGTCTAAAACCTAATATGTGAACAGTTCCCGATAGTCGCAAGACTATCCTGAGAACTCAGAGGGTGAACCACAAACATATATATATCCTTTAAAAACAAGAACAATTAAAAAACATTAATATGTATAAATAAATATCATATTAATACAAATTAAAAAATTACCTACCTAAAGATTTAGGTCCGCTTGTGGGTGGCCTGGCCGAAAAACTTCCAGTGAAGGTGGCGGGAGAAGAACCGTGATTTCAGCGGTACTCGGCGCTTCGCCCGGCCGAAAAAATCTTCCATTAAAGGCGGCCGGAGGAGAATCGCGATGTTAGCGGCACTTGCTGCTTAGCCCCGGTCGACAATGTTGCAGTGCGAGGGGCCGGGGAACCGTGATGTTAGCGGTACTTGGCGCTTAGTCCTGGCCGAAAATATTGCAGTGCGAGTGGCCGGAGGAGGTGGAGACACAACTTTGTCCTTGCAGAGGTTAACCCAATCATCCTAGAACCCTCTGTTAGGACAAAGAGCAAATCCAATTTCCTGAAGGATTCATTCGCAATCAGGTAATACTTAATGGCTCTGACCACATCCAAGGCATGAAGGGTCCTTTCCTTAGAATTAAACGGTGCTGGACACAAGGAAGGCAAGACAACTTCCTCATTAAGGTGAAAGGGAGAAACGACCTTAGGCAAAAAAATCAGGTTTAAAGCGAAAAACCACCTTATCCTTATGCCGCTCAAAATAGGGAGGCTTCATACAAAGAGCGGCCAGCTCTGATACGCGACGCAGCGAGGTGATCGCTACCAAATAGACCACTTTGAGAGTCAAAATAGACAATGCAGCATCGCACAATGGTTGGTAGGAGGACCCTAAAGAGCAGACAGTACTAAATTCATGTCCCACACCGGTATTACTGACTTACGCGGTGGACGGACATGGGTGACTCCCTGGAAAAGTGTCTTGATCAACCTATGATTGGCAATGGGTCTCTGGAAGAAGACGGCTAAGGCTGAGACCTGGCCCTTGAGAGTGCTCAGCTGGAGACCCAAGTCTAAGCCGTGTTGTGAGAACTCCAGAATTCTAGTAATAGAGAATGTGCAGTAAGGAAGACTCCTGCACTCGCACCAAGCAATATAAGCGTGCCAAACTCTGTAGTATATCATGGAGGAAGACTTCTTCCGTGCCTGAATCATAGTATGCACAACCGTGGCCGACAGCCCCTTTTCCATCAGGATCGAGGTTTCAATAGCCAGGCAGTCAAAGCCAGCGTCCGTAAATTGGGGTGCTGCAACGACCCCTGTGTGAGAAGCCCTGGGTCGTCGGGCATGATGTAGCGATCTACCGACATCTGAACTATGTCCGCAAACCAATTCCGTCGTGGCCAGCGAGGGGCCATCAGGATAGTCGGCACGCCTTCCTGGGCTATCTTGCGCAGCACTCTGCCCAGGAGTGGAAACGGAGGGAAAGCATAAAGGAACTTGAACTCTGTCCAGGGAATCGCCAGAGCGTCCGTGGCAATGGGCAGAGGTTGATTGTGTCTGGACGCAAACAGGTCCACATCCAGCTGACCCCAGCAAAGACACAGAGCGTGAAAGGTCTTGTTGCTGAGAGATCATTCCCCCAGGAGCGAGGCGCTTCTGCTCAGGGAGTCTGCCTCCAGGTTTTCTACCCCGGGAATGCAGACCGCCGAGATGCAGAGAACATTCTTCTCTGCCCAAGTCAGAATCTCGGACACCTCCTTGAGGGGTCTCTTGCTCCGAGTTCCGCCCTGGTGATTGATGTAGTCGACAGCCGTCTGAATATCCGAGCGAAACTGGATCGCACGACCCCTTAAATGGTGAGTCAAGCGGATCCCACTGACCCTGAATCTTCTGCGTCTGCCAAACGCCTCCCCAGCCAGTCAGACTGGCATCTGTGGTAACTATCTCCCAATGGGGAGTCAAAAAGGACTTGCCCACCAGCAGGTTCCTGGAGTCCAACCACCACAAGAGGGATTGCCTGGCCAGGGGGGACAGTGAAAATTCCTGTTCCAGCGACTCCTGCATCCGGTCCCAGCCGGTCAACAGGTTCAATTGAAGAGGCCTCATGTGAAACTGGGCAAAAGGCACTGCCTCGAAGCATGACACCATTGGGCCCACCAATCTCATCCCCAGATGGATCGATGGACGTCGACAAGACAGCAAGGCCTGCACCTGCGTCTAGAGACCCAAAACCTTCTGTTGTGGCAGAAAAACCTTGACCTAAGCGGTGTCTATCGTCATGCCCAGGAAGGACCTCACTGTCGAGGGAGTGAAATAGACTTTGGGTAATGGACTACCGAGCCAAAGGCCTCTAGCGTTGACAACACCGTCCGGGTATCGCTCTCTGCCTGCTGAAGAAACTGGGCCGCAATCAACAAGTCATCCAGATAAGGCAGCACGCAAATGCCCTGGTTCCTCAGGATAGCCATGATGCCCGCCAGCACCTTGGTGAAAACACGAGGGGCTGAGGATATCCCGAAGGGCAGAACCACAAACTGGTAATGCTAGTCCTCCAAAGCAAACCTCAGGAACTTCTGATGTCCCAGGAAAATCGGGATGTGCAGATAAGCATCCCTGATGTTCACCGTGGTCATGAAGTCGTCGGGCCGAAGCGAGCTCACCACCGACCGTAAGGTTTCCTTGTGGAAATGTCTGACTCTGACAAACCTGTTGAGACCCTTTCAGGTCCAGGATAGGTCTTAACGTTCCGTCCTTCTTGGGAACCGTGAACAGGTTGGAGTAAAAACCCTGACCCTGTTTCTGACGAGGTACAGGGCAAATCACACCTAACCGCAGGAGGTGTTGCACGGCCGTTCTCAAACCCTGAGCCTTCAATGGGTTTTGGGAGATCCGAGACCGAAGAAATTTTGTGGGCGGCCTGACTGCCAGCTCTACTTTGTAACCGGAGGACACTACCTCCTGAATCCACCGATCCGAGACATGCTGTCTCCAAATCAGAGCAAACAGTAGAAGCCGCCCCCCCACCCGGATGGGTGAGGGCGCCTCCTCATGCCTGGGGGGACTTGGCGGGGGGCTTGAACTTGGCTCCCTATGCGGGATCGGGTTGGCCGCGGGACCTACCTCTACCCCAGGTATCTCTGCGGCCACCTGCGAATGAAGAGCCTCTTCCTCCTCGAAAGGAACGATAGGCAGAGGGGTTACGAAAGGACCGAGCAGGCTTCCGTCTCTGAGGGAGTCTACTATCCTTGACCAAAAGGTCCAGGCGCTCCCCAAGTAAGCGACTTCTTGGCCGCGGCATTAGCCACTTGAGATCTTTATACTCTTCCGCCCGCTTGCGAGCCGTAGCTCTATCCACAAGATGTCTCACCTTCTTTCTGATGGGCAAGATAGACAATAGCCGCGGCACACACAGGACGAAACAAGGAACCAGGAAAGGTGAAAGCATGGCAGACCAGCTGATCCATGCGTTGTCAGCAGGGTCACGTAAGGAAGCGGTATCAGGTGATGGCATAATGGTAGTGTTGGACAACCCTGACACAGTGGAATCCACCTCGGGAGGACGGGACCACAGCCGAACCAGCTCCTCAGGGAAAGGATACCACCTATCCAGTCCCTTAGGCACCGAAGGTAGCTTGTTAGGCCTTTCCCATTCCTTGAAAATCCTACTAGAAAAATGGGCCTGCTCCGGAAAGACTCGCCTCTGTCTTTCGGGCCTAAACAGACCACCCTGCTTCCCCTTAGCCACTCTGGGAGGAACAATGTGTAATGTCTCAAACACTGAGGTAAGCAACTTCTCCATATCATCAGGGAGCCACGCATCCTCATCCGAGGAAGAACCAGACAAACTGTCATCGCCAGCAGAATAATCCGCAGTGGAACAGGAATCATCTGGCAACTCACCTTCTTCCACGGAGCCCAGATCATCAAAAAGATCGTAATTATCCGAGTAAATGTGCTCGATGTGCCATTTCTTACTCATGGCCCTTTTAGGAGCCGTTCGCGAGATCTGCCTCTCGAGATTGGCCACCCTATGCGCCAACTCAATATGGGACCCCCTGCTGGCTTCCCCCTCGCTGAGGGCTGAGTGAAGCAGCGGAGGGTCCAGAGAGGCCGCAGGCAGTGAAGGGCTAGGGGCGGGTATGCCCGCCCGTTCATGGTCCAAAATGATGCCCCTGGCGCAAGTGGTACAAACAGTGCTGAATCCGTCCAGAAGGGGCCCCCAGCTCACTATCCCCAGATGCCTCCATTATAGTGATTAATAATTGTCAATTGAAAAGGTTACAAGGCACTAACGGCCCAAACCTATATGATCCCTCTTAATAAAAAAAGGGGGGGACCGGGAGGAACCACAAGCCTCAATCAACAAGCCCACGACCTATGCAAGATAAAAGAGGACCATCAGACTCCTAAACAGCGATATGCCTATAATCGATATGCCTATAATAGTTCAAAAGAGGGACTCACGACACCGACAGGTCTCAGAGGATGCGATCCAGGCAGCAGCAGCAGCGGAACCAGGGACAGTGCAGCACACACGCAGGCCACAGCTTCTAGCTCGTTCCTCGAGGGGCGGGCCACGTCGCGATGATGCGATGATGCGAATACGGCTGCACTCCGCCCCTCCCCCCGGCGGCGCGAAAACGTGCGCCCGCCCATCGGCACCAGCGCGGCCATTATCCACTTCATGGCCACCATAGCCCGGCTCCCGTACTTAGAATCCGCGAAGCGCGCGTTCTCGGCCAGCGTGTGCCGCCTGCATGCCATCGTAGCACTGCGCAAGCGGCGCCCCCCGTCCTCCCCCCCCCCATCACAGCGTATGTGACGGTGTCAAGATGGAGGGAGGAAAAAACGCAAGGCCCGTGAGGAACCGCAAGAGAGGCAAGCATGAAGGAGCCAGGGCAGCAGAGCCAGCAAAGGAACGGTGCAAGTCAAAAACACAGCACACATATAATAAAGCTTGTGGGCAGGGAGGGTACATACAGGTATCACATAGCCCCAGCAAGTGTCCCCCCCCCCCCCTCCCCGTTGGGCTCACCATAAGCCTATGGCCGGCTACCCTTTAAACAGGGTCTGCAGCCCAGAGCCTAGCTACCGTCACAATCCCAAAGCAACCA
The DNA here is from genome assembly GCA_027917425.1 of Gastrophryne carolinensis. Taxonomy (NCBI): domain Eukaryota; kingdom Metazoa; phylum Chordata; class Amphibia; order Anura; family Microhylidae; genus Gastrophryne; species Gastrophryne carolinensis. The sequence continues at coordinate 490,107,597 of CM051236.1, read as the reverse complement.
GCGGCTGGGAGGCATAAGCGGGTCTGACGGGATCAGTGGAAATAGGGCCCGCAGTGGACGACGGGCTAGGAGGCCTCGTTCAGCTGGCAATATCCAAGAGAGAGTATCCAAGGATCTTCAGCAGTCAGATTGCAAGATGAACACTGGGGAATGATAGAGGGACACCGCCCTTTATAGGGGGCCGGGAGGAGCGACAGCTTTTGATCTTGCAGCCGAGCACCCCCTGGGAACGGAATACCACATGTCATCACTGGGACGACCTGGACTGGGTATAGGGAAAACCCTCTTTGGCCTGCCCTGGAGTCTAAAAAAAACTCCATGGTCGGCCAGCCAACTGTATCTTCCTGGGGAATCCCGATTAAGGATGCCCTGCTAAGTGAAACCTCTGGTATCGCTGAAGGCAACTCTTCTTTACAGTGGGCTACAGACACATCCACAACTGCAAACCAAGAATCCCTGCAGTATGTTCTGGTACCCAGCTATTCAGATGGGGTGGGAGCGTGCCTCATACTACAGGGAGCATGGGGATGCGGCTGGCGGGTGTGCCACGTCACCTGGCAAATTTGAGATCAGTCAATTGGCAAGTTTGCTTGATCGTCCGCACCCTGAAGTCTTTTAGGGGGGTTGGTTGGTTGGTTTGCTTCAAATTAACCAAGATCTTCAAAACAAGCTTTGTGTTTATAGACACATTACCACCCTTACTCAGTATTACATGTCCCAAGTTTGGGGACTCAAAAATAAGTAGGGACACACTAAACACAGAGTGCCTTGTCGGGGCAGTGTGGCTTCCACATGTATCTGCAGATATATGCGACCAAATCTCTTTCCACATAGCTAGACATGTTTGGTGCTTAATACTTAGATGATGAGAGGGTTAAACTGGGCGGTAAATTGGTTCCCAGGCCCTGAATAATAATAATAAGTTTTGTATAAATAATAGTAATGGTGCAACTCCCACCCCCTTTACTTATTACCACTCTTATTCGCAGCATCAAAACGGGCACCCGGAATAACATGAATACATTTCTCTTACAGAAGGCTGATGCCGCTTTACCTTTCATCTTTCGATGCGCTGCTGGAGGCCTTGCTTCGGTTCGATTGTTTTTGCTGTTCTATTTCCTTCTTCAGTTGGCTGTTTGCAGAATCCAGTTGTAGTTTCTGTTTCTTTAGCTGCTCAATCTGTGATTAGAGACACAAAACACAAAGTCATGCCATACTAAACATGACAAACCACATGACTCCCAAGTCAGATACTTATGGCGTTGCCATCATAGGCCCCCTCCCCCGGCATTTAGGGCCCCCAAATGGCAGACTATGCAGAGGCCAGTGATTATTCCCCTAATGGTCACGTTTTCTTCTGTCCTGCCACACTGGAGAGGTGTGAAAGGGGCCATAGAGATTCCAGGGCCGAGCGATTCCCTCCCCCCCAGAGCATCCAAAATTGGGATGCCCCGCTGTGTGAAACCCCCCAGGTCATCCGCTACACTTACCTTACTTACCGGTGCAACGGCGAATGCGCGGGCGGCATTTGTAAATGGCCGGCGCGGGCACTTTCCCTGTTAGAGGGAAGAGGGGGAAGTGGCTACCAGCTCTGCTAAGACGTGCATAGCACCGAGCGTGCCGATTAGACGAGCAGCCTCGGGTGCGCCGTAGGAAAGGACCAAAGCCCAGGATAGTCAAAACCCTGGGTTTTGGTCCACTTTAAGTGATACAATGACCTCTTGACTCTGCCCTGGAGGCTAAAAGTCTTCAGAGCCAGGCAATGCCTATCCCAGGGGTAATCAATTCCCTGGATAGCCCAGTATACTCACTTTGCCGGCAATCTCACAGTGCATGTGCTGCCCCCCAGCCCTACTGGGGCTCATGCAAGCACCTGCCTCAGGCATTTCAGAAGGGCAGGGTCCTGCACCCTATTCAGCTTTACTAAGCAGCTCCAACATTAGTAAAGCTAAATGGATTGCTAATCTACGGCGTACAGTAGGAATCGTGGGCAAGGTGAGTAAAAAAGGTGAGAATAAACAATGTAAAGGGTATTCGCACACTAGTAAGGCAGGGTGCCCAACCCGAGGTCGTCCCACACCCCAGTTATACAAAAGGATAAAGGGAATGGGTCTGCACACCTTAAAAATGTAAGTCTTTAATGAAAATGATTAAAATCATCTCCAAAAAATTGTCAAGAAACAGTGCTAAAATACAAAGGTAGACCCAGAGTGACACAAAACATACACTCTGGGTCTACCTTTGTATTTTAGCACTGCTTCTTGACAATTTTTTGGAGATGATTTTAATAATTTTCATTAAAGACTTAAATTTTTAAGGTGTGCGGACCCATTCCCTTTATCCTTTTGAGTAGAAAAGGTGACCTGGAGGGATTTCTCACATAAAGGCATCAAAAAACAGGATGCCCTACTGCAGAGGTACACTCATCAAGATAGTGAAATTCCTGGAGATTCTTCCTCTAATTATTAACTAATATTTCTCAATACATCTCACAATAATTGTTCTCAGTTTTTATTCTTGGTACTTCCACATAACTTGGCTCTCATTGTGTTGAGTTCCTAGCCAGGGCCGTATATTTGGTGTCCCTTTTTTTTTTTAATTTAGGTCACAGTCCGTATGAAAAAGTGTGTAGGGGGAAAGGGAGCAATGGGTTAGATGTATGGAGGAGGGCACAAAGGGGGAAATATAGAGAAGCAGACAAGCAATTCCATCTTTTACTGCATTCTGACATACAGGAGTCACATGACCACACCCGTGGAGGGGAGATGCTTTGGCCTGTGTTCAACCCATTGCCCCCCCTATTCATACAAATACACTCTGCATCCTTCTGTGGCTGGGGGGGGGGGGTGTGTTTGTCAGGAGGTATTACTGTTCTGGCTATGGGATTTTTAATTTCTTTTCTTTACTACAGTAGTAAGGGCAGTGCCCCCCTCTTCCAGTTTGCCACCCTAGGCACGTGCCTAGGGTTGCCTAATGGTAGATATAGCCCTGTTTCCAGACCCATTTTATATTTATTTAAAAGTGACAGTACAGGCAATGGCAATAATAAGGCAGCAAGGAGCTCACCTGATGCCTGTCCCATGTGCCTCTCTTCCTTTTGCTGCTGGAGCATGGCTCCAAAGTTTGCCCCTTCTTTCATTTCCATTCCTCCAAGACCAAGCACAAATGTGGTCGTACAGCCACCCGGGCTCTCAGCACTTATAGAATAGAGTGAGCCCGGAAAGTGCCACTGTGGCTGGCTAGACTGTGGCCGGCAATGGACCGGGGCAGCCAAGCTACGACATTTGTGCATAGTCAGGGTAATGGAAAGGATCTGCTACAGCATCTACAGCGAGCTTTAGGAAAGGTTAGCTCCGTGCTGCCTGGACTGCCCCTTTAATTATACACTACGCCGCAACCAATATCAGAGACATGAACCCCAAGCAGAGACCTACCTGCGCCTTATACTCGTCACGCTCCGCACAGCTAGCTTCAAGCTGGCGGAACACTCCATCGAGCTGAATGGCCATTTCATCCACTTCATCTGAGTTGTTGACCTCATTCACAGGGACAGAGTGGGGCTCGGATTTCATGGCCTGCAGTGTGTTGCACAGAGTCTTCAGCTTGTGAATCTCTTTCAGGGCCTGTTCATAGCGAGACACCATCTGCTTGCTGGAGATATCCTGCACAGGCTCAGGAGTGGGATCGGTCTGGATACAGGCCTGGGAGGTCTCCCTCTTCACATGCTGGCCCAGTGTCATTGTTAACTGGTTCTCTAACTGTTTAACCTTGAGGCGGAGCTCTTCGCAATGTTTAGGATAATCGACGGTACTGTCAGGACCAATCTGTAGCAGGGCCTCGCTTTGCGTAGCGGTGCCGTTGCAGTAATTATTGTTTGGCGCTTGCTGGTTGGCCTGGAAGCTGCCGCAGCCATTGGTGTGCGCTTCACTTTTTACATTGGTGGCCGCTCTGTCAGTCTGGGTGGTGGCTACATTCATCCGGAAGCCTTCAGAATGCCCATTGGGCACAGCCTCCGCAGCAGCAGGAGCTTTCTGGGCGTTCTTGGGTGTACTCGCATCTTCAATGATAATCACATCAAAGTCAGCAGACACATCGTCGTCATCCCCATCTGGAAGCTCAATAGTCTCAGTCACCAGGGGCTTTTTAGCAGGACCCGGAGAATTTTCCAAAGCACTCATGCGCTTTCGCCTGCAGTGACAAAAAGGTGACAGAACATAAACTAAGAGTACAGGGTTTTGGATTTAGTTTAAAGATATAAATAATACCATTTTGTGAATACTCACCTGTAAAAATGGGTATTGTAAGTATGTCACACACCCCGCTTCAAGACATTCATAACATGTGGGTAATACTGACCTGTAGATGGCGATATTGCAGAGATGTAAGGAAAAAAAAAGAGCCCCTCCCGGTCCATAAATACCTGGGACCTCACACTCATTACCCAGTATAAAGATAGCAGTAAGGCAAGGGACCAGGAAGAGCCAAAAATAAGTCACAACAACGCAAAGTTCACCACATAAAGGATCCAGAATACAAAAAAGCAGGGTGAAGCGGGGTGTGTGACATACTTACAATACCCATTTTACAGGTGAGTATTTCACAAAATGGTATTATTCTAAGTATGTCACACACCCCGCTTCAAGACATTCATAACATGTGGGACATCCAATAGCAGTGTCCAAAAACAAGGCAACAAGGCACAAACTTAAACCACTGCAGCTTGCAGAACTTTGCGGCCAAAAACAGCATCCGCTGAGGCCCGAACATCAACCTTGTAAAACTTGGAAAAAGTGTGAACCAAAGACCAAGTAGCAGCCTTACAAACCTGCTCAACAGAAGCCTGGTGCTGGAAGGCCCAGGACGCCCCAACAGCACGAGTAGAATGAGCAGTAACACGAAAAGGGGGAACCTTCCCCTTGGCAGAATAGGCCCCAACAATGGCCTGGCGAATCCATTTACTAATGGAAGACTTGGCGGGCGCCAAACCTTTCCTGGGCCCGGCGGGCACCACCAAAAAAGCATCCGTCTTACGAAAGGAAGACGTTACCACCAAATGGTACTTCACACAGCGAACCACATCCAAGGAATGCAAAAGCCTCTCCTTATCATTGCTGGGCTTAGGACACAAGGAGGGCAAAACAATGTCCTGATTAAGATGAAAGGCAGAAACCACCTTAGGAAGGAAATCCGGCTTGAAGCGGAAAACCACCTTGTCCTGATGCCTCTCAAAGTACGGGGCCTGAATGGACAGAGCCGCCAACTCAGAGACGCGCCTAACAGAAGTGATAGCTACCAAAAAAGCCACCTTCTGCGTAAGCGAAGACAAGGCAAACTGGGAGCAAAGGCTTCCTAGGAGGCTGCACATATGTAACCCCCTAGAAAAAGGTCTTAACAAAAGGATGAAGAGAAAAGACCTTTGAAAGAAAACCGCCAGGGCAGACACCTGCCCCTTCAAAGTACTAAGCTGGAGCCCCAGGTCCAGACCATGTTGAAGAAACTCCAGAATTCTGGAAATAGAAAACTCCCTACAAGGCAATGCCCTGACCTCACACCAATCAATATAAGACCTCCAAGTCCTATAGTAGATGGTAGAGGAAGACCACTTCCTAGCGCTAACAAGAGTCCGAATCACAGCATCGGAAAGACCTTCCTCCTACAAGATGGAGGTTTCCGTCAAAGCCAGCGTTGGTAAATTGGGGTAAAGTAGTTGACCCTGAGAGAGCAGATCTGGCAGCAGGGGCAGAGCGAACTGATCCTCCACCAACCTTACCACGTCTGCGAACCAAACCTGTCTTGGCCACCAGAATTGCTGACGCGCCCTCCATGGCCAGCTTGCGCACCACTCTGGCCACCATGGGAAACGGAGGGAACAGGTACAAAAACCCCAGATCCCTCCAGTTCAGCGACATGGCATCCACTGCCAGAGCCAGTGGATCCCGCGAAAGAGACACAAATGCCGGAAGCTTGTGATTGTGACGAGAGGCAAAGAAGTCCACCACCGGAGACCCCCACCTGAGGCAAATCAAGCGAAACACCCTGGGGCTGAGAGACCATTCCCCCCGACGAGATGAGAACCTGCTCAGAGAGTCCGCCTCAGTGTTCTCCCCTCCCGGAATGTAAACTGCCGAAATGCACGGGACATGTCTCTCCGCCCAATCCAGAATCAAAGACACTTCCCTGAGGGCACTCCTGCTGCGAGTCCCTCCCTGGTGATTGATGTAGGCGACCGCCGTCCGACCGAACCTGAACCGGCAAGCCCTGCAACCGATGAGTCAAGCGAAACAGAACCAACCTGATGGCTCTCAATTCCAGAACATTGATGGGCTCGTGAGCCTCCTGAGGCCCCCACAGACCCTGAAACTGACAATCCTTCCAGAAACCCCCCCAACCTGACAGGCTGGCATCCGTGGTGACCGTCTCCCAACAAGGAGTCAGAAAAGATCTGCCCCTCAACAGATTGATTGGATCCAGCCACCGCTGAAGGGAACGCCGAACCCGGGGGGTCATCCGGAAGGACTGATCCAACGACCGTGGAGACCTGTCCCAGGCCGCCAACAGATGGCGCTGGAGCGTCCTTGTGTGAAACTGAGCAAAAGGAACCGCCTCGAAGGAAGCCACCATCAATCCCACCAGCCTCATCCCCAGCCTGATGGCCGGACGAGGGATGGACAGGAGAAGCCGAGCCAACTCCTGAATCAAGAGAACCTTGGACTGAGGAAGAAAAACCCTGGCCTGGGAAGTATCCAGAGACATTCCCAGAAAAGACACTACCCTGGACGGAGAAAGGGAGGACTTGGGGTAGTTGATCACCCAACCGAATCTCTCCAGAGTGGATACCACAGTCCTGGTGTCCAACTCCGCTTGGCTGAAGGAAGACGCCATAATGAGAAGATCGTCCAGATATGGCACGATGCGGATACCCTGGGCTCTGAGGAGAGCCATCACCGCTGCCAGCACCTTGGTGAAAACCCGTGGAGCCGAGGTAAGACCAAAAGGCAGGGCCACAAACTGAAAATGCCGATCTTCCACCACGAACCTGAGAAATCTCTGGTGCGCCGGAAAGATTGGAACATGCAGGTAAGCATCCTTGATATCTATGGACGTCATGAAGTCACCCTGACGAAGAGAGTAGATGGCTGAACACAGCGTTTCCATGCGGAATTTCCACGGACGGACGAACCTGTTGAGGATCTTCAGATCCAGGATGGGACGAACAGAGCCATCCTTCTTGGGCACCGTGAATAGATTGGAATAAAAGCCCCGGCCCCGGTCCGAGGGAGGCACCGGACAAATGACAGCCATATCCAGAAGATTCTTTACCGCCGCCCGGAGCCCCTGCGCGGCCAGAGGGTCCGAAGGCACCCGAGATCTGAAGAATCTGGGAGGGGGCCGGAACTCGAACTCCAGCTTGTAGCCGGAAGACACCACTTCCCGGATCCATCTGTCCGAGACCTCCTGGTCCCAGACCTGGGAGAAGTGTCGCAGCCGTCCCCCCCCACCCACAAGGGTGAGGACGCCCCCTCATTGCTGAGCTGGCTTGGGCGCGGTTTTGGGCTTAGAGCCCCAACTGTATCCTGGATGGGCACGTCCCCTTCCCCTATTCCAGGAATCACCTCTGGGAGAGGAGAAAGCCAATCCTCTGCCAGCTCTGGCCCCACGAAAGGAAGGAGCAAAGGAAGCTGCCCCCCGAAAGGGACGACGTTGCTTCCTGCGTTGAGGTAACTTACCGCCTTTGTCGACGGAATCCAATTTCTCTCCAAAGAGCCGCAATCCTACAAAGGGAAGAGCTGTAAGCGACTTCTTGGACACAAAATCAGCCGCCCACTTGCGCAACCAAACCGAACGCAGAATAGCCACAAGCAGGGCCGACGTTCTGCCACACATCACCAATGTGTCATCCAAGGCGGCTAGTACAAATGACAAAAACAATTCACACCGTTTAAGACCAATGAAATCGTCACTAGCTGGATCTAGCCCAGAAGCAGTCAACAGGTCCCTGACAACCGACCTGGTAGCCACCACCAACAGCGCCGAAGCACAAACAGGCCGCAAGGCCAACCCAACACTGGCAAAACCATGACAAGCCATCTGGTCAATGCGTTTATCCTCACCATCTTTAAGAGTGGAACAATCAGGAGAATTCAAAATAGCGCTGTTGGACAACCCCAAAACCGGGGCATCCACCTCAGGAGGAGATGACCAACACTTTACCGCATCCAACAGAAAAGGATATTTTTTATTCCAACCCGGAGGAACACCTGGGAGCAGAGTAGGCCTCTCTCATTCCTTAGTAATAATCCCATCAAAATGCTTTCGATTAGGAAATTCCAAGCACAGCCTAGATTCCTCAAAAAACTCCCCCTTTTGTGGAGGGGCCGCCTCAGGAAGAGAAATAGCCAGAACCTCAAACATCTGAGCCAGAACGTTAGGGGTATCCAAGGAATTCCCCAAGCCCAGCTCGGTATCAGCGCCAACAAACTGCTGATCGTCCGAATTATCCGATTCCTCAAATAACTCCCCTTCCTCAAGCGGGGAGTAATCGGACCAATCCATAGAATCAAAATCATCAAAGTCAACCGCCGGCGTGGCCGACGACAAGTGCTTTCTCTTAGCCGGGGCCTTTCTGGCAACCGCCCTAGAAAATAATTTTTCAAGATTGGCCAATCTGGCACACACCTCAGATTGCGACTCCCCACCCATGACAACGTCACACGGGGCACGGATCAATCGGGGAGGGGTAGGAGAAGAGACCGGCGGAGCTGAACCAGACGCCTGGGGTCCGGACTGCCGCGTAATAGTCTGCTGCGCACATGGTATACACAGAAATACATCATCCCCCGTAAGGGGTACCCCACACCCTGCCGGGATTGCCCCGAGGGGAGCCCAAGCCCAGTATCCGGGGATGCCTCCATACGGTGAACTTATAGGCAGTCGCAATGACCAAGGGAATTACGCATATAGGCAACCTGGGATGCCCCTTTAATGTCCCCAGTGGAAGGATTTACAGTAAGCCCAATTTGAACCCAGGGACCCTAGGACCGGGAGAAAACCCCTTAAACACCAATGTAGGTCCGCCTGGAAGACATAAATAAACACAACATCAGCATAGCAGGCGCATAGAACAAATATATATATATATATATATATATATATATATATATATATATATATGCATAGGACAAAAGAAGTAAAGGAGGCCCACAGGGCCACTCACTGCGCTTGTAATGGCGTCCTCACGCCACGATGCGGAGAAGGAGCAGGCAGAGAGGAGAAGGGGGCGTGGCCAGCGCAGATCGCGCGTCGTGCCTTGCTCCGCCCCCCTTCCACCGTCAAGCTTCCCATAGCTGAGCCGGAGACCAGGCTCCGCAGCGGGAGAAGGGACACCCCCCCCCCTCTAAGGAGAAGGACATCCGGAGAGGGGACAACCACCCAGGGTGTAATGGCCAAGGGACAGGGCATCCCAAACTGGGGTCACCAACCCGGTTAACCGCCTACCCTCTAGTATAGGGTCTCACGGTGGAGCATTAGCTCCTAAGCACCTAGAGTGCCATTCTACCCTCGCCCGGACCGGCAGCCTAGGCTGGGAGGCAGGGTATAGCAAAAGGGATCCGGGCGGAAATAGAAAAAATAGAGGGCCTGGAAATCATCCCGGCTACCTAAAATCCCCCTGTGCAAGGAGGGGACATCATCTTCTGACTTGCTCGCCTCTGCAGAGATGAAAGACTGGGTAATGAGTGGGAGGTCCCAGGTATTTATGGACCGGGAGGGGCTCTCTTTTTTCCTTACATCTCTGCAATATCGCCATCTGCAGGTCAGTATTACCCACATGTTATGAATGTCTTGAAGCGGGGTGTGTGACATACTTAGAATAAATGTAATTAAAGCAGACCAAATACAAAGTTTTATTAAATAATTAAATTAATTGAGACTGGATTCACTGGTGGCCAGTCCCAGGCCCCATCCCAGGCAAATGGCCTCTGCCGGCCACATGGGTCCGGAAATGACGAGTTCCAGGGTCCTAGTTTGGGGGTTTGCGGGGGCAAGCATATGCAGTGGCGCTGTAGGAGCTGTAGGAGCTTAAACTAAAGCGAGTCAAACCAGACCAAAATCACCAGAAATAAAGCCAAGGTATCATGAAAATAACGTGTGAAGTCTCCCCATCGCCTACCGCACCTTAGTGCCTTCCTACATGTTTTTTTTTTTTGTTCCAGGTTTGAGCTCTTTTGCAGCTTTGGGAGCAGCACCTTTACAGATTAAATAGGGTATAGTGCAAGTCCCCATTTTTCTCCTCCTTATGAGACTCCAGGGCAGGCATACTCACTTCCACCGGGGCATTCCAATGCTGTGTGAAATCACCCAGGGAGCCCGAATTTCTTACCTCCCCCCCCCCCCCCAGTCCACAGTGCATGCGCAGTCTGCAGCACTTCTCACCGATCGTAGCCTCCCCCGCCCTAAATGAATGGCTGTGCCCCAGGAGGAAGTCCCGGGATAGTGAAAATCCCAAGTTTTGGTTCACTTTAGGGCGATTCCCCGTTAGGAGGAAGGACCAAGTCCCGGGATAGTGAAAATCCCAGGTTTTGGTTCACTTTAGGGCGATTCCACGTTAGGAGGATGGACCAAGTCCCGGGATAGTGAAAATCCCAGGTTTTGGTTCACTTTAGGGCGATTCCACGTTAGGAGGAAGGACCAAGTCCCGGGATAGTGAAAATCCCAGGTTTTGGTTCACTTTAGGGCGATTCCACGTTGTGGAAACACTTTGAAGTGGACAATCCACCTGCTTAGCCAAAAAGACACTAGGGCCAGAGTTTTATTAAATAATTAAATTAATTCACTGGTGGCCAGTCCCAGGCCCCATCCCATGCAAATAGCCTTCGCCGGCCACATGGGTCCGGAACTGATGAGTTCTGGGGTTCTAGTTTGGGGGTTTGTGGGCTGCAAGCATGTACAGTGGCATTGTAGGTGCTCAAAGTGGACCAAAACCCAGCAGGATCGGCCCGGGGACTCATTCCCTCTCCGTGGGGCATCCAAAATTGGGATGCCCCGCTGTGTGAAACCCCCCCGCAAACCTCACCTGAATTCTGGTCCAACGGCCGTGGCCACATCTCGCACTTCTCTCTGGAAGCGCGCCGGCCATTCTCAAATGTTAGAGGGAAGAGTGAGATGCAGCCGCCAGCATGCTCGGAGCCGCTGAGCTTTGACGCGCATAGCTCAGCTGCTCCGAGCGTGTCGATTGGACAAGCGGCCGCGCATGCGCCGTAGGAGCGGCGTGAGGTGAGTTGTAAATAGCGATCTAGGAGGTTTCACATAGCGTAGCATAGCCATAATCCTGGGTGTTGGTCCACTTTAAAGCAGACCAAATCCATCAAAGTGTTATTAAATAATTAAATTAATTGAGTCTGGATTCACTGGTGGCCAGTCCCAGGCCCCATCCCAGACAAATAGCCTCCGCCGGCATGGTGGCCAGTCCCAGGTTTTGGTCCATTTTAAAGGGGTGTCCTTACCCTCGGCACTGGATCATAAAGTGGTTCTAATCTGGCACCTTGAGGAAGTGGTACGTCACAGAACGCGTGGGCTATAGAGGTCTCCAGCCGCACAGCGGGTATTGGTCTCCTTACATAGAGGTGATATTGTTCCATGTAGCGTTATTTCACTGTATGGAGCCTATTGGCTCAATTGGTTATTGTTTGTTTTCTCTTATTCTGTTGTAATGAATTTTGTACACAGGCATTAGCTTTTTATTAGCACTTCTATTACTTTATTGGCATTTTTTGCACATTATTAGATTAATTGAATAGTGGATTGTTTCAAGGGATTTTTTCATTGTGATATGGGTTTCACATTTAAAGGAGACACCCCCGCTGTGGAGTGATTTTAAGCAAGAGGTTTATGTTATATGTTATTATTATGTTTTTATTCAATAAAAATGTTGAAGGATGATTTAAAGTAATATAGTATACAATTAAGCACAGAGCATATAGTTAATCTTATATCAAAAGATGCAATCAAGTTCTAAATAAATAGGTTCTAAGCAGTCCTATTAAATTTCTGAATGCATAAGCTGTTAAATGTCCTTGACAATCTTTAGACACTTGGTTTCCTTCCAATGGAAAAAATCTTTCAATACTGGTCAGTTAGTAAGTCCAAAGTATTGTGCTTGTAAATAAAGGCTCTGTTCCTTTAAGTGACCTTCACCTTGTGCCCACCACCTATAAAATATACTCTTACCAAATGGCAGTAGTAACTGGGCGTTTCACATAGAGCCTTTAAGCATAATCTTGATCTTGGCTTAATTGGAAGCTTTAAGTATCAATTCCACTCAGCTTTCCCATTGATTTTATATGCATGAAAGAGAAATGATGGACAGATCTGGCATAATATCGCTTTTAATGTGTTATTCTTAAAATAAGTACCAAATGCGTACTCACATTTAAAATGGAATCAACAACAAGTGTAACAGATAATACCATTTTGTGAATACTCACCTTGTAAAATGGGTATTATGAGTATGTCACACACCCCGCTTCAAGAATCCATAACATGTGGGTAATATCGTCCTGAAGAGGGCGTTCCTGCAGAGATGATAGCAAAAGAAAGCCCCTCCCTGATCCATAAATACCTGGGACCTCCCACTCACTACCCAGTATACAGAAAGCAGTAAGGTAAGGGACCAGGAAGAGGCAAATATAAACAACAACCACGCAAAGTTCACAATAAAGAGGATCCTGAATACAAAAGGGCGGGTTGAAGCGGGGTGTGTGACATACTCATAATACCCATTTTACAAGGTGAGTATTCACAAAATGGTATTATTCTTAGTATGTCACACACCCCGCTTCAAGAATCCATAACATGTGGGACATCCAACAGCAGTGTCCATAACAAGGGCGGGGATCCAAAACTAGGCAACAATGCACAACCTTAAACCACAACAGCTTGCAAAACTTTGCGGCCAAAAACAGCATCCGCTGATGCCCTAACATCAACCTTGTAAAACTTGGAAAAGGTGTGAACCGAAGACCAGGTAGCAGCCTTACAAACTTGTTCAACAGAAGCCTGGTGCTGAAAGGCCCAGGACGCACCAACTGCACGAGTAGAATGAGCAGTAACACGAAAAGGGGGACTCCTCCCCTTGGCAGAATAGGCCCCAATGATGGCCTGACGAATCCATTTACTAATGGAAGATTTGGCAGGAGCCAAACCTTTCCTAGGCCCGCAGGGCACCACAAAGAAAGCATCAGTCTTACGAAAGGAAGACGTAACCTCCAGATAATGTTCCACAACACGAACTACATCCAAGGAATGCAATGCCCTTTCCTTGTCGTCGCTGGGATTTGGGCATAGAGAGGGCAAAACAATATCCTGAATCAGATGAAACTCCGAGACCACTTTAGGAAGAAAATCCTGCTTGAAACGAAAGACAACCTTGTCCTGATGTTTCTCGAAGTACGGAGCTGTAATGGATAACGCTGCCAACTCAGAAACACGCCTAACCGAAGTGATAGCCACCAAAAAGGCCACCTTTTGGGTAAGAGAAGACAAAGCTATCTCATTCAAGGGCTCAAACGGAGGGCCCTGGAGAGCAGAAAGAACCAGGTTCAAATCCCAAACTGGAACAAAAGGCTTCCTAGGAGGCCGAACATGTGTAACACCTTGGAAAAAGGTCTTGACTAAGGGATGAAGTGCAAAAGACCTTTGGAAGAACACCGCCAGGGCAGAAACCTGCCCTTTCAATGTACTAAGCTGGAGCCCCAGATCTAGACCATGTTGGAGAAACTCTAAAATTCTAGGAATGGAGAACTCCCGACAAGAGAAAGACCTACTTTCACACCAATCAATATAGGCCCTCCAAGTCCTGTAGTAAATAGAAGAGGAAGAGCGCTTCCTGGCACAGATAAGAGTCTGAATCACTGCGTCAAAAAGACCTTCCTCCTTCAAGATGGCGGTTTCAGCAGCCATGCCGTCAAAGCCAGCGATGGTAAATTGGGATAGCGCAGCCGACCCTGGGTGAGCAGGTCCGGCAGCAGAGGCAGGGCGAACTGATCCTCTGCCAGTCTTACAAGATCTGCGAACCAAACTCGCCTTGGCCACCTTGGGGCCACCAGAATTGCCGACGCACCATCCAAGGCAAGTTTGCGCAGCACTCTGGCTAGCATTGGGAACGGAGGAAACAGGTAAAGGAGCCCCAGATCCCTCCAGTTTAGAGACATGGCATCCACTGTCAGAGCCAGAGGATCCTGCGAGAGAGACACAAAGACTGGAAGCTTGTGATTGTGACGAGAAGCAAAGAGGTCCACCGCTGGGACCCCCCACCTGAGACATATCGAACGAAACACCTTGGGACTGCGAGACCACTCCCCCTGACGAGAGGAGGCCCTGCTCAGCAAGTCCGCCTCCGTGTTCTCCACTCCCGGAATGTAGACTGCTGAGATACACGGGACGTGGGTCTCTGCCCAGTTCAAAATCAAAGACACTTCCCTGAGGGCACTCCTGCTGCGAGTCCCTCCTTGGTGATTGATGTAAGCAACCGCCGTTCTGTTGTCCGACCGGACCTGAACTGGCAGGCCTCTCAACTGATGAGTCAAGCGAAACAGAACCAACCTGATGGCTCTCAACTCCAGAACATTGATGGGCTCGTGAGCCTCCCGCGGGCCCCACAAACCCTGAAACTGGAGGTCCTTCCAAACACCCCCCCAACCTGACAGACTGGCATCCGTGGTGACTGTTTCCCAACACGGAGCCAGAAAAGATCTGCCCTTCAACAGATTGACCGACCCCAGCCACCATTGCAGGGATCGACGAACTCGGGGAGTCATCAGGAAGGACTGATCCAACGATAGAGGAGACTTGTCCCAAACCTTCAACAGATGAAGCTGAAGCGTCCTAGTGTGAAACTGCGCAAAGGGAACTGCCTCGAATGAGGCCACCATTAACCCCACCAGCCTCATCCCTAACCGGATGGTCGGATGAGGGGTAGACAAGAGAAGCCGAACTAACTCCTGAATCAAAAGAATCTTGGCCTGGGGTAGAAACACCCTGGCCTGTGAAGTGTCCAGACACATTCCCAGAAAGGTCAGAATTCTGGACGGAGAAAGAGAAGACTTGGGGTTGTTGATCACCCAACCGAACCTTTCCAGAGTGGACACCACCGCTCTGGTGTCCAACTCCGCTTGGTTGAAGGAAGAGGCCATGATCAGTAGATCGTCCAAATAGGGCACGATGCGGATACCCTGGCCTCTGAGCAGAGCCATCACCCCCGCTAGCACCTTGGTGAACACCCGAGGAGCTGAGGTGAGACCGAAAGGAAGTGCCACAAACTGAAAGTGCCGATCCTCCACCACGAACCTGAGAAACCTCTGGTGTGCTGGAAAAACCGGAACGTGTAGATAAGCATCCTTGATGTCTATGGACGTCAGAAAGTCTCCCTGACGAAGAGAGTGAATGGCCGAACGCAGCGTTTCCATGCGGAATTTCCTCGGCCGGATGAACCTGTTGAGAAACTTCAGATCCAAGATGGGTCGGACCACCCCGTCCTTCTTGGGTACCGTGAACAGATTGGATTAAAAGCCCCTGCCCCGATCTGAAGGGGGCACTGGGCAAATGACAGCCATGTCCAGAAGATTCTCTACTGCCACCAGGAGCCCCTGCGCCGCTAGAGGCTCCAACGGCATCCGAGACCTGACAAATCTGGAAGGGGGGGCGGAGCTCGAACTCCAGCTTGTAGCCGGAAGACACCACTTCCCGGATCCATCTGTCCGAGACCTCTTGATCCCAGATCTGAGAGAAGTGCTGCAGCCGTCCCCCCACCCGCATGGGTGAGGGCGCCCCCTCATTGCTGAGTCGGCTTAGCAGCCGGTTTGGGCTTAGAGCCCCAACTGTATCCAGAACGGGCACTCCTCTGCCCCTGTTTCCGGAATCTCCTCTGGAAGAGGGAAATGCAGAACCCTTACCAGATCTGGCCCCCCGAAAGGAGGGGGTAAAGGCAGGCGCCCCCCGAAAAGGGCGGCGTTGTTTCTTACGTTGAGGTAACCTACCACCCTTGGTGACAAGAGTCCAATGTCTCTCCCAAGAGCCGTAGACCAACAAAGGGTAAAGCCGTCAGTGATTTTTTGGACATAAAATCGGCCGCCCACTGGCGCAGCCCCACCGACCGCCGAATAGCCACAAGCAGAGCCGACGTCCTACCACACATCATCAAAGTGTCATCCAAGGCAGTCAACACAAAGGATAGAAACAACTCACACCGTTTAAGGCTAAGGAACTCGTTACTACCAGGACGAAGCCCTGAAGAAGTCAACAGGTCCCTGACCACAGACCTGGTAGCCAACACCATTAGCTCCGAAGCGCACACAGGCCGGATGGCCGACCCAATGCTAGTAAAGCCATGAGAAGCCATCTGATCAATACGTTTATCCTCTCCATCTTTGAGAGTGGAACAATCAGGTCTGTTTAAAACCGAGGAGTTAGACAACCCCAAAACCGGTGCATCCACCTCGGGGAGAGATGCCCAGCGCTTGACCGCCTCAGAAGGAAAGGGATATTTCCTATCCCACCCCTGAGGGATGCCAGGGAGCCGAGCCGGCCTATCCCATTCCTTGTCAATGATTCTATCAAAATGGCGTTGCGTAGGAAACTCCAGGCGCGGCCTGGATTCCTCAAACAATTCACCTTTCTGCTGTGACGCCTCATCGGGAGGGGAAATATTCAGAACTTCCAGCATGAGAGACAGAGCGTGAGGAGAGTCCAAGGATCTCCCTAAATCAGAAAGCTCGGCATCAGCGCCAGCAGACTGCTCATCATCCGAAAATTCTGAACCCTCATCAACTTCCCCCTCCTCTAGCTGAGGATAATCAGACCAATCCAGATTGTCTCTGTCATCAAGATCATCCACCGGCGGAGCGGGCGACAAATGCTTTCTCTTAGACGGAGCCTTACGGGCGACCGAGCTAGAGAGCATTTTCTCAAGGCTAGCCAATCTGGCACACATCTCGGATTGCAGGTCCCTGCCCATGACCACGTCACACGGGGCACGAGTCAAGGCGGGAGGGGGAGTTGAGGTGGCCGGCTGTGCTGACCCCGCCGCTTGGGGTTCGGACTGCCGCGTAATAGTTTGCTGTGCACATGGTATACACAGTAACACATCATCCCCAGTAATGGAAATCCCACACAACATACACTTTTTGGGATGCCCCGAAGGGGTCCCAGTCCCAGTATCCGGGGATGCCTCCATAAGGTGAATTTTGAGTGGTCGCTATGACCCAGGGAATTACGCCAGTTAGACAACCCGGGATGCCCCTTTAATGTCCCGAGTGGGAGGATTTGTGATGCTAAAATGGACCCAGGGACCCAGGATCAGGAGAGACCTTCCAATACTACAGAAGATCCTCCTGGATAACCTTCACCTAAAAGACAGAGAGAGACCCAAAAGTCCCTACAATAAGACTTAACAGATAAAGAAAAGAAGAAATAAATGAGGCCCACAGGGCCACTCACAAACGCTGCGGTGAAAGATCCGCCTCAGAACAATGGCGATTTCTGAGGTGAAGTGAAGAGAAGAAGAACTGCCTTGTCAGGGGCGTGGTCTGCGCAGCCCGCGCAAAGCTGATCTGTGCCCCCTAAGCTGCCTAGTAACAGGGAGCTGCCTAGTAACAGGGAGCTCAGCTCCGCAGCGGCGCCAGTACAGAGGAGGCGGAGCCGCGGCGACGCGCCGAAAGCCCGGCTCCGCCCCCCCTTCCAGTGTGAATGAAGCGTGAGGGAAGAAGTCCCTCACGCACCAGCCCAGAGACCGGCGCCGCGGCTGTCGGCGGCGCCGGTCTCTGGGCTGGTGCTGCTGCCATGACAGCGGGTGCTCCTGCTATCACTAGCGGAGCACCCGCCCCGCTCGCTGCGGCGAGGAATGAATGAGAGAACGGGGGCTGGCCGCGGCAGAGCGCCGAGTGCCAGCCCCGCCCCCCCAAAGCGTGTGAGGTAAAAAATTTACCTCACAGACTGAAAAACCCCGGCACCCGGCTGCAATGACAGCCGCGGTGCTGCAACATAGTAACAACAGTGCAACCAATTCATTGAGGGACTACTTCCAGACGCTCCACATCAACAAGAGAAAGTGAATAAAGAGAAAGAGAATAAAGCTAACCCCTATGAGAGGAACCCCAGCCCCCATAGTTGGTAAAGGGAAGGGCCCCCCCCCCCCCGGGGAAAAGTCAAGGGACGGGGCATCCCAAACCGGGATCACCTACCCGGTATGACCGCCTACCCTCTCTTTTAGGGTCTCACGGTGGAGCTCTGCTCCTCAGCACCAGAGGTGCCAATGTACCCTCGCTCGGGCCAGCAGCCAAGACTGTGGAGGCATGTAATCTGAGGTAAATTTTGGGACAAACAGGGGTCCGAGCGGAAATAGACAAAATAAGAGGCCGGGAGTTACCCCGGCTACCTGAAATCCCCCTGTGCAAGGAGGAGCCATCATCTTCTGACTTGCTCGCCGTCTGCAGAGATGGAAAACTGGGTAGTGAGTGGGAGGTCCCAGGTATTTATGGATCAGGGAGGGGCTTTCTTTTGCTATCATCTCTGCAGGAACGCCCTCTTCAGGACGATATTACCCACATGTTATGGATTCTTGAAGCGGGGTGTGTGACATACTAAGAATAAAATCCTCTCCACATCCGCCCAGCACCTCGGCCGCCGGTGTTTTCGGGTGGTGAAGGGGTGAATAGAAACCACGGTGGCAGGGCGGTTAGACGTTCGTTTTATTATCTGGATTCAGCAGCAGCACATTGATTTCTATTCACTCCTTCACCACCCGAAAACACCGGCGGCCGAGGTGCGGGGCGGATGTGGAGAGGATTTTATCTGTTACACTTGTTGTTGATTCCATTTTAAATGCGAGTACGCATTTGGTACTTATTTTAAGAATAACGCATTAAAAGCGATATTATGCCAGATCTGTCCATCATTTCTCTTTCATGCATATAAAATCAATGGGAAAGCTGAGTGGAATTGATACTTAAAGCTTCCAATTAAGCCAAGATCAGGATTATGCTTAAAGGCTCTATGTGAAACGCACAGTTACTACTGCCATTTGGTAAGAGTATATTTTATAGGTGGTGGGCACAAGGTGAAGGTCACTTAACCCCCCTGGCGTTATGATAGAGGCAAATGTAATGGTAATGAAAGCGTTACCATTACATTTGTCTCTGACTCACGGCTCCGCCCCCATGAGCCTCTGCGGCTCACAGAGACGGAACCCGGAAGTGAGATGGACGCGGCTCTCACCTGCGATCGCAGCGGGGACATCGCTGGATCGCAGGGAGAAGGTAAGGAGACTGCGCCGCCCTGCTCCTCTGCCACATAGATCCCGAGCGTGACTCGGGGTTACCGCTACTTACAGCGCAAATTAACCCCGAGTCACGCTCGGGATCACCGCTAAGGAGGTTAAAAGGAACAGAGCCTTTATTTACAAGCACAATACTTTGGACTTACTAACTGACCAGTATTGAAAGATTTTTTCCATTGGAAGGAAACCAAGTGTCTAAAGATTGTCAAGGACATTTAACAGCTTATGCATTCAGAAATTGAATAGGACTGCTTAGAACCTATTTATTTAGAACTTGATTGCATCTTTTGATATAAGATTAACTATATGCTCTGTGCTTAATTGTATACTATATTGTTTCTGTCTTGACCTTAGTTGGGATAATTAGGTCTATTGCACGTTGAGCAAAGAGACGTAGACGTAATATTTTTACATAATCCTTTTCACCTAGATAGCATATAGAAGATCACAGCGTGGGTTTGTTAATTATAATTCTTTCTGATTTAAAGTAATACTTGATTAGTTTTTGTGCTGGCTTAGGTGTGATGCTTTGTGCTAGCTGGGACCACATCCCCAATAAGTATTGTCTGCATTTTTTTGTGCATGTTTTTGGACATATCGAGCCGGGCACAACACAATCATAATAATATTTAAGGTGGTGCAGGGTCTGGTGCTTGTTGTTTA
The DNA here is from genome assembly GCA_027917425.1 of Gastrophryne carolinensis. Taxonomy (NCBI): domain Eukaryota; kingdom Metazoa; phylum Chordata; class Amphibia; order Anura; family Microhylidae; genus Gastrophryne; species Gastrophryne carolinensis. The sequence continues at coordinate 490,087,607 of CM051236.1, read as the reverse complement.
GAATATGGTTCTAATCCTGTTCTTACCAATAAACAATTGGAAATAAAGGAGTAAAAAGCACAACAGCACTCCCCATAACAAGTTACCTTTCAGGCTGGCCCGGGCTGTCCGTTTTGGCCGTTGTCTGAGGAATCTGTGCCAGGCCTGGTCTATAGTGTAACTGGACGTGATTGAGGGCCGCTTGCATTTCTTTGCTATGCTGATTCAGCAGAATGGTCGACTTGTTACTGACCTGCAATCAGTGAAGATATTTCGAGATCATTTAAAAAGTGTTAGATGTTACATTTCCTACACAGGAGAAATAAAGCGAGGGCAAAAAACAAATAGACCGACCTGTTGAAGCAACTCAGATCTCCTGCAAGAGAGAAAAAATGGTCTTATTATCCAGCTTTTTGGGGTTTTTCCTTTGTTTCAGCCACACACAATACAATGTGCAGGTAAAGACAATGGCCTTGATTCACAAAGAGTTTTTTACTACCATGACAGATTTTTTCAATTCATGAGAAAAAAGCCTGAGAATTTTACAGTTAGTGAATCATCAGATAAGAAAACAATGAAAGTCAATGGCACTTTTTACTATAGGTAAAAAGGGGTAAAAAGTTCAATACTTTTTTCAGGAGTAAAAAAAGTGCCATTGACTTTCATTGTCTTTCTATCTGGTGATTCACTAACAGTGATTTTCTTCTCATGAATTGAATTTTTTTACTACCATGAGAATTTTTCTCAACTTTTAGTGAATCAAGGCCAATATATTTAATCACAAATCCATGGTGAAGGAAGTACAAGCTTTTTGTAAGCCACCCCTCCCGTCATCCTTCTATGTTTCTAATCCCCATTGGAAACTATATAGAATAAGGCATTTCAAAGCAGCAGAAAATGGCCGATTGTATGTAAATACCTCATGTATTCGAGGCAAAACTTGTTTGCTTACATTTTTGGGTCATGACGGAGCTGGGAAGGGCGTGTTATGGTGCAGCTTGCCTTGTGCTTGCAGGAAAGGTCCCCTGGCTCCAGTAAGTGAAAGCTGGCCAGCAGCCCACATTAGAGGTTTACTAAAGACAAATAGGTGGTCGGACACTCTGAAACCTCCCGGCTTCAGAAAATGGCACTCCAGATGCCTCTCGCGCCATCACGCCCCCTTCCGTTAGTCAAACAATGCGATGCAGTTGCAATGCAACGACTGGACGGCGTGCACGATCCAGCGAAAGCTCTCTGTTAAGGGGCCTAGTGGTAGGGGAGCAAACTTGTAACCGGAGGGAGGCAAGTTCGAATCCCGGTCCTGTGACATGAATGAAGTGCTCTTGAGCAAGGCACCTAACCCCCCCCCCCCTCCCCCCACTGCTCCCTGGGCACCGTAATTAGGGCAGCCCACCGCTCCGGGAATGTATACACTGCATGGATGGGTTAAATTCAGAAGAATTCCTGTGTGTGTGTGCGCTCACGCACGCAAGTATACAATGGCAATCTATGTCCAAAAAAACACAGACGCCCACAGGAGGAGACCCATGACACACAGGGTCAGGCACAAACACCTGCACATGACCTGCAGCTGTCATCCCAGGATTTCAAAGTGTGCTTACATACTTCTGGTGACCAGAAAGCCTTGAGCACACAGAGAAGCAAGGAGGGGTTCCTGACCACTGCACTGCACGGCCCCACCCCTCCTTATGTAACCTGTGCCAACAACATGTACGCTTAGAAGGGGCATAGGCTCAGCGGTAATCCTGCAGCAGGCACCTGAAATTTAAAAAAGTAGTCCGGCTTCCTTTTTTTTTTTTTTTACACTCACATGAGCTGGTCTGAGTATGTTTATGTTGGCTTGCAGCACTGCCTGCCACCCTGCAGAGCTTGGCTGTGCACTTTTACATCCAAAGAGAGAGCCCCAAGACTAGGAGTAGCGCATTAAAGACGAGGATCTATATTAGAACACTTGTATGCGTAGATTATGCATAAATATGTATATATATTATATATACACACACTCTTTGGAATGGTTTATTTTACCCTGCTCCCACTAGGGATAAATGGGGAAAAGTTGGTGAGTGCCTGGATATGGACTTTAATACACCTGAATTTTGTGTTGTGGATATCTATATATCACGCGAAGCTTGTAGCTAGACCGTATCTTTTGTGAAACCTCACTCGCCTTCTTTTGTAGGTCTTCTCATAGGTGGAGTGCGTGATTTCATCGTCGTCCTCTGGCTCCTCAGGTACGCTGCAGTCTCTGTGATAAAAGCAACGGGATTAAAACTATGAACAAACAACATCTCTTATGCTGCCATGAGATTCCAGTGTCCATAATTACCGGAATTCAGGGTCCAAGTTCATGTGACAGAACCACTTTGAAGGTAGCTTTCCCACTGCATCAGGAAGCTTCCGCCACTTAAGACAGCTGTCACACTGCACCCAGTTCTGGTCAGGTTTTTTACTAAAACAAACAAAAAGAAAAAAGGTTTAGTAACATAGTTAATACGGTTGAAAAAAGACATTCGTCATCAAGTTCAACCAAGGGTGTTGGGGTAGGGGGAAGTTATTTTTTATTTTATAGGGGAAGCTATTTTATTATTTTTTTTTATTGATAACCACTAATAGTAACTGTTAATGTTATTTTCTTCTAAATATGCATCTAATCCTTTTTTGAAGCTGTCAGCGGTTGATGATGTGACAAGCTTCTGTGGGAGGCTATTCCATAGATTTATAGTTCTTTTTTTCCAATCGAAGGCAGTGCCCCCTTGTCCTTAGAGAGGATTTTACATGAAATAGTGTTCCCCCCATATTTTTGTCTCCAGACTAAACAGATTTAATTCTCGTAATCTTTCCTCATAACTAAGATCTTTCATTCCCTTTATTAGTTTGGTGGCTCCTCTGCACCCTTTCCATAGTCAGAGCGTCCTTTCTATGAATGGGTGCCCAGAACTGAACGGCATATTCCAGGTGAGGGCGCACCAGTGCCTTGTAAAGAGGCAAAATTACATTTCTATCCCGTGATTCCATGTCTCTTTTAATGCATGATAGTATCTTGGTGGCCTTGGGAGCAGCTGCTTGACATTGCATGCTGTTATTTAGCCTGTGATCTACCAGTGCCCCCAGATCCTTCTCAACTAGTGACACTCCCAGTTTTACTCCCCCGAGGACATATGTGGCCTTCAGGTTGTTATACCCCAAGTGCATGACTTTACATTTTTCCACATTGAACTCCATTTGCCAAGTGGATGCCCAGACACTCAATGTGTCCAAGTCAGCCTGAAGCTTGTGAACATCTTCAATAGACTGCACTGTGCTACATATCTGCAAAAATAGAGACAGTGCTTTTATTCCATCTTCTATGTCATTTATATGCTTTTAACTGGCAATTAATGCCCAACTTTAAATATACTAGGTAGCTGCGGATGAAGTGGGACAGGGCTAGGTGCACTTTAAAAGTGTAGATAAACTTTATAGGAGGACTTTTGGTATAGTTTAAGCACAGAAATGGATGTCTTCAAAGTTGGCTGCACCCCACTTAAAATTACTCAGAGTGTGCTTTAACGTATATTGCTGTAACCATATTGCTGTGGGCAGGCACCACAAAATAAATAAATTAACTCTACCTCCTGGGATGAAAGGGTCAGACAACAAGGGTATGGAAGGAGGCAGGTCTGTACAGGGTGGGGCATTTCCTTTCAGATGAAGGCTGGGTCAACCTGGAGGACTTGGCGTGAACTAAAGGGATCCCCGGGTGGTCATTATGGCAGCGTATGCAGTTAGTACACTTCTTTTCCTCCCTACTTGTACACAGGGAAGGTAGGAGGGAGCTTACAGCCTATGAGGAGTTGTGTCGAAGTAGGAAAACGGAGAGACACACCCAATCAAGTATCTACAGGATGTTAATAGCCCCCCCAGACTTAGATGACCCTGCCTTTCTTAGCAAAAGGGACTTAAATATACCCTGGATGCCCAAACCATGCCAAAAAATACCATTTTGTGAGTACTCACCTGTAGAATTGATTTTGGAGTATACAGCACATCCTGTTTAACTAAATTCTTTACGTCTGGGTTATCCGCCACAAGGTGTACTGCAGAAAAGACTTGTGGCATCTCCCGGCCCTATAAAAGGCCAGGAACCTCCCACAAATTCCCAGTGTTACGAAGCAGTTGGACAAGAAGCCGGGAGAATAATAATGAAGGAAACCCCAACCATACATTTGAACAAATCACCATACAGAGGTAACTAAGAATAATGATAACAAGGGAGGGATGAAACAGGATGTGCTGTATACTACAAAAATACCATTTTGTGAATACTCACCTGTAAAATGGGTATTATAAGTATGTCACACACCCCACTTCAATCATTAAATATTACACTTGGGTAACTCCACCAGCAGGTGGCGACGTGCAGAGAAGTCATGAAAAACAAACCCCTCCTGGTCTATACATTCCTGGCACCTCTCACTCATTCCCCAGTATTCAAACAGCAGTAAAGACAAGGTACCAGGAAAAAAACCCTCAAACTGTAAACGAAAACTTCACCCTATAAAGAATCCGGGATACCAAAAAGGGCGGGTGAAGTGGGGTGTGTGACATACTTATAATACCCATTTTACAGGTGAGTATTCACAAAATGGTATTATTCTAAGTATGTCACACACCCCACTTCAATCATTAAATATTACACTTGGGACATCCAACAGCAGTGTCCAGAAAAGGGCGGGTATCCAACCAGGCAATAATGCAAAACCCAAACCACTGCAGCCTGCAGAACCTTGCGGCCAAAAACAGCATCCGCTGAGGCCCGCACATCAACCTTATAAAACTTGGAAAAAATGTGAACCGAAGACCAAGTAGCAGCCTTACAAACTTGTTCAACAGAAGCCTGGTGCTGAAAAGCCCAGGACGCTCCAACCACACAAGTAGAATGAGCAGTAACACGAAAAGGGGGATCCTTCCCCTTGGCAGAGTAGGCCCCAACAAACGCCTGACGAATCCATTTACTAATGGAAGACTTAGCCGGAGCCAAAACCTTTCCTAGCCCCACAGGGCAACACGAAAAAGGCATCAGTCTTACTAAACGAAGACGTAATACACAAATAGTACTTGACACAACGTACCACATCCAAACAATGCAACGCCCTCTCCTTGCCATTCCCAGGTCTAGGACACAAGGAGGGAAGGACAATGTCCTGATTCAGATGAAAAGCAGAAACCACTTTAGAGAGAAAGTCTGGCTTGAAACAAAAAACCACTTTGTCCTGAAGTTTCTCAAAATAAGGAGCCTGAATAGACAAGGCTGCCAACTCCGAAACACGCCGAACCGAAGTGATGGCCACCAGAAAGGCAACCTTCTGAGTCAGAGTGGACAGAGCAATATCCCGCAAAGGCTCAAAAGGAGGAGCCTGAAGAGCAGAGAGAACCAAATTCAAATCCCAAACAGGGAGCAACGGCTTCCCAGGAGGCCGCAGATGCGAAACCCCCTGGAAAAAAGTCTTGATAAAAGGATGACTTGCAAAAGACCTCCTGAAAAAAGATAGCCAAGGCAGAGACCTGCCCCTTCAAAGTACTCAGCTGAAGACCAGAGTCCAGCCCTGACTGAAGAAATTCCAAAATCCTAGAAACAGAAAAGACCCGGCAAGGTAAAGACCTAGCCTCACACCAATCAATATAAGATCTCCAAGACCTATAATAGATGGAAGAAGAGGATCTCTTCCTGGCACTAATAAGAGTCCGAATGACAGAATCCGAAAGACCCTCCTCCTTTAAGATGGAGGTCTCAGCAGCCAAGCCGTCAAAGCCAGCGTTAGTAAACTGGGGTAACACAGTTGGCCCTGAGTGAGAAGATCCGGCCGAAAAGACAGATCGAACTGATCCACCGCCAGACGAACGATGTCTGCGAAACGCACCCGCCTTGGCCACCTTGGGGCCACGAGAATGGCGGGAACTCCTTCCAGAACCAACTTTCGCAGCACCCTGCCTAGCATGGGAATCGGAGGAAACAGATAAAGAAACCCCAGGTCCCTCCAGCTCAGGGACATGGCATCCGCCGCCAGAGCCAGAGAATCCTGAGACAGCGACACGAATGTCGGAAGCTTGTGATTGTGACGAGAGGCAAACAGATCCACCTCCGGCGTCCCCCACCGGAGACAAAGCGACCGAAACTCCCGGGGATGGAGAGACCATTCCCCCCGGCGAGACGAACACCGGCTCAGAAAGTCCGCCTCCGTGTTTTCCACTCCTGGAATGTACACTGCCGAAATGCAAGGGACATGAGTCTCTGCCCAAACTAGAATCAGAAACACCTCTCTGTGAGCACCCAGACTGCGAGTCCCTTGGTGATTGATGTAAGCAACCGCCGTCCGATTGTCCGACCGAACCTGAAACGGCAGGTCCTGTAAATGCTGCGTCAAGTGAGACAGAACCAACCTGATGGCTCTCAACTCCAGAACAATGATGGGCAAGTGGGCTTCCTGAAGGCCCCACCGCCCCCGGAACCGAAGATCCTTCCAGAAAACTCCCCATCCTGACAAACTGGCGTCCGTGGTGACAGTTTCCCAAAGCGGGGTCAGAAATGACCTACCCTTCAGAAGATTGTCCGAGACCATCCACCACAGAAGAGACTGCCGAACCCGAGGGGACATCCGGAAGGACCGATCCAACGACCGCGGTCGCCGATCCCAAGACGCCAAAAGATGAAGCTGAAGCGTCCTTGTGCGAAAATGAGCAAAGGGCACCGCCTCGAAGGAGGCTACCATCAACCCCACCAGTCTCATCCCCAACCGGACGGACAGGCAAGGATTGGATATAAGAAACTGCGCCAATTCCTGAATCGAGAGAACCGTGGGCTGAGACAGAAACACTTTGTGTTGACAAAAATCCAAGGACATCCCCAGGAAGGACACCACCCTGGCCGGAGCGAGGGAGGACTTGGGATAGTCGATCACCCAGCCGTCACTCTCCAGAGAGGACACCAACGACCTGGTGTCCGTCTCCGATTGACCGAAGAATGGAGCCATGATGAGAAGGTCATCCAGATAAGGCACGATGCGAATCCCCTGAGCCCTGAGAAGGGCCATCACTACGGCCAGCACCTTGGTGAACACCTTTGGAGCCGAGATAAGGCCTAATGAGCCGGAAAGATAGGAACATGAAGGCAGGCAGCCTTGATGTCTACGGATGTCATGAAGTCCCCCTGCCGAAAAGAAGTGAAGGCAGAGCGCAGAGTTCCCCTGCGAAATTTCCAAGAACGTATAAACCTGATGAGGAACTTCAGATCCAGGATAGGACGCACCGATCCATCTTTCTTAGACACTGTAAAGAGATTCGAATAATACCCGAGGCCCACAACCAAGGACAGAACCGGGCAGATGACTGCCATGTCCAGAAGATTTCTTACCGCCGCCAGGAGCCCCTGCGTGGCCAAAGGATCCGTGGGCACATGAAACCTGAAAAACCTTGGAGGAGGTCGGGACTCGAACTCCAGCTTGTAACCGGACGACACCAACTCCCGAATCCATCTAACCGAGACCGCCTGGTCCCTTACCTGGGAGAGGTGTCGCAACCGTCCCCCCACCCGCATGGATGAGGGCGCCCCTTCATTGCTGAGCGGGCCTGGCAGCGGGACCGGGACGGCCACTACCCTGGTTCCAACCGGCACCCCTAAAGACAGGGAAAGACCGCGCCCCTGCCAGCTCTGGCTCCCCAAAAGGAGAGATTAAAAGAAGCCGCCCCCCCGAAAGGAACGGCATAGTCACTTGCTCTGAGGCAACTTACCTCCTCTGGCAACAGAATCCAATTTCTCACCAAAGAGTCACAAACCCTAAAAGGGAAGAGTCATGATGTTTTTTTTTTTTTTTTTTTTTTTTTATTTTTAAATAAAAATCAGCAGTCCATTACCGCAGCCACACCAACCGCCGGATAGCCATCCAACAAGGCCGCGGTCCTACTACACATCACCGTGGCATCAACCTGAGCGGCAAGAACAAAAGATTCACAACACTTGAGAGCCACAAACTCTTCACAAACAGGATCAAGGCCCGACGGCAAGTCCCTGATAAAGGACCTTGCAGCCAACATCAAAAGTGCCGAAGCACAAAAACGAACCAAAACCGACAAAGGCGTGGCTAGCCAGCTGGTCACTCCGGCGATCCTCACCATCCTAAATAGTAGTACAGTCAGGAGAGTGCAACACAGCCGTGTTGGACAGCCCCAAAACCGGAGCATCGACCACAGGGAAGAAGACCATCGCTTAACCAAGTCCGCCGGGAAAGGATACTCTTTATCCCAACTAGGCGTAACACCAGCAAAACGGGTAAGCTGCACCCATTCCTTAAGTATCTCAAAAATTCGTGGACTGGGAATTCCAAGCGTGGCCAGACCACGTCAATTAACTCACCCTTAGGCGTAGGAACCGACTCAACAATTGAGCCAATATTGAAGGGGTGTCGAAGGCCACCCCAGCAACCTGGTCACCCGCAGCGCCGGGCAATTGCTGGACATCAGGCCCATCCGAATCCTCAAAGAGCTCCCCCTCCTCAGCCGGGGGGCAATCGGCCCAGTCCAAGGACTCAAACACATCAACATCGTGACCCTGCGGAGCGGGGGAAAGTGTTTCCGCTAGCCGTGGCCCTCTGAGCAACCACCGCGGAAAACGTTATCTCAAGGCTGGCCAACCCGGCGCACACCTCGGAATGCGAATCCCCACCCATGACCACGTCACATGGGGTCCGGAACAGGCGGGGAGGGGTAGGTGATGACACGGGTGGCGAGGAGCCAGAAGCCGGAGTACCGGACTGGCGGTTAATATTCCACCGTACACATGGAATGCATATTATGACAGCATCCCCTGGGAGAGGAGCCCCACAACCCCCAAAAAGCCTGAATTGCCACAAGGGCCGTTTCCATTATACTAGAAGCCTCCATAATGGTGAAATTATGGTATTCGCAATTACCCAGGGATTTATGCCATAAGCGACCCGGGATGCCCCTTTTAAATGTCCCGTGTGGGGGAATTGTAATTATAAAGGGACAGTACCCCAACTAGCCAAGCATCTAAAAACCGGAAGACCCCTTCAGTATGGGAACCCAGGATCTGCTATGGAAAAGAAGACATTCACTCCATGGCCCATAGACAATCAAACATGCAGCAGCACAGGAATAAAAAATGCAAAGTTATGCACAACAAAAACTAACGGGCAACTAAATGCATACATATTAAAAACATATTAAAACCTAAGGACAGAGTGGGATTCGAACGGGCACCGTCGGGGAACAAACTCCATAAGCATATGCTCTAACCGCTGGACCGTGCAGCCGGCTACCAATTCATTGAGGGAATACTTCCAAAAGCGCTACATCAACAGCGTACATGTGCCCCACAACAAGAATAAACTCACCACGGCGGCAGAAGGCAGCGTACTCCCATCGCAGTATGCGATTGCGTCAAGATGGGGGGGGGGGGGGAGAATGAACGAGGAAGAGAAGAAGAAGAAGGGCCGTCACAAGCGCGCAACGCGCTCCGGCCCCGCCCCCCTTCCCGGACACAGTGCAGCGCGGGCCGCGCGAGCCGCGGCCCCGCCAGACAGCCGCATAACACCACACAAGTGGAGGCAGCGGGCACCGCACACACATGGCGCCCAGCCTCACCTCCGCACCTTACCCAAAAACCTGTGCAAAACGGGAGCGGGCGGAAAAGTGACAAAACGCGCCGCCCAAACCCCGCCCCCCATCAAGGCAGAACCTACCCAGGCACGAAATAGTAGTACAGTCAGGAGGCACCATACAACTGCCCACCGCCTGAGGTGGGGAGGCTCTCCAAAATCCACCTCATGTCAGTAAAATAAAAATACAATCAAGCACAAACACACAGCAATCACACTCAGCAAGTACTAGTAATCACATAGCGCCCCCCCCCCCCTCTTTCTAGCGCAGGGAGAAAGGGACCAAGCGGGGGACAGGGACAGCACCAATAAGGTGACAGCGGGAAGGGGCATCCCAAATCCGGATCACCAGGCCGGATAACCGCGTTGCCCCACTTGTGGGGTCTAGCGGAGGAGCTAATCTCCTAGGCACCATTAGGTGCCATCTACCATTACCCAGCCAGCAGCCTAAGCTGGGAGGCTTCTATTGTTATCTATTAGGCAAACAAAAAAGGACTGGGCAGAAATAGACCAGAAAGGGGGGGCCGGGGTGTTACCCCGGCTACCTGCAAGCAGGAGACTTCTTTCTTCTGTCTTGTCGCCATCTTGCAGAGAAGAAACACTGGGGAATGAGTGAGAGGTGCCAGGAATGTATAGACCAGGAGGGGTTTGTTTTTCATGACTTCTCTGCACGTCGCCACCTGCTGGTGGAGTTACCCAAGTGTAATATTTAATGATTGAAGTGGGGTGTGTGACATACTTAGAATATCAATTCTACAGGTGAGTACTCACAGAATTGTATTTTTCCAATCATACAGCACGTCCTGTTTCACTAAATTCTTTACGTCTGGGACATCCAAAAGCAGTGTCCGTAAAGTAGGGTGGGATCCCCAAAGAACAACGGCGGGCAGTTTAAACCACTGCCGCCTGAAGAACCTTGCGGCCAAAAGCAGCATCAGCTGAGCTGAGATGAAAAGCAGACACAACCTTAGGCAAGAAATCTGGCTTAAACCGAAACACCACCTTGTCCTGGTGTCGCTCAAAATAAAGAGGTTTGATGGAAAGCGCCACCAACTCAGAAACACGCCTGACAGAAGTGATAGCCACCAAAAAGGCTACCTTAAGAGTCAAAATGGGCAAAGCGGCCTCACGGAGAGGCTCAAAGGGACGCCCCTGCAGAGCAGATAATACCAGATTCAGATCCCAAACTGGTAACATAGGCTTACGTGGCGGACGCACGTGAGAAACCCCTTGGAAAAAAGTCTTAACCAAACGGTGATTGGCAAAATCAGCCAGAGCTGAAACATGACCTTTGAGGGTACTAAGTTGAAGGCCCAAATCCAAACCATGTTGCATGAATTCCAGAATCCCGGGAATAGAAAAGACCCGACAGGGAAGAGATTTGGACTCCACCAGGCAATGTAAGCATGCCAGACCCTGTAGTAGATAAAGGACAAGGATTCCTTCCTAGCCCTAATCATGGTAACAACAGAGACAGGCAACTCCTTTTCCATCACGATGGAGGTTTCAGCAGCCAAGCCAGCGTTTGTAAATTGGGATGGCGCAGCTGCCCCTGAGTGAGCAGGTCTGGAACCTTGGGCAGGGCGTAATGATCTACTGCCAACTGCACGATGTCTGCGAACCACACCCTTCTTGGCCAATAGGGGGCCACCAGGATGGCTGGTACCTGCTCCTGGACTATCTTGCGCATGACCCTGCCCAGGAGAGGAACAGAGGGAACACATAGAGAAGCCGAAACTTCTTCCAAGGAGTAGCCATCCATGGTGAAGGCCAGAGGAACCTGAGACAGAGACAAATTTGGAAAGTTTGTGAATGTGACGAAACGCAAACAGGTCCTTGTCTGGCTGCCCCCAGCGATGACACAGGGAGAGAACACCCATTGTTGAGGGACCATTCCCCCATACAAGACGTCCCCCTGCTCAGGGAGTCCGCCTCCTGGTTCTCCACCCCGGAATGTAGACCGCTGAGATGCCGGGAACATGCTGTTCTGCCCAAGACAGGATCAGGGACACTTCCTTGAAGGCTCGCTTGCTTCGAGTTCCTCCCTGATGAATGATGTAGGCAACCGCCGTCTGGTTGACTGAGCGGATCTGAACAGCCCAACCCCGAAGGCGAGTGGTAAGGTAAGAACCAATCTGATCGCCCTCAGTTCCAGGACTTTGATGGAAGCATGGGCCTCTTGTGGACTCCACCGACCCTGGAACCTCAGGGGACTTCCAGAAGCCTCCCCAAACGGTCAGGCCGGCATCTGTGGTGACCTTCTCCCAGCACAGGGGCAGGAAAGTCTTGCTCACTAGAAGGTTCCTTGAGTCCAGCCACGACGAGAGGGACTGTCTGGCCAGAGGGGACAGAGCAAACTCTTGATCCAAGGACACAGGGTCCCGATCCCAAACTGACAAGAGGTATAACTAAAGATGTCTCATGAAAAACTGAACAAAAAGGAGACTGCCTCGAAGCAGGGCACCATCAGGCCCACCAACTGCATCCCCTGACGGATGGAGGGATGAGGACATGATAGCAGAGCCCGAGCCTGCACCTGAAGATCCTCTACCTTCTGCTGAGGAAGGAACACCCTGACCTGAGAGGTATCCAGTCATGCCCAGAAAAGACCTCACCAAGGACGGGGACAGAGAAGACTTGGGAAGGTTAAATACCCAGCCGAAGGACTCCAGAGTGGAGGTCACCATCTGAGTGTCCTGCTCGGCCGGAGGAAAGGACTGGACCACAATCAGGATGTCGTCCAGGCAAGGAATGATGCGGATGCCCTGGATCCGTAGCAGAGCCAACACTCCCGCCAGTATCTTGGCGAACACCCGAGGTGCCGAGGTGATACCGAAGGGCAGAGCCGCAGACTGGTCATGCTGATCCTCCAGCGCGAACCTTAGAAATCTCTGATGACCCGAAAAAGATAGGCACATGAAGATAAGCATCCTTGATGTCCACAGTGGTCATGAAGTCGCCCGGGTGAAGGATACTGACAGCAGAGCGTAGCGTCTCCATATGAAAATGCTTGAATCTGACAATTTGTTAAGGCCCTTCAGATCTTATAACCAGAGGACAATACCTCCTGTATCCATCGGTCTGAGATGTGAAGCCTCCAGACATGAGCAAAGAGCCGAAACTGCCCCCCCCCCATCCAGATGGGTGAGGGCGGCCCTTCATGCCTGAGGGGGCTTGTGAGAGGGTTTGGGCTTGGTATCCAGGAGAGACCGGGACGACCACGGGATCTGCTACGACCCGGAGAATCTCTGTGGCCACTAGAGAAGAGGGAGCCACAACCTCCTCTAGGAGCCGAAATGTCCTCTAAATCAGAAGTAAGAGGGTACCATAGACCCCCCCCCCCCCCCGCTACCAGCCGTACAGCCGTAGCACCATCAAGAAGACGCTGGAGCAGCCTCTTGAGGGCAATAGCAGCGGCACAGGTCGGACGCAATCCAGCTCCCACACAGGTAAAAGCATGGCAGGCCAATTGATCCATGTGTCGCTCCTCACCATTCCTCAGAGAGGTAGTGTCAGGGGAAGGCATGACCGAAGTATTGGACAAGCCTTCTTAACAAGATCAGCAGGAAAGGAATAACTTTTATCCAACCCATGGGCACAGCAGGCAGCCTGCTAGGACGTTCCCATTCTTTAAGTACCAAAATGGTCAAATGTTCCTGCTCAGGGAACTCTGGACGCTGTTTACCAGGGCAAAAGATCTCCCCCTGCCTTCTCTTAGCCACCACAGGGGCAGCAATGTGCAATATATCAAAAATATGTGACAGCAGATTATCAGTGTCCTAAGGGTACCATGAATCCTCTCCGGACACCGACCCAGGGTCACGATCGCAACCCTCCTGCTGGTTCCTAGAGGAGTCAGAATCCTGGAAAGTCCCCCCATCTCAAGGGGGTGACAGCCACCAAACTCATCAATCCCCACATACACCTTAGCAAGGGGGGGGGGGAGGGCCTGGGATCCAGGTGCCGCTTCTTGCCAGAGGCCTGGCAAGCTGCCTTTCAATGTTAGCCACCCGCAGAGCCAAATCAGAATGAGACTCCCTGCTAACAATGCCCTCACAGGGGCCCAATTGCAGGATCGGGGGAGTAGGTGAAGCAGAGGGAGGCGCAGAGCTGGGAAGCAAAACCAGCTTGTAGCGCAATGACACTGTCAGCGCACGGCATTCGCACACCGTGATACTGTTAATCACAGGGGATACTCACACATGGAACATATCCGGGCTTGCCCCGCAGGGCCCCCAAGCACGCTATCCCCTGAAGCCTCCATATGGTGATTAACACAAGTGCAATAGGCCAGCAGTGGGTAAAGGCTTAAGACAGAACCCACCCGGGATGCCCTCCCACGGGATGCCCCCAGAAGTCTATTTTGTGAAGGGGGAGTGAGGGGGAGGAAGGAGTGGAGCTGGGAGAACCACAACTCAATGGTATCCCGCCTGAAAGACATAAGCAAAAATACACGAGCATCCCGCAGCACATGAAAATCCCAGGGTCAATAAAAAAACCCCCAAGGGGGACTCATGGACCAAAGACACCGCGGGGTCACTCAGGCACAGATCGCTAGGTAAAGCGATACACCAGGGAAAGCAGAGCTGCAGCCGGGAATGAAGAAACCCAGACACGCAGGTTGTACAAAATGGCTCCGGCTGAGGTACCTCGAGGGGCGGGGAACAGCGCGATCCACATCACCAGGCCCCGCCCCCCCTCGGAAGAGCGCAAAAACGGCGCTCACGTAACCCGTCCGGGAGCATGAAAAAGCACAATTACCTCAGGTTATAGCGCCCACAGCCGCGGAGCGTAGTACAAAGCTGCGCGGCAGCTAAAAAATACACCTCTGAAGTACTCACCCGTAGAGTTGGTATTATATGCAGACAGCATGTCCTGCTCCAGACATAGTCCTTACATGTGGGTATACCTCCGCCTTCAGCGCCGTGCACTGCAGAATCATGAAGAAAACAAGCTCCTCCCGGCCCTACATATACCGAGGGACCTCCCACAAATCCCCAGCATTGAAAAGCAGTGAGAGAAGAAGCCAGGAGGAAAACAACCACCCAAAGACTGGCAATAACATCCAAGATAATAATCACCACACAGGGGATCCAGAACAAGGTGAATCAGGGTGGGGTGGAGCAGGACGTGCTGTCTGCATATAATACCAACTCTACAGGTGAGTACTTCACAGAGTTGTATTATTCTAAGCAGACAGCACGTCCTGCTCCAGACATAGTCCTTACATGTGGGACATCCAATAGCAGTGTCCATAAGTAGGGTGGGATTCCCGTGAAAAAAGGCACAGACAACCATAAAAGTGCTGTCACCTTAACCATGCTACCAAGAGCAACGAGAGCAATGCTCTAACCACAGCCTTTGAATTCTTGTAAAGGCAGAACTGAACACAAGCAGCGGACTAGCCAGCTTGCTCAACAGAACCTAGTGCTGAAAGGCCCAAGCCAAGCACAAGTAGTAAGAGAGCAAAAAGCAAGAGGGAAGAAGAATCTTCCCCTAACGAGTAGGCCAGTGTAACAGCCTAACCATGCTACTGGAGAAAAAGGGCAGCCATGGCAACCTTAGAGCTCTCCCCATCTGGGAATATGAACCCAGGTCTCAGGCGAGACCAGCAGGAATACTGAAAAACAACGCTAACAAGGCTCAGCAAGAGGCTCAGAGGAACAAAAGCGACCGAGTAGGACCAAGCCAAAGGGCACCTACACCCGTGTTAGCAATCAGATCCGGTACATTAAGGATGGAGAAACCCATAAGCCCCAAGGGGCATAATCCCTACCAGGGACAAGAGAAAGACCAGGAATCTCCAACACCTGATGAGGGATACAGATCCCTTTCGCTCAGAGTAAGCCAGACAATAGCCCCGAGACCGGAGGGTCTGGACTAAAGGAGAATAAGAACACCGCCTGGACCCAATACGGCCTAAGGCGGAACACCCTCACCTCATGGTGTACAGATATAAATTATATATTTTATATATATATATATATATATATATATATATATATATATATATATATTGACTAGGACCGCTAACAGAGCCTTTATGGCATGCTTCTGACTGAAGCAACCGCCCCAGAAGAGCGATATGAGGGAAGGAACAGTTCAGACAAGAACCTGAATAAGACCCAAGGGAACCCTTAGCAGGGCAGCCGGATAAGTAACCCCCCAAAAAGGGAGCATAGAATTCCCTGGGGAATGCACCTGAGCAACCCCTGAGGAATGCGCAACACAGAAGATTGAACTAGACTTCTGCAGTAGGTGAACAGGGCGAGCCCTGAAACCTTCAGAGCACTGAGTTGGGGAGCCAACTTCAACTGTGCTATAATAATTCTAGGACCCAGGGATAGGGAACATCCCGCAGGAAAGAGAGCTAGTCCAAGCAAAGCAGACTTAACAGCATACTCCACCATAGCCGGCAGAAAAGGGAGAAGAAGAGGAGGGAGCTAGGCCTAGCCCTCCAATAGAGAAAAGACACCCAGAGATACCCATCTCCAATAGGGTGAAAAGCCAACCGACCAATCGCCTAAAAGGCCTGTAGGTAAGGGCGACGTAGTAGGGAGCCTGAATAGGCAGAACAGCCCTCTTGAGAGGGCATACAGTACGACTGTCTTCAGCAGAAACTCTGCGAACCACGCCCCGCTGGGCCACCAGCATAACAGTTCTCCCTTTCTACTGCAATCTTATGCAGAACCCCGCCTGGCAGGGTGAAAGAAGTTAAGACATACAGAATATAATGTCCTGACAGAAGCAATACTAGGCCCTCATGACCAAGGCCAGAGAGTCCTGGGACAATAACCCAGGACAGAGTCCCTGTAATAGCAAAGGGGCCCCACAGGGCCACACCAGTAGGGACTCTGAGATACTAGAATAGAACCTCCTGCCACATTAGGGCAGCCAGCCAAGCTAATACCAATGAAGTGCAAGGGATGTAAACCCCCACTTAGAACCGAGCCGGAACCTTCTTGAAGGGTCAACCTGTTCCGAGACCTTCACAGATAAAAAGGGACAAGCCACTGTCCTCAGACTCATCGAGAGTCCCCAAAAAGGACAAGTCCTGAAGAGGAGTAGTCCAGCAAATTAGAGCCCACCAAAGGCTCAATGTGTCAACCAAAAAAACGTATGAAGATGGATCCCCTAAGGGGACCCCTTTAGGAACCATGGGGGATTTCAGAAGAAATAAGACCCCCCAGTCCACCTGCAAGACTTGGTACCCATGATGACCATCTACAGGGAGAAGAGAGAAGGAAGGAATGGTCCCAGACATCTTCCTTGAATTTACAACCTCAAAAGGACCCCCCGTAACAAGGGGGAGCGTACTGACCTAGTTCCAGGGGTGCTGGAACCCTGTCCAGGATAAGTAACCTAAGGTGTCACAGGGCCCAAGGGCTCCCGAGAATAAGGGACAGCATCTGGGCCACCACCAACAGGCCCACCAGCTGCAAGGTAAAGGTAGTGTGACATCAAAGAGGGCAAGGCCCTTTCCATAACAAGTCCACATTTAGCAGAAGGAAGGTTCTAACATGAACCAATCTAAATGCCACCCCGTAGGGGGATACCGAACCGGGGAACACTAAGTAAGTGATGTGCCTGAGCACCAATCCACAGGACTCCCAAAGGAGCCACAAGTCAATAGCCAACACGGCCTGATGCAAAAATAGGAAGCAAAGAAGGACAATAAGGTAGAACCTAGCGCGGATGCCACACGGGCACGTCCAAGACACCACTCCCATACTCGCCTTGGTGAGTCATCTGGGAGCAGGAGAGGAACCAAAAACAATACCCCAATGCGCAGAGTTGGACCTTCAACACTGGCTGGAAGTGGCCTAGGTGTCCTGAAGGCACAGGGGATTAAAAAGGGATTATAAATCCTCACATGCATTAAGAGGTCTACTGGACAAGAGCGCCTGCAGCCCAACAGGTAGATACCATGTAGAAACTGCCTGTGAAGGTATAAATGCTAGGCCCCAGAATGCCAACCTGGGTCAGACTGCTTCATCCCGGAAGGGAAGGGTAATGTGGATGCAATCACAGGTCAAGGGCCAACCTGTAAGAGAGCCCAGACCCTACACGCCAAACTCGGCCTGCCTCAACTCCCGAAGGGAAAACGGGGACTAGAAGAACCCTGATAACCTTAGAAAAAGGACCGCCCAGCAGACTCCATTCTGCATCCGGGGGGACTACCTCCTGTAACAACCTGAAAGAAGCATGGCGCCCTGCGATAGGAGCCCAGTGCTGCGGCAGTCCACTTGCCCAACAAGGCGAGGGCGTCCCTTCACGCTTGTGCGGTTTCGGCAGATTTGGACTTCGCACAGCCGGAGGACCCAGGGCGTTGCCTGCCCCCCCTGGGGCAGGTCTCCACTCCAAAAAGTTGGAAGCACACTTCTGGTTCGCGCTTGACACTAACGCAGGGAAGGGGTGTCCCTGCCCCTGGGAGGCCGAGACTGCCTTCTGCTCGAGGGTGCCTTACTCCTTTTTTTCCAAAAGGTCCAACCGGGCCCCAATAAGCGTCGTCTCTAAAGGGAAGGCCAGTAAGAGCCTTTTTAGTATCATTGTCAGCCCCCTACTGTCGCCGCCAAGCAGGCGGCGAATAGCCACCACAAGAACCGAGGTTCTAGTGCACATTTTAACAGTGTCATCCATCGCTGAGAGAATAAACTCACAAAAACATCACAATCAGACAGTGCCTTAAAGACCTCCCAAGGGAGATACTCCGGTTGGTGGTCAAGTATCTTCCTAAGAAGGGTCCTGGCGGTCACCGCAGTGACGGCCGCGGCACAGCCCGGGCGCAGAGACGTCCCTGCACACGAAAAGGCGTGGGAAGCCAGACTGTCAATGCGCCGGTCCTCAGCATCCCGAAGGGTACGATGAGTAGAGGCTGTCATGAAAGGGGGGGGGGGGGGTTAGCAACCCCAATAATAGGTGGATCCACCTCGGGAGGGACTGACTAGCAGCCAACCACATCAGGGGGAAAAGGGTACTTCCAATCCCAGACCCCCGGAACTCCTGTAAGTTCACAAGGTGATTCCCATTCCTTAGATATAAGAGCCTGGAATGATCCTGCTCCAGAAATTCCAAGTGCTGCGTCGCCGTGTGAAAACTCTCCCTCTTGGGCTTGGGAGACTCTCCCGGAGGAGAGATGGACAGTACTCCAAAGATCTTTATAAGTAATTTATCAGTGTCACACCGGCCCCAGGAACCAGGGCCAGAATTATCACGTGTCCAAGGTATCTCGTCTGAGGAACCGGAACCTGAGAACAGTCCACCTTCATCAGAAGGATCAAGGACCTGCATAGCAGCAGACTCTTCAGTTTCATTGGGAAACATAGAACCAGGAAGCGTCAGGGACCGCTTCTCTCCAGCACCCAAGCGCTCCGCCAACCAGGCATCACCTGCTCAGCCATAGGTAGCCTGCGCGGCACCACTTGCTGGTCATCCCCGCTCAAGTGCGACTCATCAGGAGTGAGATTTAAACAAGGGGAGACAGGTGTATTGAAGCAAGGTGCAGCCACTGGTAAACCTGATTGCAGGGCCAGTGCTTGTTCAGCACACGGTCCGCAGACCCGTGCTCTGTCAGCGTCAGCGTGGGGTGGTCCCCACGCAGTACACAGCCAGTCTTGTCCCCGCGGGACCCCGGAAACATAATTCTGAGATGCCTCCATATGGTGATTATCAAAGCAATATGCCAGCAGGGATTTATGCTATAAGCGACCCTGGATGCCCCAAGACCCGCTAGGAATGTGGGAGAATTTAAATGTGAACCCGTTTAAGATATATATATATATCAGGCCAGGGGATGCCACCGGAATCTTAGCGTCTGAAAGACATAAGGAGAAGAATGGGTGTCGGAGCCATGCGCAGCTGGAAAACATATAAAAGGAGTCACCCGCGAGGGCACTTACAGACCAAGGGAGGAGGGAAACCGCCACCACACGCGCGCGAAGATCAGCAAAATGGCGCCCAGCGAACCTCGAAGGGCGGGCTCGATGCTCGGCCGTGACGCGGAGCACGCCAATTCAAGTCCCCGCCCACTCCGAAGAGTGCGAAGCTCTGAGGTAACGGCAAAGCAAGGATACAATCACACGCTTAAGGATTTGTAGAAAAACCGTTACGTCTAGTAAGGAAAAGGCGCCACAGCATCTAGACAACGCAGCAAACTGTGCACAAGACATACGGCGGTAGCCGAAAACTAAATAAAGAGCAAGCAGCGCGGCTCTGACATTTCAATGTTAATGAAGGGCAGAAGTAAGGCCATAAGCGTGATATACTGGTACACAGGGACCACCACACACATACCACCCCCCCCTTTCTTTTCCCACTAACTAGTTGGGGAATGAGGGAGGATGGCGACCCTTACACAGGGTCCAGCACTACCCGGGGTACGGGGCAATAATGCGGGAGGGGCATCCACTAGAGGCTCACCATCAGCCTAAACCGCCTACCCTATGGTGGGGGATTGCGGTGGAGCATGGCTCCGTTAAGCACACAAGGTGCTGCCTACCTTCACCCGACCAACGCAGCCCAGGCTGGGAGGCATATTCTTCACAGGGTGGAAATAGTCCCACAGGGCCTCGGGCTGTAAAGCCCCGCTCGCCTGCGAGAGCATGATACTTCATGTCTTCGCAGTTCAGCACTGCAGAGAAATCTGGGGATTTGTAGGAGGTCCCTTGGTATATGTAGGGCCGGGAGGAGCTTGTTTTCTTCATGATTCTGCAGTGCACGGCGCTGAAGGCGGAGGTATACCCACATGTAAGAATTATGTCTGGAGCAGGACGTGCTGTCTGCTTAGAATACATACCAAAATCACCAAAATACCTCAGAAAACAGCACTCACCACTCCCCCCCCCCCCCCCCCCCGAGTCAAAGAGGGGGGGAGACAAGGGAAGGCAGCGGCGAGTATCTATGGCTAGGGAGGAGGGGGGGGGGAGCCCCAGAAGTAAAAGAAAAGGACATAGTCCCCAAATAACTCACCCCCTCAGAAGGCAGTGCATGAACTCTGCATCCCAATCAGGCTCACCATAAAGCCTATGACCGCCTCCCCTTTGTGGTACAGGGTCTGCGGCTTGGAGCAGCGCTCCTGCAGCACTTGACCCTAGTGCTCTTCTACCTTCACCCGATCTGTCAGCCGAGGCTGGGAGGCAGTGGGAGTCCAGAATTGGATGGGAATAGACTTGCAGGGCCGCAGGCTTGGTTGCCTCGCTCACCTGCGCAAGAGAGAGAGAGCCATCTTCTATCTTCACAGTCCAGACAGCAGAAGGAAACTGGGAATTTTGGGAGGTTCCTGGCCTTTTATAAGGTCAGGAGATGCCACAAGTCTTTTCTGAAGTCCACTGCGCCACCTTGTGGCGGATAACCCAGACGTAAAGAATTTAGTGAAACAGGACGTGCTGTATACTTGGAAAAATTCTACCGCATAAAACTTCAATATTCACCAAATATCAAGAGTGTAATTACAAGCTACTCACTAGATGGTATAGGGTTCCGGCAGTCCTCAATAAGTGGTTCCCGGGTGTCCCTGCTGAATGTTGGAGATGTGGAGGGGAGAGAGGGGATCTGATACATATGTTCTGGACATGTCCCAAAATAAAGGAGTTTTGAGACACAGTCAGGTGTGTTGCAAAAAAGTGCCTGCGGACCCAGCAATCTGTCTCCTGCATATGTCAAGGGTCCCAATAAAAAAAAAAAAAAAATAGATACTGTAACTCCATAGTGTGCCACTTGCTAAACGCAGCTGAGGCCTGCATACCACAGATGTGGAAAAGTGCAGAACCCCCACCAATTACAATGTGGCTCCAAAGAGTAAACAACGTAATGAGATTTGAGGGTCTCATGTCGTCGAGAGACAACAGGCATGGGAGATTTGTGGCAACCTGGTACAGTTGGATGGATTATACAGAGTCCTCAGAAGGTAAAGAACTGCTGAGGTTGTCGTAGGGGAGTGACATCCCCCCTTCCTTAGTCCCCCCCTCCGTTCTCTCTCAGCATGCCGGCCATATGTAAACATGAGCAGGAAACATGATGGGTGCACTTACGCAATATCTTCCACAGGAACACTAAGCTCTTCCTTATTCTTAAATTTCATCTCATTCCAGTAATCATTCAGCTTGTCTCCCAAGGCAGTGAGTGTGAGCCTGAAAAGAAGAAGTTACATTATTACAACATATCCAAGCTGCATTTTAGATGCACTTCAATCATTGACAGCCACAACATGAAGCCTCCTCCTAGGTGTTGGGCCTGCATCCAGGCGAATGTGTATATGTTAGATATACAGGCTAAGCTACAAGGTAATGATAAAGGTTAGGACTGTATTTTAATTGATACAAAGTGTATTGGCAGAGGCACTCTTACCCAAAACAATATGGTCGGGTGCAGTGGCTAGCGGTTGGCGCCGCATAACATATGTCAATGAAAGCCAGCACTCATTACCAGATTTACTGGCATTGTGCAAAAAATATATACATGCAGTAATTAAATTCCATCCACTAGTTTGTGCCAATATGCATCCATACGTCCAACGTTTCGGGGTGTTGATACCCCTTCATCAGGGACACACGAGAAAGTCAAGCAGATTAACACATTTCACTACTATTTGACCTGTAAAGGTTGCCAAAATCCCGCCTGACATCGCCAATGACATCAGTAGCTCAGTGTCCAATCACTGTCCTGTATGGTGCTGAAGCGCCCGGTTGGTATACATCCCCCTTCTGCCCTGCTCATACATAATTCAACATTATTATGTATGAGCAGGGCAGAAGGGCTATGTATACTAATCGGGTGCATCAGCACCATACAGGACAGGAAAGGAAAAAAATAAATAAATACATTTTTGTGATTGGACACTGACCTACTGACGTCATTGATGATGTCAGGCGGGATTTTGGCAACCTTTACAGGTCAAATAGTACTGGAATGTGTTAATGTGCTTGACTTTGTTCTTGTGTGTCCCTGATGAAGGGGTATCAACACCCCGAAACGTTGGACGTATGGATGCATATTGGCGCAAACTAGTAGATGGAATTCGATTACTGCATGTATATATTTATATTACCAGCAAATCTGGTAATGAGTAGTGCTGGCTTTCATTGACATTAATTGATTCAAACACACGGCCAATGTATATTGCCCAAAGGCTGATCATTTATGCAGTCATGTAATGTAATCGTATCATAATTTATATTATCATAATTTGGAAGGAATACGTCTTGTGGTATCATTTTACCTAGGAATTCATAAACATTCTAAATTGCTTAGTTACAAAATGATAACATTTATATTAGACGAATTAAGTCAGATTTAGATTTTTGACTGGTAAACAGGGGTTGGCTAACATTAGTGTAGGCGGTCTAGTCACTCCCAAGTGTGCGGGGATAAGATCAGCACCATGCAAATGTATGCGGCCCCCACCTGCCAAAGGGCCCACAATGGCAGGGTCAGATCAGCGGCAAGTTCAAACCAAAAAAAGAAAAGTTAATGCACTCTGTTAAAGGAGAGTAATCTCAACCCAGGGCATTTGCTTTGCCCCACAACAATTGAGGAAAAAATGGTAGAGGGTTTGCACTCCTCAAAAGTCCATACTTTTACTTAGGCATAATTAAAAGCATCTCCATGTAATAGTGATCATATGGAAGCCATAAAAAAGGGTCCTTAGTTATAGATGTCTATGACTAAGGACCCTTAGCATCTGAAACGCGTCAGAGGACTTTGCAATTTCTTTACGTACCTGGGTCTGGTATGATTGTTTTTATGGCTTCAATATGATCACTATTGCATGAGATGCTTTTAAATTTACCTAATAAAAAGTATGAACTTTTAAGGAGCGTGAACCCTCTACCATTTTTTCCTCAGATCAGTGGCAACTCTTTGTTAAAAAATACACAAATAAATAATGGCACTCAGTGGGCAGGCTGCAGTGAGCGAGGTGCTCACACAATGCAGAGTGTGCAGCAGATAGTAGGCTACTTACATGACCCGGCTGCTGCAGAATCAGTGCACCCTGTTCCATTCAGTTATGCAACATGCTGTGACATTATAGCAGCAATAAAGATGAATGGTGCAGAGCGCAGCACTGGTTGCATCCTTACTCACCTCTAGCGTGCCCGGGTCAGCCAATCACAAATGGCTGCCCTGGGTATGCGTCTAGCTAAAGGCATAGCGAAAACTAAACATTTAACATTTCTAAGTTTAGGCGAGTGGCTGCGGTGATTTAATGAGGTTTCACACAGTTTGCGAAGCCAAAGGGAGTAGAAATTGGGCGCCCGAATGGGCAATTCCTGGACAATTCTCTATGCCATTGATGGACAATGCCAGGATGCCCCTCTGTGTGAATCCCGCTGGGTTAGCTCGCACTCCCACAGCACATGAGCAAGCCGCGGCTGCATCTTTAACAAGGTGCATTAATTAATAAAATTTGTCTTTGATTAGGGACCCAGAAGTGATAAGCATGCCACAGCATCTGTTGATTTAGTAAGTTGAAAAAAAAAAAACATTTGGTAGCAAAAAGTGTACTTTTGGGTAAAAAAAAAAAAAAAGTCTTAAGAATTCCACTGTTACTGAATCACCAGCTAGGAAGATAATGAAAGTCAATGGCACTTTTTACTCCTAACACAAGTGAACTTTTTATACCTTTTTAAATTGTGGAAAAAGTGCCAAGATTTTTTTCTTCAACTGTTACTGAATCGACCCCTTATAGCTTGTAAATTAACTTGCTAATTGTACATTACTGTAAATCGTAAATATTGCCTAGAACCTTTAGGTTCTTTGGCTATTTGCTGCATTGTCAAGGTTATTCACTGTCCCAGCAATTAAATTAGTTTTTAGTGTGTGTTTTGACCAATGTTTTACACAATAGTTTGTATGTGCAAGGCATTTGAGGAAACTTCATTCTTGGGATATAGCACTGGATATTATGAGGAGGGTTTTAATCATTGATTTGTATCCAGGTAATGACCGATGAGGTTGCATGGACATTACGTTTACGTTACGACATAACTACGACATAACTATTGAGCTCTAAGGAAAATTTGGGAGATTAATTTGCAGCAAATAATTTATATTTTCCATTTCTCATAATGCAATACCTTCACCATGATTTGTTGAAAAGCCCAAACCCTTAAAAAACGATTCCTCAGCATCTAAAATTAATATATTTTAAGTTTTTAGTCACTTACTTATTATTCTTCCCCCCACTGGGCTGCAACTCTGTTCAGGACTTTAGGATACGGGCGCCGCCCTCTTGACTCAGAAGCATCACGCTTACTGAGGAGAAGAAAGTGGGATAAAGTACAGGGGGGCGGGTTATAGCTGTGCTTTGCTCATACAGAGCGGAGTTGGGGTCAGGGAAAGGTCAGCAGTCACAGAATGCAGAGCAGCACAGTCAGTCAGAAGGCACTTCCTGTTTGCAGGCTGCCTGATGTTCCATGAGCCGCCATCTTGAATGTTTAAAGGCTCATAACATGCAGTAGATACAGGTAGGATGATTTTTAATGTGAGTAATCTGTATGCACAGGGTTTGGGAAACATATAAAATAGACTCTTCAGAGTGAAGGACTGCTTTAAAAGAAACAAGTCACCAAATTATAAACCAAAACTCTATGCTAGGCCAGTGAAAATGCAATAGGTCTCCAAAATGTTCCACATAAGCACTTACCTATAATCATTGGTGTAGTCAAAGTCCTGTTTGTTGTGGGTGGGTTTTAAAAAGTTACATTCAATTATACCAACAACACCAACGCCCATATTGTTAGCCTGGAGAAAAAGAAAAAACAAAACATTATAGCAGTAGTCTGAAAACACAAATAAAAATTGTCAAATCCTGAAAGAAAACACTTACTTTTAACTGGGCCCCGACCCTCACATAGGATTTGATGAGTCTGTTTTTGTGGTACATCATTATCCCATAATGCTCCTTGTTACGGCAATTGTAACCAAATGTAATCTTGACGGTTTTAGGCTAAGTGTGTTAAGGAAAACCAGAAAACCTCGGAAACATAGCTCAGGCAAAAAATACAACTCTGAAGTACTCACCTGTAGAGTTGGTATTATACGCAGACAGCACGTCCTGCTCCAGACATAGTCCTTACATGTGGGTATACCTCCGCCTTCAGCGCCGTGCACTGCAGACATGAAGAAAACAAGCTCCTCCCGGCCCTACATATACCGGAGGACCTCCCACAAATACCCAGCATTAAAAAGCAGTGAGAATAAGAGGCCAGGAGAAATAACCACCCAAAACTGGCAAACAATATCAAAGATAACAATCCCCAAACAGGGGATCCAGAACAAAGTGAAAACAGGGTGGGGTGGAGCAGGACGTGCTGTCTGCGTATAATACCAACTCTACAGGTGAGTACTTAACAGAGTTGTATTATTCTAAGCAGACAGCACGTCCTGCTCCAGACATAGTCCTTACATGTGGGACATCCAATAGCAGTGTCCGTAAAGAAGGGTGGGATCCCCAACAGAAAGGCAACAGCAAGCAGTTTAAACTACTGCCGCCTGCAGAACCTTGCGGCCAAACACAGCGTCAGCTGAGGCCTTAACATCAACCTTGTAAAACTTTGTAAAGGTGTGAACAGAAGACCAAGTAGCGGCCTTACAAACTTGCTCCACAGAGGCCTGGTGCTGAAAAGCCCAAGAAGCTCTAGTAGAATGAGCAGTAAGACGAAAGGGGGGAGTCTTCCCCTTAGTAGTATAGGCTTGAACCACAGCCTGACGAATCCATTTACTGATGGTAGACTTGGCGGGAGCCAAACCTTTTCTAGGCCCATGAGGCACAACGAAGAGAGCATCCGTCTTCCTAAAGGCCTGAGTGGTAACCAGGTAAGACTTGACACACCTAACCACATCCAGGGAATGCAAAACCCTCTCCTTAGGGTTACTAGGATTAGGGCACAAGGAAGGAAGTACAATATCTTGATTCAAGTGGAATGCAGACACCACCTTAGGCAGAAAGTCTGGCTTGAAGCGAAACACCATCTTATTCCGGTGTCTCTCAAAGTAGGGAGGCTGAATAGACAAGGCAGCCAATTCAGACACACGTCTGACCGAGGTAATAGCTACCAGAAAGACCACCTTGAGCGTGAGAACAGCAAGAGCTGCTTCATGAATAGGCTCAAAAAGGAGGACCCTGCAGGGCTGACAAAACCAAATTCAGATCCCAAACAGGAACCATAGGCTTCCGAGGGGGACGCACATGAGTGACTCCTTGAAAGAAGGTCTTGATAAGAGAGTGCTGGGCAAAGGTCTTCTGAAAGAAGATAGACAGGGCCGAAACCTGGCCCTTCAAAGTACTAAGCTTAAGACCTAAGTCTAGACCATGTTGTAAAAACTCCAGCACCCTGGAGACCAAGAACTCGGCAGGGAAGAGACCTGGATTCACACCAGTCAATGTAGGCATGCCACACCCTATAATATATAGCAGAAGAAGTCTTCTTCCTGGCTTGCACCATGGTAGCCACTAAAGGAGCGACAAACCCTTTTCCTTTAAGATGGTGGTTTCAATAGCCAAGCCGTCAAAGCCAGAGTTAGTAAATTGGGATGGCGTAGAGACCCTTGAGTTAGAAGGTCTGGTATCCTTGGTAGGTCGTACTGATCTACTGCCATTTGAACCACGTCTGCGAACCACACTCTTCTTGGCCACCTTGGGGCCACCAGAATCGTGGGTACCCCTTCCAGAGCGATCTTGCGTAGCACTCTGCCCAGAAGGGGAATTGGTGGAAACGCATACAGGAGCCGAAACTCCCTCCAAGACATTGACAGAGCATCCGAGGCCAGAGCCAGAGGATCCTGAGAGGGATACAAAGCTCGGGAGCTTGTGATTGTGACGGGACGCAAACAGAACCACGTCTGGGACACCCCAACGGTGACACAGAGACTGAAATACCGTGTTGGAGAGGGACCACTCCCCCTGACGGGACGACCCCCTGCTCAGGGCATCTGCAAGCAGATTTTCTGCCCCCGGAATGTACACAGCCGAGATGCATTGAACATTGGTCTCTGCCCATGTTAGAATCAGAGACACCTCCTGGAGAGCACCCTTGCTCCGGGTTCCACCCTGATGATTGATGTAGGCTACTGCCGCCCTGTTGTCTGAGCGTACCTGACTCGCCAGACCCTTCAGGTGCTGGGTCAATTTCTCCAGTACCTGAGCTCCAGGACATTGATGGGTAGATGGGCCTCCTGAGGACCCCATCTCCCCTGGAAACGTAGGGACTTCCAGAATCCCCCCCAGCCCGAGAGACTGGCATCCATTGTGACCGTCTCCCAGGAGGGAGCCAGGAAGGATCTGCCCTTTGTCAAGTTCCCGTGGTCCAGCCACCACGCAAGGGATTGTCTGACCGACGGGGGAAGCACCCTGATCTCGTCCAAGGACGCTGGGTCCTTGTTCCAAACTGACAGAAGGTGAAGCTGCAGAGTTCTCAAATGAAATTGTGCAAAGGGCACCGCCTCGAAGCTTGCCACCATGGAACCCACCAACTGCATTCCCTGCCGGATGGAGGGATGAGGGCTCGAGAGCAGGGACCTCACCTGCATTGTCAGAGCTTCCACCTTCTGTGGAGGAAGGAATATCCTTGACTGAACTGAATCCAGAATCATCCCCAGAAATGGTGTCACTGAGGAGGGGGACAGAGAAGACTTTGGGTAATTGATTACCCAGCCGAAGGACTCCAGAGTGGCCACCACCAACCGCGTGTCCAGCTCTGCCTGCCGCAGACACTGAGAAGAGATGAGTATATCGTCCAGGTAGGGCAACACTCGTATGCCTTTTTGTCTCATTAGAGACATTACTCCTGCCAGCACCTTGGTGAATACCCTGGGGGCAGACGTAACCCCTAATGGCAGAGCCACAAACTGGTAATGCTGATCCAGCAGTGCAAATCTGAGAAACCTTTGATGCCCTGGGAACACCGGCACGTGCAGGTAAGCGTCCTTGATGCCCACAGATGTCATGAAGTCCCCTGGGCGCAGCGAGGTAATGGCCGAGCGCAGAGTTTCCATACGAAAATGTCTGTTTCTGACAAATCTGTTTAAGATTTTTAAATCCAGAATGGGTCTGACTGACCCGTCCTTTTTGGGCACCGTGAAAAGGTTGGAATAGAACCCCACGCCCCTGTCCTTTGAGGGTACCTTGCAAATGACCCCGAGGTCTAGAAGGTCCTGCACCGCTAGCATCAAGACTTGCGCTGAGGCAGGATCCTGTGGGATTCGGAACCCGACGAACCTGGTAGGGGGCAGTACAGCAAACTCTATCTTGTAACCGGAGGACACTACCTCCTGAATCCACCGGTCTGGGACGTGGCATCTCCAGACATGCTGAAAATGCTGTAGACGTCCCCCCACCCTGACGGGCGAGGGCGCCCCTTCATGCTTGGGGAGTCTTGGGAGGGGCTTTGGGTTTGGGCCCCCAGGAAGAACTGGGACGGCGTCCTCTGTTCTTGTTCCAGGAATCTGTGTGAGCTCCGGCGAAGGACACCCCTCTTCCCCGTTTAGCCCCACGATAGGGGGTCGAGTGAGAGCTTGGGCCACGAAAGGGCCGAATCTGGCGCTTGCGCTGGGGCAGCTTGCCACCTTTAGCGAAGATATCTAACTTTTCTCCAAACAGGCGCAGCCCTTTGAATGGAAGCCCCGTAAGAGCCTTCTTGGCGACATTATCAGCGGCCCACTGGCGTAACCAGACCGCACGGCGTATGGCTACCACCAGAGCAGAGGATCTAGCACTCAGTTTAATAGCATCATCTGATGCAGACAGGATATAATTGATAAAAGTCTCACAGGTAACTAAAGCATTGGCGGCGTCATCCGCCCCTTCAAGGGCAGTCTTCACCACAGTCCTGAGCGCCACCGCCGTGATGGCTAAGGCACAAACCGGGCGGAGCGAGGCTCCCCCAAACGCAAAGGCATGACATGCCAGTTGATCAACCCGCCGATCCTCCATATCCTGCAGCGTAGTAGTGTCAGGGGAATGCATAATAGAAGTATTGGACAGACCAAGGATCGGGGCATCGACTTCGAGCGGCGAAGTCCAACACTTGATCAGGTCAGCAGGGAATGGATACTTGTTATCCACAGTTTTAGGAACCCTGGAGTTTGCTGGGATGTTCCCACTCCTTTAAGACGAGATTATTAAAATGAGTTTGTTCAGGAAACTCCAACCGCACCCTAGCGGTATGGAACAGGTCACCTCTTTGCCGAGGAGCCGCAGGCGGGGGAGAGAGGGATAACACATCAAAGATCTGGGCCAGCAGTCTATCAACGTCATCCTGGGACCAAAGATCAGAACCAGATTCATCCTGACTCCTGGACTCATCGTCATAGGACCCCGAGTCAGAAAACAGTTCCCCTTCCTCTGAGGGGGGAGTGTGCATAAGACAAATGTAAATCGTCAGATTCTACTGGCAGAATAGTGGCTTCAGGATTCAAGTGGCGCTTCTTGGCGGTAGCCTTGCGCGCCAAGGAGCCAGCGATTACATTTTCCATGCTAGCCAGTCTAGTGGCAAAATCAGCATGAGAGTCCCCACTAGTATTGGGGGTTAGACTCAGGCTTGGGGGAGTAGGAGAAGCAAGGCGAGGTGCGGGCCCAGCCTCGGAAGAGGTGGGGAGGCCAGCTAGCGCCTGCTGGGCACAAGGTACGCAGACCCGTGCATTGTCACCACTGCTAGATGTGACCCCACAAGCTACACACAGACGGGCTTGTCCCGAAGGAACCCCGTTCACAATCTCCTGAGATGCCTCCATATGGTGATTATTATATTCAATATGCCAGTAGGGATTAACGCTGTAAAGCAACCCTGGATGCCCCAAACACCCGCTGGGAAGTGGGAGAAATTTGTTTAAAATGGTCTGGACCGCTTAACCTCCCCTGCTATCTCCTTTCCATCAGTACTAAAAGAGTTCGAACAATTTGGGTTGGTAAGCAACTTTAAAGTAAACTATACGAAATCGGAAGCCCTCAACCTAACATTACCGTCTCCTTTAAATGGCAGTCGGCCGCAATCAAATATCTTGGGATACAGATCCCGAATGATCTAGCTAAAATATACGAACTGAATTATGCTGTTCTGATGAATAAGACGCTTAACGACCTAAAAAATTATGATAGAAAGTCCTTGTCTTGGTTTGGACGAATAGGAGTATTAAAAATACCATTTTGTGAAATACTCACCTGTAAAATGGGTATTATAAGTATGTCACACACCCCGCTTCAAGATATCCATAACATGTGGGTATTACCGACCTGAAGAGGGCGTTCTGCAGAGATGATAGTAAAAAGAAAGCCCCTCCCTGATCCATAAATACCTGGGACCTCCCACTCATTACCCAGTATATAGAAGCAGTAAGGTAAGGGACCAGGAAGAGGCAAATATAAACCAAAGCAACGCAAAGTTCACAATATAGAGGATCCAGAATACAAAAAGGGCGGGTGAAGCGGGGTGTGTGACATACTTATAATACCCATTTTACAGGTGAGTATTTCACAAAATGGTAGTATGTCACACACCCCGCTTCAAGATATCCATAACATGTGGGACATCCAATAGCAGTGTCCATAAAAGGGCGGGGATCCAAAACAAGGCAACAATGCACAACTTAAACCACAACAGCTTGCAGAACTTTGTGGCCAAAAACAGCATCCGCTGAGGCCCGAACATCAACCTTGTAAAACTTGGAAAAAGTGTGAGCAGAGGACCAAGTAGCGGCCTTACAAACTTGCTCAACAGAGGCCTGGAGCTGAAAAGCCCAGGACGCCCCAACCGCACTAGTAGAATGAGCAGTAACACGAAAAGGGGGACTCCTCCCCTTGGCAGAATAGGCCCCAATGATGGCCTGACGAATCCATTTACTAATGGAAGATTTGGCAGGAGCCAAACCTTTCCTAGGCCCAAAGGGCACCACAAAAAAAAGCATCAGTCTTTCGAAAGGAAGACGTAAACACCAGATAATATTTCACAACACGAACTACATCCAAGGAATGCAGCGCCCTTTCCTTGTCGTTGCTGGGATTAGGACATAGAGAAGGCAGAACAATGTCCTGATTCAAATGAAAGGCAGAGACCACCTTAGGAAGAAAATCCGGCTTGAAACGAAAGACCACCTTGTCCTGATGCCTTTCGAAGTACGGAGCTTTAATGGACAAAGCTGCCAACTCAGAAACACGCCTAACCGAAGTGATAGCCACCAAAAAGGCCACCTTTAGAGTAAGTGAAGACAAAGCAACCTCATTCAAGGGCTCAAACGGAGGACCCTGAAGAGCAGAAAGAACCAGGTTCAAATCCCAAACTGGAACAAAGGGCTTCCTAGGAGGCCGTACATGCGTAACTCCTTGGAAAAAGGCCTTGACCAAGGGATGAAGTGCAAAGGACCTTTGGAAGAACACCGCCAGGGCAGAAACCTGCCCCTTCAAGGTACTAAGTTGGAGCCCCAGATCCAGACCATGTTGAAGAAACTCCAGGATTCTGGAAATGGAAAACTCCCGACAAGGGAACGACCTACCTTCACACCAGTCAATATAGGACCTCCAGGTCCTATAGTAAATAGTAGAGGAAGACCGCTTCCTGGCGCTAATAAGAGTCTGAATCACCGCGTCAGAAAGACCTTCTTCCTTCAAGATGGCGGTTTCAGCAGCCACGCCGTCAAAGCCAGCGATGGTAAATTGGGATAGCGTAGCCGACCCTGGGTGAGCAGGTCCGGCAGTAGAGGCAGAACGAACTGATCCTCTGCCAGTCTTACCAGGTCTGCGAACCAAACCTGCCTTGGCCACCTTGGAGCCACCAGAATCGCTGACGCTCCCTCCAGGGCCAGCTTGCGCACCACTCTGGCTACCATTGGAAACTGAGGGAACAGGTAAAGAAACCCCAGATCCCTCCAGTTCAGAGACATGGCATCCACTGCCAGAGCCAGTGGATCCTGCGAGAGAGACACAAATACCGTAAGTTTGTGATTGTGACGAGAGGCAAAGAGGTCCACCGCCGGGAACCCCCACCTGAGGCAAAATGAACGAAACACCTGGGGACTGAGAGACCACTCCCCCTGACGAGAGGAGGACCTGCTCAGAAAGTCCGCCTCCGTGTTCTTTACTCCCGGAATGTAGACCGCTGAGAGTCACGGGACGTGGGTCTCCGCCCAATCCAGAATCAAAGATACTTCCCTGAGGGCACTCCTGCTGCGAGTCCCTCCCTGGTGATTGATGTAAGCAACCGCCGTCCAGTTGTCCGACCGAACCTGAACTGGCAGGCCCTGCAACTGATGAGTCAAGCGAAACAGAACCAACCTGATGGCTCTTAATTCCAGAACATTGATGGGCTCGTGGGCCTCCTGCGGGCCCCACAGACCCTGAAACTGAAGATCCTTCCAAACACCCCCCCAACCTGACAGACTGGCATCCGTGGTGACCGTCTCCCAACACGGCGCCAGAAAAGATCTGCCCTTCAACAGATTGGCAGACCCCAGCCACCATTGCAGGGATTGACGGACTCGGGGGGTCATCTGGAAGGACTGATCCAACGATAGCGGAGACTTGTCCCAAACCTTCAACAGATGAAGCTGAAGCGTCCTTGTGTGAAACTGCGCAAAGGGAACTGCCTCGAATGAGGCCACCATCAACCCCACCAGCCTCATCCCTAGCCGGATGGCCGGACGAGGGGCCGACACCGAGAAGGCGAACCAACTCCTGAATCAAAAGAATCTTGGCCTGGGGCAGAAACACCCTGGCCTGCGAAGTGTCCAGAGACATTCCCAGAAAAGTCACAACCTTGGACGGAGAAAGAGAGGACTTGGGGTAGTTGATCACCCAACCGAACCTCTCCAGAGTGGATACCACCGTTCTGGTGTCCAACTCCGCTTGGTTGAAGGAAGAAGCCATAATAATAAGAAGATCGTCCAAATAGGGCACAATGCGGATACCCTGAACCCTGAGTAGAGCCATCACCCCCCGCCAGCACCTTGGCGAACACCCGAGGAGCTGAGGTGAGACCGAAAGGGAGTGCCACAAACTGAAAATGCCGATCCTCCACCACGAACCTGAGAAACCTCTGGTGTGCTGGAAAAATCGGAACGTGTAGGTAAGCGACCTTGATGTCTATGGACGTCAGAAAGTCTCCCTGACGAAGAGAGTGGATAGCCGAACGCAGCGTTTCCATGCGGAATTTCCGCGGCCGGATGAACCTGTTGAGAAACTTCAGATCCAAGATGGGTCGGACAGATCCGTCCTTCTTGGGTACCGTGAACAGATTGGAATAAAAGCCCCTGCCCTGGTCTGAGGGGGGGCACTGGGCAAATGACAGCCATGTCCAGAAGACTCTCTACTGCCACCAGGAGCCCCTGCGCGGCCAGAGGTTCCGAAGGAACCCGAGACCTGAAAAAATCCCGAAAAAGGGGGGCGAGCTCGAACTCCCAGCTTGTAACCGGAAGACACCACTTCCCGGATCCATCTGGCCGAGACCTCCTGATCCCAGACCTGGGAGAAGTGTCGCAGCCGTCCCCCCACCCGCATGGGTGAGGGCGCCCCCCTCATTGCTGAGCTGGCTTAGCAGCAGGGTTTGGGCTTAGAGCCCCAACTGTAACCTGGACGGGCACGTCCTCTTCCCCTGTTCCCGGAATCTCCTCTGGAAGAGGGGAAGGCAAATCCCCTGCCAGATCTGGCCCCACGAAAGGAGGGGGTAAAGGAAGGCGCCCCCCCGAAAGGGACGGCGTTGTTTCTTGCGTTGAGGTAACCTACCACCCTTCGGTGACAGAATCCAATTTCTCTCCACAAGAGCCGCAATCCAACAAAAGGTAGAGCCGTCAGCGACTTTTTGGACATAAAATCGCGGCCGCCCACTGGCGCAACCACACCACCGCCGAATAGTCACCAGCAGAGCCGACGTCCTACCACACATCATCAAAGTGTCATCCAAGGCGGCTAATACAAAAGACAAACAAAAGACCAAGGAACAATCAGGATTATTTAAGAAGTGTTGGACAACCCCAAAACCGGTGCATCCACCTCGGGGGGGGATGTGCCCAACGCTTAACCGTATCCGGAGGGAAGGGATATTTCTTATCCCACCCCTGAGGAATACCAGGGAGCCGAGCCGGCCTGTCCCATTCCTTAGCAATAATTTTGTCAAAGTGTCTTTGATTAGGAAATTCCAAGCGCGGCCTGGATTCCTCAAAAAAAAAAACTCACCCTTCTGCTGTGGAGCCTCCTCAGGAGGAGAAATAGCCAAAACTTCCAACATCTGAGCCAGAGTGTTAGGAGTATCCGAGGATCTCCCCAAGTCCCCCAGCTCAGCATCAGCGCCAACAAACTGCTCATCGTCTGAATTATCAGAGTCCTCATAAACCTCCCCTTCCTCTAGCGGGGAATAATCAGAATAGTCCAAATTATTAACAGCATCAAAATCATCCACCGGCGGAGCCGGCGACAAGTGCTTTCTCTTAGCCGGAGCCTTACGGACGGCCGAGCTGGAAATTAATTTTTCAAGGTTGGCCAATCTGGCGCACATCTCAGATTGTAGCTCCCTACCCATGACAATGTCACACGGGGTGCGTATCAAGCTGGGAGGAGGAGAGGAAGCGACCGGCGGTGCTGACCCAGACGCCTGGGGTTCGGACTGCCGCGTAATAGTTTGCTGTGCACAAGGTATACACAGAAGTACATCATCCCCAGTAATGGATACCCCACACAACATACACTTCCGGAATTGCCCCGAGGGGAGCCCGAGCCCAGTATCCGGGGATGCCTCCATATGGTGAACTTGTGTGTAGTCGCTATGACCAAGGGAATTACGCGTATAAGCAACCCGGGATGCCCCTTTAATGTCCCAAGTGGGAGGATTTGAAATAGGTAAAGGTAACCCAGGGACCCTAGGACCGGGAGAAACCCCCTAAACCTAACGTAGGTCTACCTGAGAGACACAACAGAAAAGGCTATCAGCAAATAGAAAAATACACAGAGAATAAAAAAGATATGGGGCCCACAGGGCCACTCACAGTGCCTCTTCTTCCAAGATGGCGTCCGTCACACAGGAGCCAGCAGCAGCAGTAGCACGGAGGGAGAGAGGAGAAGGGGGGCGTGGCCAGCGCAGAGAGCGCGAGTATCCATGGCCCCGCCCCCCTCCATTGCACGGCCAGGCTCCACGGCGGCGCCTGCCGAAC
Source organism: Gastrophryne carolinensis (assembly GCA_027917425.1). NCBI lineage: Eukaryota > Metazoa > Chordata > Amphibia > Anura > Microhylidae > Gastrophryne > Gastrophryne carolinensis. The sequence continues at coordinate 490,051,845 of CM051236.1, read as the reverse complement.
GGGGGCGGGCCTCGGCGTCCCGCCGAAAGCCCGGCCCCGCCCCCTCCAACACACGCGTGAGGGGAGATCTCCCCTCACGACACAAACGGCACAAGGACCGGCGCCGCAGAGGTATGCGGCGGCTGCGGTGCCGGTCAACAGATTGGCAGACCCTGAACAGACCGCAAGAAAGGAGGGGGGCGGGCCGCGGCGACGCTCCAACGCCCGGCCCCGCCCCCCTACTCCGGTATGTGAGGAGAAACTCCTCACCCGCGCGCCGCAAGTGACAGGGCACCGGCGCCGCGGTAATGGCGGCGACCGCGGCGCCGGTGCATGTAAAGCATCACACAGGCGGGCCGCGGCGTATCAAGTCCGCGCCCGGCCCCGCCTCCAATTACCAGGCTGAGGAGAGGGATCTCCTCAGCCAGCACGAAAAGTAAAAGCACTACACTACACAATAAAAGCCCCTAAACACCCCCCCCCCCCACAAGGAGAAGGGCAACCGCAGAGGGGGACACTACCTGGGGTAAAGGGCCAAGGGACAGGCCATCCCAAACCGGGGTCACCAGCCCGGAAAACCGCCTACCCTTTGGTACAGGGTCTCACGGTGGAGCTTAGCTCCTGAGCACCTAATGTGCTGTTCTACCCTCGCCCAGACCTCAGCCAAGGCTGGGAGGCATGTATGGTAATAAAAAAGAGGGATCTGGGCGGAAATAGAAATCAAAAGCGGGCCGGGAAGGACCCGGCTACCTCAATTCCCCCTGTGCAAGGAGGAGGCATCATCTTCTGACTTGCTCGCCGACTGCAGAGATGGAAGACTGGGTAATGAGTGGGAGGTCCCAGGTATTTATGGATCAGGGAGGGGCTTTCTTTTTACTATCATCTCTGCAGAACGCCCTCTTCAGGTCGGTAATACCCACATGTTATGGATATCTTGAAGCGGGGTGTGTGACATACTTAGAATAATAGATGTATTACCCCGCTTCTTATACATGTTTCAAACAGCCCCTATAGCCCCCCCCCCCCCCCCAACAGCTTCTTTAAGATTCTGAAGTCCGCGTTCCTCAAATTTGTCTGGGGAGTCTCTAAGCCTCGCATTTGCCACGAAATACTGTCCCGTAGCAAAGCGAAGGGAGGGGTGGGACTACCTGATTTAAGCTCTACCATTCAGCGGCGGTCCTCATGAGGACTTTAGACTGGGCTCACCATGCTTCGAGCAAGATCTGGGTCACTATCGAGAAAGGACTATCACCCCTCCCCCTGGTCTCTCTCCCTTGAGTGGGACCCCAACCCAAACGCATTCTTAGAACTTTACCCTTCTTAGCGCAGCACCTTTTCACAGTATGGGATCGATTGACCTCAAAATTCCTGTTAGCCCAACGCCCGGGACCTTTGACCCCGATTATCGGGAATCCGGACTTTACACCCGGAGTGGGGGTTTCATCTTTTCTGGGTTGGCAGGCTGCGTCAGACCCGCGTCTACGGCACATCATGGGAGAGTCGGGTCTGCTAAATCTAGAGGAGATTAGAGCGCAGTGCCCTGGGGTGCATATGTCATGGCTCCTTCACAGACAGCTGGCTAATTATATTTCCTCCCATCGCCTGAGTGGTGCGAGGAACTGCCCACTATCTGACCTGGAACGGCTTCTCTCTTCTGTGATGCCTATACCCCACGCCCTCTCCGTACTGTACCACACTTTAATGAACAGTATCCACTCGGACCCTCCAGGGTACGTAACCAGATGGGAAAATGAGTTGGATCGGTCTCTCGGAGGAAGACCTAACTAAATTGTTCAGCTTGACGCATAAATCGGCCGTGGAGGGGGCGGCGCAGGAGAGAGGTTTTAAGATTATTTCAAGATGGTATAGATGTCCGTCCGACATTAATAAATACGCACCTCAGACCTCAAGCAGTTACTGGCGGTGCCTGGTGGAGGAGGGAACCATGACTCACATTTGGTGGGGGTGCTCGGTTATTACATCCTTTTGGGAGAAGGTTCTTAGCATATATACAGAGACAACGGGCACTATTGTAAATAATTCACCTCAATTAACCCTTCTCTCCCTAGTAGAGGACTCTATATCTCAATATAAAAAGAGCTTACTCCGACATTTCCTGACGGCAGCACGGGCTGTCATACCTAGACACTGGAAGTCCCGAGAAGCTCCTTCCTTAGCGGAGTGGGTCGTGGAGCTTGAACGTATCAGACGCATGGAAGAGCTCATTCTCAGCGATAAAGGCTTGGTGGAAAAGTACACCATAATCTGGGCCTGCTGATCGACCTTCGGGACTCAGACCGTTTCCGAACGTTGATCCAGTGATACCAGTGGCAGGATAACTCATTCGACCATGCAAGCTCGGGCATGAGATAGGATTTCTCTGGCAAAACGGAGTTATACTTCCGACACAGCTAAGGGTATTTCCCTCTCCTCTCCCCCCCTCCCTTTTCTTCTTTTTTCTTCCCTTCCCTTTCCCCCCTCGCTATTCTTCTCTTCCTTTCTTTCTTTCCCTTGTCTGTAGGTTTCTTATCTTGTCTCTTATGTTCTGGTTACTGTTTCGTTTTATTGCATCCTCTCTGATAAACCTGTGCTATGCGAGGTTGGTAGGCAGAATTGCAGGCACAAGTGAATTGTTGTGGCAGTCGACGGAGCTGACGTAATACTGAGCTTTTTAATGGATGTAACATTGTCTGTTTATGTATGACATTCTGTATGTGTTTATGTTTCTTCCTTTATTTGATAATTCTCAATAAAAACAGATTAAACTAAAATGGTCTGGACCGGATACTACGCCGGGCCGGTAGAAGCCGCTGAAGTCCGCGGTCTGAAAGACACAAGGGGAACAGGGATGTCAGAGCCAAGCTAGGAAAGGAATCGCCCATGAGGGCACTTACAGTACAGCGAGGGGAGGACCGTCTTCACCACGCGCATGTGAGAAAGAAACGGCGCCAAGCGAACCTCGAAGGGCGGGCCAGAGCAGACGATGACGCGAACGCGCCAAACCGAACCACGCCCCCCCTCCGGAGAGCGTGAAGCTCGAAGGAGCGTAGCCAATCAGAAGCGACAGATATTGTCAGGGAGAAATCACCTCAGAGAAATCTGACAGAGTGAATACCGTGATAGAACGCCAAGCGTCAATCGCACAGAGCCGAAACACGCGCCGGGTAATGCAATGAAAAGCGCTGTAGGAAGGCAAAAAGCTGAAAGTGAAGCACGGCTCTGACTCCAGTAATCAATTAAGACAATGGGTGACTTAGTGTGATTAGGGCAAGGGTTAGCCGTCGTACACATGACCCCCCCCCCCCCTCTTTTTTTCCCCCACTAACGGGGGAATCTAGGGAGGAAGGTGATCCAATATACTGGGTTCACCGCTACACCGGGCGAGGGGCACTAGTGCGGGAGGGGCATCCAATTGAAGGCTCACCATACGCCTTAACCGCCTACCCTATGGAGGGGGATTGCGGTGGAGTCTAGCTCCGTAAGCACACTAGGTGCTGCCTACCTTCACCCGACCAACGCAGCCCAGGCTGGGAGGCATTAATTCACAATGAGGACGGGTGGAAATAGTCCCGCAGGGCCTCGGGCTGTCAAGCCCCGCTCGCCTGCGAGAGCTTGATACTTCATGTCTTCGCAGCTTAAGCACTGCAGAGAAATCTGGGGATTTGTGGGAGGTCCTCCGGTATATGTAGGGCCGGGAGGAGCTTGTTTGCAGTGCACGGCGCTGAAGGCGGAGGTATACCCACATGTAAGGACTATGTCTGGAGCAGGACGTGCTGTCTGCTTAGAATAAATGTCAAGAAGCGGTTGCTGCTTAAAGTGGACCAAAAGTGGGATTCCAGGGCCAACTGATTACCTTCCCCCGGGGGCATTCAGCTTTAGGCTGCCCTGCTGTGTAAATATCCCCAGGTCGCCCAGTAAGCTCACAACCCCGATCCAACAGTGCATGCACAAGTCACGGCTGCCATCTGCTATACCTTTAACAGGGTGTGGCAGGCATTTCTGGGTGGTAAGCAGGGGCACGCACCCTCTTAGAGGGTAGTAGGGATGCAGCTGCCAGAGCACTTAGCTGTGCCCCTAGCTAAGTCTAGCCGCCTTGACGTGAGCAGAGCCCAGTAGGACTGGGGGAAGGCGAGTTTCCCGAGGGGTTCACACAGCAGGGCATCCAAAATGTGTAAAACTTATTAAACATGGGATTTATTGAGATTTTATAATTGATGCAATTACTGTGTGAACTTTGTTACTTTGATCATTTTGTGTAATAACTAATAATGCAATATGCGATTACTTTCAAAAAGTATAGACTTTCAGACGTTAACTATTAATCAAACCATTTTTAATTTTTAATTTTTTTTATTTTTATTTAAAAGGATGATTTCACACCTAGGTGATGCAATAGGGATTACCGCGATCACCTGCACAACTGTGCTTTGCAGGTGTTTTTGCCAGGATCGTGCTTGCAATCGTTATTTTCTATTTAGTGATCCCGATGGGGGGGGGGGGGGGGGATCACCCCGCCAAAGCCCTGCCACACGTATACAATGACTAATCTCCTGCAGTCCTACAAAAAGGGAAAGCAAAAACAGAGTTCCAGGGTGATTTGTTAAGCAAAAATATAAATATTCTTAGTATGTCACACACCCCGCTTCAAGAATCCATAACATGTGGGTAATATCGTCCTGAAGAGGGCATTCCTGCAGAGATGATAGCAAAAGAAAGCCCCTCCCTGATCCATAAATACCTGGGACCTCCCACTCATTACCCAGTTTTTCATCTCTGCAAGACGGCGAGCAAGTCAGAAGATGATGGCTCCTCCTTGCACAGGGGGATTTCAGGTAGCTGGGACAACTCCCGGCCCGTTATTTATTTATTTCCGCTCGGACACCTTTTTCTCATATAACCCCCTTACATACATGCCTCCGCAGTTTTGGCTGCTAGTCCGGGTGAGGGTAGATCAGCACCTCTGGTGCTTGGGAGCAGAGCTCCGCCGTGAGACCCTATTTAAGAGGGTAGGCGGCTACTCCGGGTAGGTGAACCCGGTTTGGGATGCCCTGTCCCTCAATATTTTTCCCTGGTTGGCCCTTCACTTTTCCCTCCTAACTTAGTGGGGTCTGTGGGTCCTTACTTAGGGTTAGGTTTATTCTACTTTATTTTGCCATTCTTTACTCAGGGCAGCATACTTTTGTTTCCTTTATTAAGGCTGTGGATGTGTAGTGTGTTTTTACATCGCCGGCGCCCCGGCCGCCATTGCAGCCGGGGCGCCGGTTTTTACCTCAGAAAGTTGTGAGGGGGAGTTCTTTTCCCCTCATACTTGGGGGCGGGGCCGGCCTTCGGCGCGCTGCCGCGGCCGGCCCTCCTTATATCGTACCCCCCTCAGCGTTCGGGAGTGGGGCTGGTGCTTTGCCGCTTTATGCGGCTTTCACTCGCTCTGCGTTGGTTACCGGCGCCGCGGGGCTTCAGCGGCGCCGGTCTCTTATCAAACGGGAGGGAGCTTCTTCCCTCCCGCATCTGCGTCGGGGGGGCGGGGCCGGGCTTTCGGCGCGTCGCCTCGGCCCGCCCCCTCTTCACTGGGCGCCGCTGCGGAGCTTGTCGCTCCGTGCTGGATGCTGGAAGGGGGCGGGACAGCGGTCTCGCGCTGTCCGCACTGGCCACGCCCCTTCCTTGCTCTTCCTTCTCACCTCACGATCGTTGTGAGGTAACTCCGTTCCCGCTCCTGACGGATATGTGAGTGGCCCTGTGGGCCTTTATTCATTTGTTCTTTCATTTTATCTTTCATTATGTTGATTAGGGATTGTTTGTGTTTTTCAGACATTGGACTGTCAGTGGATCTGCATTAGTAATTAGAGGGTCTCTCCTGGTCCTGGGTCCCTGGGTCCATTTTATTGTCCAAAATCCTCCCACTCGGGAAATTAAAGGGGCATCCCGGGTTGCTTACTGGGTCTTAGTGACCACATAAAATTCACCTTATGGAGGCATCCCCGGATACTGGGACTGGGACTCCTTCGGGGCATCCCAAAAAGTGTATGTTGTGTGGTGTATCCATTTCTGGGGACGATGTACTTCTGTGTATACCTTGTGCACAGCAGACTATTGCGCGGCAGTCCGAACCCCAGGCGTCTGGGTCAGCACCGCCGGCCGTTTCTTCTCCTCCTCCCACCTTGACGCGCGCCCCGTGTGACGTCGTCATGGGTAGGGATCTGCAAACTGAGATGTGCGCCAGATTGGCCAACCTTGAGAAAATTGTCTCCAACTCGGCCGCCCGTAAGGCTCCGGCTAAGAGAAAGCATTTGTCGCCGGCTCCGCCGGTGGATGATCTTGATGATGTTGATAATCTGGATTGGTCTGATTATCCCCCGCTAGAGGAAGGGGAGATCGATGAGTGTTCAGATTTTTCGGACGATGAGCAGTCTGCTGGCGCTGATGCGGAGCTTGGTGATCTAGGGAGATCTTCGGACTCCACTCACGCTCTGGCACTGATGTTGGAGGTTCTGAATATTTCCCCTCCCGAGGAGGCGTCACAGCAGAAAGGTGAATTGTTTGAGGAATCCAGGCCGCGCCTGGAGTTTCCTACGCAACGCCATTTTGATAGAATCATTGACAAGGAATGGGATAGGCCGGCTCGGCTCCCTGGCATCCCTCATAGGAAATATCCCTTTCCTTCTGTGGCGGTCAAGCGCTGGGCATCTCCCCCCGAGGTGGATGCACCGGTTTTGGGGTTGTCTAACTCCTCGGTGTTAAACAGACCTGATTGTTCCACTCTCAAAGATGGAGAGGATAAACGTATTGATCAGATGGCTTCTCATGGCTTTACTAGCATTGGGTCGGCCATCCGGCCAGTGTGCGCTTCGGAGCTAATGGTGTTGGCCGCCAGGTCTGTAGTCAGGGACCTGTTGACTTCTTCCGGGCTTCGTCCTGGTAGTAACGAGTTCCTTAGCCTTAAACGGTGTGAGTTGTTTCTATCCTTTGTGTTGACTGCCTTGGATGACACTTTGATGATGTGTGGTAGGACGTCGGCTCTGCTTGTGGCTATTCGGCGGTCGGTGTGGCTGCGCCAGTGGGCGGCCGATTTTATGTCCAAAAAATCACTGACGGCTTTACCCTTTGTTGGTCTACGGCTCTTTGGAGAGACATTGGACTCTGTCACCAAGGGTGGTAGGTTACCTCAACGCAAGAAACAACGCCGTCCCTTTCGGGGGGCGCCTTCTTTTACCCCCTCCTTTCGTGGGGCCAGATCTGGCAGGGGTTCTGCATTTCCCTCTTCCAGAGGAGATTCCGGAAACAGGGGCAGAGGACGTGCCCGTTCTGGATACAGTTGGGGCTCTAAGCCCAAACCGGTTGCTAAGCCGGCTCAGCAATGAGGGGGCGCCCTCACCCATGCGGGTGGGGGGACGGCTGCAGCACTTCTCTCAGATCTGGGATCAAGAGGTCTCGGACAGATGGATCCGGGAAGTGGTGTCTTCCGGCTACAAGCTGGAGTTCGAGCTCCGCCCCCCTTCCAGATTTGTCAGGTCTCGGATGCCGTCGGAGCCTCTGGCGGCGCAGGGGCTCCTGGTGGCAGTGGAGAATCTTCTGGACATGGCTGTCATTTGCCCAGTGCCCCCTTCAGATCGGGGCAGGGGCTTTTATTCCAATCTGTTCACGGTACCCAAGAAGGACGGGTTGGTCCGACCCATCTTGGATTTGAAGCTTCTCAACAGGTTCATCCGGCCGAGGAAATTCCGCATGGAGACGCTGCGTTCGGCCATTCACTCCCTTCGTCAGGGAGACTTTCTGACGTCCATAGACATCAAGGATGCTTACCTTCACGTTCCGGTTTTTCCAGCACACCAGAGGTTTCTCAGGTTCGTGGTGGAGGATCGGCACTTTCAGTTTGTGGCACTTCCTTTCGGTCTCACCTCAGCTCCTCGGGTGTTCACCAAGGTGCTAGCGGGGGTGATGGCTCTGCTCAGAGGTCAGGGTATCCGCATCGTGCCCTATTTGGACGATCTACTGATCATGGCCTCTTCCTTCAACCAAGCGGAGTTGGACACCAGAGCGGTGGTGTCCACTCTGGAGAGGTTCGGTTGGGTGATCAACCACCCCAAGTCTTCTCTTTCTCCGTCCAGAATTCTGACCTTTCTGGGAATGTCTCTGGACACTTCACAGGCCAGGGTGTTTCTTCCCCAGGCCAAGATTCTTTTGATTCAGGAGTTAGTTCGGCTTCTCTTGTCAACCCCTCATCTGACCATCAGGCTAGGGATGAGGCTGGTGGGGTTAATGGTGGCCTCATTCGAGGCAGTTCCCTTTGCGCAGTTTCACACAAGGACGCTTCAGCTTCATCTGTTGAAGGTTTGGGACAAGTCTCCTCTATCGTTGGATCAGTCCTTCCTGATGACTCCCCGAGTTTGTCGATCCCTGCAATGGTGGCTGGGGTCGGCCAATCTGTTGAAGGGCAGATCTTTTCTGGCTCCGTGTTGGGAAACAGTCACCACGGATGCCAGTCTGTCAGGTTGGGGGGGTGTTTGGAAGGACCTCCAGTTTCAGGGTCTGTGGGGCCCGCAGGAGGCCCACGAGCCCATCAATGTTCTGGAGTTGAGAGCCATCAGGTTGGTTCTGTTTCGCTTGACTCATCAGTTGAGAGGCCTGCCAGTTCAGGTCCGGTCGGACAACAGAACGGCGGTTGCTTACATCAATCACCAAGGAGGGACTCGCAGCAGGAGTGCCCTCAGGGAAGTGTCTTTGATTCTGGACTGGGCAGAGACCCACGTCCCGTGTATCTCAGCAGTCTACATTCCGGGGGTGGAGAACACGGAGGCGGACTTGCTGAGCAGGGCCTCCTCTCGTCAGGGGGAGTGGTCTCTCAGTCCCAAGGTGTTTCGTTCGATATGTCTCAGGTGGGGGGTCCCAGCGGTGGACCTCTTTGCTTCTCGTCACAATCACAAGCTTCCAGTCTTTGTGTCTCTCTCGCAGGATCCTCTGGCTCTGGCAGTGGATGCCATGTCTCTGAACTGGAGGGATCTGGGGTTCCTTTACCTGTTTCCTCCGTTCCCAATGCTATCCAGAGTGCTGCGCAAACTGGCCTTGGATGGTGCGCCGGCAATTCTGGTGGCCCCAAGGTGGCCAAGGCGAGTTTGGTTCGCAGACCTTGTAAGACTGGCAGAGGATCAGTTCGCCCTGCCTCTGCTGCCGGACCTGCTCATCCAGGGTCGGCTACGCTATCCCAATTTACCATCGCTGGCTTTGACGGCATGGCTGCTGAGACCGCCATCTTGAAGGAAGAAGGTCTTTCTGACGCGGTGATTCAGACTCTTATCTGTGCCAGGAAGCGCTCTTCCTCTTCTATTTACTACAGGACTTGGAGGGCCTATATTGATTGGTGTGAAAGTAGGTCTCTCTCTTGTCGAGATTTCTCCATTCCTAGAATTTTAGAGTTTCTCCAACATGGTCTGGATCTGGGGCTCCAGCTTAGTACATTGAAAGGGCAGGTTTCTGCCCTGGCGGTGTTCTTCCAGAGGTCTTTTGCACTTCATCCCTTAGTCAAGACCTTTTTCCAAGGTGTTACGCATGTTCGGCCTCCTAGGAAGCCTTTTGTTCCAGTTTGGGATTTGAACCTGGTTCTTTCTGCTCTCCAGGGCCCTCCGTTTGAGCCCTTGAATGAGATAGCTTTGTCTTCTCTTACGCAAAAGGTGGCCTTTTTGGTGGCTATCACTTCGGTTAGGCGTGTTTCTGAGTTGGCAGCTTTATCCATTAAAGCTCCGTACTTCGAGAAACATCAGGACAAGGTTGTCTTTCGTTTCAAGCAGGATTTTCTTCCTAAAGTGGTCTCGGAGTTTCATCTGAATCAGGACATTGTTTTGCCCTCTCTATGCCCAAATCCCAGCGACGACAAGGAAAGGGCATTGCATTCCTTGGATGTAGTTCGTGTTGTGGAACATTATCTGGAGGTTACGTCTTCCTTTCGTAACTGATGCTTTCTTTGTGGTGCCCTGCGGGCCTAGGAAAGGTTTGGCTCCTGCCAAATCTTCCATTAGTAAATGGATTCGTCAGGCCATCATTGGGCCTATTCTGCCAAGGGGAGGAATCCCCCTTTTCGTGTTACTGCTCATTCTACTCGTGCAGTTGGTGCGTCCTGGGCTTTTCAGCACCAGGCTTCTGTTGAGCAAGTTTGTAAGGCCGCTACCTGGTCTTCTGTTCACACCTTTTCCAAGTTTTACAAGGTTGATGTTCGGGCATCAGCGGATGCTGTTTTTGGCCGCAAAGTTTTGCAAGCTGTTGTGGTTTAAGGTTGTGCATTGTTGCCTAGTTTTGGATCCCCGCCCTTGTTATGGACACTGCTGTTGGATGTCCCACATGTTATGGATTCTTGAAGCGGGGTGTGTGACATACTAAGAATAATACCATTTTGTGAATACTCACCTTGTAAAATGGGTATTATGAGTATGTCACACACCCCGCTTCAACCCGCCCTTTTGTATTCAGGATCCTCTTTATTGCGAACTTTGCGTGGTTGTTGTTTATATTTGCCTCTTCCTGGTCCCTTACCTTACTGCTTCTGTATACTGGGTAATGAGTGGGAGGTCCCAGGTATTTATGGATCAGGGAGGGGCTTTCTTTTGCTATCATCTCTGCAGGAACGCCCTCTTCAGGACGATATTACCCACATGTTATGGATTCTTGAAGCGGGGTGTGTGACATACTCATAATACCCATTTTACAAGGTGAGTATTCACAAAATGGTATTTTCTAAGAAGAGAGTATGGCCAGGGCCTTTGGTTAAATGTATTTCACAAGTTCAGTGGATTTTGGTCCGCTTTAAAATAGAGAATCTGTCTGGATACTTCCCTCTTCCAGGATCCTTCCACAGCACGCATGGAGCAGTCTATCATGCTTGCACAGACAGCAGTTGGACAGTTATATGCTAAGCCATAGTGATAGGCTGCTCATGGTCAGGTGGGATTCGTAACCCGGAGGAAGCAAGAACCCGGGCCGCCCCATTCTCTAATTTAGCAGTGCTTATGCAATGAAGCCTGAACCGGGGTGCTCCATTACTGCATATAAAAGAGGAAGTTCTGGTTAAAATGTGCTAGGCTTGTATTTTCCAGGGGACAGATTTCCTAGTAATTCATCACTGCAATAGAATGGTTTGTATTGTATTTATAGCCTTGTGTGTACCTGGGACGGGGCTATTTTTTTCCTAATAAAGTATACTTTATATTGTATAAACAAGAGTATATTGGTTTTATTTTATTTTGTATGGTTGTGTGATCTTATTTTCTGGTTCGTGTTTCTACTCTGACAGTGTTGTACTTTTGTACCTACAGGGATAAGATCCTTAAAAAAAAAAAAAAAAGTTCTTGATTATTTTGTGTCAAATCAGAGGAATTATTATTCAGGGGCTGGGAACCAATTTACTGCCCAGTTTAACCCTCTCATCATCTAAGTATTAAGCACCAAACATGTCTAGCTATGTGGAAAGAGATTTGGTTGCATATATCTGCAGATACATGTGGAAGCCACACCGCCCTGACAAGGCACTCTGTGTTTAGTGTGGTCCCTACTTATTTTTGAGTTCCCAAAGTTGGGACATGCATAATAATAATAATAATAATTCTGTATAGATAGTGATGGAGCTACACCCACTCCCTTTACTCATGAGCACACACAGGGAGAGATTCAGCCAATATGGAGCTCTCCCTGCGGAGTGTTCTAAAGGGAGGCTGGCAGCTTCCCAGGTGAGTAGCTCTCAAATATTTGATTGCATGTCCCAACTTTGGGGACTCAAAAATAAGAGTAGGGACCACACTAAGTGCCTTGTCGGGGCCGTGTGGCTTCCACATGTATCTGCAGATATATGCAACCAAACCCCTGTCCTTCCATATAGCTAGACATGTTTGGTGCCTAATACTTTCAAAAGAAGTCAATAGGGTGTAAGAGCAGTAATGCCATCATGGCTGCTCCAATGAGTGATTTAGACTGGACTCTCCCTTTAACATTCTATACTCACATTTAAATTTGTCTTACTCCGGCTTTTTAAAACTCACCGGGTCCGAATATCTGAGTTTTTATGTATGTACATGTTCCTGTTAACTCCCTGGGCCCCCACCATATCACAGTGTCTAAAGCACATTCATGTTCTAAGTGCGGGTGTGCAAGAGCCCAGTAAGCTTTCAAAAGCCAGTAAGCTTTAGAAAGAATGAGAATCCCCTTCTCCTCCTTACTACAGATTGAAAGTTCTATAATAAAAAGGTTCTAGCAGTACTATAGAAAAAAAAGCCAAATAATGGTGGTGGTAGGGGTGTTACAAAATAATAAAATAGAATATGGCTATATATGTAAGGATACAGCTAAAAACTTTGGTCTGTAGACGTCCTTTTCTATGAGTGCCAGGCTTTTAGAGACAAGCTGGGTCTGGACTTTTTCACCTCGGAGGACAATCTGCATCCTTGGCTTTAAATAGAGAATGCTGCAGTATGCCTGGAACAGGAAAAAAACAGGTAAACTACAAAGAGATATTGTAAAGCTCCTCTCTTTCAGTCAGTCCCACAGACTTATTCTTTACACTCGGGTGATATCCTCCAGTTGCCAGTAGGAGGCAGACTTGTGCTGGAGATTATGCAAAGCTGAAGCCCTCCCCTTGTCGGCTCCTCCTGCAGGAAGTGATGTTAGCCCATTAGTTTGTTTCTCCAGCAAGGAGTGATCAGATGTTTTTTTCGCCTAGACTTTGGGCATGAGCAATTTTCTTTTTTTTTCTTCCTTCCTATTAGTTTATATCTTTATTTTTTAAGGGTTTTATTACAAATTGCTTAGCCAGAGGTAATCTGAGCTCAGTAGTTGCCCAGCTGCTCAATCCCTAATTTCTGCCTGATCACGTCGCCACCGGGGGAGGCCAGAATCACGTTCGCCACAAAATACACAAGGATAGACCAGCATGCTACAGTAGAGCAGCTCACCACCAAATGAACCAGTGGGGCTAACCAGACGTTTTGTCTAACAGTTCAGAAAACCCGACTGTGTATGCCATGGGTGCCTAACCCTTCTCGTCAAGGCCCACTGACAGGCCACGGGTGCCTAACCCTCCTCGTCAAGGCCCACTGACAGGCCACACGTGCCTAATGCTCCTCCTCAAAGCCCACTGACAGGCCATGGGTGCCTAACCCTCCTTGTCAAGGCCCACTGACAGGCCACACGTGCCTAATGCTCCTCGTCAAGGCCCACTGACAGGCCATGGGTGCCTAACCCTCCTCCCCAAGGCCCACTGACAGGCCGTGGGTGCCTAACCCTCCTCCCCAAGGCCCACTGACAGGCCGTGGGTGCCTAACCCTCCTCCCCAAGGCCCACTGACAGGCCGTGGGTGCCTAACCCTCCTCCCCAAGGCCCACTGACAGGCCGTGGGTGCCTAACCCTTCTTCCCAAGGCCCACTGACAGACCACAGGTGGCTAACCCTCCTCCCTCAAGGCCCACTGACAGGCCACGGGTGGCTAACCCTCCTCCCCCAATGCCCACTGACAGGCCACGGGTGCCTAACCCTCCTCCCCCAATGCCCACTGACAGGTCATGGGTGCCTAACCCTCCTCCCTCATTGCCCACTGACAGGCCTCGGGTGCCTAACCCTCCTCCCCCAAGGCCCACTGACAGGACACGGGTGCCTAACCCTTCTCCTCAAGGCCCACTAACAGGCCAGCTTTTGCAGATCTCTACAGGGTGAGGTAATTAGTGCAGAAGCAGAGCTAGAGAGTCGTTCTAAGGAGATCCACAAAACATGACCTGTTGGCGGGCTTTGAGGACGTTTGAGGACCACTGGTGTATGGGGTTTCAAAGCAAAGGATGGTCACTGCACCTTCTTCATAGAAATTTGCATCCGAAGAGGAGGCTTCAGTTTTCACAGCAGTAACAAGACTAGACCTCTGCTAATCGGCAAAGGCTTGCCTTCTCCATTTTGTGCTTCATGGAACAGATAGATGGTGGCATGTCAAGTGAAAAACAGAGAACAAACACCCTGCAACCTTTGCCGGAAGAGCACAAGCTGGTGGTGGCCGTGTTGAGATCTGGGGAATGTTTTTGGAGCATCCGTGGGCTACTGATCCATGTGGAAAAAAAAAAAAATCTTACCCGATTTGGGTATGAACCCATCCTTGCAGATAACGTACACCCATACCTGCGGATTATCTTCTCTGGGAAGACAATGCAACATGTCATTTGGCTAGATATTGGTTGGAAAAGCATGACCAAGACTTTCAAGTACAACCCGGCCCCATAATTCCCCAGACTTGAGTCTAAATGAGCATCTGTGAGAGCACCTAGATCGCTGTGTTGGATTTATGGTTCCCCCTTGTGATGGATGGAGGTCATAAATGATAAATTAAAAACATATGATGGTGAACATTCCTTCCCTCCATTCGTTCCACTCTATCTTATTTTTCTCTCTGCATTGTACGCTTATTGGCTAATAAAGGTGAAATAAACCCTCAGGCAGCCACTTTACTCTGTGCCATTTCTCTTTTGCTTGACAATGCTGCTTAGGATTATGAAGATAATAGAACATGCTGCTACTAATGTATTACTGTGATAAAGATGGTGTCGGGAAGCTGGACAACGCCTCTGAGTGTCCTGCCTTTAGGCATAGCTAACATTCCTAATTACTGAGCTAGGTATTGAGTTTTTTTCTAATATGATATGCCCCTTTAGATGACATATGTAAGTTTTCTATTTTACTATAAATAAAAATGTCAAAGGGAGGAGCACCAGATGCATCTCAATAAATGTGTCCTGTCTCATATATTTCTCATCTCCTAGGCTGATTTGAAAGACTGAACGACATCCAGGACCCCCTTTAAACGGGCACAAAGGAGAGGGCCTGCCGTTCTTGACAACCTCACACACCCTCCAGCAGCTGGGGTGCACTGTAGTCAACATGGCTCCAGATACCTTTGACCACCTACCAGGATTAGGATATTAACTGGTGTTCCTAATGTGATTCAACTGTAATTTCTGGTGCAGATGGTGATTTTTGGTGCAGGGGGGGCTAATGAGGAACAGCCTGAACTGTGCACAACAGTTCTTGACAAGTGAGAGAAAGAAATGTCTTGTAGAAAATTCCTAACACAGGTCATGAGGCAAATTAACATACCCGCAATGAATAATCGCTGTCTGGGGCAACTTGGTCAGTCCTGTCTTGCTTTTTGTAGCCTTTCTTAGACCCGCCATCTGTTTCTTCTGGAATCCTTATGTCATATTTGTCAGTAACAAAATCGAATTCAGTGCATCCACGATTGTCCCTAGAATTGGAAAAATACCATTTTGTAAAATGGGTATTATAAGTATGTCACACACCCCGCTTCAGAATAGTCATTACACTTGGGTTATACTGTTCTGTAGAGGGCGATCTTGCAGAGATGTAAAGGAAAAAAAAGTGAGCCCCTCCCAGTCCATAAATATCTGGGACCTCCCACTCATTCCCCAGTATTAAGACAGCAGTAAAGGGACCAGGAAGAGCCAAATATAAACAGTAACACTAAAAAGGTTCACCATATCAAGGATCCAAAATACCAAAGGGCGGGGTGAAGCGGGGTGTGTGACATACTTATAATACCCATTTTACAGGTGAGTAATCACAAAATGGTATTATGTCACACACCCCGCTTCAGAATAGTCATTACACTTGGGACATCCAATAGCAGTGTCCATAAAGGTTGGGGATCCAAAACAAGGCAATAATGCACAAACTTAAACCACTGCAGCTTGCAGAACTTTGCTGCCAAAAACAGCATCCGCTGAGGCCCGCACATCAACCTTATAAAACTTGGAAAAAGTGTGAGCAGAAGACCAAGTAGCAGGCTTACAAACATGTTCAACAGAAGCCTGATGCTAAAAGACCCAGGAAGCCCCAACAGCACGAGTAGAATAAGCAGTAACATGAAAAGGGGGAATCTTCCCCATGGCAGAATAGGCCCCAACAATGGCCTGGCGAATCCATCTACTAATGGAAGACTTGGCGGGCGCCAAACCTTTCCTAGGCCCGGAGGGCACCACGAAAAAAGGCGTCAGTCTTACGAAAGGAAGAAGTAGGCACCAAATAATACTTCACACAGCGAACCACATCCAAGGAATGCAAAACTCTCTCCTTGTCATTGCTGGGCTTAGGACACAAGGAGGGAAGAAAATCATCCTGATTAAGATGAAAGGCAGAAATCACTTTAGGAAGAAAATCTGGCTTGAAGCGGAAAACAACCTTGTCCTGATGCCTCTCAAAGGAGGGGCCTGAATGGACAAAGCCGCCAACTCTGAGACACGCCGAACTGAGGAGATAGCAACCAAAAAGGCAACCTTTTGAGTAAGCATAGAAAGAGCAATACCCTGCAATGGCCCTTTTAATGTACTAAGCTGGAACCCCAAGACCAGACCATGTTGCAGAAATTCCAAGATCCTAGGGATAGAAAACACCCTGCAAGGTAAGGCCCTGACCTCACACCAATCAATATAAGACCTCCAAGTCCTATAGTAGATGGTAGAGGAAGACTTCTTCCTAGCGCTAACAAGAGTCTGAATTACAGCATCAGAAAGTCCTTCCTCCTTTAAGATGGAGGTTACAGTAGCCACGCCGTCAAAGCCAGCGTTGGTAAATTGGGGTAAAGTAGTTGACCCTGAGTGAGCAGATCCAGCAGAAGGGGCAGATCGAACTGATCCACTGCCAGCCGGACGACGACTGCGAGCCAAACCTGCCTTGGCCATCTTGGAGCCACCAGGATTGCTGGCGCCCCTTCTAGAGCCAGCTTGCGCACCACCATGCCCACCATAGGGAACGGAGGGAACAGGTACAGGAACCCCAGATCCCTCCAACTCAGAGACATGGCATCCACTGCCAAAGCCAGAGGATCCCGCAAGAGAGAGACACAAATGCCGGAAGCTTGTGATTGTGACGAGATCCACCTCCGGAGTCCCCCACTTGCGGCAAAGAGACCGAAAAACCTTGGGATTGAGAGACCCTTCCCCCCGGCGAGATGAGCACCTGCTCAGGTAATCCGCCTCCGTGTTCTCCACTCCCGGAATGTACACCGCCGAGATGCACGGGACATTGCTCTCCGCCCAGGCAAGAATCAAGGACACGTCTCTGAGGGCACTCCTGCTGCGAGTCCCTCCCTGGTGATTGATGTAGGCGACCACCATCCGATTGTCCAACCGAACTTGAACCGGTAAGCACTGTAACTGAAGAGTCAAGTGAAACAGAACCTTGATGGTGCTCAGCTCCAAAACATTGATGGGGTCGTGAGCCTCCTGAGGCCCCCACAGACCCTGAAACTGAAAAGCCTTCCAGAAACCCCCCCAACCTGAAAGACTGGCATCCGTGGTGACTGTCTCCCAACGAGGGGTCAGAAAGGATCTGCCCTTTATCAGATTGCTTGGTTCCATCCACCACCGAAGGGAATGCCGAACCCGGGGGGGGGGGGGACATCAGAAAAGACTGATCCAAATGACAGTGGACACCTGTCCCAAACTGCCAAAAGATGGAGCTGGAACGTCCTTGTGTGAAACTGAGCAAAGGGAACCGCCTCGAAGGAAGCCACCATCAATCTCACCAGTCTCATCCCCAGCCGGATTGACGGACGAGGGTGGGACAGAAGAAGGTGAATCAATTCCTGAAGCAACAGAACCTTGGGACGAGGAAGGAACACCCTGGCCTGAGAAGTATCCATTCCCAGAAATGACACCACCCTGGATGGGGAGAGGGAAGACTTGGGATAGTTGATCATCCAGCCGAATCTCTCCAGAGTGGATACCACAGCTCTGGTGTCTAGCTCCCCTTGGCTGAGAGAAGATGCCATAATGAGAAGGTCGTCCAGATATGCCACGATGCGAATACCCTGGGCTCTGAAAAGGGCCATCACCCCTGCCAGCACCTTGGTGAAAACCCTTGGAGCCGAAGTAAGGCCGAACGGAAGGGCCACAAACTGAAATG
Source organism: Gastrophryne carolinensis (assembly GCA_027917425.1). NCBI lineage: Eukaryota > Metazoa > Chordata > Amphibia > Anura > Microhylidae > Gastrophryne > Gastrophryne carolinensis. The sequence continues at coordinate 490,033,936 of CM051236.1, read as the reverse complement.
CAGATTTTCCACCACGAACTTGAGAAATCTCTGGTGTGCCGGGAAGATAGGAACATGCAGATAAGCATCCTTGATGTCTATGGACGTCATGAAGTCCCCCTGACGAAGTGAATTTATATTTAGAGTTTCCATGCGGAACTTCCTGGGACGGATAAACCTGTTGAGGAGCTTCAGATCCAGGATGGGACGAACAGAGCCGTCCTTCTTGGACAGTGTGAACAGATTGGAATAGTAGCCCAGGCCCCTTTCCGAGGAAGGCACCGGGTAAATTACAGCCATGTCCAGAAGATTCCTTACTGCCGCTCGGAGCCCTTGCACGGCCAGAGGATTCGAAGACACCAGAGACCTGAAGAATCTGGGAGGGGGCCGGATCTCGAACTCCAGTTTGTAACCGGAAGACACCACTTCCAGAATCCATCTGTCTGAGACCCCCTGGTCCCAGACCTGGAAGAAGTGTTGCAGCCGTCCCCCCACCCGCAAGGGTGAGGGCGCCCCCTCATTGCTAAGCTGGCTTGGGTTCAGAACCCCGGGTGTGACCTGGACGGGCACGTCCTCTGCCCCTGTTCCAGGAATCACATCTGGAGGAAGAGAAGGCCAATCCCCTGCCCGCTCTGGCCCCGCGAAAGGAAGGGTTAAAGGAGGCCACCCCCCGAAAGGGACGACGCTGCTTCTTTCGCTGAGGTAACTTGCCTCCTTTCGCGACCGAATCCAATTTTTCTCCAAAAAGCCGCAACCCCACGAAGGGAAGACCCGTAAGCGACTTCTTAGCCACAAAATCAGCTGCTCACTGGCGCAACCAAAACCGACCGTCAAATAGCCACCAGCAAGGCCAAAGTTCTACTACACATCACCATGGTGTAATCCAGGGCGGCTAGCACAAAGGACATGAACAATTCGCACCGCTTAAGGGCGGTGAACTCATCACTAGCTGGGTCAAGCCTGGAAATAGTCAACAGGTCCCTAACAACCGACCTGGTAGCTACCGCCAAAATCGCTGAAGCACAAACAGGCTGCAAGGCCGAAACGACACTGGCAAAACCGTGACAAGCCATCTGATCAATGCGCTTGTCCTCACCATCTTTTATGGTGGTGGAGAATGCAAAATAGAAGAATTAGACAACCTCAACACGAGGGCATCAACCTCGGGAGGGAACGACCAGCGCTTCACCACGTCCACTGGAAAAGGATATTTCTTATCCCAGCCCTGAGGAACACCCGGAAGCAGAGTAGCCTCTCCCATTCCCTAAGAATGATGCCATCAAAATGCTTTTGATTTGGGAATTCCAAGCGCGGCTTAGAAGTCCCAAAGAACTCCCCCTTCTGCGGAGGAGCCTCCTCTGGAGGAAAAATAGCCAGAACCTCCAAAAAATGAGCCAGGACCTTAGGGGTATCCACGGCATCCCCCTGTCACTGCTCGGTATCAGCGCCAACAAATTGCTGATTGTCAGAACCATCAGATTCTTCAAATAATTCCCCTTCCTCTAGCGGTGAATAATCAGACCAGTCAAGTGAATCAAACTCATCAAAATCAAAGGCCAGCGCGGCTGAAGACAAGTGCTTTCTCTTAGCCGTGGCCTTTCTGGCCACAGCGCTAAAAAATAATTTCTCAAGATTGGCCAATCTGGCATCAGACACCCATGACGACATCACTCGGGGTACGGATCAGACAGGGAGGGGTAGGTGATGAGGCCAGCGGTGCTGACCCAGACGCCTGGGCCCCCGACTGACGCGTTATAGCCTGCTGCGCACATGGTATACAAAGTAATACATTATCCCCCGTAAGGGACGCCCCTCACCCCACACACTGCCGGGATTGCCCCCAAGGGAGCCCAAGCCCGGTATCCTGGGAAGCCTCCATATGGCGATTTATAAGTAGTCGCAATGACCAGAGGGAATTATGCAGTAATGCAACCCAGGATGCCCCTTTAAGTCCCAAGTGGGAGGATTTTTATATGAACCCAATTTAACCCAGGGACCCTAGGACCGAGAGAACCCCCTTTATGAGCAATAAGGGTCCACCTGGAAGACATAATAATAGGCAATTCAGCACACAAGCACTATGTCCCACAACCAAAGCATATACACAATTTTACATATGAAAAGATGCAGAGCAAATGGAGCACAGAGGGCCACTCACAGCACAATGGCGGCCGTCCAGCGCGGAAACAAAGTAAAGAGCAGAGGGAGAAGAAGAAGGACGGGCCAGCGCGGTTCGCGTGCAGCGCCCGGCCCCTCCTCTAACACAACGCAGCTACCAGACAGTGGCCGGGCTCCGCAGCGGCGCCAGCAGCATGGGGGGGGGGGGCCGAAGATGAACGCACCCCGCCCCCCCCATTACCGCACCTGAGGGGAAGAAGCTCCCCCGGGGCATCCCAAGCCGGGATCACCAACCCGGCAAACCACCTACCGCTTGGTATGGGGTCTCACGGTGGAGCGTAGCTCCTAAGCACCATAAGGTGCAGTCTACCCTTGTCCGGACCAGCAGCCTAGGCTGGGAGGCAAGGTAAATTCAAAAGAGAGAGGGGGTCCGGGCAGAAATAGTTAAAAAAGAGGGTCGGGAGTCACCCCGGCTACCTGCAAGGAGGAGACATCCATCTTCTGACTTGCTCGCCGACTGCAGAGATGAAAGACTGGGAATGAGTGGGAGGTCCCAGGTATTTATGGACTGGGAGGGGCTCACTTTTTTTCTTTACATCTCTGCAAGATCGCCCTCTACAGGACAGTATAACCCAAGTGTAATGACTATTCTGAAGCGGGGTGTGTGATTATATATATATATATATTGAATTAGGTTTCATTTTAAATAGCCCAATAATCCCTTAAAACACATGATTTTTTTTCACAGCCCTGGGTTTTGTTCCTTGCTCTGAGGGCATCTTGACTTGAGATGCCCCACTATGCGGCACCCCCCAGGTCTCCCGTATAAACTTACCTGTCCCTGGTCCTATGGCACATGTGCTGGCTTCCATCCAATCAGCGCCATATGCAGTTTATATTGATACAATTGGCAACGGTTGTTTAGATGCAGAGCTTGGCAATAGTGAGCAGGAGCAGCCACATCCAAGTTTTGCCTGCGGAGTGTGGGCACTCACACGCGCCTCAGCCCGGAGATGTTGGGGGATACGGCTGCCACCGTTTACATTGTTGTGGGAGCCGGCAGCTAAGATGAGATTTGTGGGCGACCCCCTGGGTTTTCAACAGCAGGGCATCTCAAATCCTGATTGGGTAAAGGCCAGCATTGAATTTTGTTCCACTTTAAATAGGAGCAAAAGCTGGGATTTTGACTATCGCTGGGTTGCTGTGTGAAACCACCCGAATAGCCCAGTACAAACTCCCCTTTGACTGGTCCTTCGGTGCATGCACTGGCTCTTATCCAAACAGAGCTGTTTGCTGAACATAATCAAGCAATCGGAGGCTAAAGTGGGTGCATCCCCAGACGTGGGGGCACTCCCACCCCCAGCCCATCTGAACGGCTGGGAGCCGGAGTGCACCACAGGCCAGAGATTATGGGGGATGTGGCCGCTCTCTCGGTTTACATTGCCAAGATTGACCCCTCGAGAAGCCGGTGCTAACGGCGGATCGTTGCACCCACTCCCCAGCTGATCCTTAGGACCTGTTTAAGGGCAGTATCATTTTGCATGATATATATCTCTACTTACTTTGCAGCCAACCCCCCAAAGTGGTTCTAAACAATATGCTTGTTTTTGTATTTTTAACTGAGGATGGATTAGAAGCTTTGCACACTTCGTATGTTTACTAGATATATGTATTTACACATTGTTGTGAATAAGCACTTTATACATACTCGATTATATTTTTATACCCTTTTCCTGATGGATTTGAATAGCACTTAAGGGTTGCTTTCGTTTTCATAGCATTAGATTTGCATAGCTCCGCCTACTGCAAGGATAGATGGGTAATGCTATCTGTCCTTGGACTGGGCACTGTGCAAATTTGTTCTAGGAAAGCTCCTCTTTTCCTTTACCTAAGTAGAGGTCTCTTTAGCCCCCCTATATTAAGCCTAACATGGGTCTCTCCACATACTGGCTTGCAACTTTGTTTTGGTTCTCACCAAGTCTCACTCCCCATACAGCCAGAAACATCCGGCCTAGTGCTGATGAGAGCCTAAAGCTTGAAACACGTGACCACTAGTTAGATGTGTTTGGCTGTATAAAATTTAAAGCGAATCCTTGGTATTGCACCCTTAGTGTTTCTAAGGGCCTTGGATGGCACAGAGACATAAAGAGAAGATTTTCATAGCTCCGCCTACTGCAAGGATAGATGGGTAATGCTATCTGTCCTTGGACTGGGTACTGTGCAAATACTTTCCGTTCTAGGAAAGCTCCTCTTTTCCTTTTTCTCTTTTTCCCATTAGTTTTCCATAAATGTTAGTGGTATGATTATAAATTATGGTATGTCTGCCTCTTGATTAATTTATATATTAATTATGGCTGCATAAATTATCCCTTGCGGTTACATATTAGCATCTGGGTTTGATGTAGGTGTCAACAATACACATTAAAAACCTATTTGTTTTTTATTGTGAGCAACTCTTTGAATAAAGCATAAATACAATTTGATTTGGGAGCTGTGCCCTATGTTTACACCACAGTTTAGTGGTTTTGGGTTTGAGTAATAGCGTTATCTGGGGTTGGGGGGTGCACGCCCCTGTTATATTCGGCTGTGCCCACAATTTCTGTTGTGGTTTATTCATACATTGCCAAGATAGCGGCTGGAGTAGGTGAGCTTTGCTGGGTCCAAATTTGAAGGTCAGCAGCTTGGGTTTTGTCCTGCAGAGACAAGTCCAGGCAATGGCAATAAGGCAGCAAGGAGCCCCCCCCCCCCCCCCCCCCCCGAAACCTGCTTGTCTCATGTGCTTCTCCATTTCCTGTAGTAGATTTCCAAATTTGCACCTCTTTTTGCTTCCTCCAAGATTAAACAAAACATGGTCGCACGGCCGCCCCTGTCCCTCACTGCTCCCAACATAAGCGAGCCGAGCTAGCCAGTGGCCGCTGTTGCCCGGCTCACAATGGGAAAGCTGAGGGACAGGGACAGCTGTGCGACCACAACTGGTCACGGAAATCGGAGAAAGGAATAGGAGGGGCAAAGTTTGGAGAACCCTTTCCAGTCATGTGACTGCACATGGATATACTTCTTACCGCCTTAGATTCCAGATGATGATCCTTGTTCCTTTTTTACTCTGGATGGCATCCACTTCTGCTAAAAGCTCACTTTTAGTATTCAAGAGAGAATGAGTCAAGATGGCCTTCAGGTTGGCTTCAGAGTCAGACGTGGTCACCAGCTGTCGTTAGCAGAGTTAAGGTAACAAAAAAAAAAAAAAAAAAAACGCCAACCCCTGAAGAAGAATGCAAGCTTCCATGTATTTCTATACTGAAGGAAGGGACAATAAAATGCTTAGGCAAGGTCAGGAGTAACTGAGCAGGTTTGGACATTTCATTCGCATCTGGACAAAAGTGTTTGGTAACCTACAAAAGTTTCAACATTCCATTCAGAATTCATAGATATTAAAATGGACCTAAAGTTTAATAAGACTTAGAGGTTTAATCATCAAGCTATAGCGCCAGGTAACGACAGGTAGCGAGCGGTGACCGCCGGGCACTGTACGCAATACCACATTTATCAAAGCGAATCTGGTGAGCGACTCTAACAGCATCATCACAGACGGCTCAGCGTATAGCGCCAGCGCTCTAGCTTCCAGAGCGTCTGGTATTACCTGTCGCTACCGGTCACTCTCCCATACATTTCAATCGATGATCCTTTTATTCTCTTTAAACAGGGTTTTTTTTTAATTATCAAATAATTCTATCACCTCTAATGGCCTAGAAAAAGTCATTTTTGAAAACTTTGATTTATAATATTTTTATGCAGAATTGTCCTTACATGTCTGGTATTAAAGTGTTCATGTTGCAATGTAATAACAATGTCATTCCATGTGTTTTCGCTTTGTTACTAGTGGATACATGTTCAAAAACAGACTTTAATCACACGGCTTCCGGCGCTCTGGGCTACTCACACAATATATTCATCAATGCTGGCCAGCGAGACGCTCTAAAACAGCGATCCATGGGCGAGCACAGCGACTACAAGTGGCCGCTCTCAATGCCTCGCTACAGACTACAGCTCATCTGTCGGTACCTGGCACTAGTAATGAATCAGCCTGCCCGGTCCACTTAGCTCCCAGACGATTTGGGATGCTCTAAAGCTAAATCATAAAAAGAAAGCTCAAGAACAGGCTGATGCACATACTGACCCAGTGATGCAGCCTAGTCCCAGGTCAGAGCACCATGGCCTTCCTGGGGATCTTTATATGGCAGGGCATCCTAAATCAGGGCGTTGTGGTTAACTGTTAGAAGGGACCTAAGGTATTTTTTCATTTATATCTTGCAAGAACCTTAGTGAAGCATACTGACTTATTGCACATAGTTTGTGCATGAAGGGATCTGGTAGCAAACAGTTGACATCTAGCCACTTTCCCTAATAAGCACCAGCAACTACAGTATGTGACAGTGCCTCTTAAAGCGGACCTCCAGGCAATACATTTAGTAGTTTGCTCTCCTAAAGCCCCCCTTTAACAATCAGTGGATAATGGTGCATACCCATCCCAGGTATTACTGAATGGCATGCGGGGGAGCAGCCTGTGGCTAAATGTCCAAAGCAAGAGAAAGACTACTCTGCACCACCACAAATAAATGGGTGTGATGTGCCAACCTGGTGTCCCTACACCAAAATGAGTCAATTAACAAAATGCTGTGGCCCCAGCCGCCACAGGACAGACACAAAGTCGGCACCAATCACCCCAGACAATCACATGTTAATCAGATTGAAACATTTCCATACATTTATTAGATTAAAATAATCACAAACAACATATCATTAAAGTGCATTAGTTATTGTAGTAGATGTGATGGAGACTCCTATCATTAAAATTGGAGCCACAGCATGGGCATCCCAATCACAATAATACATCAAATCCCATAATTCATTAAAAAATCCAATAGTGGGTCGTGGCTTGGTGATGGCCGTGTGAGGAAGCTTCTCCCTGTGCTCCGTCCAGCGCCCATAGTAATAGCCCTCCCAGAACGTTTTAGGTGCCCTAATTTCAGCGCGGACCTGATGTCCAAGAAGAGGAGGTCCAGGGTGGCGACCAGCGGGTCCAGGACGGGACGCATCGACAACTTTTTCCAGGCTGGTGCCAGAGAAGCCGGAGGTGGGGAGGGAGTCAAGATGGCGGACGGCCCAACGCGAGGAGACCTGGAGGCGGGAGAGCAGCTGCACCAGCCACCGCCGCCTCACCCGATGTGTGAGACACATCACACAGTGCAGCCGGAGGAACCCCCTGTGACACCCCGCCTGACGCGTGCGGGAGACGGCGCGGAGATGAGGACCGGGGCTCGGAGCCGCACTGAGCCTGGTGACGGGGAGAGGGAGAGGCGAGATGCTCCCCCGGCGTGTGCGCAGCCCAGCAGCGGCGCGGCAGGTGAGGCGCGGCCCCCGGCTTTCCCCCGACCCGACTGATAGGGGTGACATCCCACCGACAGGCGAGGTGGAGAGACAAGGCATGGGACACAGACAGGGAGGCAGCGCCGGGCCGCCACTACTCCCGCAGACCCAGCCCTGCAGTATGGGGGAGGGAGGACCCGTGATCAGATCCCCGGGCCCCTCCAGGGGACAGGCAGCAGATATGGCCCTGCAGGGGGGGAGAGACAGCCTGGAGGACCAGATTGCCCCACTGGAACAACCGGCCCCACCGAGACCACATGAGGCCAGGCAGCAGCAAGGGGGCGGACTGGGTGAGAGGAGTACCAGCCTACTTCCTGACGGGGGCAATCCCACAAAAATAAATGGTACCGTCCCCCACAGCCAACACCATGCTCTTGTGCCCCAAACACATTGTTGCACCACCTCTAGGGACTTGCGGGACATTGACGGGATAGGAAAATGGCTGCCTTCCAGCAACCCCTGCAAGATGCCTGAAAGGGAGAACTTCGCTCCTCATGACGAGACCCTTCCCCGAGCAGCCCCAAATAGAGAGCCGCCCAGGAGCGAGCCAAATAGCGTACCCTGCTCCCCGCTGGCCCTGTCGGCCTCCCCGCATTGGCCGCAAGAACCCCCCCCACATAGCCCTGAATTTTACGACCATAGAAACTCGGGGGTATTAGACCTCGATCAACACAGCATCAGAGCTCTTATATCGTCACTCCCCACTCGAAAGGACTTTGAAACCTTCATAAACAGAATGGAGTCCACCCTCCGGGGGGAGGTAGATGAAGTATCGAAGCAGGTGCTGGACGTGGGGTCCAGGGTCACAGCCGTAGAGCAAGTGCAGGACTCGGTCCAACAGCGTCTGTCCTCCATGGAAAGAGCACATACCGCTCTAGAAAGAGCTCAGGAAGAATCTGCGCACCATATTGCTAATATACTTCTCCATCAAGACGACATGGAGAACAGAGGGAGACGGAACAATATCCGCATAAGGGGGCTCCCCGAATCTCCAGAAAATGCTAACCTCTCAGAGACAGTTACCCGTATCTTCAACACGATCCTGAACCGTCCGGTGGGGGAGGCCATCGAACTGGATAGAGTGCACAGGGCCCCGGGTCCCAGAGACCCAGATCAGCGGAGGCCCCAAGACGTCATTTGCCGCGAGCACTTCTACAAAGTAAAGGAAGAAATTATGAGACTCGCCTGGGCCAAGAAGGGCATCCCATACGGGGGGTCTCAGATTATCCTTTTACCGGACTTGGCGCGCCGCACGTTACAAATGAGGCGGATCATGAAACCACTCCTGGAATGTGCTAAGCAGGCGGGCGCCACTTACAGGTGGGGGCACCCCTTCCATCTTGTCATCCAGCTACGGGGCCGAAGCTTCACACTCCGCTATCACTCCCAGCTGCCGAAGGCATTCGAGTTCCTGGGATCCCCCGGAGTGGAACTGGAAGACTGGCTCTCCCCCACTCTGGGCCCCTCCCGGGCGCGGGAGCTCCGGGGGCACGACCCGCTTCCACGACGTAACAGAGGGATTAGACCCAGAGCGCGCAACGGGGCCAACGACTGGCAATGATGCGGGCACGCTCCAGCGGACTCTTAAGGGCCAGGTTTAGTTGGAAACAACACTGTTGCTCTGGCTCAATTGCTGGGGCGGCTGCCGGGGCGGGGCAGGGGTGGCGTCCGGGTTCCGAGTGTCACGGGTTCTGGGGTCCCCTGTGGGTGCTGCCTTCGCCCTGCCCTCCCTCGTCCGATTACAGCTCTCGTTGGCTCGGACAACGGAATATGGATTGACGGGGGTGGCGCCCGGGCCGTGGCGGGCTCCCCCCCTCCTGGCTGGGCCCCTGGGTCTGGCTCCTGGGCTGGCCCCACCTGGCCCGGTCGGGGACCGGGACCCCACGTGGTCATCGCCCCGGCGGCATCCCAGGGGTGGATGTTGTTCTATGTGTTTCCATGTACCGTGGTACTTTCAATGTTTTTTTTTACGGTTTTTATGGTTAACCCTGCTTACATCGATAACTGTAAACTTGCCTGGTCGCCTTGTTGTCAGAAAGTAGGAACAGGTGGCATAGCGCCCTCCCTGCGGCGGGCCCCCCCCCCCCCCCCGGGGCCGGGCCTCTATGGGGTTCGGTCCTTGGGGTGACCTCGCCCCGGTGGACGGCGGGTGGCGACCGTAATAATAATAATAATAATAATAATAGTTCTAATCTAACTGTATCTCAGGGTTTGAGCTGTTTTTTTTATGTTTTGAACGTATAGTAATATAATTGTTTGGGCACTTAACTGACAATGTCTGTATGGTATAAGTGTTATGTTCTGTTAGTAATGGGCTTGTCTCTCGATCTGGGTTCACAGTTAACCCGGATCCCAGGATAACCTCTTAATCGCTGGGGGGGGCGCCTTACATCGGCGGTCACTCTTTCCACTTCCCCCATCACATAACCTCCTGAGCTCTCCCAACAGGAGATTGGGATACGCTCATTCGGAGGGAGCGCGCAAAGCGCCTTTACTCTTGTTAAGTTCTTGACCCTTAATCCTTCTCTTCTTAGTTACTAGTTTTCTACAGTTCCTCCCCCCTCCTTCTTTATCTTTCCCCCCTTTTCCCTCCTACCCTCCCCACTCATCCCCCTATCCCTCCATATTCCAAAGCTGCTGAACTTGCTATGGTAAGCATCACCATCTGTTCCTACAACACAAAGGGCCTAAACATCCCAGAAAAGCGATCTAAAATCCTTACTGAGCTCCATAAAAACCGGGTAAAAATAGCCTTGCTCCAGGAAACCCACTTCAAAGAAGGTCACATACCAAAAATATACACATATAGACAAATGGTTCCTCTAGAGCTGGCACTCCCACAAATAAATCACCAAAAAGACCTACCATTAATGCATGTTTATTTATACATCCAAAGGCACCAATACAAAATTACCCAAAATCCCTAAAAAAGTAAAAAGCTAATTAGCATGGTAAACACGGGGGGCCCCCATTCAGCCACACTCCCAGGCATACAAGCTCCCTCACTCTCACACACACTAATACATTGGGCTGGCCAGCCAATATAATGATGGTACACGGAGAATCCTGTATATGGAGGGGGAAAAAAGGCAGTCACTGCTCAAGGGTCAAGACGTGTAAAGTGCGCGTGCTTCAAATGGCAACTAATTTTCAGATGGCTCATATCTCATATATCAGCGCTAGATGCACTCATGATGCCGCAGTTCCACATCAGAGATAAATAGAGCTCCAGGCTTTGCATGTTGGTAAACACGATCATACGCTTAAAGAGTAGTGAAATGTCTGCACAGGCGGGAGACGCACAGGTCAGGACACCTCTATGAGGGCCATTGTACCTGGCACCGCTCGACCGCCTAATACCTTCTCCTCAGTGTGCGGCTACAGCTTGCGTCCACTGTCATCATTTTCCCCCCCCCCTGACGAAGCCCCGGTAGGCGGGGCGAAACGTACGTCGGCGGACGGCCGGCCCCACCACGCCCCCCTCCCAGGCTCTCCTCCTCACGCACTCTGGCCGCACGTGATATCGAGTTCCTTGTTGTGAGAAACCGCCTGTCTCGGCACTGCGGGGGAAAATGATGACAGTGGACGCAAGCTGTAGCCGCACACTGAGGAGAAGGTATTAGGCGGTCGAGCGGTGCCAGGTACAATGGCCCTCATAGAGGTGTCCTGACCTGTGCGTCTCCCGCCTGTGCAGACATTTCACTACTCTTTAAGCGTATGATCGTGTTTACCAACATGCAAAGCCTGGAGCTCTATTTATCTCTGATGTGGAACTGCGGCATCATGAGTGCATCTAGCGCTGATATATGAGATATGAGCCATCTGAAAATTAGTTGCCATTTGAAGCACGCGCACTTTACACATGTCTTGACCCTTGAGCAGTGACTGCCTTTTTTCCCCCTCCATATACAGGATTCTCCGTGTACCATCATTATATTGGCTGGCCAGCCCAATGTATTAGTGTGTGTGAGAGTGAGGGAGCTTGTATGCCTGGGAGTGTGGCTGAATGGGGGCCCCCCATGTTTACCATGCTAATTAGCTTTTTACTTTTTTAGGGATTTTGGGTAATTTTGTATTGGTGCCTTTGGATGTATAAATAAACATGCATTAATGGTAGGTCTTTTTGGTGATTTATTTGTGGGAGTGCCAGCTCTAGAGGAACCATTTGTCTATATGTGTATATTTTTGAGTCTGTGATGTTGGTTCATGAGCGCCCCCCACTAGGGTTAGGGCAGAGCACCGCACCTATATACTAGGATCTCCCTGGTTATTTTATTTTTTATTTTAAGGTCACATACCAATAATCCGGGACCGCCACTTCTCCTCATGGATTCACGCACCGAATCCAGAGGCGAAGTCGAAGGGGGTGTCCATAGCTCTACACCGATCTCTTCCTCATAAGGTTCTTGACATAAATGGCCTTTAGGGTCAATTTTTGTATTTCTTAAAATAACATTGTTTACAAAGATATACACGATAGTGAACATTTACATTTACAGCCCCAACCAGGACCCAGCCCTATATTGCCGCTCACTATTAAAACAACTAGCCAGCTTCGCAGAGGGCATCTTGGTGTGTGGGGGTGACTTCAACCTGCCCCTCTGCCCGTTGATCGACACCTCCTCCGGCAGATCCGGGGTCTCAGCTGCGGGGCTTGGGAAACTAAAAAGACAATTGCAGGAACTGCAATTAGTGGACGCCTGGCGGGCGCTACACAAGAGAGACAAAGATTTCACCTTTTACTCTAATGCCAATAACTCTTACAGCCGTATTGACTATATTTTTCTGAGTCACCATGCTATGGACTGGAATCCAGAGGCGAGTATAGGGAGTATCCTATGGTCAGACCACGCCCCCATTTTCCTGACTCTGGACGTGCCCGGGCTGTACCCGAGCAGGTGGGACTGGCGTCTAAACGACAATTTGCTCAAGGATGAGACTTGCTTAGCAGCAATACGGGAGAGCATAAACCATTTCCTCTTAGACCACCGCCACGACACCACACCCCTCCCGATACAGTGGGAAACGCTTAAATGCGTCATGAGGGGGATCTTTATCCAGCGTGGTGCCAGACTTAAACGAGAGAGATCCGCCCTAATAGAAAATACCATTAGCCAAATCAGGACGTTGGAGCTTGAGCACAAACAGCTGCCCACCAACGGGACCTTGATCAGGCTAGAAAAAGCTAGGGGCGACCTAAGGAGCTTGTACAACCAAATATTCCTGAGGCACAGGGACCGGCTTAGGGGTCTATTCTACGAGCACGCCAATAAACCGGGTAAGATGCTAGCAAGATCGCTACACCCCAGGAACCCTACCACATACATCCCCTCCATTAAGACACGAGGGGGCAATGAGACTTTTATCCCAACCGAAATAGCTAAGTCCTTTAGGGACTATTACAACACCCTCTACAACCTGCCGAAACCGGCCCCAGCCGCTGCACGTCCGTCCCCTTCGGAGGCGGCCCAGGCATATGTAGACAGGACCCCTCTCCCAAAAATCCCCCAGGCTGACGTGGAGTCCCTTGAGACTCCCTTTGGAATTCAAGAGGTAGAAAAAGCAATATGAAGTTCCCCAGCGGGAAAGAGCCCAGGACCTGATGGCTATACCCCAAGATTCTATAAGGTGCTAGGTCCCCTACTAGCCCCTTTTTTGACCAAGGTCTTCAATTCAGTGGGACAGGACTCCCCCTTCCCAAGACAATCTCTGGCAGCCACGATCGCGGTCATCCCTAAGCCCGGTAAAGACCCCCTTGTATGCAGTAGCTATCGCCCGATCTCCATAATTAACATAGACATAAAGTTGCTGGCTAAAATCATAGCTTCGCGCCTCGGGCCAATTGTTCCTGATCTTGTTCATCTGGACCAGGTGGGGTTCGTCCAGGGTAGAGAGGCACGGGACAACACGAACAAATTGTTCACATTAATATCCTACGTGCAATCTAAAAAGATCCCAGCCTGCCTTCTCTCGTGCGACGCAGAGAAGGCGTTTGATAGGGTGAGCTGGGACTTTATGCGTGCCTCTCTGCAACAAATTGGCCTGGGACCGTCCCTTCTTGGCAAGATACTAGCCCTTTACGGAAACCCCTCAGCCTCAGTGAGAACCAATGGGGTGATGTCACCTTCTTTCCCTATAAGCAACGGTACTCGCCAGGGATGCCCATTGTCCCCTCTCCTATATATTTTAACTATGGAGCATCTGGCCATTGCCATCCGGGATAACCCGGACATAAAAGGGATAGAGGTAGACAACAAGGAATATAAACTGTCCCTATACACTGACGACCTATTGCTTCACCTAACCTCCCCCACCATCTCTTTCCCATCAGTACTAAAAGAGTTTGAACAATTTGGGTTGGTGAGCAACTTTAAGGTAAATTACGCAAAGTCGGAAGCCCTTAATCTAACGCTGCCGCCCGAAGAAGCAGACAGACTTAAATCTAATTTCCCCTTCAAATGGCAGCCGACCGCTATTAAATACCTAGGGATTCAGATCCCAAATGATCTTACTAAGATTTACGACCTGAACTATGCCCCATTGATGAACAAGACACTTGGCGACCTAAAAAAATATGACAGAAAGACCTTGTCCTGGTTCGGGCGAATAAGCGTGCTTAAAATGGATGTCCTGCCCCGTTTTCTATACGTGTTTCAAACAGCCCCCATAACACCCCCCAATAGTTTTTTTAAAATCCTGAAATCCGCGTTTCTCAAATTTGTATGGGGGGTCTCCAAGCCCCGCATCCATCACGAGACCTTGTCCCGTAGCAAAGCGAAGGGAGGGGTTGGGTTACCCGATTTAAAGCTCTACCACTCCGCAGCGATCCTTTTGAGGATTCTAGACTGGGCTCACCATGCCTCATGTAAGATCTGGGTCACTGTCGAGAAGGGGTTATCACCCATCCCTCTGGTTTCTCTCCCCTGGGTAGGACCCCAACCCAAACATACTCTCAGAACATTACCCTTTCTGTCGCAACACCTATTTACGGTTTGGGATAAATTGACATCGGGATCCCAGCTAGCCCGGCGCCTCTGACCCCAATTATAGGAAACCCGGACTTCTCACCCGGTATGGGAGTTTCGTCCTTTCTGGGCTGGCAAGCATCATCAGATCCGAGGCTACGGCACATCGTGGGAGAAGCAGGCCTGCCAACACTGGAAGTGATCAGAGCGCGATGCCCCGGGATACACGTCTCGTGGCTGCTTCATAGACAGTTAGCTCACTATATATCCTCCCATCACCTGAGTGATGTGAGGGACAGCCCGCTGTCCGAATTGGAGCGACTTCTCTCCTCTGTGACGCCTATACCCCATGCCCTCTCCGTACTGTACCATACCTTATTGAACAGTATCCACCCGGATCCTCCGGGATACGTGACGAGATGGGAGAGAGAGTTGGACAGATCCTTCTCTGAGGAGGACCTGGCCAAAATATTTAGCCTAACGCATTAATCGGCGGTGGAGGGGGCGGCACAGGAGAGAGGCTATAAGATCATATCAAGATGGTACAGATGCCCGTCTGATATCCATAAGTACGCACCCCAGATCTCAAGCAGTTGTTGGCGGTGCCTGGTGGAGGAGGGGACCATGACACATGTCTGGTGGGGTTGTCAGGCCATTACCTCCTTCTGGGATAAGGTTCTTAGCGTATACACAGAGACAACGGGCACTCACGTGATTAACTCACCTCAACTAACCCTCCTCTCTTTGGTAGAGGACTCCATGTCGCAATATAAAAAAATCCTGCTCAGGCACTTCCTAACAGCAGCGCGAGCTGTCATACCCAGACACTGGAAATCCCGTGTAGCCCCCTCCCTGGCTGAATGGGTTGTGGAACTGGAGCGTATTAGATGCATGGAGGAGCTCACTCTTGGGGATAGGGGTATGTCAGAAAAATATGCCACGACCTGGGCGTGTTGGATTGTCTTACGAGACTCAGACCGTTTTCAGAGGGTAATCCAGTGACCCCGACGGCAGCATTAGTCGCTCGGCCATAGCTTGTCGGTTCCGAGGTTAGATCTCAGTAGCAAAACGGACTTATACACTTGACCACGTCGAAGATACCCCCCCCCCCCCCCCTCTATCCGTCCCACCTTCCTCCTAAACCTTCTTCTCCTCTTTTTCTCATTACCCTCTCTTCCCTGTCTATAGGCTTTCTCTTACTACCCCCATGTGTTCTGATTTCTGCTGCGCCTAGTTGCATCCTGTCTGATAAATCAAAGCGGAACGTAATTAGTAAGTAACTTCACAGGTATATGATGAAACGCTGTAACATAAAAGGAAACTGTCTTAACGCTGTAATGACAGATGTAGCTTTGTTTCTCTAAATATTTTCTTTGTTTCTACTGCTTGTTATATGACACTCTGTTTGTGTCTATGTTTTTTTTCCTTATTTGACATTTTTCTCAATAAAAACAGATTAAACAAAAAAAAAAAGAAAAATACTTCCAAAATGGTAAGAAACATAGAAGGTTGACGGTAGAAAGAGAGCATAAGGTCCATCTAGTCTGCCTGCTACGTAACCGATCCAGCCACCGCCCACCCAGCAATCATCGACTCTCGTCCATTCAGCTTTACCAAAACAACCCTGAGGTCAGAAGAGCTCCTAGAAAAAGCTGAATAGAGGTGGTCATGAATAAACAGGTGAACAAATCAAAGATAATGAATAAAATCCAGGGGCTGGGCTACAGGGAGGGGGCTAAATCTCAGCAACGTTACCATACAGCAGTACACCAGAATAAATCCTCTATATGACGGGTGAACATACCGCAGCAACAACAGTTTGAATGTAACAGGACATAGGACTTCAATGCCATACGGACTTGCTCAGGCCAGATACTTATCCAGAGGTCCGACCTATTTTTCCTTTTTTACCTCTGACTTTATATTAAATCCAGTATGTATTTAGCGAAATAATTACCAGGGTCATAAAATTATGCGAACCAATCACAACAGTGGCCAGCTCTGGATTCTAAAAGACTCCAGAGCCAAACAACTAAGAACCCCTGGGGCATCCTAATTCAAAATGCCCCACTGTGGGAACCCCCGATTGCGCTTAATTGCTTACCTATCCATCGGTCCCGTTCGTGGGATGCATTCCCAGCATCCCAGCAGCTCTCGCTCCCAGCCTATCTGAATGGATGGGCAGAGGAACGCACCTCAGCTGCAGGGATGCACGCCGCAGGGAAACCAGGGATGCAGCTTCCCCACCTCCTATTGTGAAGGTTGGAGGTCGGAATCAATAAAATGAATGTATATCTGAACATCCCCTCTCTCCTTTATAAATAGAGAAATAGATTCCTCTTTGCATTGTATGCTATATAGTGGCTAAATAAAGTTGAAATAGACCCCCAGCCACTTCTCTTTGCGCTGAGTCTTTCTTTAGCTTATAAAGTTAATTAAGCTGCTATTACTGAAACTGCTTATGTAAGGCTTATCAAAGGAATACGCTGCTTTGCATGAGATACTATGAAGTACACACTCCCTGTTCTACACTCCCTAAGAACACTGTGCCTTGTTTAACCTTGAACATAGGAAGAA
This sequence comes from Gastrophryne carolinensis, assembly GCA_027917425.1. Lineage (NCBI taxonomy): Eukaryota > Metazoa > Chordata > Amphibia > Anura > Microhylidae > Gastrophryne > Gastrophryne carolinensis. The sequence continues at coordinate 490,016,873 of CM051236.1, read as the reverse complement.
ATGTTCTCTTTTCATCTTTGATTAAACTTAGGTAATTTTATGTTCTGCGCATGCTCTAACTATGAAAAGTTTTCAATAAAAAAGGGTTCAGAAGCGCCCCCCTGCTCAGTTGAGGTTTCGCTACACACCTTGTCGCGTGTATTGATTTCTCTTAGAATATAGTAATTGGGAATCAGACAACAGAAGCCAGACCGCGTCCAGTGAGGCGGACCTAACACTATGCAGACAGTGAAAGACTGAACACAAGAAAAGGATATTATGTTTGTCAAAGGAGATAATTGGCACAATGACATGCTCGGCCTTAATCTTCTCCAGATAGGTCTGAGATAACATCCCCACGTGCATCCCACTCTCATTTTTGGTGAACACGATGGCGTCTTTTCCCAGGCGCATGGAACCCGACTTGAATCCGTTTCCGTACAGGCCGACCGGGACGTGACCGTGGACTGCAACCTTGTCGCTGAATCCAAAACTGAAATACAAAATTAATCGTTAAACTTTCCAAAATAAAAGGGCCCCGCTACTAAACTCCCTTCACCCATGGTGCATGTGCATCCTGTTATACCTCCTACCCTGTAAGTATTTCTCTATTTCTGAATGGCTGGCCTAAGCACAGAGGAGTGGCCAGCACTCCATTGAGCGTTGCTTGCCTCTCTGAGTGGAATAGCAAAAGATGAATGAAACGCAAGCCAGTGATTGGCCATCAGTGTGCACATGCGCCATGGGAATCAAATGAAAGGCGAATGTAGGTGTGACGATTGCTTGGGTTGATCAGACCTATTGATCGTTCATCCGATCAGACCAGCCAATCGTACCCAACGTGTGTCCCTGCAATTATTCAATTGGCAACTTGCGTGGCTGTAAACTGCTGCCACCAGAGCACAAACAGTGCTCAAATCTATAATATAGTACAGGCCACACACAATACAATCAGATCGAACGTATAGATCACTTCCAGGCGGGGGCAATCGAGCGTCCTAGGCAAGTAAGGTAGCCAGGCTCTTCAGAAACAGCATGAGCTTTTTAGATCAGATCAATTCAGAGCATCAGTGACCCTCTGCTCTATTTTTAGAATTTATTTAAACAAACAGAAAAACACAAAAACAAGAAACACAATGCAAGGTGATAAAAACAGAATTAACTATAAAACACAGTAAATAAGAAAAATAGCAACTGATATAAAAAATGGCAAAATACTTTAGGTGTCTGTCTGGGCTTGTGGTCCGATAAATTGTCCCTCAGTCTACACACGCTTTTTGGACTTCTTCTGCTCCCTGGATCTTAAAAGGGCGCGTGTGTCACTCTTGATGGTACGATTCTAGTCACTCCCTGGGCATTCTTCCCAGCCATGCTTATAGCCCCAGAACAGTGGGTCTCCCTACCCCTCCCACCTCACAGCCTCAGAATATTCCAATCTAATTTCTGCTATATGATACCAACTGACCACATTCCAAGGGAGGGGGGTGAGGGCAGCAGGAGAGGGACCTCGCTGTCCCATTTCGGGATCTATTTGTGATTTGTTTATTTTTCTTTTCCAAGTGGTTTTATTACTAGGTGGGAGGGGGGAAAGGATGTGAGTAGGACAGGACATATTTGATGGGGGTTATCAGCATTGACCTGGCATGTGAGGGTTAGATAACGGTGAAACACAAGTGGGAGGGGGGACAAGAAATGAGGGGTTTACACCAAGCAGGCAGGCCAGCTACAGAATAATAATAATAATATATATTATATTATATTATATTATATATATATATATATATATCCCCCGGGGCTCATCAGTCGAGCGCCCGACAGGCTCTCTCCCCCCTTCCTTCCTGACAGGTGCCGCCATCTTCACGAGTAGCCCCTCTGGGGGCGGGGCGGATGACGCCACTCCTGCGGGTGTCATTCCGGCCTGCTGTGGGTCAGCTGTCAGTTCACAGGGTTCCGGGTCTGGCAAGTCACCTGCGGCTAGCAGGTGGGGGGCAGAAGAGCCTGTGGCCATAGGCTATGCCCTGTTCTACAAGACCTCATAGCTGGTACGGGCTGGTTATGCTGGGTACCTCACGTCTTTTTTGGGGGATTTTTAAGGGTTTTTTAACCCTTAAAATTCCCCAAAAATGGGTGCCCACCCTCCCGCGTCTCCACCCAATGTCTTTTTTTTATATAAAAAAATATATATATATATATTCGCAATATATTGCCTTTGAAGCAGAATATGGATATATCGTATAGTCATATGTGTATTGCAATACGTGTCGTATTGCCAGATTCTTGCCAATTCCCATCCCTACTGGCCATCATGTAATATTCATTAGGCCGCCCACATGGAGCAGTCAACCAGTGGAACGGGAAGAGCGAACTGCAAGTAAACTACTTTCAGGAGGGCAACTTACCTGAGCATCTTGTGCAATTTGTCCAAAGTCATCCCGTTGCCATTGTCTGTAAACGTCAGGCAGATCTGTTGCTTTATATTGGTTTTGTCAATCCAGAATTGTTTGGCACTTACATCCGGATCGTAGGCATTGTCTGAAATCAAAAGGAACACAGAGGTGGCACTAGACTTTTTTCCATGGAGTATAAATAGTCCTTCCATCATCTTGAAGGAGTATTTTCAGTCGCGAAGGAGTAGGTAAGTGGTTTTAAAGGGACATTAGAGAGTTAAAGCAGACCAAAACCCACATTTTTAACTAGCATCCCCTGAATTGCTCCCCCCATGAAGAGCAGCTTTTGCTAATTTTTAGTGCTCCTACTTCACTCTCATCCCAGATAATGGCGCCTGTTTTAGCTGTAAAGCTCCGCCTCCTCCATTCATTGACATTGTTGTGTGTGGCAATGATGTCATTGACACACTTATGCAATGACTGATTGCCTGTCATCTTACAGAGAAGGACAGCAAAGAAAAAGGTGTTACAGAACGATTGGAAAAACAAAATTATCCATTTCTAGTCCTACAGCTTAAGAAGCTAATATTGCCAGGGGCTATGGCCAAATGTATTTCACATTCCACAGTTCGGTGGGTTTTGGTCAGCTTTAATGTAGCCACTTCCTGCTCTCCCCATGCTGGCTGTCAGGGGGCGGCATCTTTCCTTCAGGCTGCTTTATATTTTCTAACAAGCCAAGGCAACTGTCTTCTGTGTGTGGGACCCTCTGATGCTAGGATCAGCTCTGTGTGTATCTTTATGGCAGACTGTACAAGGGACCCTGAAAAACACAATTCTGTGAAACTCACCTGTAGAATTGCTTTTATTTCCTATTCATTCCAGGCCGTCCCAATAGATTTCACAGTTGGGTAACTCTGCCCCAAAGGGATCGTGGACTGCAAGATCAAAGATGTGGCTCCTCCTGGCCCCCTATAATAGCAGCTGCCTCTCAACCAAGCCCAGTAATTCAAAAGCAGTAACTCAAATAGTAAGAGGCAGGCCGGGAGGGCCCGAACATAGAAGACCAGGTTACTTAACATAGCCTCCGCTTGTACTCTCTTGAACCTAAAATCCTAAATTTGTATAACCAGTTTCCTATGAACAAGTAGTGGTTCAATCACCATAAAAGGGGATGCAGGGCATAATAAACCTCAAAAGGGCGGGTTGGATGGCCTGGAATGGAAAGGAAATAAAAGCAATTCTACAGGTGAGTTTCACAGAATTGCGTTTTTCTTTCCAATCCATCCCGAGTTTTCACAGTTGGGACATCCAAAAGCAGTGTCCATATGGGCGAGATCCTCAGTGCGGAACAGCAGGTAGTTCATTTCACTACCGCCTGAAGCACTTTTCAGCCAAAAACAGCGTCAGCTGAGGCCCTGACATCCAACTTGTAAACGTATGAACTGAAGACCAAGTGGCAGCCTTACAAACTTGTTCCACCGAGGCCTGATGCTGAAAGGCCCAGGAAGCACCAATGGTTCCAGTTGAATGAGCTGGGATCCGAACAATCCAACTCTGTGAAGTACTCACCTGTAGAGTTGATATTATACGCATACAGCACGTCCTGCTCCCGAATAGTAATAACATGTGGGTAATCCTTCGCCTCAGGCGCCGTTCACTGCAGACATGTAGAAAACAAGCTCCTCCCGGCCCTACATATACCGAAGGACCTCCCACAAATCCCCAGCATTGAAAAGCAGTGAGAAGAGAAGCCGGGAGGAACAAACCACCCAGAATAACTGGTAACAATATCTAATGATAACAATCACCATACAGGGGATCCAGAATAAGTGAAACCAGGGTGGGGTGGAGCAGGACGTGCTGTATGCGTATAATATCAACTCTACAGGTGAGTACTTCACAGAGTTGTATTATTCTAAGCATACAGCACGTCCTGCTCCCGAATAGTAATAACATGTGGGACATCCAATAGCAGGCACAGCGGACAGTAAAGGCGCTGTCACCTGCAAAACTAGCAACAGGCATGACATGAGCAAAGGCTCTAACGTCAGTCTCATAACAGGACCATGAAGGCATGAACAGAGACAGGCCATAAGACTAGTAACTGAATTAACAGAGAAAAAACCCTGGTGCTGAAGGGCCAGTGGTACCCAAGCACCCAGATAACGGAGTAAACAGCAAAAGGGAAGATTCGCTCCCCTGAAAGAAACAGAGGTCAGTGTAATGACCCAACCAGCTCACAGGCAAGGAAGCCTTGTGGCAACACTTGTAACACCCCCCAAAGGGAAACAGAAAACAGGTCACCTGACCAAGGCGGGAATACAGACCTCTAATTATCAGGAAGCCAAGGCTTCCTCAGAATCAGGGGACATCCAGAAGGATTAATCCAAAGGCGCAATGGCGCTGGAAATAAATAGCAGGCGCATACAAAAAGAGGTGCCTGTAGACTCCAAGAACCGCAGTCCCCCTAAAGGCCAAGAAGGCCCATGTGGGGAGAAGTGCAATACCTGTAGAGGGATGTAGGCCCTCATATTAGCGTTATTAAGAATAAGCCCATGGCTAGACTAAGTGACTGAAGCAAGATCCTACAGACCACCTGGACTGGAGGCCCCACGTAGGAGGAAACACCCCCAAGCATGGGGTGCTTGTAGCCGTATATATCTATATCTATCTATCTATATATATCTCCACGAGCCAGGGTTAAGTAACCAGATCCATCATCTCAGGCACATACCTGACGGAGTCAGGAGGCCCCAGAGAAGCGGGCTGGACTACAGGGCAGCTGAGACAGCATCCAGGCAGGGTCCCCAGGAAGTCCGCAGGGTACAACTGAAAATTGATCCCCACAGGGACCATGGAACTACTGGGGAGATGCAGCTAAGCAATCCCCAACAGAATTCCCTACAAGGGCGACAGAACCAGACTCCTGCAGGAAGGCCAGGACAACCTACACCTTCAGAGTCCCCAGATGGGGAGCCAACCCCAACTTACGCTGTAATGACTTTAAAGGTCCTGGGAACCGATAACATCTAACAGGGAAGGGACTAAGGCCCATGCCAATCAATAGGAGATGTCACAAAGCCCCCATAGACGGAGGAAGGGGGAGCTAGCTCCCAGTCCCCTCTCATACTAAGTCACCCAGAAGATAAGGGCCTTCACCAGGGGGTGAATGAATCAGTTGTCAACCTCAACAGGAGACCCTATATTGGAAACAGGAAGAGGCCTTATAAGGGCAGAACCGCACTCCAGAAGGAGATATCACAATTCAGCAGCCTTCAGAGAGGCATCTGCGAACCACTAACCCCAAGGCCGCCCAGGCCATAGATCCCATGGGACTTTCTATCAGGCAAACCGTGCGCAGAACCCACAAGTGGGGTGATGAAGAGAAGGCATATTAAATAACAAGGCTATGCCTAAATACTCAGCTCCCCTGACCGGAGTCAGAATATTCTGGGACAGTAGGAACAAGGGCAGAGCCCCTGTGTCAAGGAGGGAGACCCACAGCGCCACGCTAGGCTCCCCGGGCAACACCGGGATAGTATAACCTGCCGCTAAGGGCATCCATTGAGAAGCAGGGGGAGTAGACCCCCGCCCAAGGCAGGATCAGGGACCCTCCAGAGGCAGCAACCTGCCACAATCTTTAGACCAGTATTAAAAACAGGCCACTGTCATTCAACAGACCAAGAGTCCCCCAATAAACCGACCGATCCTAAAGGAGGAGAATGCCAACCATAGAGTCAACGGGGGACCACCGTTTCAGTAACCCCAGCAGGCAAGATGGACCCTCTAGGAGGCCCTACCTAGAAACTGCGGGGATTGTGGAAGAATTTTCCCTTCCCCCGTCAAACCTGCGGGACTTGGTACCCAGGGTGACTATACGCTAGAAGATGCTAGTAAGGAAGGGGAGTGCCCCCCTGACGGGGCCCTTGCATATGGGAAGCTCAGAAGGAACCACCTTACCAAGGAGGCATGAGCACAGACCAAGCACCGGGGTGCTGGGACATATGTAGGTTCAGCAACCTACTGCGCCGAAGAGCCCAAGGGCTCGGTATGTACGTGACATCATCTTGATGTGCCACCAAGGGCCCACCAGCTGCCATCCCGCCTGGTGAAGGTAAGGCGTCAGTAAAGGGGGGCAGAGCCTCCGTAACCAGGGGTCCCCTATTGCCAGAGAAGAAGGCTGCAAGCCTGAACCGATCCCCAGGGATGGGGGATAGCGGATAAGGGACCATGAGGGAATGAGGAGACTGGGTAACCATCCAGTAGCTCCCAGGGGACACTGCCGGCCAACTGATCTACTTCGGTCTGATGCAGAGACTGGGGAGTAAGGAAGACGACCCGGTAGGTCCTAACGCAGACGCCCCTCCCCCCCCCTCCGGTGTGTCCCCAGTCGCGCCAGGCGAGAAGCCTGGGAACGAGAGAGAGGCCCCAAGTAATGCCTCAATCCGCAGGGTTGATCCTGCGACACTGTCTAGAAATAGTCTTGGCGTCCAGGAGACCCAGGGGAGACTAAGAAGATCTAGTACTTCGCCAGAGGCCGAAAGCCCCCCCCCCCCCGCGCAGGGGGCCCGTGACCTAAGACAGAGTTGTCATATTGTACTACCTGTGAAGGTAGAATTTGCTAAGCCTGCCATAGGCCAACGCGGTCCAGACTACCTCATACTGTGGAGGGGGGAGGAAAGATAATATAGAGGCCATAGCCCCATGCCGTTAGGGGCAAACAGCAAGTGCGCCCAACACTGTAGGCCCAGTCCAGCCTGCGCCAATTTCAGAAGGCAAAACAGGGACTGGAAGCATCCTGACAATCACTGCGGGGGACCACCCAGCAAAAACCCATCCTGTGTCCAGGGGGATTACATCCCGGAACCACCAGAAGGAGAAGGCATCTTCCTGGATGTGAGACAGCTGCGGCAGTCGTCCCCTCGCCCAGGCGGGTGTGGGCGCCCCTTCATGCTTGAGAGGTTTTGCCAGATTTGGACTTGGCCCTGCCAGAAGGCCCAGGGCGCTGCCTGCCTGCCCCATGTTGGAAATCCACACCGAACAGCTGGAAACACACCTCAGATTCGCGTTTGACACTAACGTAGGGAGGTGGAGGGGTGACCCTGCCTCGTGGAGGCCGGAGCGGCCTTCTGCGCGAGGGTGCTATAGCCTTTTTGCCAAAAAGGTCCAAGCGGGCCCCAAATAACCGCCGTCCTCTGAAGGGAAGGCAAGTGAGAGCCTTTTTCGTAGCTCCGTCAGCACCCCACTGTCGCAGCCAGACCAGGCGGCGAATAGCAACCACAAGGGCTGAGTTTCTAGCACACATCTTAATGGTGTCATCCAGTGCCGATAGAATAAACTTCACAAACGCTTCACAGTTTGACAGCGCATTAAACACCCCCCAAGGGAGGTCCTCAGGGCGGTGGTCTAGTATCTTTCTGACAAGAGTCCTGGTGGCCACCGCAATGATGGCCGCGGCACAAACCGGGCGCAGGGCCGTCCCAGCACACGAGAAGGCGTGTGAAGCCAGTCTGTCAATGCGCCGGTCCTCGGCATCCCGAAGGGTACGATAAAAAGGAGCAGTCATAAAAGGGGGGTTTGTGACCCCTATAACCGGTGCGTCCACCACCAGGGGAGCTGACCATAAATTAACCACATCAGGAGGGAAAGGGTACTTCCATTCCCTGGCCCCTGGAATCCCTTTAAGCTTACAAGGCGATTCCCATTCTTGGGAGATAAGGTTCTGGAAATGTTCCTGTTCCAGGAACTCCAAGCGCGGCGGCGCTGTATGGAAACTTTCCCTCTTCGGCTTGGGGATCTCCCCAGGAGGGGAGATTGACAAAACCTCAAAAATTTTGATAAGGATTTCATCTGTGTCACACAGACCCCAGGACCCGGGCTCATAATCATCACAGCCCCCGGGCATCCCATGTGAGGAGCCCGAGTCTGAGAATAGCTCACCTTCCTCAGAAGGGTCAGGGTCCTGCATATCAGCAGAGTTATCGGTATCGTCAGGAACCGGGGAGCCAGGAGGCGTCAGGGACTTTTTACCAGGGCCCATACGCTCCGCCAAACCAGAAAGCACCTGCTCCGCCGTGGGCAACACTCGCGGCACTGATTGGAGGTCATCCCCGCTGGAGTGGGACTCGTCATGAGTGATATTTGGGAGCTGGCAGACGGGAGTAAGGAAGGGAGGTTCCTCTGTTAGCAAACCTGCCTGTTCTGCACACTGTCCGCAGACCTGTGCCCTGTCAGCCTCAGCCAAGGGCTGGCCACACACTGCACACAGCCGGCCACGTCCCGGAGGGACCCCGGTTCCATAATTCTGAAATGCCTCCATATGGTGATTATTAAGCAGTATTACGTAGGGATTTATGCAATCGGCAACCCTGGATGCAACCCTGGTAATGTGGGAGAATTTGTAAAGAGGACCCGCTGTAATATATATTGGGCCGGGGAAAGTCAACGAAGTCTTGGCGTCTGAAAGACATAAGGGACAAGGAGAGTGGAGTCAGTGCCATGCGCAGCCTGAAAAACATAGAACAATAACGCCCCGGAGGGCACTTACAGACCGAGGGAGGAGGCGAACCACACCACGCGCACGCAAAGATAGAGAAAATGGCGCCAGCGAACCTCGAGGGGTGGGCCATGCCGGGCAGTGACGCGAGGCGCGTCATGCCGAGTCTCCGCCTCCCCCAAAGAGCGCGAAACTCTAACCAACGGAAAAGGTAGAACAGCAGAGAATAAGTATACATCTAATGCTGACACGCTGAAATTATGCTGCCGAGCAGCAGATTGTTAGTAAAAAATACAGCACACGCTGTATAGCGAGGCGCGACACTGACCCCCAACTCAAGAACCAAGGTCTAAGGCGAATTAGCACTATGGCTGCCACATCCCCCCCCCCCTTCTTCTTTTCCCCCCAAGTTACCGGAGGAAGCTGACGGTGTCCATGGACAAGTTCTGTGAGGGGCACGGGCAAAATTGCGGGAGGGGCATCCTCTAGAGGCTCACCATCGGCCTGACCGCCTACCCTATGGAGGGGGATTGCGGTGGAGCATGGCTCCGTTCAGCACACCGGGTGCTACCTACCTTCACCCGACCCGCGCAGCCTAGGCTGGGAGGCATATTTCTTCTGAAGAGGACGGGTGGAAATAGTCCCACAGGACCTTGGGCCGTAAGGCCCGCTCGCCTGCGAGAGCGTGCTACTTCATGTCTTCGCAGTTCCAGCACTGCAGAGAAATCTGGGGATTTGTGGGAGGTCCCTCGGTATATGTAGGGCCGGGAGGAGCTTGTTTTCTACATGTCTGCAGTGCACAGCGCCTGAGGCGGAGGATTACCCACATGTTATTACTATTCGGGAGCAGGGCGTGCTGTATGCTTAAATTGGTGGGTTCTTTCCTTTTGGCAGAATAGGCTCGTACCACCGAATGTCTAATCCACTTACTGAGAGTGGACTTGGCTGGTGGAGATCCCTTTCTAGAGCCTTCCGTTAAAACAAAAAGCAAATCCGATTTCCAGAAAGAGTCAGTAGCAGCCAGGTAATATCTTATTGCTCTAACCACATCCAAGGCATGGAGAGCCCTTTCCTTAGGGTTAGCCGGTGCTGGACACAAGGGAGGTAGGACAACTTCCTCATTAAAAGGTGAAAAGGAGAAAAGACCTTAGGCAAAAAATCAGGCCTAAAATGAAAAACCACATTGTCCCTGTGCAATTCAAAATAAGGTGGCTTCATACATAATGCGGCCAATTACGATACTTGACGCACAGAGGTGATCGCTACCAGAAAAAACATTTTGAGCGTCAGCATAGTCAATGTAGCGTGGTGAGCAGATAACACCAGAATTAGGTCCCACACCAGTAACACTGGTTTACGCGGTGGGGGAACATGAGTGACCCCCTGAAAAAAAGTTTTGATCAATCTATCATTGGCAATAGACTTGTGGATAAAAATGGATAGGGCCGAGACCTGACCCTTGAGTGTGCTCAACTGGAGGCCCAAGTCTAGACCATCTTGTAGAAACTCTAGAATATCTCCGGCAAGGAAGGTTCCTGGCCTCGCACCAAGCGATATAGTGATCTGTTGACATTCTTACTATCTCCACAAACCAACTCCTTGGCCAACGAGGAGCCACCAGGATGGTTGGTACCCCCTCCTGGACTATCTTGCGTAGTACTCTGTCCAGGAGTGGAAACGGAGGAAAAGCATACAGAAGATTGAACCCTGTCCAGGGAATCACCAGGGCATATGTTGCTATGGCCTTGAGAGAGATACGAACCTTGGAAGCTTGTGATTGTGTCTGGACACAAAGAGATCCACGTCCGGTTGACCCCAGAGGAGGCATAGAGCTTGAAAGGCCTTCCTGCTGAGAGACCATTCCCCCAGACGCAAGGATCTCCTGCTCAGGGAATCTGCCTCCTGGTTCTCCACCCCCGGGATGTAAACCGCCGAGATGCAGGGAACGTTCTCTGCCCGACTCAGAATCCGGCTTACCTCCTTGAGGGATCTCTTGCTTCGAGTACCACCCTGGTGGTTGATGTAGACTACAGCCGTCCAATTGGACCTGAACCGCATGGTCCCTTAAATGGGGGGGTCAGATGTAGTAGAACAAACCAAAATTGCTCTTAGTTCCAAGAGATTTATGGGCAACTTGTTCTCTCTCGGATCCCACTGACCCTGGATCTTCTGGGTCTGCCAAATGCCTCCCCAGCCTGTAAGACTGGCATCCGTGGTAACCATCTCCCATCAGGGAGCCCGAAAGGACTTGCCTACCAGCAGGTTCCGAGAATCCAACCACCACAAGAGGGATTGCCTGGCTGGGGGGGGGGGTCAGCAAAAATCCTTGGTCCAGGGATTCCGGGGACCGATCCCAGCTGGCTAGCAGGTTCAGCTGAAGAGGCCTCATGTGGAATTAGGCAAAGGACGCTGCCCCGAAGCAAGCCACCACTAGGCCCACCAATCTCATCCCTAGATGCACCTGTATCTGCGTCTGGAGACACAGGACTTTCAGCTGTGGCAGAAAGACCTCGACTTGAACGGTGTCTAGGGTCATCCCCGGGAAGGATCTCACTGTTGACAGTGTGATATGCGACTTGGGGTAGTTGATCACCCAACCGAAGGCTTCCAGATTTGACAGTACGCTCTTGGCCTCCTGAAGGGACTGGGCTGAGATCAGAAGGTCGTCCAGATAGGGTAATATACGAATACCCTGACCCCTCAGGATAGCCATGATGCCCACTAGCACCTTGGTGAACACTCTGGGAGATGAGGATATGCCGAAGGGGAGTGCCACAAAATGAAAATGCTGACGATCCAATGCAAACTTCAAAAGCTTCTGATGTCCCGGAAAAATCGGGATGTGTAGATACGCGTCCCTGGTGTCCACCGTAGTCATAAAGTCGCTGGGCGAAGCAACCTCACCGCCGACCGCAATGTTTCCATGCGGAAATGTCTGACCCTTATAAATTAGTTGAGGCCCTTTAGGTCCAAGATCGGCCGCACCGATCCGTCCTTCTTGGGAACCGTGAATAGGTTGGAGTAGAATCCCTGACCCTGTTTCTGCCGGGGCACATGGCAAATTACCCCTATCCGCAGGAGGTGCTGAACAGCGGCTCTCAGAGCCTCCGCCTTTAGCAGGTTTCGGGATGCCCTTGACCATAGAAATTTTGTGGACGGTCTGGCTGCCAGCTCGACCTTGTAACCGGACACCACCTTCTGAATCCAAAGATCCGAGACGTGACACCTCCAGATTGGAGCAAACAGCAGTAGCCGTCCCCCCACCCGTACGGGTAAGGGCGCCCCTTCATGCCTGTGTAGGTTTGGCTGGAGGTTCGGGCTTAGCTTCCCAGGCGGGATTGGGCCAACTGCGGGACCTACCTCTGCTCCAGGCATCTCTGCGGGCACTGGAAAATGAAAAACCCCTTCCCCCCCGAAAGGGACGGTAAGAAGAAGAGGAGTGCCGAAAGGGCCGAGTAGGTTTCCTTCTTTGAGGGAGCTTACCAAAAGGTCCAGTCGCTCCCTGAACAGCCGACCCCCCACAAAGGGTAAATTTGTGAGGGACTTCTTGGCGGCCGCATAGGCCGACCACTGCTTCAACCACAGCGAACGGCGTAATGCTACAAGCAGAGCCGAAGTCTTGGCACCCGGCCTGATTACATCATCCATGGCAGTAACATCAAAGCCGATGAAATCCAAACAGGCTCCGAGTTCCTTGTAATCCTCAAGGCGCGCACAAATAAAAAAAAAAAAAAAATCATGTGGGAGAAGGGAGGGTGATATACAAAAATATATCATGGTTTCTTAGCAGGTTCACCATAAGAGACCAGCGGCTGACCTGCTTGTTCATGAAGCCTGCAGCCCAGAGCCATATGCTCTGTAAAACGCCGGCGTTTCACCCTACCGTCACGGATCCCAAACAGCCAAATCTGGGAGGCAACAGATGGGTCAGAAGAATCTGTGGAAATAAGAGTCCTGCAGCAAGCCGACAGGTTAGAAGGCCCCGCTTTGCTGTAAGCGATCTGTGCAGCTCCACTGCAAGAAGTAAACTGGGCTTGGTTGAGAAGCAGCTGCTATTATAGGGGGCCAGGAGGAGTCACATCTTTGATCTTGCAGTCCACACCCACGTTGGGGCGGAGTTACCCAACTGTGAAAACTATCGGGATGGCCTGGAATGGATTGGAAAGAAAACTTCATAAGTTTCATAAGAGTCATCATAAGAGAGCAAGTTGGTTTATCAGCAAAGTGCTGGTGAATAAAAGATGCCGTCTGACAGCCAGCATGGGGCAAGCTGTAAGCTACTGTGTAGACAGTTTGTATCTGCAGAAGAGGGGCGTCACTGGAAAGCTCCAAAGACTCTTAGTCTGACTATATAGAGTATAAGCCTATCTCTATATAGTTAGACATCAAGAGGTTTCCAGCAACACCCCCCCCCCCCCCTTCTGCATATACAAATGGTGAGCACAAAAATACAGAACCTCTATTTTATAGGCTGTATATGAGATGATATATAGATATATTATATAAAATTGCATACCATACAAAGCTTTCCAGTGACTCCCCTCTTCTACATATAGAAGCAGTCAACACAGAACCTTTATTTTGTGGGCTGTTAACAGTATAGGACTTATACAGCCAATAAAATAAAGGTTCTGTATCTGTGCTCACCGTTTGTATATTCAGAAGAGGATGTCTGCAAAAATAGGGATTATACTCAATATATATCTCTTCATAGTCAGACATCAATGTTAAGAGCTTTCCAGTTATACCTTGCATCTAGATATAAATGGTCTATAAAAAAAGATCCTGACTCCATAAGGTTGATTCAGAGAAAGATACGCATGGACTTTTGCATTTGTGTCTGTGTATTTCGCATGTGTCTGTGTATTTTTTTTTTTTTTTTTTTTTGACTGTTTGGCTTGTTTTTTGGTTTTTATGTTACTTTTTTTCATGCGTATGTTCGTTCCCGCTAACGCGTATATGCGCTTTCAATGGATGGAACGAAATCTGATAATTTGCATTAGTTCAGATAAGTTATGGATCTAAATCGGATAATTTGCGTTAGTTCAGATAAGTTACGTTATTGGGATGGGCTTGTGTCGGATTCTGAGACCTGATTGCCGATGGTCCACCACCCTTTAAAACGGTTTCATTTCCGCTCCACTTACGGGACCATTTTTGCCTCGGATTGCTATTGTTGAACATGTTTTGCGGCTATGTGGAGGAGTATGAGCGCCTTCAGCTCCAAGGCATTGCATGTATCAGCATGGCCTCTTCCTTTAAGACATTCCTTAGCATAATGGCATATGGCCTCATGAGTTAGATTTGAACCTTTGAACCTAATAAGCATTCTATCCACAACTGTTAAACATGCATTTGCAGAACAATAATCTTCTCTTTTTTTATTTTTATTTTTTAAAACAGACACCGCGCATGCGAGATTGGCACAAATCAGTGCAATGGTGGTTTCGGTTGGTGGGCGAGATGCAGGAGCTGTGTGATTCGTTGGGGACCACAGATGAAGAATAATTATCTGGGGCCTGCCATTGCTTTGTATATAGTTTTATGGTTTTAAAATGTTTTACAAATGTGTACATATTTATTAAGTTTTTACATTTTTAACGCCCAAAAAAAAAAAAAAAAAAAAATTGTACTACCAAACCTAAAAAAAGGCAACAAAAATTGGCAGTTGCGATTAAAATAAATAAATAAATAAAATAAAAAACTTGTTTGTGTCATTTTCTGTTAAAAATACATTCAAGTAAGGGTTTGTTACAGCAAAACGTAGGAACAATCCAAAATTAAAAAATTAAGAATATCCAGACCGCGATGTGATTGATTGAGGTAAGCATTAAGGGCGCAAAAAGAAGAATGAAACCGCGATGGGATTTAGGTAAGCAGTAAAAGCGCAAAAAGAAGAATAAAACCGCAATGTGATTGAGGTAAGCACTGTAGCAGAAGTGAGAGATCAAAATATGGAGACAAGCACATTAATGAGTTATTTTGGTTGTGCGCATGCGTAAGATCGGAAAGTTTTCCGTCCGTTTATTTACAGAAAAAGCTATTCAGAATGTAACGGGAAACGTAAATCATTGGGGTAACAGAGACCTGGCTGGATGAAAGCTATGACTGGGCAGTAAATTTACAGGGATACTGTGTGTTTAGGAGGGACCGTAACAAACGCAAAGGGGGTGGAGTCTGCTTAATTGTAAAATCCTCTCTACAGCCTGCTCTGCGGGAGGATATATGTGAGGGGAATGACCATGTGGAGTCTGTATGGGTAGAAATACATGGAGGGAGAAACAAAAATAAAGTACTGATGGGGGGTTTGCTATAAACCTCCAGATATATCCGAATCCATAGAAAATATGATGCTAAGGCAAATAGATATAGCCGCTAAACTAAATGAGGTAGTGATTATGGGGGACTTTAACTACCCAGATATAGACTGGGAAGCTGAAACATGTGTTTTATCTAAAACAAAAGATGGCTTACCTTTCCCAACAAGTACAAGCTCCAACAAGGGGGAAAGCCATATTGGACCTAATACTAACCAATGTACCAGACAAGGTAATAAAGGTACAGGTTGGGGGACACCTTGGAAGCAGTGATCATAATATCATTAATTTCCAATTAGCAGTTACTAGGGTGCCTTATCAAGGAGCCACAAAAACGCGGGACTTCAGAAAGGCAAAGTTTGACCAACTTAGAGATGCCCTACACTGCATTGACTGGGAAAATGTCCTTAAAAACAAAAGCATGGACGCTAAATGGGATACTTTCAAAGGAATACTTAATTTTCAAAGTGACAGATATATACCTTACAGGAATAAAACTATTAGAGAGACATGTAAACCGATGTGGCTAAATAAAAAGGTTAAGGGCAATAAACAACAAAAAAAAGGCATTTAAACGTTTAAAGCAGGAAGGGACAGCGGAGGCGTTAAAAAACTATAAAGAAGAAAATAAACAATGTAAACATCAGATAAGGGCAGCTAAGCTGGAGACAGAAAGACTGGTCGCGAAAGAGAGTAAAACTAACCTCAAATTATTCTTTAGCTACATAAACCGTAAAAGGTACAAACCTGAGGGTGTGGGCCCCCTGAAAAGCAAGGAGGGGACCCCTATAGGGGGAAATGAGGAGAAAGCTAATTTGCTTAACAACTTCTTTGCTTCTATATTCACAAAAGAATTTGACATGCCGAGTGAAATGCAGGGGAATAACCGAAACCCTCCATTAAATGTCACTGGTCTAACCAAGGAAGAAGTCCAGCACCGTCTCAAGCAGATGAAAATCGATAAATCACCGGGACCAGATGACATACATCCTCGTGTTTTAAGGTTATGTACAGTAATAGACAAGCCGTTATTTCTAATATTTGTGGATACAGGGTTTGTTCCGATGGATTGGCGCTTGGCAAATGTGGTGCCAATATTCAAAAAGGGATCTAGGGGGGAACCTGGGAACTACAGACCGGTAAGCTTAACATCTGTGGTGGGAAAGTTGTTTGAAGGTTTCTTAAGGGATACTATCCTGGAGCACCTTGGGGAAAATGACCTTATTACTCCATATCAGCATGGATTTATGAGGAATCGCTCCTGCCAGACAAACCTGATCAGCTTTTATGAGGAGGTAAGTTCAAGATTGGATCAGGGGGAGTCATTGGATATCATATATCTTGACTTTTCTAAAGCATTTGATACTGTGCCACATAAAAGGCTGGTACAAAAGATGAGAATGCTTGGACTGGGGGAAAACGTGTGCAGATGGGTGGGAAATTGGCTTAATGATCGGAAGCAGAGGGTGGTTATCAATGGTACACACTCAGATTGGGTCACTGTTACTAGTGGAGTACCACAAGGGTCAGTTCTGGGACCAATTCTCTTCAATATATATATAAATGACATTGGGTATGGATTAAACAGTAAAGTCTCAATCTTTGCAGATGATACTAAGCTGTGTAAAGTAATTAAAACAAAAGAGGACAACAGGCAGCTACAAACCGATTTAGATAAATTGGAAGCATGGGCAGTTAAATGGCAAATGAAGTTTAACACAGATAAATGTAAGGTTATGCACATGGGAAGGAGAAATCTGTGTCATGATTACACACTAAATAAAGAAACACTTGGTAAAACAACAATGGAAAAGGACCTAGGGGTTTTAGTTGACAATAAGCTCAACTGTAGTAATCAATGCCAGGCAGCTGCTGCCAAGGCAAATAGGATCATGGGGTGCATCAGGAGGGGCATAGGTGCTCATGACCAGAACATCATTTTACCCCTGTACAAGTCACTGGTCAGACCCCATATGGAATACTGTGTACAGTTCTGGGGACCTGTGCTTAAAAAGGACATATCAGAAGTGGAGCGCGTTCAAAGAAGGGCAACAAAGTTAATAAAAGGAGTGCGGGGGCTAGAGTACCCGGAAAGATTGTCCAAGTTAGGCTTATTTAGTCTAGAAAAAAAAGACGACGATTGAGGGGTGATCTAATAACTATGTATAAATATATTCGGGGTCAATACAAGGATCTGTCCCACAATCTATTTATACCCC
This sequence comes from Gastrophryne carolinensis, assembly GCA_027917425.1. Lineage (NCBI taxonomy): Eukaryota > Metazoa > Chordata > Amphibia > Anura > Microhylidae > Gastrophryne > Gastrophryne carolinensis. The sequence continues at coordinate 489,999,475 of CM051236.1, read as the reverse complement.
GGAGTGTAACCATAACCCAGGGGCATCCACTAAGGTTAGAGGAAAGGTGCTTTCTCCACCGACATAGGAGGGGATTCTATGGAACTCGCTGCCAGAGGAGGTAGTAATGATGGATACAGTAAAAACGTTCAAAAGTGGCCTTGATGCCTTCCTGGCATGTAATAACATTTCCAGCTATGGCTACTAGACCACTGGAAGGAGTTAAACAGGCTGAACTGGATGGACTAAAGTCTTTATTCAGCCTTACATACTATGTTACTATGTTCGAGGCGACAGTGGGAAAAAACGGAAGCCTACGTTGTTTCCGGAGTATCCTAAACGAAAGCTGAAAAATGACATTCTCATTGGCGTACGAACGAACATTTTACAGAAGGCTTGCGATACATGCTTAGAATCACTCGTACACTCATACGCAAGCGGGAAAAAAATCCCCCCCAAAAAAAACAGATCGACACAAAAACACAATTCTGTGAGTACTCGCCTGTAGAATTGATTTTGTTGTATACAGCACGTCCTGTTCCACTTGGGTTATTCCGCCACAAGGTGGCGCAGTGGACTGCAGAAAGACTCCCGACCCCATAAATAGCCAGGAACCTCCCACCAATTTCCAGAGTTGACAAGCAGTTATACAAAAAGCCGGGAGAATCAAAAAATGGATAAGGACCCAAAAATACTATTCTGTGAGTACTCACCTGTAGAATTGTTTTTGTAGTATACAGCACGTCCTGTTCTACTTTATTCCTTACACTTGGGTTATACCGCCACAAGGTGGCGCAGCTGGACTGCAGAAAAGACTTGTGGCCACTCCTGGCCCCATAGCCAGGAACCTCCCACCAATTTCCAGTGTTGACAAGCAGTTAGGACAAGAAGCCGGGAGAATCAAAAATAGATAAGAACCCAAAATGAACTTTTGAACAAACCCCATACAGAGGTAACCAAGAAAAATGATAACAAGGGAGGGATGGAACAGGACGTGCGGTATACTATAAAAACAATTATACAGGTGAGTACTCACAGAATTGTATTTTTCCAAGTATACAGCACGTCCTATTCCACTTTATGCCTTACATCTGGGACATCCAAAAGCAGTGTCCGTAAGGTAGGGTGGGATCCCCAAAGAGCAACGGCGGGCAGTTTAAACCACTGCCGACTGCAGAACTTTGCGGCCAAAAGTTGAGGCCCTAACATCAACCTTGTAAAACTTAGAAAAAGTTTGAACAGAAGAGCAGGTAGCGGCCTTGCAAACTTGTTCAACAGAAGCTTGGTGCTGAAAAGCCCAAGAGGCGCCAATAGCATGAGTGGAATGAGCAGTAAGGCGGAAGGGAGGCTCCTTCCCCTTAGCAGAATAGGCTTGTACCACCGCCTGACAGATCCACTGCTGATAGTGGACTTAGCCGGAGGCAAACCCTTCCTAGATCCAGAAGGGATAACAAAAAGAGCATCAGTCTTCCTAAAAGACTCAGTAGCTACCAAATAAAACTTCAAGGTCCTGACAACATCCAGAGAGTGTAAGACCCGCTCCTTAGGATTACTAGGATTAGGGCACAGAGAAGGCAAAACAATGTCTTGATTGAGATGAAATGCAGACACAACCTTAGGCAAAAAATCTGGTTTGAACTGAAACACCACCTTGTCCTTGTGTCGCTCAAAGTAAGGAGGTTTAATGGAAAGCGCCGCCAACTCAGAAACACGCCTAACAGAAGTGATAGCCACCAAAAAGGCTACCTTAAGAGTCAAAATAGGCAAAGCAACCTCACGTAGAGCCTCAAAAGGAGGACATTGCATGGCAGATAAAACCAAATTCAAATCCCGGACTGGTAACAGAGACTTATGTGGCGGGCGCACGTGAGTAACCCCCTGGAAAAAAGTCTTAACCAAACGTGGTTGGCAAAGGACCTTTGGAAGAAAATAGCCAAGGCTGAAACATGTCCCTTGACTAAGTTGTACTAAGTTGAAGGCCTAAATCCAAACCATGCTGCAAGAATTCAAGAATCCTGGGAACAGAAGACACCCTACAGGGAAAAGACTTAGACTCACACCAGGCAATGCAAGCATGCCAGACCCTGTAATAGATAAATAAATGACGAGGACTTCTTCCTAGCCCTAATCATGGTATTAACAACAGAGGCAGGCAACCCCTTTTCCATCAAGATGGAGGTCTCAGCAGCCAAACCGTCAAAGCCAGCGTTTGTGAATTGGGATGGCACAGCTGCCCCTGAGTGAGCAGATCTGGATCCTTGGGCAGGACGTACTGATCCACTGCCAACTGCACGATGTCTGCAAACCACACCCTTCCTGGCCAACAGGGGGCCACCAGGATGGCTGGCACCCCTTCCTGGGCTATCTTGCGCAGCACCCTGCCCAGCAGAGGAAATGGAGGGAACACATAGAGGAGCTGAAAGCTCTTTCAAGAAAATGCTATTGCATCCATGGCTAAGGCCAGAGGATCCTGGGACAGAGAGACAGACTGGAAGCTTGTGATTGTGACGGGACCCAAACAGATCCACATCCAGCTGACCCCAGCGGTGGCACAGAGAGCGAAACACCCTGCTGCTGAGGGACCATTCTCCCAGACGAGAAGTCCCCCTGCTCAGGGAGTCTGCCTCCAGATTTTCCACCCCCGGGATGTACACTGCCGAGATGCAGGGAACATTCTCCTTCGCCCAGGACAGAATCAGAGACACTTCCTTGAGGGCCCTCTTGCTCTGGGTCCCTTCCTGATGATTGATGTAGGCAACCGCCGTCTGGTTGTCCGAGTGGATCTGAACAAACCCCGAAGGTGTGGGGTCAATTGTGTGAGAACCAACCTCACCGCCCTCAGTTCCAGAATGTTGATAGGGGTATGGGCCTCCTGGGGGCCCCACTGACCCTGGACTTCCAGAAGCCCCCCCAACCTGTCAGGCTGGCATCTGTGGCGACAGTCTCCCAGCAAGGGGACAGAAAGGATCTGCCCACCAAGAGGTTCCTTGAGTCCAGCCATCACGAGAGGGACCGTCTGACCAGGGGGGACTGGGCAAACTCCTGATCCAGGGACACAGGGTCCCGATCCCACACTGATAAGAGGTGTAACTGAAGAGTTCTCATGTGATACTGAGCATAGGGCACCGCCTCGAAGCAAGACACCATCAGGCCCACCAGCTGCATCCCCTGCCGGATGGAGGGAGGAAGAAGAAGAAAGTAGAAACTGTGCCTGAGCTTGAAGACTCTCCACCTTCTGCTGAGGGAGAAAAACCTTGAACTGAGATGTATCCAGAGTCATACCCAGAAATGACCTCACCCGTGACGGGGACAGAAAATACTTGGGATGGTTGATCACCCAGCCGAAGGACTCCAGTGTGGACACCACCATCTGGGTATCCAGCTCTACCTGCTGGAAGGACTGAGACGTGATGAGAATGTCGTCCAAGTAAGGAAGGATGCGAATGCCCCCGAGATCTCAGCAGAGCCATTACTCCCGCCAGTACCTTGGTGAAAACCCTGGGAGCCGAGGTGAGACAGAAAGGCAAGGCTACAAACGGGTAGTGCTGTTCTTCCAGAGCGAACCTGAGAGATTTCTTATGACCTGGGAAGATTGGTACATGAAGGCAAGCATCCTTGATGTCTACAGAGTTCATGAAGTCACCCGGGCGCAGAGTATTGACCGCTGAGCGAAAATGCTTGAATCTGACAAACTTGTTGAGGCGCTTTAAATCCAGAATGGGCCTGAGGGGCCCATTCTTTTTGGGAACTGTGAATAGATTGGAGTAGAAGCCTCTGCCCCTTTCCCTGAGAGGCACCCCAAACTCCAGAAAGTTTCGGGCCGCAAGACGCAAGCGGGCAGCTGACAGGGGGTTTTCAGCCATCTGGGATCTGATGAATCTTAGGGGCGGCCAGGCTGCAAACTCTCTTGTAACCAGAGGAAACCACCTCCTAAATCCACCTGTCTGCTACGCATAACCTCCAGACGTGAGCAAAGAGCCGAAGCCGCCCCCCCCAACCGGATGGGTGAGGGCGCCTCCTCATACCTGAGGGGGCTTGGGGGAGGATTTGGGCTTGGAACCCCATGAGGGACCGGGAAAGCCACGTCCTTCACCCCTGCCCCAATAGTCTCCTCGTGTCCCAGCAAAAGGCACCCCTCGACCAGCCCTGGAAGTGCGAAAGGAAGGCACCAGTCCCCCAAAAGGGCAGAGACTGCCTCCTCCGTTGAGGCAGCCTACCGTCCCTGGCAAACAGGTCCAAGCATTCACCAAAGAGCCGTAGCCCCTTAAAAGGGAAACCAGTGAGGGCCTTCTTAGCAGCATTATCAGCTACCCACTGACGTAGCCAGACAGAGCGGCGAATGGCCACCAAAAGGGCAGAAGTCCTACCACCCATTCTAATGGCATCATCCACAGCAGAAAGAATATATGCAACAAATTCATTGCAAAGGAGGAGAGATCTATACTCCTCACCTCCCGCGTTATCAGAGGCCCCATCTAAGAGACACTTAAGCAGCCCTCTAATAGCAATAGCCGTTATGGCAGAGGCACAAACCGGGCGCAGCGCAGTCCCCACACAGGCAAAAGCATGACAGGACAACTGATCCATGTGCCGGACCTCACCATCCCTCAGGGTAGTAGTGTCAGGTGAGTGCATGACTGATGAATTTGACAACACGAGAACGGGAGCGTCCACCTCAGGAGGACATGACTAACGCTTCATCACCTCAGCGGGAAAGGGATACCTCCTGTCTCAACTCTTAGGCACCCCAGGTAGCTTACTAGGCCGTTCCCACTCGGAGTATCAGATTATTAAAATGATTCTGCCCCGGGAACTCCAAGCATGGTTTAACAGTATGGAAAAGCTCACCCTGCTGCTGCGGAACCATGGCAGGAGAGGAAATACAAAGCACTTAAAAATGTGAGTCAATAACCTGTCAGTGTCATCTGGAGACCAAGGGTCTTCTCCAAAGGGAGACCCGGTACCACCATATACCTTAGGTTGTTCCTCAGATGATTCTGAATCAGAGAATAATTCCCCCTTCTCGAGGGGACAAAAACCAGAAAGGGCATAAAATTCCTCAGCCTCAACAGGAAAGGGGGAAACAGCGGGAGATAAACGCCGCTTCTTGGCAGAAGCCTTACGAGGGGCTGACCCAGCAATATGTTTTTCAATACTGGCCACCCGTGAAGCCAAGCCATATTGAGACTCCATGCTAGTGTGCTCCTCACTGGGAGTCAGATGTAAGCGTGGGGGGGTAGGCGAAGCAGAAGGGGGCACAGCACCAGGACCCTTAGCAGAAGACCCAGGCTGCAGTGCAAGTACATGCTGGGCGCAGGACAAACATACCCTGACTCCATCACTCACAGGGGATACCCCGCACGCAACACACAGCTGGGCTTGTCCCAAAGAAACCCCAAGCACATTATCCCCGGAAGCCTCCATATGGTGATTTTGGATACAGGCGCAATGACCAGTACAGGGACACAGCAAACAATAGACACCTTTTTTGGGATACCCCCCAAAGCCCGGTAGGGAAGGTGGGAGATTGGTAAGGGGCAGGGAGAACCACAGTCAAGGAGAACCGCCTGCAAAACACATCAAAGCACAAATAAGCATCCCCAGCACATACAGAGTAAAACCAATATAAAAGACCCCCGTAGGGGACTCACGGACCAACCGGACAGATCGTCCAGAGATTAGAGCACAGGTGCATGACGCAAAACGCAACAAACTGCGGTTCCTGCCCCCCCCCGAAGTGCGCGAAACTGATCACGTGAAGCGCCGGCGCCACGACAGAAGTCAAAAATACATAGCGCCGACCACCGCTGAGCGCTGTACAACGGCCCGCACACACACCAATAAAAAAACAAATAACGCACAAATCACTGACCCCCGGGCGCCCCCTGCCAGCCGTGCGGGCCACAGCAAAGGGGTCCCGCACAACCTTCTAGAGAGGAGGGGAGACAGGGTGAGGGACCAAGGACCCAAGATTTGGGGCTGGGGCATCCCAAGGAGGCTCACCATAGAAAGCCTGTCGCCGGCTACCCTTTGGTACAGGGTCTTGCGGCCCGGAGCAGCGCTCCTTCAGCACCTGACCCTAGTGCTGTCCTACCTTCACCCGAACCATCAGCCGAGGCTGGGAGGCAGTGGGTCCAGAACGGGTGGAAATAGGCCTGCAGGGCCCTAGGCTTGATAAACCCCGCTCCCTGCGCAATAGCGAGCCATCTTCTATCTTCGCGGTCCAGACTGCAGAGAAACTCTGGAAATTGGTGGGAGGTTCCTGGCTATTTATGGGGCCGGGAGTGGCCACAAGTCTTTCTGCAGTCCACTGCGCCACCTTGTGGCGGAATAACCCAAGTGTAAGGAATAAAGTGGAACAGGACGTGCTGTATACTTGGAAAAACGAAAGTCTTTTTAGGTCTCTCTGATGCAACCCTCATGTCTGCAGGCAAAATTTGGGCCATTTTCTCTGCACCTGCTGACTGTAACAATTTGTAGCAGGACCCACAAGATACAATGTATGAGTCTGTTTAGGTTAGTTCAGCAGCACATGTAACAAAACCTACTCAAGGGATTCATATGTCCCAAAATCCCCTCTATATACACATAGATTAGTGACCCTCACCTCATACCATTTATTAGTATGGTGGGTAAATATACAATCTCTATTAAATTCTACTGGTTTCTGGGACTAGGCCACTCCCAGATTGTTTCTCTCTCTCGCTCTCTCTCTCTACCTTTTGTAAATATCATTTGATGCTTATTACATTTTTTTTACATAAAATGTAATTCAAAAAACTCTTTCCTCCAAAGGGATCCAAATTTATACAGTTTATAAAATGTATGTATAAAAAAATGAATTGACAAACGTGATTTTTAATTAGTTATTGCACTTTTTTTTCAGCAGCATGAGAAAATATTGCACATCCTCATATGATCACTAAATACATGATGTAATATTTACACATTCAATTATTCTATTGCACATTGTCGACAGCTTAATACATTACAGAATTCATACAACTTCTCTTTGTTCTCTTAACTAGATAATTCACAGTAGGCAAACATGTTTCTCCCTTCTGAGCTTTCAATGCCCTTGATAACTATTGTTCATTTATTCTCATATTGCATGTACTTTTTGTGGCTTCAAAAATCTTTCATACACTCCATATGCTTCTCAATAGCTTCAGAGAGGACATGGCGGTTCTCCCCAGGGAAGAAAAAGGGAGGTGTGCTGCTTATTTGTTATCCTTTTAGTAGGAGTTTCTCTCTCCGCCCTTAAAGTGGACCAACACCCAGGATTTTGACTATCCTGGGTCTTGGTCCACTTCGGTGGGGCACCCCCGATCGGGGTGCCCCGCTGTGTGAAACCCCCCCGAAAAACTCACCTCTCCCCGCGCCGACGGACAAGCCTTTTGACAGCCGCGGACAAGCGGCTCCTCCGCCGCCGCCTCCCGCGCGTCACTCTTGACGCGCGCGCGCCCGCGCCGGCCATTCACAGACGGCCGGCGCGGGCGCGCGCGCACGTCTAGAGGGGCGCGAGGGAGGCAAGGTAAGGGGATTTGGGGTGTTTGAGGGGGTTTCACCCCGCGGGACATCCCGATCTCGGATGTCTATAACGGGACTGCAGCAATATGCTTATTAAAAGCTGTAGTACCAAGTTAAAGCATGGTCATGGTCACAGTATTAACAAGTCAGTAGGACAAGAATAAAAAGCAGAGAACACTTACCTATGAGTTCTGCCACTGCGCTGAACGGCCACGTGTGACTTGTGGAGTTTGTGTGCAGAAATTTGGGACACAGCTGTTAAAATAGAGAAAAGGAAAGCAGACTAAATGATGGTAAAAATAAAAACACGATTGTTTATACGGGCTTTATACAGGAGGAGGAGTTCACTGTGACTAAATACTGAATGGAGAGATGCCCAGGATATTACCCGATGGAAGGAAGAAGAAGAGAATGGGTAACCATTATTCTCACAATGAGCTCTGTGCAGCATATGCACACAGATAAAGACGATCATAAAGCAGAGCAAAAGTCAGCTGACCTTCTCTTTCCCTGGGAGATATTTAACAATTTGTAGCAGTACCTAAAATATACAAATGTTTGAGTTGCTTACCTTAGCTCAGCTCAGCAGCACACATAACACATGGTAACAAATGCCAGCTGTGCATGCTGGCCAGGAGAAGTTGCTACTTCTGTCTCTTCTGAGACCGGTGCCGCGGCCGCACATGGCTGCGGTGCCGGCCTTTTTGCATTGTCATGGTGGAGGGGAGCTTCTCCCCTCACGCTTTCACTCTTGGGGGCGGGGCCGGACTTTCCAGCGCTGCGGCCCGCCCCTGTGTCACAGGCACCGCTGAGGTTCTTTTCTCTGTGCCCGTTTCCTCAGAAGGAGCTGGCAACGCCCCCCTTCTCTCCTCAGAGCTGCTCTTTACCTCACGGAGAGAGGAAGCTGTCTTCAGGATCAGAGTGAGTGGCACGGTGGGCCCCCCTTCTGTCCCATCACCTATAATTATATATTTTTATGTCATATATATATATAATTTTATACTCCGCTTTTATTAGCATTTTTATTATGTCTTTCAAATATAACCTACAGTGGTGTTAGGGGGTTTCTCCCGGTCCTAGGGTCCCTGGGTTCTTAATTGGCTTATTGCAAATCCTCCCACTTGGGACATTAAAGGGGCATCCCGGGTTGCTTATATGCGTAATTCCCTCGGTCATTGCGACCAACTATAAGTTCACCTTATGGAGGCATCCCCGGATACTGGGCTCGGGCCCCCCTCGGGGCAATCCCGGAAGTGTATGGGGCATCCCTTACTGGCGATGATGTATATCTGTGTATACCATGCGCACAGCAGACTATTACGCGGCAGTCCGGACCCCAGGCGTCTGGTTCAGCGCCGCCGGTCTCTCCTCCCCCCCCCTCCCAGTTTGATCCGTGCCCAGTCTGACGTTGTCATGGGCGGGCAGTTGCAATCGGAGATGTGTGCCCGATTGGCCAATCTTGAAAAATTATTCTCCAGCACGGTCACCAGAAAGGCTCCGGCTAAGAGAAAGCACTTGTCGCCGTCTTCACCGGCGGCCGACTTGGATGATCTTGATAATCTGGACTGGTCTGATTACTCCCAACTTGAGGAAGGGGAAGTATATTAAGAATCAGATAATTCAGACGATCAGCAGTTTGTGGGTGCTGATACCGAGCGGGGCTTGGGGAGGTCTTCGGATACTCCTAATGTTCTGGCTCAGATGTTTGAGGTTTTGGCTATTTCTCCTCCTGAGGCGGTTCCACAGCAAAAGGGGGAATTTTTCGAAGAATCCAGGCCGCGCTTGGAATTTCCTAACCAAAAGCATTTTGATGGGATTATTGCTAAGGAATGGGAGAGGCCTGCCCTGCCCCCAGGTGTCCCTCAGGGTTGGGACAAAAAATATCCCTTTCCCTTGGATACGGTTAAGCGTTGGGTGTCCCCTCCCGAGGTGGATGCACAGATTCTGGGTTTATCCAACACTACTGTTTTAAATTCTCCTGATTGCTCCACGCTTAAAGATGGTGAGGATAAACGCATTGACCAAATGGCTTGTCATGGTTTTGCCAGTGTTGGGTCAGCCATGAGACCGGTTTGTGCTTCAGCGCTGCTGGTGGTGGCTACCAGGTTGGTGGTCAGGGACCTGTTGACTTCTTCCGGGTTAGATTCGGATAGTGACGAGTTCCTTGGCCTTAAAAGGTGTGAATTGTTTTTGTCATTTGTACTAGCCGCCTTGGATGACACACTGATGATGTGTGGCAGAACGTCGGCTCTATTGGTGACTATTCGGCGTTCGGTTTGGTTGTGCCAGTGGGCGGCTGATTTCGTGTCTAAAAAGTCGCTGACCACTCTTCCCTTTGTGGGATTACGGCTCTTTGGTGAGAAGTTGGATTCAGTTGCCAAGGGTGGTAAGTTACCTCAACGCAAAAAACAGCGTCATCCCTTTCGGGGGGCGGGTTCCTTTGCTCCTTCCTTTCGTGGGGCTAGAGCTGGCAGAGGATTTGTTTTCCCCGCAGCCAGGAGGAGATTCCTGGAACAGAGGCAGAGGACGTGCCCGCCCAGGATACAGCTGGGGCTCTAAGCCCAAACCCGCTGCCAAGCCAGCTCAGCAATGAGGGGGCGCCCTCACTCATGTGGGTGGGGGGACGGCTGCAACACTTCTCCCAGGTCTGGGACCAGGAGGTCTCGGACAGATGGATCCGGGAAGTGGTGACTTCCGGCTACAAGCTGGAGTTCGAGCTCCGGCCCCCTCCCATTTTCCTCAGGTCTCGGGTGCCTTCGGACCTTCTGGCCGCGCAGGAGCTCCAGGCGGCAGTAAAGAGTCTGTTGGATATGGCAGTTATTTGCCCAGTGCCCCTCTCAGACAGGGGTCGGGGCTTTTATTCCAATCTGTTCACGGTGCCCAAGAAGGACGGCTCGGTTTGACCCATCCTGGATCTAAAGATCCTCAACAGGTTCGCTGCGTTCAGCTATCCATTCTCTTCGGGAGGGGGACTTTCTGACGTCAGTAGACATCAAGGACGCCTATCTGCATGTGCCGATTTTTCCAGCACACCAGAGATTTCTCAGGTTCGTGGTGGAGGATCGGCATTTTCAGTTTGTGGCACTTCCTTTCGGTCTTACCTCGGCTCCAAGGGTTTTCACCAAGGTGCTGGCCAGGGTGATGGCTCTCCTCAGAGCCCAGGGTATTCGCATTGTCCCTTATCTGGACGACCTTCTCATTATGGCATCTTCCTTCAGCCAAGCAGTATTGGACACCAGAACTGTGGTGTCCACTCTGGAGAGATTCGGGTGGGTGATCAACTACCCACAAGTCCTCCCTTTCTCCGTCCAGGTTAGTGTCTTTTCTGGGAATGTCCCTGGATACTTCCCAGGCCAGGGTGTTTCTTCCTCAGTCCAAGGTTCTCTTGATTCAGGAGTTGGTTCGACTCCTCCTGTCTATCCCTCGTCCGGCCATCAGACTGGGGATGAGGCTGGTGGGATTGATGGTAGCCTCCTTCAAAGCGGTTCCCTTTGCTCAGTTCCACACAAGGACACTCCAGCTCCATCTGTTGGCGGCCTGGGACGGGTCGCCACTGTCGTTGGATCAGTCCTTCCCGATGACCCCCCGAGTTCGGTGCTCCCTTCAGTGGTGGCTGGATCCAATCAATCTGTCGAGGAGCAGATCCTTTCTGGCCCCTTGTTGGGAGACGGTCACCATGGATGCCAGTCTATCAGGATGGGGGGGGGGGTTCTGGAAGGATCGTCAGTTTCAGGGACTGTGGGGGCATCAGGAGGCTCGCGAGTCCATCAATGTTCTGGAATTGAGGGCCATCAGGATGGTTCTGTTTCGCTTGACTCATCGGTTGCAAGGATTGCCGGTTCAAGTCCGGTCGGACAATCGGACGGCGGTCGCCTACATCAATCACCAGGGAGGGACTCGCAGCAGGAGTGCCCTCAAGGAAGCGTCTTTGATTCTGGCCTGGGTGGAGACCCACGTCCCGTGCATTTCAGCAGTTTACATTCCTGGAGCGGAGAACATGGAGGCGGACTCTCTGAGCAGGTTCTCAGCTCGCCGGGGGGAATGGTCTCTCAGCCCCAAGGTGTTTCGCTTGATTTGTCTCAGGTGGGGGTCCCCGGTGGTGGACCTCTTTGCCTCTCGTCACAATCACAAACTTCCAACATTTGTGTCTCTCTCACGGGATCCACTGGCTCTGGCAGTGGATGCCATGTCTCTGAACTGGAGGGATCTGGGGTTTCTGTATCTGTTCCCTCCGTTTCCCTTGGTGGCCAGAGTGGTGCGCAAGCTGGCCCTGGAGGGTGCGTCAGCAATTCTGGTAGCTCCAAGGTGGCCAAGACAGGTTTGGTTCGCAGATGTGGTAAGGTTAGCAGAGGATCAGTTCGTTCTGCCCCTGCTGCCGGATCTGCTCACCCAGGGTCAACTACGTTATCCCAATTTACCAACGCTGGCTTTGACGGCGTGGCTGCTGAAAGCTCCATCCTGAAGGAGGAAGGTCTTTCCGATGCTGTGATTCGAACTCTCATTAGTGCTAGGAAGCGGTCTTCCTCTAATATCTACTATAGGACTTGGAGGTCTTATATTGATTGGTGTGAGATCAGGGCATTGCCTTGTAGGGAATTTACCATCTCCAGAATCCTGGAGTTTCTTCAACATGGTCTGGACCTGGGGCTCCAGCTTAGTACCCTGAAGGGGCAGGTTTCTGCCCTGGCGGTGTTCTTTCAAAGGTCATTTGCCCTACATCCTTTGGTTAAGACTTTTTTCCAGGGAGTCACGCACGTGCAGCCTCCTAGAAAACCTTTGCTCCCTGTTTGGGATTTGAATTTGGTTCTTTCTGCTCTTCAGGATTCTCCTTTTGAGCCCTTGAATGATATTGCCTTGTCTTCGCTTACGCAGAAGGTGGCCTTTTTGGTAGCCATCACTTTGGTTAGGCGCGTCTCTGAGTTGGCAGCTTTGTCCATTCAAGCCCCGTACTTTGAGGGGCATCAGGACAAGGTGGTTTTTCGATTTCCTTCCTAAGGTTGTTTCTGCCTTTCACCTAAACCAAGACATTGTTCTGCCGTCTCTGTGTCCTAATCCCAGCAATGACAAGGAGAGGGCCCTGCATTCTTTGGATGTGGTTCGTGTTGTGAAGTATTATTTGGAGGTAACGTCTTCCTTTCGTAAGACGGATGCCTTTTTTGTGGTGCCCTCCGGGCCCCGAAAAGGCTTGGCGCCTGCCAAGTCTTCCATTAGTAAATGGAACCGTCAGACCATAGTTGGGGCCTATTCTGCCAAAGGGAAGGTACCCCCTTTTCGTGTTACTGGTCATTCTACTCGTGCGGTTGGGGCGTCCTGGGCTTTTCAGTACCAGGCCTCTGTTGAGCAAGTTTGTAAGGCTGCTACTTGGTCTTCTGTTCACACTTTTTCCAAGTTTTACAAGGTTGATGTTTGGGCCTCAGCGGATGCTGTGTTTGGCCGCAAAGTTCTGCAAGCTGCAGTGGTTTAATTTGTGCCTTGTTTTGGATCCCCGCCCTTTATGGACACTGCTGTTGGATGTCCCACACGATATGAATTTCTTGAAGCGGGGTGTGTGACATACTTAGAATAATACCATTTTGTGAATACTCACCTGTAAAATGGGTATTGTAAGGATGTCACACACCCCGCCCCTTTTTGTATTCTGGATCCTTTATATGGTGAACTTTGGGTTGTTATGCTTTGTGTTGGGCTCTTCCTGGTCCCTTACCTTACTACTGTTCTTATACTGGGTAATGAGTGGGAGGTCCCAGGTATTTATGGACAGGGAGGGGCTCTCTTTTTTCCTGGCATCTCTGCATATCGCCCTCTACAGGTCAGTATTACCCACACGTTATGAATTTCTTGAAGCGGGGTGTGTGACATACTTACAATACCCATTTTACAGGTGAGTATTCACAAAATGGTATTTTTTATCATTGGTCCATTTTTTTGCAAGAGTGCTCTTTTAATAAACTACATTTCAGAACATTGTTTCCAAACCAAAGCTGCTCTTCACTTACTGTAAAATATTTTATTTACATACAGCAAAAAATCCCAGCATTCACCAGGAGGTGGTGCAGATAACCCTAGCGAATACATAGGGACTGCTGTAATAGTGACAGGTCTACTAGTGTAGGGGACCTTGCCATTGTGGAAGATAAATAATTAGATGCCATATTTTTCACATTTCAAGTGGCACCTGATCATAAGATGCGCCTGGGGTTTAGAGGAGAAATAAGAAAAGGTTTCCACATTTTTTAAACGATACAGCCACAATTTTTCTTCTTTTAAAGTGCAAGTCTACCTTTGATGGACATTTTGAAAGTGTTTATTTTTTTGTGCTAAAAGGATGTCCTTAGGGGGCTGAGATGATCTAGTATCTTTTTATTATATTTTCCTGTGTTAGAAAATGTGCGTTTTATGGAAGCAGCTTTCATTATCTGCAATCTGTTGCCATTAGCATCATACACTCAGAAGAGACACCTAAGCAGACATGGAAACACAAGGTTTTCAACCAGACACCTCACGAGAGCCTGCTGTAGTCCCACTGCTTCAAAGAATTTCTCCCAGACATGCCAGGGCCTGGATTTAATAAAACATTTTGAAGCTGACAGGCATATTAGCTATAAACCAATTGTAATCAAAACAAGCTGCGGAGTTAGATTAAGGGCAATACAAGCTAATAATGCAACATTTCATTTTATTAAGGTTACTAAATCACAAAAGCCACTGTTACAATTAAAAACACACAAAAAGCACATAAGACGATGATAAAACCAACAACAAAAGGCCTATCTACCCTGGACCCGGGTTTATTGCTAGTTATAAAGGTAAGTAGGTAAAAGATCGGCAGACTGAATAATTTGATATCAATTCAGACAGGTTTTCCAATGTAAATCTCTGTATATTAATATGGCTATTAAACCTCCCTATATATTACAATTTTGAAGTTGATGATAAATCCCCTCCCAACAATTAATCTGTGTAATTATATATCACAATTACACAATCTCATAATGCTTATAATATTTGCCTAAATACAAAGTAATACAGTGCTATAAGAAAACAAACATATACTGGATCACAGTGCTGCAAAACTATTTGTTAAAGTGCCTTTATAAGTGCAATATGAGCAATATAAACCAATTATATATTCATGTGCGGGTGATACATGCATGGGTCTCCCATCACCTCAGGACCTTCCGGGGGCCAAGATATGGAGAACTCTAGTTGGGAGCTATATAAATAACAGTGGTGTTTGGTCCCAAAGCATGTTGAGAACCCCGATAGACCCACTGACACCAGCATCAACCTTTCTATGACTTCCCTACAAAAGGGGAAAAGATTTGAAGTGGAGGTCCACTTTGGGGGTAACCCCCCCCAACTGACACCCTCCCGTGATGGTGAGGCAGAATGGGGGTGGGGGGGGGGGGGTTTATAAGTTTCCCTCTGCTCATTCACTTAAATGGACAGGCGGCAGCATGCACATAGTGGGGGGATGCTGCTTTGTGCTCTGTGTATGATGTAGCTGCACATGCCCGGGAGAGCTTTGCTGAACGCTGCGCCACAAGCGAGGTAAGGTTTTTTTTCTTTTGTAACCTACCTCCGCCCTGCCTAAGTACCAGGGGAGAGTGGCAGGGCAGGGGTTACTCTGGGACCAGACTTCCACTTCCCTGTCCAGGCAGCAGATCTAAACCCTGCTTGGCTGGCTCTGGAGTCTAAAAGACACTCCTCTTCCCGAGCCTATGGTGCCTCCTATCACAATCCCAAGCACCATGGGTAAGGCGAGTTTACCGGCTGACCTGGGGGTTTCACACAGCAGGGGATCCCGAATTTGGATGATAATGGGGGGAAGAAATCAAGCGGCCCTGGAAACCGCTCGCACTGATTGGCTGAGCAACCTGCTCATACAATCAGCAGGCTTCACTTGGCTCCGCTTACGGCTAAGCCAGCTTGGGGGGGTTGCCCTTGACGTGTGTGGGGATTACACAGCAGGGCATCCTGGCATCCCCCAAGGAGTGGAACTTTGACAGCCCTGGTCTTTAAGACTCCACGGCGTACAAAAAGGTCCTCCTTAAGGCTCTGTTCACACCTCTCTGTTGAGTTTAAAGCAAGCATTTTATAAATATGCCAGAAGGGCGTTGTATTAAAACACTGCGCTTTTGATGAATTAGAATTGCATTTGCGTGGTTTTTTTACAATTTTTTTTTAATAATAATTCTGTGGTAACACAAATGCAACACAGGTACACTGCGTTATATGTACATTGCCATAGACTTTTATTGGCCTGCACTGTTACAACTGTTACAACGTTGTGCTGAAAAAGTTGCGTGCAACGCTTTTTTCCATGCGTTACGCAGAGCAGAAATGAGAACTATTCCATCGAGGATAAAATGTTTCCCCTGCGTTGCAACGCATCTCAACAGCACAGAGGTGTGAACAGAGCCTAAGGCGGAACAAAACCTGGGGCTTTGACCTGTTCCCCGGGGGCATTTCCAATGGGTATATGAAACCCCCCAGAAAGGCTCGAACAGCTCACCTCTTCCTTGTTCCTATATCACGTCCACAGCCAGTGAAAGCAGTTCACATCCTTCGGCAACCGGGTCTCATTGACTTCAATGGGAAGCGCTCCCGCCCCTGTGTGTCTCTGGAATCGTTTAGACCGCTGGTGGGTTTTGTTTGGCGTCTATAGTTATACATAAATGCTGCAGATTCCTGGATCTGGCGACGTACGTTTCTTGTATAAAGTGCTGGGAGGCAGATTTAGGATTCTGTGTATATGTTGCTTTTTCACCGTATAACCAGCTAAAGAAATTTTACTTATTTCTTTGCCGTCAGGTAAAATTTCACTGACCTCAGATGACCCCCCCCCCCAAAGACACTGGGGTGGCGTCTGATGCAAAAGGGGCAGGACCACCTCCAACTACCTTTCAGGGTGAAAAGAACCCGAGGTTGGCTTACAAAAAAGAGGCAGATCTCAGCAGAAGCAGCGTGTCCGGATGAATCATGGTAAGTAGGCAAACACTGATATGTTCTCACACTGGACAATCCATTCAATCCTATTTATTGAAGGAACAGTACACTGCATGCAGTTTCTCAGACAAATTAAAGGATTAAGAAAGACGGACAAGTGCATGTTGATTCCTCACTGTGAAAAGAACTTAGGAGCCTCCTCCCTGAAAAGGAAACCAGGGACCACTCTCCTGGAAACACACACCTGAGGAGGCAACAAGAGGCCGAGGACCCACCTACCCCCAGGAAAACATGGTACCATCTTAAATTGGTCCTTTCCCCGGGGGGCACCCCGCTGTGTGAAACCCCCCAGGACGCCCGAACGGACTCACCTCTTCCTTTCTGTTGGCCGCATCCCCCGCCTCCCTCTAACAAGGGGCGTGCTCGCGCCAGCCATACACAAATGCCTGGCGCGGGCACGTGCACTGCTAGACGGAAGCAGAGGAGGCGGCCATCAGAGCCGCTGCTCTTAAGACGCGCTGTGGGACCGGGTAGAGGTGAGCTGGCTGCAGGGATCTGGGGAAGGGCGTCACACAGTGGGGTGCCCCTGGGGAAAGGGCCAAAACCCAGGATAGACAAAATCCTGGGTTTTGGTCCACTTTAAAGTAGCCCTATCGCAAAATTGTGTACTGTTAGAAATCCATATAGACACGTCGGCTAATGAGAGGAGGGGTCACTTATACACTTGACCTTTTTACAAAACTTATTTTGTCTATATTGGCGCTGAAACACCAAATAACTCCGCGGAATGTAGGTATCTCCTCAAAATAATATATAAGATTTAAACCTTGTTCAGATAAAAAGTCCACCTCCTATGTGAATTTTCAGTGAAGTCAATAATTTGTGCAAACTCCCATCACCACAATTTATATAACGTACCAGATGAACAATGAAAGACTTGCAATATAAATTTAGGTCCTCTTTAAAGTGTCAGAACTTCTATATGCTTTCCATTCAATAGGGTATATTGGGTTATACTAATGGGTTTGGTTCTTCCTTATTTCTTGAAACGCTCCTTATCAATCCTCCACTCCAAAGATTATGATATAAAAACAAACAGACAAAGACACATAGCGTGATATCCTTAAAACTTCAGAGCGCCTGCCCACATTTATTAGGCTTACCAGCATTCATATAAAAACACGCATTTCAGAATAATAAATCCAGCTTCAAACGCAGTAAAAGAAGGCGCGCTGTAAAGAACTTTTATGCTCACATGCACGCTACCTTCAATTCAATTTGTATCAATCGGTAATGCAGCAGCGTGTTTCCTCCCCGTCTCCCCGGCCGCCGGACACGGGAGCGCTTGCTGCCTTTCCTCTCTGCTACAAACGTAAAGACGTCGTTTGTAGCAGAGAGGAAAGGCAGCAAGCGCTCCCGTGTCCGGCGGCCGGGGAGACGGGGAGGAAACACGCTGCTGCATTACCGATTGATACAAATTGAATTGAAGGTAGCGTGCATGTGAGCATAAAAGTTCTTTACAGCGCGCCTTCTTTTACTGCGTTTGAAGCTGGATTTATTATTCTGAAATGCGTGTTTTTATATGAATGCTGGTAAGCCTAATAAATGTGGGCAGGCGCTCTGAAGTTTTAAGGATATCACGCTATGTGTCTTTGTCTGTTTGTTTTTATATCATAATCTTTGGAGTGGAGGATTGATAAGGAGCGTTTCAAGAAATAAGGAAGAACCAAACCCATTAGTATAACCCAATATACCCTATTGAATGGAAAGCACATAGAAGTTCTGACACTTTAAAGAGGACCTAAATTTATATTGCAAGTCTTTCATTGTTCATCTGGTACGTTATATAAATTGTGGTGATGGGAGTTTGCACAAATTATTGACTTCACTGAAAATTCACATAGGAGGTGGACTTTTTATCTGAATAAGGTTTAAATCTTGTATATTATTTTGAGGAGATACCTACATTCCGCGGAGTTATTTGGTGTTTCAACGCCAATATAGACAAAATAAGTTTTGTAAACAGCCACAGACTGATCCAACACAGTTTGAAACACTCCAGCGAGGTCTTGTTTATTATTTGTTATTCACTTTAATAGTTTAAGCGCTGTGTTTGATGGAATATATTTTAAATATTTTTTCATTATATATTAAGTATACACTTGACCTGCATAAAAGTCCTGCCAAGCTTGTGGTTTATTCACATATGGTAGGAACAAAATCCAGGGGTGACAGATTTAGTCTACGATTTCCTCTTCCATCCATTAAAACAAAAGAAACAAGCCTGGCTGGATATTTCTTGATGCCAGGTGTGTAAGTGACCTCTTCTCCCATCAGCATATTTGTCTGGATTTTTTTTTATTGGGCAATTTTTTCGTGATAGTCCTCCTTTTACCTTCCTGGCAACTCTGTTCCAAATAGGACCAAGGTCAGCAGGGACCCTAACCCACCTACCCCCTATAAGCCTTAAAATAAAAAGTTAAAACAAACCAAAAAAAAAAAAAAAAACACACATACCCCCCAGCCACAATCCGGCGCTGATGATCAGGAAACATCAGTGCTGGCCAACATCATCTTTCCTTCAGCCGCTGTAGAACGCATGCTCCCGCTGGCCCATTTAGTTCAATAGGTGGGTGGGTGTGCGCATAGTGCAGGGAACGTGCTCTACATCATTGCGACGCTGAGGTGTTTTTTTTTTTTTTTTTTTTGTGACACTTTCTAAAAATGGGCAGCCTGGCTCAACTGGCCCCTCAAATATCCCCTTAAATATCTCTTTATTTTCTGTGGTGCAATATAGCCCTATTTTTAGCTGTGCAAATGTTTGAATAATTTGCACAGCTAAAAATGATTCAGAGTTGCACCGGAGGAAAATTAAAATAAAGATAATTTTTTTTTCTCACAAAAGAAAGTGAGTAAAAAAAAATTCTCACGGTGCCGAAACAGCCCTATGGAGCCTAAAAATACAATTCTGGTGATTACTCTCCTTGTAGAATTGGTATTATAAGTATGCAGCACGTCCTGCTCCAGATAAGGATTCATAACATCTGGGATATAGTCCACAAGAGGGCGCTTTACTGCAGAGATGGCAAAAAAGAGGCCCCTCCCGGTCCATATATACCCGGGACCTCCCACTAATTCCCCAGTATAACAAAGCAGTAAGGGAACCAGGAGAAGCCAATAACAAACTTAACCATGTTAACAAGGAACAAATCACCATAGAGAGGATCCAAGAATAAAGTAACCAGGGTGGGATGGAGCAGGACGTGCTGCATACTTATAATACCAATTCTGCAAGGTGAGTAATCACAGAATTGTATTCTAAGTATGCAGCACGTCCTTCTCCAGATAATGATTCATAACATCTGGGACATCCAATAGCAGTGTCCATAAAAAAGGGGTGGGGATCCCAAAAAGGCAACAACGCGCAGATTAAACCACTGCCGCCTGCAGAACCTTGCGGCCAAAAACAGCATCCGCTGAGGCCCGAACATCAACCTTGTAAAACTTGTAAAAGGTATGAACAGAAGACCACATAGCAGCCTTACAAACTTGTTCAACAGAAGCCTGGTGCTGGAAGGCCCAGGAAGCCCCAACAGCACGGGTAGAACGAGCAGTAACACGAAAAGGGGGAACCTTCCCCCTAGTAGAATAGGCCCTAACAATGGCCTGACCGATCCATTTGCTAATAGTAGACTTAGCAGGAGCCAACCCTTCTTGGGACCCGATGGAACCACAAACAAGGCGTCCGTCTTTCTGAAAGGAGCAGTAGCCACCAGGTATGATTTCAAATTTCTGACAACATCCAGAGAATGCAAGGCCCTATCCTTGTCATTTACCAGGATTAGGGCACAAAGAAGGAAGCACAATATCCTGATTGAGATGGAAGGCAGAGACAACCTTAGGCAAGAAGTCTGGTTTAAAGCGGAAAACCACCTTGTCCTGGTGTCTCTCAAAGTAGGGGGCCTGAATAGACAGAGCCGCCAACTCAAACACGCCGGACAGAGGTGATAGCCACCAAAAAGGCAAGCTTCAGGGTAAAGAGAGACAAGGCAGCCTCATGCACAGGTTCAAAAGGAGGACCCTGAAGGACAGACAAAACAAAATTCAAATCCCAGACCGGTACCATGGGTTTGCGGGGAGGGCGCACATGAGCGACCCCCTGGAAGAAGGTCTTGACCAGAAGATGTAGAGCGAAGGACCTCTGGAAGAAAACAGCCAAGGCGGACACGTGACCCTTCAAGGTGCTGAGCTGAAAACCCATATCCAAACCATGTTGAAGGAACTCCAGGATCCTAGGAATGGAGAATACATGACAGGGAAAGGCCCTAGACTCACACCAGTCAATGTAGGTCCGCCAGGTCCTATAGTAAATAGTGGAGGAGGACTTCTTCCTAGCACTGACAAGAGTACGAACCACCGAATCAGACAGTCCTTCCTCCTTCAGGATGGTGGTTTCAGCAGCCAGGCTGTCAAAGCCAGCGTTTGAAAATTGGGATAACCTTGGTGAACACTCTGGGGGCTGAGGTGAGACCGGTTGGAAGTGCCACAAATTGGTAGTGCTGGTCCTCCACGGCAAACCTGAGGAACCGCTGATGCCCTGGGAAGACTAGCACATGAAGGTAAGCATCCTTGATGTCTATGGAGGTCATGAAGTCCCCTGGGCGCAAAGAGCTGATCGCGGAGCGCAGGGTCTCCCTGCGAGTCTGGTTCTGATGAACTTGTTGAGAAGCTTTAAAGTGGACCAACACCCAGGATTTTGACTATCCTGGGTTTTGGTCCACTTCAGGGGGGCACCCCAATACTCACCTCACAACGCTCCCACATGGCCGGGTGACAGCGACGGACAAGCGGTGACAGCGACGGACAAGCCAGCGTGTCCGCCGCCGCCTCCCGCACGTCCCTCTGACAGCGCGCGCGCCCGCGCCGGCCATTGACAAACGGCCGGCGCGGGCACGACTAGAGGGGCGCGCGGGAGGCGGCCGCCGCCGAGGAGGAGGTAAGTTTTTGGGGGGTTTTCGGGGGGGTCCCTCACCGCGGGACATCCCGATCTCGGATGTCCCGCGGTGAGGGAGGTGATCGGTCCGGGAATCTTATAGATTCCCGGGCCGATCACCCCTGGGTGTTGGTCCACTTTAAGTCCAGGATGGGCCTGATGGAGCCATCCCTTTTAGGTACAGTGAAAAGATTGGAATAATAACCTTGACCTCTCTCCCACGGAGGGACCGGACAGATGACCCTCATACCCAATAAGTTCTGTACATCCAGAAATAGACCCTGAGCTGCCAGGGGGTCTAGCGGAATCCGAGACCTGAGAAATCTTGGAGGGGGGCCACGCCGCAAACTCTAGCTTATAGCCGGAGGACACAACCTCCAGAATCCACCTGTCTGAGACCTGTTGTGCCCAGACATGAGCGAAGAGCCGCAGCCGTCCCCCCACCCGTAAGGGTGAGGGCGCCCCTTCATGCCTGAGCGGGCTTAATGACAGATTTGGGCTTAGATCCCTAGGAGGATCCGGGACGGGTACAGCCTCTACCCTTGCCCCAGAATTCACCCCTGTGCCCCGCAAAGGGTACCCCCCTCCCCGACCTGGATCCACGAAAGGAGGGGGTAAAGGACCTTGAACCCTGAAAGGGCAGTGGTTGTCTTTTGCGTTGGGGCAACCTACCTCCTTTTGCAAAAAGGTCCAACCGGTCACCAAAAAGGCGCAGCCCCTTAAAGGGTAGCCCTGTGAGAGCCTTCTTAGCAGCATTGTCTGCTGCCCACTGGCGCAGCCAGACCGAGCGGCAAATAGCAACAACCAGAGTCGAGGTCCTGCCGCACATCCTAATGGTGTCATTTAAGGCAGAAAGAATATAAGCAATAAACATCTCGCATTGTGATAAGGCTCTAAATTCGGCACTAGAAGAATTGAACAAGGCAATATAACACACAATAGTAATGTCAAAAAACCTTTACATTAAAGTGGACCAACACCCAGGATTTTGACTATCCTGGGTCTTGGTCCACTTCGGTGGGGCACCCCCGATCGGGGTGCCCCGCCGTGTGAAACCCCCCCGAACTCACCTCTGTCAGCGGCGACGGACAAGCCGCGGACAAGCGGCTCCTCCGCCGCCGCCTCCCGCGAGTCCCTGTTGACGCGCGCGTGCCCGCGCCGGCCATTCACAGACGGCCGGCGCGGGCACGACTAGAGGGGCGCGAGGGAGGCGGCGGCGGCCGGCCGCCGCCGAAACTAAGGTAAGGAGTTTGGGGGGTTTGGGGGGGTTTCACCCCGCGGGACATCCCGATCTCGGATGTCCCGTGGGGAGGGAGGTGATCGGCCCGGGAATCTTATAGATTCCCGGGCCGATCACGGGTGGGTGTTGGTCCACTTTAACAGACACTCACCCTGCCCCCCCCCCCACCTGACGAGCAGTATAATGGGAGAAGAGGGGAAGTAGGAAGCCCATTAAAACATTAATAATTGTAAGGCAGGGCAATAGCGGACGGGGCATCCCAATTCTGGATCACCAGTAACCTGAAAACCGCCTACCCTTTGGTGGGGGATTTGCGGTGGACCAAGCTCCAATGAAGCATCTCTAATAGATGCTGCCTACCATCACCCACCACGCAGCCAAAGCTGGGAGGCAGAATAAACGTGGAACGGGTGGGAATAGTCCTACAGGGCCCAGGCTGTGAAGCCCGGCTCACCTGCGAGAAGAGAAGCCATCATCTTGTCCTTCGCAGCCCACTGCAGAGAAGAAACTGGGGAATTAGTGGGAGGTCCCGGGTATATATGGACCGCGAGGGGCCTCTTTTTGGTCATCTCTGCAGTAAAGCGCCCTCTTGTGGGGATTATGAATCATCATCTGGAGCAGGACGTGCTGCATACTTAGAATAACTATGGGTGGCCACTTCCCTACCCCCGAAGCATCAGGCACGCTGTGCAAAACCCTGAGGATTTTCCACAGGGATGGCCTCATAGTGCTGAGCATAGCTAGTATTTTATTTTGCCAATGCCAATGACTGCAGATAGTGAAAACTGATTCCATAAGACACACATTTGCCTATCTGAATGGCTGGGACGGAAGCAGGCTCCACATTCACAGCAATGAGAGGCGAATGACAGTCATGACAGACAGCCCTAATTGGACGAGAGCCTGCACATGTGCAGTTGGAGCGTGGAAAGGTGAGCGTTAATGGGTGCCCCTGAAGTTTTCACACAGTGGGGCATCGCGATTCGGCTCTGGATTATTTTAGGTTGGGTTTTATTCTGCTTTTCAAATGGACCATCAGCATGATTAAATAAAAAGCCCAAACCCTTAAAAAAATAATATCCCAGCAAGTTTTTAGTCACTTAATTATTATTCTTAACACCACTGCGCTGCAACTCTATACAGGACTTTAGGATTTGAGCGCCGTCATCTTGACTCAGAAGCATCACATACTGAGGAGAAGAGAGCTGGATAAAGTACAGGGGGTGGGTTATAGCTGTGCTTTGCACAGACAGAGCAGAGCTGGGGTCAGGAAAAGGGCAGCAACCCCAGAATACAGAACGGCACAGTCAGAAGACACTTCCTGTTCCATCTTTGATGTTTAAAGGCTCATAACATGCAATAGATGTAGGTAGGATGATTTTTCATGTGGGTAATCTATATGTACAGGGTGTGGGAAACACATAAGATATGCTCTTATTCAGGGTAAAGGCCCGCTTTAATAGCAATGCCTACCAGCTGGGTGCTGCCTCAGCACTTCTGGTCTGGGCATGCTCAGCTTGGCCCTTGTGTCTGAGGGGTAGGCCAATACAGGATAGGCACGTGTCGGCCCAGGGGTTAGGCAAGTATAGGCTGTTATAAACAGACTTGTTGCATCAAATAAATCATAGGAGTGTACTGTGACATTTAGTAGCCGTGCCCAATACTCAACTTGTTTCTTGTCCCAAGAGAAGCAGTTTGGGGGGAGGGAGGGTGACAGAGGCACAGCAAAGACATTTCTCTGTGATGTAACAGGTTCTGCGGATATTCAACAGTGGATTTTTCAAGACCTTTTGAAAACTCCTAGGGGGCGCTGTAGCTTAACTTCTTTACATTGGCTCCTATATTTATGTAGATGGACCTAGCGGTGAGCCTAATCCCACAGCAGGAGCTCCACTCTGTAGTGACAGCTTTCGGTTTTCAAGGCCGCGGCAGACCGCGAGTGCCTTATCACCCAAACACAACGCCAGCACAATGGTCAGCTGAGGCAGCCCCACTTCGATGGTGAGAACAGGCTCCCCGCTCGGTCAAGACGTTATTTTTTTTGTTTTATTAGGCTACTGTACCTAAGTGCTGTGAAAGGAATTATTTCAGAGATTATAAGGTCACTAAAAAAATAATAGCTTTGTAGTTTTTTTTTTTTTTTTTTTTACAGCCTGGACTTCTGCTATAAAGGAAAAGTCCATTTTTAATAGCTGTGCTGGCTCAGGGGTAGTATCTTTCATTCGGCATGCTCTAGATTTCATAACAACTCCCAGTGAACTCCGTCCCTTCTGCAGGGCCTCCTCAGCAACAGCATATGCAGACCCATCCATGCATATTTCAATGTGAAGGTCCCCCAAGAGTCAATTAATTTTGGGGACTCTGTCAGAAAGTTCTGAGCAAGTTCTAAATGGTTTATCATAGAATGCAAAGTGCTAGTGAAGGAACAATGCAGCCGGACAGCCAGCATGGAGAGAGTCATAAGCAGAGCTCATTTAAAGAAGAACACCGGGGAGGTTAAAACCTCCCCCAAGCCTCACCGACCTGCTGCCCACCCCCCCTCCAGTTTTACCTTTGGGCATTCTTTACTCACTTCGCCAAGGGAACCATCTTGAAGGTCCCCCGTTTTCCGAGTGACTTTCCAATGGGCGGTGCCATCTTGCATCCCCATTAGGCACTACACGTGGCCCTGGGTCTCCTGCCTGCACAGTGGGATGCAACATGGCCGCCCAAAATCCAGTGAGCCTTCGCTGAGCTGCAAACTCACCGTGGGACATTGACAAGCATGGCTAAGGTTGTGCTTTCCATTAACAGATGGCTAAGCAGACAGCGGGGTGAGGATCGGGCCCTGAAGCAGACGGATGTCGCCACAGCAGCAACATCCAAAAAGATCAGTAGGGGCCCAAAGGGGGGATTTTTATTTTTAATTTTTTAAGTAGAACTACTACACCCTATGGTTAAATTAAAGAAGGCAAGAACATGTTTCAACTCCCCTTAGTGTCCTGATTGGATAAAAATACTAACAAATGATTTTGTTAGGAGGTAACCCTTCCTGCTCTAATGCGGCTTCTTCAGATGAGGGGGAAATCACAATCTTGTGTTCCAGTAGCTAAAGGGTCATTGGCAGCGTTCTCACCTGGGGAGATCACTACTGCTGCTTGTTTTCTCTAGGCTTTGCCGTGTGTGTGTGGGGGGGGGGGGAGGCTCACCCTTGACAGTGGAATGTTTATGGGCTTTGTAGGCAACAGCTATACCAAGGGCTTTACTCAAGGGCAGGAAAGCTGCTCCAACTTGAGCAACAGAGAGACACAGTATTATAAGAAACTTGGAAACATACTGATAAGTAATTCACAGGTCTGGTGGCATAATCCTAACACAAATGTTTATTCTACATTCCAGAAGAAAACAATATGTTTTTCTTAGATGTTTAAACTGAATTTTCTCAGATAGTGGCAACTGGTGGAGGCAGGGTGGATAAAAATCAATGTTTTTTTTAAAAAAAATCAAAAAAAAAAAAATCGGATTTTTTTGATTTAAATCGGATTTTTTTTCAATAAACTGCTTTTTGAGGAAAATATTTTACCATCCAAAGGTTCTTCCTTCATGAGATAAAGCTGAGTTGTTTAACTCAGTAGAATAAAGGCTGTATATGTGTAACATTCACAATGCCATGCTCTTCCAGAGGTTTCTGTAGGATTAGTGGGCAGTTTCTCTCCTATATTATCACAGACGCTCGCTTTACTTACGCAGTTCTCAAAACTGAATTTGACTCCGCAGAGGTCCCAGCCTCTTCTTCACAGCAAAAATGTTACAACATGAACAGAGTTGAGAAAAAGACCTTAATCCTATTGTTCTACAAACCTATGACTAGTGAGCTACAGAGGACAGCAGGGACAGTAGGATTTAAGTTTTTCATGTGTCGGCTGGGCTGACAGTCTAAGTTTCTTAAAATATATATATTTTGTTTAGCCAAATTAGTTAACAAAACATGGATGTTTGTTTAAGCAAATAACTTATGCTGTAATGTTGTTATTGTTTCAGTTGAATAAATCTATTTAAATTGTTATTAAGGTCAGGATTATTTTTCTCCTTCCTAAGTACAACAGAACAGTGGTGTCCAAATATGAATGATTAACCCATTAAACTGGGGAGAAAAAAGTAATATAAAAAGTGATTCTAAAATCTTCATCTACTTGCATGTTAAAATAGCAAGAACTAGTTTAGGTAGAAACTTTGATTTAAATCACTGATTTAAATCAAGCCTTACTGACTAGTGGTTTAAATCGTGATTTAAATCAGTTAGATTTAAATCAAATCCACCCTGGGTGGAGGTGAGTTCAGAACAGATGAAGATTGAGGTGACAAGGTGAGTTTCTTAGCAAAGTTGAATGGCATGCTTGTCGTGCCCCTTCAGCTGAGTGTATGCGCCAGCCACTAGGAAATGTTTTTTCTTTAATATGCCCGGCACTGCTATGCTAAAAGGATTTCCAAGTACCTCCCCCGCACTGCTCCCACCCACCACTCGCCTGGCGTGGGTGCACACAACAGATGGAGGGGTACTGGGGAGGTCGGTGGGAGGCTAGCAGAGTTGGGTTACAGAGGAGAAGAAAAGAAGAAGAATGAGGAAAGAAGGAGAAAGAGGTACGAAAGAAAAGAAACAAGAGTAAGAAAGACAACAAAAGCAAGGATGACGTGGTGTGGAAACAGGGGGGGGGGGGAGAAGAGAACTAAGGAAGGGGGGAGAAAGCATGAAGGGGAATGAGAAGCAAGAAGCAAGGGGATGAATAAGAAAGGAAGAGAGGAGGGGGTAAATGATAAATGAGAAAGTGGAGGAAGAGGGTGAATGAGAAAGCAAAGGAAAGAAAGGGGATGAATTAGAAACAAGAGGAAAGTGGGGAGATAGGGGATGAATAAAAAAAAAAAAAAAAAAAAAAAAAAGAAGGAGGAAAGAAAGGGGATGAGTGAGAAAATACAATTCTGTGATTACTCACCTGTAGAATTGATATTATACGTATACAGCACGTCCTGTTCCAGAGATAATTCCTTACGTTTGGGTAATACATCCACAAGTTGGCGCTGGACTGCAGAGACAGCAAAAAAAGTGGCTCCTCCTGGTCCCTTATATACCCGGGACCTACCACAAATTCCCCAGTATTGACAAGCAGTTAGCAAGAAGCCGGGAGAATAATAACCATAATCAACAAACTTAACAATGATAACCATGATAACAATCACTATACAGAGGTACTAGAATAATGATAACAAGGGCGGGGTGGAGCAGGATGTGCTGTATACGTATAATACCAATTCTACAGGTGAGTAATCACAGAATTGTATTATTCTAAGTATACAGCACGTCCTGCTCCAGAGAAAAAAAAAAAAGAGCATCAGTCTTCCTGAAGGGCTCAGTAGCCACCAAATAGAACTTCAGGTTCCTGACCACATCAAAGGAATGTAAAGCCCTCTTCTTAGGGTTACTGGGATTAGGGCACAGAGAAGGCAGAACAATGTCTGATTGAGATGAAACGCAGAAACAACTTTAGGCAGAAAATCTGGTTTAAAGCGAAACACCACCTTGTCCTGGTGCCTCTCAAAGTAAGGGGGCTTGATGGAAAGCGCAGCCAACTCAGAAACACAGAAGTGATAGCCACCAAAAAGACCACCTTAAGAGTAAGAATGGACAAAGCAGCCTCATGCACAGGCTCAAAAGGAGACCCCTGCAAGGCAGATAGGACCAAGTTCAAGTCCCAGACTGGTAACATAGGCTTACGTGGGGGACGCACATGGGTAACCCCCTGGAAAAAGGTCTTGACCATATGATGCTGAGCAAAAGATCTCTGGAAGAAAACAGCCAAGGCAGAAACATGACCTTTCAGAGTGCTGAGTTGAAGCCCCAGATCCAAACCATGTTAAAGAAATTCCAGAATCCTAGGAATGGACAACAGGGAGGAGATTTAGACTCACACCAGTCAATGTAGGTACGCCAAACCCTATAGTAGATGGAAGAAGAGGACTTTTTCCTAGCCCTGATCATGGTGGTAACAACAGAAGCATGCAGCCCCTTTTCCATTAAGATGGAGGTTTCAGCAGCCAGGCCGTTAAAGCCAGCGTTTGTAAATTGGGGTAGCGTAGCCGCCTCTGAGTGAGCGCACAACGTCTGCGAAAAACACTCTTCTTGGCCAACGGGGGGCCACCAGGATTGCTGGCACCCCTTCATGAGCTATCTTCCGCAGAACCCTGCCCAACAGGGGAAACGGGGGAAAGACATACAGTAGCTGCAAACCCTGCCAGGGCATTGTTAGAGCATCCATGGCTAAGGCCAGAGGGTCATGGGACAGAGACACAAAGACTGGAAGCTTGTGATTGTGACGGGACACAAACAGGTCCACATCTGGCTGACCCCCACGAACTGGTAATGCTGATCCTCCAGAGCGAACCTGAGGAATTTCTGATGACCTGGAAAGATGGGAATATGGAGGTAAGCATCCTTGATGTCCACAGAGGTCATGAAGTCCCCTGGGCGCAGTGAACTTACGGCCGAGCGCAGAGTCTCCATGTGAAAACGCCTGAATCTGACAAATTTGTTGAGAAGCTTTAAATCCAGGATAGGTCTGACGGACCCATTCTTTTTGGGGACAGTGAAAAGGTTGGAATAATAGCCCTCGCCCCTTTCCCTTAGGGGCACCTGGCAGATGACCCCCAGCTCCGGTAGGTTCTGCACAGCAAGCAACAGGCCCTGAGCTGACAGGGGGTATTGAGCCATCCGGGATCTGATGAATCTTGGGGGCGGCCAGGCTGCCAACTCTATCTTGTAACCAGAGGACACTACCTCCTGAATCCACCGGTCTGAGACATAACGCCTCCAGACATGAGCAAAGAGCCGAAGCCGTCCCCCCAACCAGAGAGGTGAGGACGTCCCTTCATGCCTGAGGGGGATTGAGGGAAGACTTAGACTTGGAACCCCAGGAGGGACCAGGGCGGCCACACCCTCTGCCCCTGAAATCTCCACGGGGCCTGCAAATGAAGCTCCCCTTCCCATTCTGGACCCCCGGTAGGAGGGAAGAAAGGAGCCTGAACCCCGAAAGGGCCGAGACTGTCTTATGCGCTGGGGTAACCTGCCTCCCTTAGCAAACAGGTGCAGGCGATACCCAAATAGACGTAGCCCCTTAAAGGGAAACCCAGTGAGAGCCTTTTTAGCAGCGTTGTCAGCAGCCCACTGGCGCAGCCAAACCGAGCAGCGTATAGCCACCACCAAGGCAGAAGCCCTGCCACTCATTCTAATGGTATCATCCAAGGCAGAGAGGACATATGCAACAAATTCCTCACAATGCAGAAGGGCTTCATACTCTTTACGAGCAGCCTCATCAGGAGCCCCATCTAAAATACTTTTGAGCAGAGTCTTAATAGCCACAGCTGTAATGGCAGTGGAACAAACCGGACGCAGCGCGGTCCCCACACAGGCAACGGTATGGGAAGCCAGCTCATGAATGCGCCTGTCCTCACCATCCTTCAGGGTAGTAGAGTCAGGGGAATGCATGACAGAAGTGTTGGACAACCCCAGAATTGGTGCATCCACTTCAGGAGGGGAAGACCAACGCTTAACCACTTCAGCAGGAAAAGGATACCTCTTATCCAAACTCTTAGGCACCCCAGGGAGTCTGCTAGGACGCTCCCAGTCTTTGAGCACGAGATTATTAAAGTGAGTTTGCTCAGGAAACTCCAAACGTGGCTTAGCAGTGTGAAACAACTCCCCCTGCTGCCGAGGGGCCGCGGTAGGAGGAGAGATAGAAAGCACTTAAAAAATGTGCCTGTATCATCTGGAGCCCATGGGTCCGAGCCAGAATCAGCATAACCCTTAGGCTGCTCATCAGATGATTCTGAATCAGAAAACAATTCCCCCTCCTCCAGGGGGGTATAGCCTGCCAGGTCAAAGAATTCCTCAGCCTCCATAGGAAAAAGGGTAACGCCAGGCGCCAGATGCCGCCTCTTAGCAGTGGCCTTACGCGCCGTAGAACCAGCAATCAGCTTCTCAATGCTA
Organism: Gastrophryne carolinensis; assembly: GCA_027917425.1. Classification (NCBI taxonomy): domain Eukaryota; kingdom Metazoa; phylum Chordata; class Amphibia; order Anura; family Microhylidae; genus Gastrophryne; species Gastrophryne carolinensis. The sequence goes on along the minus strand of CM051236.1, from coordinate 489,968,767 downwards.
GCTACCCTGGTAGACAAATCAGGCTGAGACTCCCCACTGGTATGCACCTCACTGGAAGTCAGATGCAAGCGTGGGGGAGTAGGCGAAGCCATAGGGGGGCGCAGGCCCAGCCACAGGTAACCCAGGTTGCAGCACAAGCACCTGCTGGGCACGGTACACAAACCCGCACATTATTAGCGCTTATAGGGCCCCCCCCCCCGAACGCCACACACAGCCGGGCTTGTCCCGAAGGAACCCCGAGCACATTATCCTGAGAAGCCTCCATATGGCGATTATCGCGGCCCAACCAGTCAATAGGGATTCACGCTATAAAGCGCGCGTGGCGGCGGCGGCATTTTTAAAAAGGCAACCAGTGCAACTAATACACGCGGTGACAAAAAAAAAACCAAAGGCATACCAAGTCATACAATCACCGGTGTGTAAGAATACACCCCCCCCCCCCCCCAAGAACTACCAGGGAGAGCGAGGGAGGGCAGCGGCCAACCTAACAGGAGCCCACCGATGGACAGGGGGCGAGAGGCAATAGCGCGGGAGGGGCATCCCATAAGGCTCCCCATGGGCCTATACCGCCTACCCTTTGGTGGGGGATTGTGGTTGGAGCGACGCTCCTTAAGCACCTGACAGTGGTGGCTGGGAGCCAGAAAAAGAGGAACGGGTGGGAATAGTCCTACAGGGCCGCAGGCTAATAGCCCTGCTCACCTGCGAGTAGAGAGATCCATCTTCTTGTCATCGCAGCGCAGACTGCAGAGAAGAACTGGGGAATTTGTGGGAGGTCCCGGGTATCTAAGGGACCGGGAGGAGCCCCTTTTTTGCTGTCTCTGCAGTCCAGCGCCATCTTGTGGATGTATTACCCAAACGTAAGGAATTATCTCTGGAGCAGGACGTGCTGTATACTTAAGAATACAGAAGAGGAAAGATACGGGAATGAATGAATGAATGAGAAACAGAGGAGGACAGATAGGGGATGAATGAGAGAGAATGAGAGAGAAGAGGAAAGAAAAGGGATGAATGAGAAAAGAAGGGGGGGTAAATGCAAAAGTGGAGGAAGGAAGGGGGATGATCGAGAAACAAGAGGAAAGGGTGGGGGAGATAGGGATGAATAAGAGAGAGGAGGAAAGGAAGAAGATGAATGAGAAACAGATGAGGAAGAGGAAAGAAAGGACAAATTAGAGATGGGGAGATGAAAGGGGATGAATAAGAGAGAGGGGGGAAGAGGAAAGAAAGGATGAATAAGAGAGAGGGGGGAAGAGGAAAGAAAGGATGAATAAGAGAGAGGGGGGAAGAGGAAAGAAAGGATGAATAAGAGAGGGGGGGGGGGAGAGGAAAGAAAGAATGAATAAGAGGGGGGGGGAGAGGAAAGAAAGTATGAATAAGAGAGGGGGGGGGGGAGGAAAGAAAGGATGAATAAGAGAGAGGGGGGAAGAGGAAAGAAAGGATGATTAATTAGAGAGAGGGGGGAAGAGGAAAGAAAGGATGAATAAGAGAGAGGGGGGAAGAGGAAAGAAAGGATGATTAATTAGAGAGAGGGGGGAAGAGGAAAGAAAGGATGAATAAGAGAGAGGGGGGAAGAGGAAAGAAAGGATGAATAAGAGAGAGGGGGGAAGAGGAAAGAAAGGATGAATAAGAGAGGGGGGGAAGAGGAAAGAAAGGATGAATAAGAGAGAGGGGGGAAGAGGAAAGAAAGGATGATTAATTAGAGAGGGGGGGGGGGGAGAGGAAAGAAAGGATGATTAATTAGAGAGAGGGGGGGGGGGAAGAGGAAAGAAAGGATGATTAATTAGAGAGAGGGGGGAAGAGGAAAGAAAGGATGATTAATTAGAGAGAGGGGGGGGAGAGGAAAGAAAGGATGATTAATTAGAGAGAGGGGGGGGAAGAGGAAAGAAAGGATGATTAATTAGAGAGAGGGGGGGGGAGAGGAAAGAAAGGATGAATAAGAGAGAGGGGGGAAGAAGAAAGAAAGGATGAATAAGGATGATTAATTAGAGAGAGGGGGGGGGGGAGGAAAAAGGATGATTAATTAGAGAGAGGGGGGGGGAGAGGAAAAAGGATGATTAATTAGAGAGAGGGGGGGAAGAGGAAAGAAAGGATGATTAATTAGAGAGAGGGGGGGGAGAGGAAAGAAAGGATGAATAAGAGAGAGGGGGGAAGAAGAAAGAAAGGATGAATAAGGATGATTAATTAGAGAGAGGGGGGGGGAGGAAAAAGGATGATTAATTAGAGAGAGGGGGGGGGGAGAGGAAAAAGGATGATTAATTAGAGAGAGGGGGGGAAGAGGAAAGAAAGGATTAGAGAGAGGGGGGGAAGAGGAAAGAAGGGATGAATAAGAGAGAGGGGGGAAGAGGAAAGAAGGGATGAATAAGAGAGAGGGGGGAAGAGGAAAGAAGGGATGAATAAGAGAGAGGGGGGAAGAGAAAAGAAAGGATGAATAAGAGAGAGGGGGGAAGAGAAAAGAAAGGATTAATTAGAGAGGGGGGGGAGAGGAAAGAATGGATGAATAAGAGAGGGAAGAGAAAAGAAATGATTAATTAATTAGAGAGGGGGGGAAGAAAGGATGAATGAGAGGTAAGAGGAAAGAAAGGATGAATAAGAGAGGGGGGGAGAGAAAAGAAAGGATTAATTAGAGAGGGGGGGAAAGAAAGGATGAATTAGAAAGGAGGGAAATAAAGGATGAATTAGAGAGGGGGGAAGAGGAAAGAAAGGATTAATTAGAGAGGGGGAAGAGAAAGAAAAGGATGAATTGGAGAGAGGGGATGAATGAGAAAGGGGGAGAAATGAGAAGGAAAGGATAAATTAGAGGAAATAGGAGAAGGAGCACACAGCTGGATGATGGTAGGTTCATAGGACTGAGCTGACCCTTTGAAGTGAAGCATTGATATAATAATCACACAGTGGGGGGGGCACACAGTAAATTGCACATTAGCATATCTTCATTAGTAAATCATCGTTGCTGGAGTGGAGCTTTAACCCTTGATGAGGAAGCCATTAGCCATGCAGTCAGAGAATCCTAATAACACCATTGTGAGGGAGAAGCCCCCCATACACAGATCATAATTAACGCTAATGAGAGTGTCGGGCGCGCCCCCTGCAGGCCAGTGCGGGTATTGGGGGGCGAGTGTCGGGCGCACACACGGACGGGAAAGCCAGAGGAGGGGGGAGATGTAAACAGAGGCAGCGGCGCGGTGACCAATCAGCGGCGGCGGCAGATAAATAATAGGCACGCTGTATTCATCTCTCATCAGGCGCGAGAAGCGAAAATGAAAGCTCGTCCACCAATCAGAGGCGGCCGCCCTCATTAGCGCTTCCGCACCGCGCGGCGACCACCTGTCACCTCACAATATCAGCCCGTTCATTATTTTTAATGAGGCGGAACCATTATGAGGGTACCTCATCCCCTCACGGGCTAATTAATCACTACTCCCCCAACAGCCAATGGGAGCTCGTAAACAGCGCTCACGTCACCAGAAACCAGAGCAGAAAAAAAGGGGGTGCTGTTGCTAGCATGAGCCCTAAAACGCCGCCATCTTGCGGGGGCGCCGCGTTTCAGTCAGAACCCCCGGAGCTACTCACCGCGCTGAGGCGAATCCCCTCTGTCGCTTCCGCCGCCATCTTGAGTAAGGGCGTAGCGAACCCCACGAACTAAGAAGCGAAGTGCGCCCCCGTCTTTCCGGGGTGGCTCCTTCTCCGGTACTGCCTAAGCTAACTTAGCTTTCGCTGAAGCGCCTACCTACATCACGTGACCGTTCAGCGTCCGCAGTGCGCATGCGCATAGAGCTCATACGCAGCTAGCCTAACTGGCAGGACAGCGAAGGCTTATCAGTCACGTGACGATGGGAGAAGCTTCTAGCTGGGCGAATGCTCAGCAAAGTCACGTGACGCAGTGGAAAGTTACCAGGCTTCGCCATCACGTGGTGCCTTGGCAGCTCTTAGGCAGTGAAGACTAATGAATTCCTGAGGTCACGTGGGGGAACTTAGAGAGCCGCACCGAAGAGGTATCAGCTGATTGGCTGCCGAGGAGATTCTTGTCAGAAGAACAGAACGATTTAAAGGGACACGAACCCTCAAAACATGAACAACAACTACGTTGTTTTTTTTGGGCTAGACAGGGTGCAGCCATGTTTTTATTTTTTATTAGTCATATTCTAGGGCCAGTCACATTCTTTACAATTTTATGTGGAAAGCTAGTCCCCAATTTACCCTCTGTCTGTCATTAGGGCCGTTTCAACACTGAGGATTTTTTTCTTTTTTTGTGAGAATTTTTTTCTTAGTTTTTTTGTGAGAATTTTTTTCTCACTTTTTTGTGAGAATTTTTTTCTCACTTTTTTTGTGAGAATTTTAATGCTTTTTTCCTTTTTCCATTTTTTTTCTTTAATGGGTGTTGGGCCTGCACACAGCTAATCAAAACCAACTCGGGGGGTTATCCCCCTGCACATAACCCCCCCCCCCCCAGAATGCCCGTGTCATGGCTAACTCACCTCTTCTCCGGTCCCGGCGCGTCCCCGGGTGGCTGGCCGGGGTGCTTCCTGCTCGGCGCCGAGCACGGCCACGCCCCCTGCTCTCAGGCGCGGCCCCGGCTCCTGTCAACGTGCTCTCGAGCACGTATTTCCTATGTCCTCCGGCGGCGCTGCACTCAGCACGCCCGCCGGAGGCAGAATTAAAGGGCCAATGAGCCCGAGGTGTGTGGGCTATAACGCCCTTTTGTTCAGTTAAACCGGACCTTCAGCGTGATTTAATGAAAAGCCCAAACTCTTAAAAAAACGTTCCCCAGCATCTAAAATTAATATATTTTAAGTTTTTTGTCACTAACTTATTAGTCTTTCCCCCACTGGGCTACAACTCTGTTCAGGAATTTAGGATATGGGCGCTGCCATCTTGACTCTTGAGTGATCTTGAGTGGGATAAGGTACAGGGAGGCGGATTATAGCTGTGCTTTGCTCAGACAGAGCAGAGCTGGGGTCAGGTAATGGTCAGCAGTCCCAGAATACAGAGCAGCACAGTCAGGAGGCACTTCCTGTTTGGAGGCTGCCTAATAAGATGGCGGCTTCCATGAGCCGCCATCTTGGATGTTTAAAGGCTAATAACATGCAGTAGATGCAGGTAGGATGATTTTTAATGTGAGCAATCTGTATGTACAGGGTGTGGGAAACATATAAGATAGGCTCTTATTCAGGGTGAAGGTCTGGATTAATGTGAGCAATCTGCATGTACAGGGTGTGGGAAACATATAAGATAGGCTCTTATTCAGGGTGAGGGTCCGCTTTAGGGGCCAATAAGCCCAAAAGCGTTTTTTTTTGGGCTATACGCCCTTTTACGAATAAAGTTTGAGGATTGTGAGTGCACCAATCACGTACACTTTCCCCCAATCCAATCCTGTCTTGAATCCTATAAAGGCGTTATCCCTGCAGTGCTGTAGTGCCCGTGATAACGTTTGCGGAGTGTGCCTTGGATTGTCGTTTACGCCCGTTTTGATCTTGTTGCCGACCATTCTTGGTTGCTGCCTGTACCCCATCCACGTTTCCGTCTTACCCTCTGTACTGCGAACCCATGACCTTCTGGGTTGACCTTTGGCCTGACCTCGACTCTTCTGTTTGCCTGTCCCTTTGGTGCTGGGATATTATTGGACTGCCTTCCCGTGTATGACCCAGCTTGTCGACTTTGCCCTGTCGGGCCCTTGGTTCATCTGCCTTCGCTCTCCCGTAAGCTCACATCCTTTGTGTTATTAAGTCCTGGGGGCAACCGTGCCCGGTGAGGCGTATAAAGCGTCCCGGCAAACGGGGGCTTGTCTAAAGGTGAAGCTAGCAGCGGAGATTGGGGGTTGTGGGCTTACCTTGAAGGCGGGTGTCCCACGGGGCCTTGCAGCCCGTAATCCTCATAACCCCCTCCTCACCTTCACTACGAGACAGTGCTGGGAACGAAGTCGCACATTGTTCTGGGGGCGGTTATGTGCGGGGGAACTCCAGGATTCTGGATGCCCCCCGAGCTTGTTTTAGCTGTCAGAGGGACCAACAAACTTTAAAGAAAAACAGGTGTTGGTCGGTTTATAGAGGACCAAAACCCACGCTCCATTGACCCTGAAATCTGTAAGATTCCAGGGCCGCTGGATTCCCTCCCCCTGTGTGAATCCCCCAGGTGGCCCAGAAACTCACCTTCTTTGCCTGTGCAATGGCGCCTGCGCGAGCTGCGGTTGAATCCCTGTTATCCCTTTAGCATGGCACATGCCAGTGGCAGGCATTTGGGAATGGCCGGCATAGGCACGCTCCCTGTTAAGAGGATAGTGGGGGACGCGCCTGCGCCTGATTGGACGAGAAGCCGCACATGTGTCGTAGGACTGGGAAAATGTGAGTTTGTTCGGGCGACCTGGAGGGTTTCAGACATTGGTGCACCCTGTGCAGATTATTAAACTGGACCAAAATCCTGGGTTTGCTGCACAACTAACTGTGCTGAATTGCACTAAGCAAAAAAAAAAAAAAAATCACTAAAGCACTTACACTGGGGGTAATCCACTTTTACCTCACTAGTCAGATGACCCCTCAACCAGACATCACATCAGAAAGGTTTAAAGTGGACCAACACCCAGGATTTTGACTATCCTGGGTTTTGGTCCACTTCAGGGGGGCACCCCGCTGTGTAAAACCCCCCAAAACTCACCTCACCACGCTCCCACGTAGCCACGGACAAGCGGGTGACAGCTGCGGACAAGACAGCGCGTCCGCCGCCGCCTCCCGCGCGCCCCTTTGACAGCGCGCGCGCCCGCGCCGGCCCGGATCAATTCAATTATAAAAAAAACGTCATTACATACAAAGCATTAAAAATGCACTTTTCACATAATATATTACACAAGTTTTCCAATTATACATTTTAGCTGGTTTGGTTAGGCTTTAAAATTTAATTGTGTCAGATTCCTCCAACAGGTTTCACCCAACTGGCTTCCTCAGGAAGGATTATATGTAATAGAATGTAAGATATGTAATTCCATATCATTTTATGCCTTTCGGGATTATATGTCTTATTCGTGTTTTTCAAATGTCAGGCCTCTCTATTATATGGAGCGTCTCTATAATATCGTGCGTCTCTATATGGAGTCTCTCTATAATATGGAGCGTCTCTATTATATGGAGTCTCTCTATAATATGGGAGCGTCTCTGTTATATGGAGCCTCTCTATAATATGGGAGCGTCTCTGTTATATGGAGCCTTGCTATTATATGAAGCATCTCTATTATATGGAATGTCTCTATTATATGGAGCCTCCCTATAATATGGAGCGTCTCTATAATATGAAGCTTTGCTATTATATGGAGTCTCTCTATTGTATAAAGCGTCTCTATTATATGAAGCCTCTCTATTATATGGAGCGTGTCTCTATAATATGGAGCGTCTCTATTATATGGAGTCTTTCTATAATATGGGAGTGTCTCTAAATATGGAGCGTCTCTATTATATGGAGTTTCTCTATAATATGGCAGCGTCTCTATTATATGGAGTCTCTCTATTGTATGAAGCGTCTCTATGATATGGAGCCTCCCTATTATATGAAGCCTCTCTATTATATGGCGTCTCTATAATATGGGAGCGTCTCTATTATATGGCGTCTCTAATATATGGAGCGTCTCTATTATATGGATAATAATATGGAGAGTCTCTATAATATGGGAGTGTCTCAAAATATGGAGCGTCTCTATTATATGGAGTTTCTCTATAATATGGGAGCGTCTCTATTATATGGAGTGTCTCAATAATATGGGAGTGTCTCTAAATATGGAGCGTCTCTATTATATGGAGTTTCTCTATAATATGGCAGCGTCTCTATTATATGGAGTCTCTCTATTGTATGAAGTGTCTCTATGATATGGAGCCTCCCTATTATATGAAGCCTCTCTATTATATGGCGTCTCTATAATATGGGAGCGTCTCTATTATATGGCGTCTCTAATATATGGAGCGTCTCTATTATATGGATAATAATATGGAGAGTCTCTATAATATGGGAGTGTCTCTAAATATGGAGCGTCTCTATTATATGGAGTTTCTCTATAATATGGGAGCATCTCTATTATATGGAGTATCTCTATTGTATGAAGCCTACCTATTATATGGAGCCTTCCTATTATATGAAGCCTCTCTATTATATGGCGTCTCTCTATATTATGGGAGCGTCTCTACTATATGGAACTTCTTTATTATATGGAACCTCTCTATAATATGGAGCGTCTCTATTATATGGAGCCTCTCTGTTATATGGAGCCTGTCTATTATATGGAGCCTCTCTAATACATGGAGCGGTTCTATTGCATGGAGTGTAGTTGCAGAATCAGGATGAGCAGCCCTTGTGTATTGAGCTGATGTTCTCGCTATATCTCTTTTGTGACCAGGGGTTCAGGAGTTGAGAGAGGGGGCGTGGCCTGTCATGGCAGAGGGAACACTGGTCGCAAAAGACAACGAGATATAGCAAGATCACTGAAGAGGCCTGATATTAGAAAAACAGGAAGAAGACATATAATCCCGAAAGGCATAAAATGATATGGCATTACATTAAAGCTGGATTATAATCCTCCCTGAGGAAGCCAGTTGGGTGAAACGTGTTGGAGGAATCCGACACAATAAAAACATTTTTAAGCCTAACCAAACCAGCCAATATGTAAAATTGAACACACATTGAAAAGTGCAATTTTAATGCTATGTATGTAATTTTTTTATAGGAAAATTGATGAATTGATGTGATGTCTGGTTGAGGGGTGATTAATCTGACTAGTGAGGTAAAAGTGGCTTACTACACTTTTCTAAGATATTTGATTTATACCCATACGGTCAAAGCTTAACCCATCCCTGACAAGCAAGTGCCCCCCTATGGTGGAGTTGGTACATTTGGTAAGAGGGGGGCCTCTGCCTTTTACCTCTAAGGTACACATTTTTTTCACACAAAAAGGAGAAAACATTTCTCACATGTTGAATCAGCCCTATTGAAATGCTGTTCTAGAGGAAAAATGGTACTTGCTAGCCTTGAGCTACGTGCGACATTCTTGCACGGTTTGTGCGAGAAAGAACTCTGCCATCTTTCCCAATGCACCAGACCCTTTTTTTGGGTCGAGTCTTTTCATTTTGGGAGAATGTTCGACATTTTTTTTCTTTCATCCGGGAATTCTCGCAAATGCGGGAATATTTAACTTGAAAGAATACTAGTGTCAAAGTGGACCAAAATCTAGGATTCTGACTATCCTGGGGTTTGGTCCTTGCCCCCATTGCTGTGTGAAACTCCCAGGTCGCCTGAACAAAGTCACCTCTTCCCGGTTCTACGGCGAATGTGCGGCCGCTCGTCCAATCAGCACGCTGGAATCCGCTCGAGCCTCTTCATCCAGGAGCTCGTTTTAACGCATCCCCCGCTAGCCGCCCTGACAATTCACAGATGCTTGGCGCAGGCACGCTCCCTGCTAACTGGATAGTGGGGATGCAGCCGCTGCTAGCGCATGCGCCGTTGGTCTGGGAACGAAGGTAAGTTTTTGGGGGACCCCGATTGGGAGTGCAACGCTGCATGAAACCCCACAGGAGAGCAAATATGCCTACCCTGGAGTCTCAATGACCAAGGCCAGCTGATTTTCTCGAAGCAAACCAAAAACGTCCCTAAAGTCTATGAGATTCCAGGGCCAGCTGAATTTCTCAAAGCAAATTTAAAACCAGGGGAACCAAACACTTCGGGGAGAGGAAACTAGAGTCTACTAGACTCCAGCTGGTTTCCTCTCCCTAAGGTGTTTGGGATGACCTGCTGTGTGAACCCCCTTCCATTCGCCCCATTAATCTTACCTCTCCAACAAGGCCACGGTGCATGCGTGGCCAGTGGCATCACTCGCATCCTATTCTGGCTGTGCTGATTGGAGGAGAGCCGCACTTGCGCCATAGGCTCATTGGACAGGTGAAAAAACAAGCAATCTGGGGGGTTTCACACAGTGGGGCATCCCAAACCTGGAGTCTCATAGACTTATAGGCGGATTCCCTCTCCCCAGGACATCCCAAACTGTGACCCCCCCATTCGCCCAATAATCTTACCTCTCTAACAAACCCACGGAGCATGCATGGCCTGCGGCAGCATCACTTGCCTGATCTGGCTGTGCTGATTGGAGGAGAGCCGCACCTGCGCCATGGGCTCATTGGACAGGTAAGAAAATGGGGCAAACAACAGGGTAATTGTTAATTAGTTTAGGTTTGAATCGCACATCATACAGTAAACAATGTAAAAAAACAAGCCGGGTTCAATTTGCAGCCAGCTGTGTCCACTCCATACACAGCAGAGAACTACTCAATGAAAAGAGATGGCTATATAAATGAACACCCAATACTATGCAATGCCATTAGTGACTGATATATTTTCAGTAGAGTGTCACAACATATATATAGTGCTAGAACATTCTATATACAGTAAATACATGCATCAGGGTAGGTAAAGATATGTAATAATAGACTGTGTCTTTAAGTAACAAGGGGTATCCCAAAATCGGTAAACATCAAATGCATACAGATTGCAGTTAATCATAAACAGATAATAACACAGTATATCAACAAAATTCTTCAGACACTAGTGCATGCACATAAACAGCGAATCAAGTCAATAAGCAAAGGAACAAGTAAGGAGCAGAGTACCTAAGATGGATGACAGATAAGACCCTCAACGTTTCAGTTAGAGGACCTTCATCAGGAGGGAAATCTGTAAACAACCTGAAACAACAGGGTTTCACACAGTGGGGCATCCAAAACCTGGGTGCTCCAGGAGAGCGGACCAAAACCCGGGAGAGTGAAAATACCTGGTTTTGGTCCACTTTAACTTACATGCTTTTTTTCATTGAAAATGGGCAGAAAAAATACCATTCTGTGAATACTCACCTGTAGAATGGATATTATAAGTATGCATTACACCCTGCTCCAGAATGATTCATTACGTCTGGGTTATAGTCCACAAGAGGGCGCTTTACTGCAGAGATGGCAAAAAAGAGGCCCCTCCCGGTCCACATATACCCGGGACCTCCCACTCATTTCCCAGTATAAGTAAGCAGTAAGGAACCAGGAGAAGCCAAAACCAAAATAACATTAACAAGGAAAAATTCACCATATAGAGGATCCAAGAATAAAACTCAGGGCGGGATGGAGCAGGGTGTGATGCATACTTATAATATCCATTCTACAGGTGAGTATTCACAGAATGGTATTATTCCAAGTATGCATCACACCCTGCTCCAGAATGATTCATTACGTCTGGGACATCCAGTAGCAGTGTCCAACAACGGGTGGGGATCCCAAAAAAAGGCAACAATGCGCAGTTCAAACCACTGCAGCTTGCAGAACTTTGCGGCCAAAAACAGCATCCGCTGAGGCCCAAACATCAATGAAAAGCTCAAGAGGCCCAAACAGCATGAGTAGAATGAGCAGTGATCCGGAAAGGGGTAGACTTGACGGGCGCCAAACCCTTCTTAGGACCAGAGGGCACAACAAACAAGGCGTCCGTCTTCCTGAAAGGCGCAGTAGCCACCAGGTAGTATTTCAAGTTTCTGATGACATCCAGAGAGTGCAGGGCCCTCTCCTTGTCGTTACTAGGATTAGGACATAAGGAAGGAAGCACAATGTCCTGATTGAGATGAAAGGCAGAGACAACCTTAGGCAAGAAGTCTGGCTTAAAGCGAAAAACCACCTTGTCCCGGTGTCTCTTAAAGTAGGGGGCCTGAATGGACAGAGCCGCCAACTCAGAAACACGCCGGACAGAAGTGATAGCCACCAGAAAGGCAACTTTCCAGGTGAGAATAGACAGTGCAGCCTCATGCACAAGCTCAAACGGAGGACTCTGAAGGGCCAACAACACCAAATTCAAATCCCAAACCTGTAACATGGGTTTGTGGGGAGGGCGCACATGAGTGACCCCCTGAAAGAAGGTCTTGACCAAAGGATGAAGAGCGAAAGACCTCTGAAAGAAAACCGCCAAGGCGAAAACATGCCCTTTCAGAGTGCTGAGCTGAAAACCCATATCCAGACCATGTTGGAGGAACTCCAGAATCTGAGGGATAGTAAAACACCCGACAAGGGAAGTCCCTAGCCACACACCAGTCAATGTAGGTCCGCCAGGTCCTGTAGTAGATATTAGAGGAAGATTTCTTCCTAGCCTTAACCAAAGTCTGAACAACCGCCTCAGACAGACCCTTTTCCTTTAGGATGGAGGTTTCAGCAGCCACGCCGTCAAAACCAGCGTTTGTAAATTGGGGTAACAGAGACGTCCTTGAGTGAGAAGATCCGGAACCAGAGGCAGAGGGTACTGATCGACCACCAACTGCACGACGTCTGCGAACCACACCTGTCTTGGCCACCTGGGGGCCACCAGAACAGCTGGCACTCCTTCCTGAACCAGCTTGCGTAAGACCTTGCCCAGAAAGGGAAACGGAGGGAAGAGGTACAGGTCGGGCATGGCCTCTGCCCTTGCCCCAGAAATCTCCCCTTTGTCCAGCAAAGGATACCCCCTTGCCTGTCCTAGGCCCACGAAAGGAGGGAGCGAAAGAGCCTGAACCCCGAAAAGGTCGCGGCTGCTTTTTGCGTTGGGGCAACTTACCTCCCTTAGCAAAAAGGTCCAAACGATCCCCAAACAGGCGCAAACCCTGAAAGGGAAGCCCAGTGAGCGCCTTTTTAGCAGCATTGTCAGCTGCCCACTGGCGCAACCAGACCGAACGGTGGATAGAGACTACCAATGCCGAGGTCCTGCTACACATCCGAATGATGTCATCTAAGGCAGATAAGACATAGGTGAAGAAAAACTCACATTGCGACAGAGCTCCCAATTCCACACTAGAAAGATCCTCATGGGAGCCATCCAGAATGCCCCTGATCAAGGTCCTAATAGCCACGGCTGTGATAGCAGAAGTACACACCGGGCGCAAGGCCGAAACCGTACAAGCAAAGGCATGGGAGGCCAGTTGGTCAATACGTCGGTCCTCACTATCCTTCAAGGTAGTGGAATCAGGAGAATGCATGACGGACGTATTGGACAACCCCAGGACGGGGGCATCTACCTCGGGGGAAGTTGACCAACGTTTGACCGTATCAGCGGGAAAGGGATACCTCCTATTCCACCCCTTAGGGATACCGGAAAGCCTGCTAGGCTTCTCCCATTCCTTAAGAATCAGCTTGTTAAAATGCGTCTGATCTGGGAATTCCAACCGTGGCCTCAACGGTACCAAACAATTCCCCCTGCTGCTCAGGCGCCGCCGCAGGGGGGGAAATGGCAAGTACCTCAAATATTTGGGTAAGCAGCCTATGGGTGTCGTCCGCATCCCCACGCTATGTACTGGCATCTGCGCCAAGGTACTGCTGATCATCAGAGAAATCGGAGTCCGAGAATAATTCCCCCTCTTCAAGCGGGGTATAGTCAGACAAATCAAAAAATCATCATAGTCAGAGGCAAAGGCCGGCACAGCAGGCGCAATGTGTCGTCTTTTAGCTGGAGCCTTCCTGGCTGCAGAACTAGCAATCATTCTCTCAATGTTGGCCAGTCTAGCGCAAACATCAGATTGCGACTCCCCGCTAGTGTTAATGTCACTAGGGGTCATAACCAGGCACGGAGGTGTGGGGGATGAGACCAGCGGAGCTGACCCAGCCGCACGGGCCCAGATTGCCGTGCAATTGCCTGCTGCGCACATGGTACACAAATCTGCACATTATCGCCCACAACCACACACAGCCGGGATTGTCCCTAGGGGACCCCGAACACAGTATCCTGGGGAGCCTCCATATGGTGATTTTAGGTAGTCGCAATGACCAACGGGAATTACGCTAATCAGCTACCTGGGATGCCCCTTAAATGTCCGTTAGTGGGAGGATTTTATAGGATAAAATTAAAGATTCCCCTTAATTTTTTTGGGATGGGCCACAGGACCGGGAGAAACCTCTAATTAGGGTTGTCCCCCTGGAAGACATAATGGGAAAACTCACATGAGTAAAACACCCCAGTGTGCATACCCATAACAGTAATTTATACATATATATATATATATATATATATATATATACACATACATTGCCCACAGAGTCCCAATCACCTAGCAGCCACAAAAATGAAATACTAAGCAATTACTGAAAAAGGCAAGGCCGCATGGGCACTCACGGAACCGTCAGGGATCGCAAGATGGCGTCCGGACGGAGAGCAGGAAGAGAAGGAGGATGGGGGCGGGCCACTGCTGAGCGCGCTGAGCGCTAGGCCCTGCCCCCTCCCAAGCGCGGGGACAAGCTAACAGGCCGCGCTCCCCAGCCAATAGGCTGGGAGCCGGCTGTGACGTCACCGACCCCCCGCCGCAGCAGAGTGCACGTGCGGGCCGATCAAACAGAGGAAACCGATGGAGGAGAGGAGGAGAGCGTGCTGGCAGCTGCCTGCGCGCGTATCAGTCACAAAACACTCACACACATACACACCAGTAAAAACATACATATAAATACAATAGCCGACTGAATACCCCCCCCCCCCCCTCCACTAACGGGAACAGGGAGGCAGAGGGAAAGCCCATAGTTACATTCGGGTTATGTAATGAGGGCAGTAAAACGGACAGGGCATCCCAAATCAGGATCACCAACCTGAAAACCGCCTACCCTTTGTTGGGGGATTTGTGGTGGAGTCTAGCTCCATTGTAAAGAACACCTCTAATAGGTGCTACCAACCATCACCCGGACCATGCAGCCGTAGCTGGAAGGCATTTAAAAATGGCCCAGGTGGAAATAGGACAAAAGGGGGGCCGGGTGCTACCCGGCTTACCTGCAAGGAGAGAGAGAAAGCCATCATCTTGACTGTCGACGCCGACTGCAGAGACTAAGCTGGGAAATGAGTGGGAGGTCCCGGGTATATGTGGACCGGGAGGGCCTCTTTTTTGCCATCTCTGCAGTAAAGCGCCCTCTTGTGGACTATAACCCAGACATAATGAATCATTCTGGAGCAGGGTGTGATGCATACTTGGAATATGACTAAAGGTGTCCCCTTCCTGAACTAACCAGCCACGGCACCAGACACAGGAGACGGTAAGCCAGGGCTTGGACGCCGACCGTCTGGCCCCTGGCCCTGACTGTTTGCCAGCCTCTATGCCTTTCGGTACAAGTCCATTGAACCCCAGGTTCAACCAAGCACCAGGCTCTTCCTCACCCCCGATACCCCAAGAGGGGGTACAGGTAACCCACTAGTGCAGACAGGTGAAATGCCAGTGAAGTGGTTTAGGGGTCCTCCGGACCCCTTTATTAGTTCACCCCAAGTAGTAGGAAAAAACTACCACACAATAAAGGTTAATACTGTACATTCCACTACTTACCGCTCTGCGTCTCCCCTTTTTCCTCCTGCCGGACAGTGTCCGCCACTGGTCTGGTTGGCGGGGAGGGGGGGCCTCTGAGGATTCCCCCTCATGTAACCAACTACGTCTCTGAAGGGGGTTTTCCTGGGGAAACCCCTCTCCTCCAGGAGGTCACATGGGGGGAGATTCCAGAGAGGCCCTACCTGTGTCCCTCTTCACTCTATTTGGCATTGGAGTGTCTATTGGAGTCCCTCTGGCTTCATTTAAACTGATGCAGTGCTGGGCAGAGGTCAGGAAAAGGTAAGTAGAAGTTAAGATTAATAAACATATTTGTCTGGTCTCCTATATTTTTTCACTCCTTTTTAACTGGCAAGACCCCTATACCAGTTCAATGGGCAAGAGGACTGCAAGCCACCTGCCTGACATACCGGACACTGGTTTGCTGCCCCTTGCCACATTAACTGCACCCCCAATGGGCAGGGGAGTGCGGATCAGCCCCAGTGCCCAACAGCATGAGCCTGGTGCTCCACACTTGACCTGTAATGTAGCGCTTAAAGTGGACCAACACCCAGAATTTTGGCTATCCTGGGTTTCGGCCCTTGCCCCCTGTGAAACCCCTTTGCTTTGTGAAACTCCCCAGGTAGCCCGAACAAACTCACCTCTTCCCGGCTCTACAATACATGTGCTGTCGCTCGTCCAATCAGCGTGCTCAGATCAGCTCGATCCCCTGTGTCCAGGAGTTTGTCTAATGCGAGTGGACCCAAATGCACTGACTGCCACATCCCCCGCTACCTTCTAACAGGGAGCAGGCCCGCGCTGGGCATTCACAAATGCCTGGTGTGGGCACGCGCCCTGCTAAAGGGATAGCAAGGTTGCAGCCACAGCTTGCACAAGCACCATTGGACCGGGAAAGAAGGCGAATTTCCGGGCGACCTGGGGGGTTTCATACAGAGGGAGGGAATCCAGCGGCCCTGGAATGTAATAGATTTCAGGGCCAATGGGGCATGGGTTTTGGTCCTTTTAAGGACCAGTCATTTTTGGTGGGAAGTGTGAAAAAATACAATTCTGTGAAGTACTCACCTGTAGAATTGGTATTATACGCATACAGCACGTCCTGCTCCAGATGTAGTAATAACATGTGGGTAATCCTCCGCCTCCGGCGCCGTGCACTGCAGACATGTAGAAAACAAGCTCCTCCCGGCCCTACATATACCAGAGGACCTCCCACAAATCCCCAGCATTGAAAAGCAGTGAGAATGAGAAGCCAGGAGAAACCAACCACCCAAAACTGGCAATAACAAAGATGATAACAATCACCAAACAGGGGATCCAGAACAAAGTGAAACCAGGGTGGGGTGGAGCAGGACGTGCTGTATGCGTATAATACCAATTCTACAGGTGAGTACTTCACAGAATTGTATTATTCTAAGCATACAGCACGTCCTGCTCCAGATGTAGTAATAACATGTGGGACATCCAATAGCAGTGTCCGTAAAGTAGGGTGGGATCCCCAACAGAAAAGGCAACAGCAAGCAGTTTAAACTACTGCCGCCTGCAAAACCTTGCGGCCAAACACAGCATCAGCTGAGGCCCTAACAACAACCTTGTGAAACTTAAAAGGTATGTACAGAAGACCAAGTAGCGGCCTTGCAAACTTGTTCCACGGAGGCCTGGTGCTGAAAAGCCCAAGAAGCCTCAACAGCTCGAGTAGAATGAGCAGTAAGACGAAAGGGGGGAGACTTCCCCTTAGTAGTATAGGCTTGAACCACAGCCTGACGAATCCATTTACTGATAGTAGACTTGGCAGGAGCCAAACCCTTCCTAGGCCCGTGGGGCACAACGAAGAGAGCATCCGTCTTCCTGAAAGCCTTAGTGATAACCAGGTAATACTTGACACACCTAACCACATCCAAGGAATGCAAAACCCTTTCCTTAGGGTTACTAGGATTAGGGCACAAGGAAGGAAGTACAATATCTTGATTCAAATGGAATGCAGACACAACCTTAGGCAGAAAGTCTGGCTTGAAGCGAAACACCACCTTATCCTGGTGTCTCTCATAGTAGGGAGGCTGAATAGATAGAGCCGCTAACTCAGATACATGTCTAACAGAAGTGATAGCAACCAGGAATACGACCTTGAGCGTGAGAACAGCGAGAGCAGCCTCCTGAATAGGCTCAAAAGAAGCACCCTGCAGGGCCGATAACACCAAGTTTAAATCCCAAACAGGAACCATAGGTTTCCGAGGAGGCCGCACATGAGTGACCCCCTGAAAGAAGGTCTTGATAAGAGGGTGCTGGGCGAAGGTTTTCTGAAAGAAGATAGACAGGGCCGAAACCTGACCCTTCAGGGTACTAAGCTTAAGACCTAAGTCTAGACTATGTTGTAAGAACTCCAGCACCCTGGAAACTAAGAATTCCCGGCAGGGAAGAGACCTGGATTCACACCAGTCAATGTAAGAACGCCAAACTCTATAGTAGATAGCAGAAGAAGTCTTTTTCCTGGCTTGCACCAAAGTAGCCACTACAGATGCAGACAAACCCTTTTCCCTCAGGATGGAGGTTTCAATAGCCAAGCCGTCAAAGCCAGAGTTAGTAAATTGGGATGGCGTAGAGACCCTTGAGTTAGAAGGTCCGGCAACCGTGGCAGATCGTACTGATCTACTGCCATTTGAACCACGTCTGCGAACCACACTCTTCTTGGCCACCTTGGGGCCACCAGAATCGCGGGTACCCCTTCCAGAGCAATCTGCCCAGAAGGGGAATTGGTGGAAACACATACAGGAGCTGAAACTCCTTCCAAGACATTGACAGGGCATCCGTGGCCAGAGCCAGAGGATCCTGAGACAGAGATACAAAGCTTGGGAGCTTGTGATTGTGACGGGATGCAAACAGATCCACGTCTGGCACTCCCCAACAGAGACACAGGGCCTGAAACACCCTGTTTCAGAGGGACCATTCCCCCTGACGAGACGATCCCCTGCTCAGAGCATCTGCCAGCAGGTTCTCCGCGCCCGGAATGTATACAGCCGAGATGCATGGGACATTGGCTTCCGCCCATGTTAGAATCAGAGACACTTCCTGGAGAGCTCCTTTGCTCCGGGTCCCTCCCTGATGATTGATGTAGGCAACTGCCGTTCTGTTGTCTGAGCGTACCTGAACCGCCAGACCCTTCGGGTGCTGGGTCAATTGTTCCAGCACCAATGTGACCGCCCTGAGTTCCAGGACATTGATGGGTAGATGGGCCTCCTGAGGGCCCCACCTCCCCTGGAAGCGCAGGGACTTCCAGAATCCCCCCCAGCCCAAGAGACTGGCATCCGTTGTGACCGTCTCCCAGGAGGGAGCCAGGAAGGGAGCCCCTTGTCAAGTTCCTGTGGTCCAGCCACCACGCAAGGGATTGTCTGACCGAGGGGGGGAGCACCCAGATCTCGTCCAAGGACGCTGGGTCCTTGTTCCAGACTGACAGAAGGTGAAGCTGCAGAGTTCTCAAATGGAACTGGGCAAAGGGCACCGCCTCGAAGCTTGCCACCATCGAGCCCACCAACTGCATTCCCTGCCGGATGGAGGGATGAGGGCTCGAAAGCAGGGACCTCGCCTGCGTTGTCAAAGCTTCCACCTGCTGCTGAGGAAGGAACATCCTTGACCGAACTGTATCCAGAATCATCCCCAGGAACGGGGTCACTGAGGAGGGGGACAGAGAGGACTTTGGGTAATTGATCACCCAGCCGAATGACTCCAGGGTGGACACTACCAACCGAGTGTCCAGCTCTGCTTGCCGCAGAGACCGAGAGGTGATGAGTATATCGTCCAGGTAGGGCAACACGCGCATGCCCCTTAGTCTTAACAGTGACATCACCCCTGCCAGCACCTTGGTGAACACCCTGGGAGCCGACGTGAGGCCGAATGGCAGGGCCACGAACTGGTAATGCTGATCCAGCAGCGCAAATCTGAGAAACCTTTGATGTCCTGGAAACACCGGGACGTGCAGGTAAGCATCCTTGATATCCACAGATGTCATGAAGTCCCCTGGGCGCAACGAGGCAATGGCCGAGCGCAGAGTTTCCATGCGAAAATGTTTGTTTCTGACAAATCTGTATTTTTAAATCCAGAATGGGTCTGACTGACCCGTCCTTCTTGGGCACTGTGAAAAGGTTGGAATAGAACCCCATGCCCCTGTCTCTTAAGGGGACCTTGCAAATGACCCCTATGTCCAGAAGGTCCTGCACAGCCAGCATCAAGACCCGAGCTGAGGCAGGGTCCTGTGGGATCCGGGACCCGACGAACCTGGTAGGGGGCAGTACAGCAAACTCTATCTTGTAACCGGAGGACACTACCTCCTGAATCCACCGGTCTGAGACGTGGCTTCTCCAGACATGCTCGAAGTGCTGTAGACGTCCCCCCACCCAGACGGGTGAGGGCGTCCCTTCATGCTTGGGGAGTCTTGGGAGGGGCCTTGGGCTTGGGCCCCCAGGAGGAACTGGGACAGCGTCCTCTGTTCTTGTTCCAGGGTTCTGCGTGAGACCCAGCGAAGGACACTCCTCTACCTTGCTTAGCCCCACGGTAGGGGGTCGAGTGGGAGCTTGGGCCACAAAAGGGCCGAATCTGACGCTTGCGCTGAGGCAACTTGCCACCCTTGGCAAAAATATCTAACTTTTCTCCAAACAGGCACAGCCCCTAAAAAGGAAGCCCCGTCAGGGCCTTCTTAGCGACATTATCAGCGGCCCACTGGCGCAACCAGACCGCTCAGCGTATGGCTACCACCAGAGCAGAAGATCTAGCGCTTAGTTTAATAGCATCATCCGATGCGGATAGGATATAGTTCACAAAAGTCTCACAGGTGGCCAGAGCATTAGCAGCATCAGAGGGCAAGTCATCCGCCCCTTCAAGAGCAGTCTTAACCACCGTCCTGAGCGCCACCGCCGTAATGGCTAAGGCACAAACTGGGCGGAGCGACGCTCCCCCAAATGCAAAGGCATGGCATGCCAGTTGGTCAACTCGCCGATCTTCCAAATCCCGCAGCGTAGTAGTGTCGGGGGAGTGCATAATAGAGGTGTTGGACAGACTTAGAATTGGGGCATCGACCTCGGGTGGCGATGTCCAACACTTGACCAGGTCGGCAGGAAAGGGATATTTCTTATCCACAGCTTTAGGAACTCCATGGAGTTTGCTGGGATGTTCCCATTCTTTCAGCACAAGGCTATTGAAATGAGTTTGTTCGGGAAATTCCAACCGCGCCCTGGCGGTGTGAAACAGATCACCCCTTTGCCGGGGAGCCGCGGCAGGGGGAGAGAGGGATAACACATCAAAGATCTGGGTCAGTAGTCTATTAATGTCGTCCGAGGACCAATTATCAGAACCAGACTCTTCCTGTCCCCTGGACTCGTCGTCGTATGACCCTGAGTCAGAGAACAGTTCCCCTTCGTCTGAGGGGGAATGTGCATAGGAAAGCAATAAATCATCAGACTCCATAGGAAGTATAGTAAATTCAAATGACGCCTCTTAGCAGTGGCCTTGAGCGCCAAGGAGCCAGCAAGTAAGTTTTCCACACTAGCCAGTCTAGTGGCCAAATCAGTATGAGAATCCCCACTAGTATTGGGGGTTAGGCTCAGGCTTGGGGGAGTAGGGGAAGCAAGGCGAGGTGCGGGCCCAGCCTCGGAAGAGGTGGGGATACCTGCTAGCGCCTGCTGAGCACAAGGGACGCAGACCCGTGCATTGTCACCGCTGCTAGGCAATACCCCACAAGCTACACACAGACGGGCTTGTCCCAAAGGAACCCCGTTCACAATATCCTGAGATGCCTCTATATGGTGATTATTATATACAATATGCCAGTAGGGATTGACGCTATAAAGCAACCCTGGATGCCCCAATGACCCGCTGGGAAGTGGGAGTGATTTTTTAATGGTCTAGACCGGGCCGGGAGAAGCCACCGAGGTTCACGGTCTGAAAGACACAAGGGGAACAGGGATGTCAGAGCCAAGCGACGAGAAGCAAAAGCTAAGGAAAGGTAGCCCATGAGGGCACTTACAGAACAGCGAGGGGAGGACCATCTTCACCACGCGCACGTGAGAAGGAAATGGCGCCAGCCAAGGCGCGCAGCCAATCAGAAAGGACAGTAGCTATGTAACTGACAACTGCTCTGGAAATCACCTCAGAGAGAAAACTGACAGGGTGAATACGGGGATAAAAACGCCGTAGCGCCCAATAACAGAGCCGCCCACCGCGCCAAGTAAAAACACAATAAGGCGCTGCGGCTAACTTAAACATAAGTGTGAAGCGCAGCTCTGACACTCGGTAACCGATAAAGCTATAAGTCTCTGGTGTAATTAGGGCAAGGTAGGCCAACGTACACGCAACCCCCCCTCTTTTTCCCCCCACTAAAGGGGGGATCTAGGGAGGAAGGTGACCCAAATCGGGGTTCACCGTTACTCGGGGCGTGGGGGCACTGATGCGGGAGGGGCATCCACTGAAGGCTCACCATTTGCCTTAACCGCCTACCCTATGGTGGGGGATTGCGGTGGAGTCTAGCTCTGTAAGCACACATGGTGCTGCCTATCTTCACCCGGCCAACGCAGCCCAGGCTGGGAGGCATATTCTTTACAAAGAGGACGGGTGGAAATAGTCCCGCAGGGCCTCGGGCTGTAAAGCCCCGCTCGCCTGCGAGAGAGTGATACTTCATGTCTTCGCAGTTCCAGCACTGCAGAGAAATCTGGGGATTTGTGGGAGGTCCCTCGGTATATGTAGGGCCGGGAGGAGCTTGTTTTCTACATGTCTGCAGTGCACGGCGCCGGAGGCGAAGGATTACCCACATGTTATTACTACATCTGGAGCAGGACGTGCTGTATGCTTAGAATAAAAAAGCCCCCACCAAAAAAAAAAAAAAAGAAAAAAAGTGTGCCCCCCTCTGGACCTTAAAAACCCGGCACACACTTAGATTAAAGGGTAACACCGCATTCTCGGATGTGTCTTGGCATACAAGGTATACGTTATCCATTGTGTCTCCTGGATAGTAGTGACCTAGACTTGTTTTTCATTGTATTGTTACATACAAGTGGTGGTAGCGTATACATGTTGACCAGTTGGATTGATGGGCCTGAGTGTGATGAAATTGCTCGGTTTGATCGAACGTACTTAGTAGGGTCCAATCAAAGGGTCAAATCGGACAGAGCAATCATCCCAGGTCTGCTTCATGATGGCGGTTCCTGAGCCATGACAGACTTGCATGCTCCCAGTGTGTTGGTAAGCCTGTCTAGACACACTCACATGGTTTTATCCATTGCTGCAGCCACGCCCAGTTGCACTTTTAAGATTGCAGATTGGCTGGTGTCAAGAGGGCCAGAGAGTTGCATCCCCGGATTTCTTTCTGAATGCACACACTCTCATGCTCAGCCTAATAAAATAGCTTGGCGCAGGAGCACGCACAGCTACAGGGATGCCGGGGATGTGGCTGCAGGCGAACACATGCTATCGGGAGCCGCAGAGAAAGGCGAGTTTACCAGCGGCTCATGAGGGTTTCACACAGCGGGGCATTTTGATTTAGGATGGACAGGGGGCAGGCGCTGGTGGCAGCGTCTCACGCTTCCCTCTAACAGGGAGCGTGCCTGTGCAGACCATTCACAAATGCCTTATTGATGTATGTATTGATGGTATGTGATTTTAGTCCTGTCTGAATAAATTCAAGCATAAATTTTCTATATGTGACTGGATATGTATCTATATATATGTTAGTGTGCGGCAGCGTTATAGGTTTTTGGGGGCGGGTCTAGGGTCTCCACCTTGTTTTTGTTACATTCACAAATGCCTGACGCGGGCATGCACCCTGCTAGAGAGACACAGGGGATGCAGCCACCAGCACGCTTGGAGACACTGGCCTTAGAACCTGGCTTAGACGGTGCTGAATTAACACACTGTCTAAGCCAGCGTCTAAAGCCAGCATCTGCAAGCACGCTGGCGGACGCATCCTTCGCTTCCCTCAAACAGGTAGCGTGCCTGGCCACAAATGCCTGGCGTGGGCACGTCCCTGTTAGAGGGATAGCAGGGATGCGGGTGCGGCTCGCGCATGCACCGTTGGCCCGGGAAGCAAGGTAATTGAACGGGGCGACCTGGGGAGTTTCAAACAGCGGGGCATCCCGATCTTAGATGCCCCGGGGGGAGGGAATCGATCGGCCTGGGAATCTTATAGATTCCTGGGACGATCGCGCTGGGTTTTGGTCCACTTTTAAGATTTCGTATTTTTATTTCCTGTAATGTAACAGTTTAACAAAATATCAGAGACGTGATAAGAGAAGAACAGTTGTTTTAATGGTAAACATGGAAATGCTTGAATGGGCCCAAGACAAGCGCATTCAAAGCAGAGACAGAAAGGGAGACATATTACATACGCTTTACCAGCTGAGATCTATTTAAAACCCAGCATTTTAAATGTCCAGGTTATCCTTAAATAATGCTAAAAGAAAAACATCTCTTAAATATCTGCGAGGGAGAACGGCATGAAATGCAGGAGCTCAATAGCAGCAGCGAGTATCACAATCTGTTGGTATAATATATACACATCTGCATTATCTGTATGTAAATCTCTTTGGGACAGTGTTCTTATTGGCACTTACCTGCCAACATGACATCGATATAATATACATAATTACTGCAATGCCCCGATGCTTTAGTGCAAATGAGAAAAGAACAACTCCAAGATTGCAACGGTCCATAAATCGGAATGCAGGACAATTCTACAGGAGCCTTGGGATCTCACTACTTCCAGTTATAGCGACCAGGGATGGTCAAAGCTCGGTCACCGACTAGTAAAACTCCTAAAACCTCATAGAACAGAACAGCAAGAACATAAAATAAATTACACCCTCCCCTTAAATGTTTTACAAAGGATTCTAAATGATCCTAAAGTCTTCCAATATTTCCTTTTCTTTGGAGTAGTCATGAAATCGCTGGTCATCTCCTCCCCGGCTCTGATGGGGAGTCCTTAGAGGGCTTCCTTTGACAGGATATAGATGAATGTTCAAGAAAAACTAAATAAAGTTCTCCTGGAGAACTGACTTTCCTGGGTTTCTGTGCCCCCAGGGCATCCAGCTGTGTGGAGACAGTAAAAACTCAACTGTCCAGGCCAGGGCCGGCTCCAGGTTTATGTTGGCCCTGGTGCGGCATGGCCTCAGTGGGCCCCTTTGCGGCAGAGAGTTGCAGCTCAGGAGTCTATAAATTCCATGGCCAAAACTAAGAAGTGTTGCTTGCCCTCCAACCCCCTATTGGGGCTATTTTTTTATTTTGGCCCCACATGAATGGGTAGAGTATTGAGAAAGAGGGATGGACATAACAGGAAGGGCAGGAATAGATGGATGGAGAGATAACTGGGAGGAAGAGGGATGGATGGGCAAAATGAAAGGACAGGAATGGCTGGGTAGAGCTGGTGGGGGGGGGGGTAGATGGGCAGAGCTGGAAGAAAGATGGATAGATTGGCACAGCTAGAAGGAAGAGGGGTAGATGGGCAAAGCTGGGAGGACCGGGATGGAGAGGCATAGAGCTGGAGGGATGGGGCAGAGCTGAGGGGACAGTGATAAATGGGGCAAACCTCGAGGGGCATGGATGGATGGGGCAGAGTTAAAGGTACATGGATGAATGGGGCTAAGCTGAGGGGACATAGATGAATGGGGCAGAGCTGAGAGGACATAGATGAATGGGGCAGAGCTGAGGGGGCAGGGATGGATGGGGCTTTTTTGGTTGGGCGACCCATAGACAATAGGGAATGAGCCGAGAGCCATCAGCCAGCAGAGGACAAGGGGGATTTTTTGGGTGGGCCGACCCTTCTAAATCCATCACTAGCCCAAGGGATCAGGGCCAGCTCCAATGTATAGAAGGAATGTCAGAAAAAAGAAAGCAGAAAAAAAAGTCTAGATGGAAAGAAAAATAAATAAACGGAAAGAAACAAAGAAAGAACAAAAGCATTGAATGAATAAAAGAAACAAAGATTAAAAGGAATGACAGAAAAAAAATCAGGAAAGATAGAGAGAAGAAATGGGTGAAAAAAAAAAGAAGAGATGGAAGGAAAGACTGACAGAATAAAGAAAGAGAAGGAATTACAGTAAAACATAAAAGAAGGAAAGAAGAAAGAAACTGGTGGAAAGAAATAAGGAAAAAAATACAATTCTGTGAAACTCACCTGTAGAGTTATTTTTGATTATATCCAGTCCAGGTCGTCCCAGTGATGACATGTGGGTATTCTGCCCCCCAGGGGGCGCTCGACTGCAAGATCAAAAGCTGCAGCTCCTCCCGGCCCGCTATAAAGGCAGGTGTCCCTCTATCATTCTCCAGCGGTTAAAAAGCGGTAAACAAAAAGAGGACAGGCTGGGAGGCCAAGAAACCATGTTATTTAACATAGCTTCAGCTGGTACTCTTTCTAACAAGACTTAAGAATACAAAGTCCATGAACAAAAAATGGTAATCACCATAACAGGCAAACAAGAGATAATGAACAAAAAGGGCGGGTGGGACAACCTGGACTGGATATAATCAAAAACAATTCTACAGGTGAGTTTCACAGAATTGTATTTTTCCCCTATATCCAGTCCAGGTCGTCCCAGTGATGACATGTGGGACATCCAAAAGCAGTGTCCATTTGGGTGGGATCCCCAGTGCGGAACAGCACGTAGTTCATTTCAATACCGCCTGAAGCACCTTTCGGCCAAAAACAGCGTCAGCTGAGGCTCTAACATCCACCTTGTAAAACTTTGTAAAAGTATGAACTGAAGACCAAGTGTCGGCCTTACAAACTTGTTCAACCGATGCCTGGTGCTGAAAAGCCCTAGAGGCACCAATAGCTCTGGCAGAATGAGCTGTGATCCGAAAAGGGGGTTCCTTCCCCTTGGCAGAATATGCTTGCACCACCGCCTGTCTGATCCACTTACAGATAGTGGATTTGGCTGGTGGCAAACCCTTCCTAGAGCCTTCTGTTAGGACAAAGAGTAAATCCGATACCTTATGGTTTTGACCACATCCAAAGCATGAAGGGCCCTTTCCTTGGAATTAGTCGGTGATGGACACAAGGAAGGTAAGACAACTTCCTCATTAAGGTGAAAGGGAGACACGACCTTAGGCAAAAAATCAGGTTTAAATCGAAAAACCACCTTATCCCTATGCCGCTAAAAATAGGAAGGTCTCATACAAAGCGCAACCAGCTCTGATATGCGACGCACCGAGGTGATCGCTACCAAAAAGACCACTTTGAGAGTCAAAATAGATAATGCAGCATCGCACAATGGTTCGAAGGGAGGACCATGAAGAGCAGATAGTACTAAATTCAATTCCCACACTGGTAATACTGACTTACGCGGTGGCCGGACATGGGTGACTCCCTGGAAAAAAGGTCTTGATCAACCTATGATTGGCAATGGATCTCTGGAAAAAGATGGCTAAAGCCGAGACCTGGCCCTTGAGGGTACTCAGCTGGAGACCAGAGTCTAAGCCGTGTTGCAAAAACTCCAGAATCCTAGAAATAGAAAATGTGCGGCAAGGGAGACTCTTGGTCTCACACCAAGTAATATAAGCGTGCCAAACTCTGTAGTATATCTTGGAGGAAGACCTCTTCCGTGCCTGAATCATGGTATGTACAACAGTGGGCGACAGCCCCTTTTCCATTAGGATTGAGGTTTCAATAGCCAGGCCATCAAAGCCAGTGTCTGTAAATTGGGGTGCTGCAGCGACCCCTGTGTGAGAAGCCCTGGGTCATCGGGCATGATGTAGCGCTCTACTGACATCTGAACTATGTCCACAAACCAACTCCTTCTCGGCCAGCGAGGAGCCACCAGGATGGTTGGTACCCCTACCTGGGCTATCTTGCGCAGCACTCTGCCCAGGAGTAGAAACGGAAGAAATGCATAAAGGAACTTGAACTACGTCCAGGGAATTGCCAGAGTGTCTGTGGCAATGGCCAGAGGAACTGTTGAGAGGGAGACGAACCTTGGGAGCTTGTGATTGTGTCTGGACGCAAACAGGTCTACATCCGGCTAACCCCAGCGAAGACACAGAGCGTAAAAGGTCTTGTTGTTGAGAGATCATTTCCCCAGGCGCGATGCGTTCCTGCTAAGGGAATCTGCCTCCTGGTTTTCCACCCCGGGGATCTAGACAGCCCATATGCAAGGAACATTCTCCTCTGCCCAAGTCAGAATCTGGGTCACCTCCTTGAGGGCTTGCTTGCTCCGAGACCCGCCCTGGTGATTGATGTAGGCGACAGCCGCCTGATTGTCCGAGCGAACCTGGATCACACAACCCCTTAAATGGAGAGCCAAGCGAAGAAGCACCAATCGGATCACTCTCAGCTCCAAGATATTTATGGGTAAACGGTTCTCCTGCGGACCCCACTGACCCTGGATCTTCTGAGTCTGCCAAACTCCTCCCCAGCCGGTCAGACTGGCATCCGTGGTAACTATCTCCCAACGGGGAGTCAGAAAGGACTTGCCCACCAACAGGTTCCTGGAGTCCAACCACCACAGGGACTGTCTGGCCAGGAGAGACAGCGAAAATTCCTGTTCCAGCAACTCCTGCATCCGGTTCCAGCCGGTCAGCAGGTTCAATTGAAGAGGTCTCATGTGAAATTGGACGAAGGGCACTGCCTCGAAGCATGACACCATTTACCTGAGCAGTGTCTATCATCATTCCCAGGAAGGATCCCACTGGTGAGGGAGTGATAAAAGACTAGGTAATTGACTACCCAGCCAAAGGCCTCTAGGGTTGACAACACCATCCGGGTATCGCTTTTGGCCTGCTGAAGAGACTGGGCCACAATCAACAAGTCGTCCAGATAAGGCAGCACACGAATGCCCTGGTTCCTCAGGATGGCCATAATGCCCGCCAGCACCTTGGTGAAGATGTGGGGCGCGAGGAATTTTTGGCGAAGGGCACTGCCTCGAAGCATGACACCATTTACCTGAGCAGTGTCTATCATCATTCCCAGGAAGGATCCCACTGTTGAGGGAGTGATAAAAGACTTTAGGTAATTGACTACCCAGCCGAAGGCCTCTAGGGTTGACAACACCATCCGGGTATCGCTTTTGGCCTGCTGAAGAGACTGGGCCACAATCAACAAGTCGTCCAGATAAGGCAGCACACGAATGCCCTGGTTCCTCAGGATGGCCATAATGCCCGCCAGCACCTTGGTGAAGATGCGGGGCGCTGAGGAAATCCCGAATGGGTATGGTAATGCTGGTCCTCCAGAGCAAACCTCAGGAACTTCTGATGCCCCTGGACAATTGGGATGTGCAGATAAGCATCCCTGATGTCCACCGTGGTCATGAAGTCGCCGGGCCGAAGCGAGCTCACCGCTGACCGTAAGGTTTCCATGCGGAAATGTCTGACTCTTACAAACCAGTTGAGACCCTTCAGGTCCAGGATTGGTCTTAATGTTCCGTCCTTGGGAACCGTGAACAGGTTGGAGTAAAAACCTTGACCCTGTTCCTGACGAGGTACAGGGCAAATCACACCTAACCGCAGGAGGTGTTGCACGGCCATTCTCAAGCCCTGTGCCTTCAATGGGTTTTGAGATATTTGAGAATCTTGAGGGCGGCCTGACTGCCAGCTCTATTTTGTAACCGGAGGACACTACCTCCTGAATCCACCGATCTGAGCTGTCTCCAGACTTGGGCAAACAGCAGAAGCCGTCCCCCCACCCAGATGGGTGAGGATGCCCCCTCATGCCTGGGGGCATGGGCAGGGGGCTTGGACTTGGCTCCCCAGGCGGGATTCGGATGGCCGCGAGACCTACCTCTACCCCAGGTATCTCTGTGTCCACCTGAAAATGAAGAGCCACTTCCTCCTCGAAAGGAACGATAGGCAGAGGGGTTCCGAAAGGACCAGGCAGGCTTCCGTCTCTGAGGGAGTCTACCATCCTTGACCAAGCTCCAGGTGCTCCCCAAACAGCCTGTGCCCCACAAAGGGGATAATCATAAGCAACCTCTTGGCCGCGGCATCAGCAACCATTGCCGCAACCAGAGCAAGCGGCGGAGGGCCGAAACAAGCAGTGCCGAAATCCTGCCACCAAGCCGGACTCCATCGTCCATGGCAGAGGCAACAAAACTAATGAATTCCAAGCAGGCTTGAGTTCTTTATACTCCGCCCGCTTGCGAGCCTTAGCTCTATCCACAAGATGTCTCACCTTCTTCCTGATGGCCAGAGAGACAATCGCCGCGGCACACACAGGGTGAAACAGGGCACCAACAAAGGTGAAAGCATGGCAGACCAGCTGATCCATGCGCTTGTCAGCCGGGTCACGTAAGGAAGCGGTATCAGGTGATGGCATAACAGTAGTGTTGGACAACCCCGACACAGGGGAATCCACTTCGGGAGGTCAAGACCATAGCCGAACCAGCTCCTCAGGGAAGGGATACCGCCTATCCAGGCTCTTAGACACCGATGGTAGATTGTTAGGCCTTTACCATTCCTTGAAAATCCTATTAGAAAAAATGGGCCTGCTCCGGAAAGACCGCCTCTGTTTTTTTCGGGCCTAAACAAATCACCTTGCTTCCTCTTTGCCGCTCTGGGAGGAACAATGTGTAGTGTCTCAAACACTGAGGTAAGCAACTTCTCCGTATCATCAGGGAGCCACGCATCCTCGTCCGAGGAGGAACCAGACAAACTGTCATCGCCAGCAGAATAACCCACAGTGGAACGGGAATCATCTGGCAACTCACCTTCCTCCACAGAGCCCAGATCATCAAAAAGATCGTCATTATCCGAGTAAACGGGGTTGATGTGCAGCTTCTTACTCATGGCCTTCTTAGGAGCCGTCCGCGAGATCTGTCTCTCGAGATTGGCCAGCCTATGCGCCAAATCAGCATGGGACCCCTGCTGTCTCCCCCCTCACTGGGGGCTGAGTGCAGCAAAGGAGGGTCCGGAGAGACTGCAGGCAGCGAAGGGCTAGGGGCGCCCGCCCGTTCATGATCCAAAATGATGCCCCTGGCGCAACTGGTACAAACTGTGCTGAATTCGCCCAGAGGATTCCTACTGCACAAGGGGCAGAGCTTTTCCTGCCCAGATGGGGCCCCCAGCTCACTATCCCCCGATGCCTCCATTATGGTGATTAAATAAAGGTCAGTTAGTAAAATTACAAGACACTAACGGCCCAAACCTATATGATCCCTCTTAATAAAAAAAGGGGGGACCGGGAGGAACCACAACCCTCAACCTCTAAGCCCACGTCCTATACCAGGAAGAGGAGAGATGCCCATCAGACTCAGCAAAAAACAAGGTGCATCATAAAAACAGATCATTCAAAAGAGGGACTCACGACACCGACAAGGCTGGAACCGTAGACAACCACCGAGGACGGGATCCCAGGCAGCAGCAGCGCAGGATACAAGCAGAGAGCAGGCCAACAGCACAGACATGCCGAGCCATCACAGCGTTCCTCGAAGTGCGGGCTGCGCCGAGATGCCGTGGAACGCATCAGCGCACGGCTCCGCCCCCTCCGGCGGCGAATGTATGCGCCACCCACCGTCATCATCACCACAGCGGCCATTAAACTCAAGGCCACGGCCGCGACCAAGCACAGAGCGGCTCCCGCAGCAGGGAGAGCAGGCCCAAACAGCGGTCCGCTTCAGCGTGCGGCTCCCGATGACGGGATCCCGCACACACAGCACAGCGTTCTCCTCACAAGCGGCGCGCGAGCAGCGTCTCCACCTCCCCCCGCCACGGACGGCCATCTGTGACAGAGCCAAGATGAAGGGGGGAGAATGCAGCATAGGCCCGCGAAGTACCACGAGGGAGGTAAGATGTCATGCTCCAAGGCCCAGCAGAGCCAGCGAGGAGCAGAAGTGAGAAACAGCCAAAGCACAAAAGACACACACACACCAATAAAGCTTGTGGGTAGGGAGGGTAAGGCATCCTAGAGCCCTAACTAGTGGTTCCCCCCCCTCAGGCTCACCATAAAGCCTTTGGCTGGCTACCCTTTAAGACAGGGTCTGCGGCCCAGAGCATAGCTCTTCCGAACGCCCGACCCCGGCGTTCACCCTACCGTCACAATCCCGTAGCAGCCAGCGGCTGGGAGGCAGAAGTGGGTCAGACGGGATCAGTGGAATTAGGGCCCGCAGCGGACGAAGGGCTAGGAGGCCCCGCTCTGCTGCCAATAACCGAGAGAGAGTATCCAACGATCTTCTTCAGCCAGACTGCAAGATGAATACTGGGAGAATGATAGAAGGACACCTGCCTTTATAGGGGGCCGGGAGGAGCTGCAGCTTTTGATCCTGCAGTCGAGCGCCCCCTGGGGGGCGGAATACCCACATGTCATCACTGGGACGACCTGGACTGGATATAGGGAAAAAGAAAATAATAGAAGGAAAAAAACAAATTAGAAGGAAAGAAGAAAGGAATAGCAGAATGAACAGATGAAAGAAAGAAAGAATAGATGGAAAGAAAGAATTTAAGGAACAATAGAAGGAAAGAAGAAAGGAATGGCAGAAAGAACAGATGAAAGAAACTGATGGAAAGAGAGAAGGAAAAAAAAGAAAAGAATAGAAGGAAAGAAACAAAGAAAAGAAGGACCGACAGAAAGACTCTCCCAATGGCCAATGTGCCCCTGACTGACAGTCCTTAGTCCTGGTTCCTGCACGGGCCTATGTCCTACATAAGGGCTGCCAAGGGTAGTGGGAATGAGGTGGGCTCTCCCAAGGGGCAGAGGCCCTGGCACCTGCCCCGTGAGCCCAGTGCTGACACCTGTCTGAAAAGGAATTAATTATTTTCAGTTTAGGTTTGCACAAAACGTAGCAGCCAATCAGAATCCAGATGTCAATAAGCATAAATAACAAAATATTGCGAATGATAACGAATAGCTACAGAGATTGGCTCTCGCTCCTTCTATCACACTCTCTGTCTCAGAATTTTCACAGCGTTTTCGAAACTAAAATGCCCCTATGCAGCGTATTTCACATTAAAATTCAGTAACATATTTACAGTTTATTTTCTCATCCGAACAGGAAACATTTCTGAAAGTTTTTGTATTTTGGCCCCCAGGAAATTTCCGAAGTGTTGGGTGCGGAATATGTCCCGAAGCGTCCAATGATCCGCCTGCTTAATTTGCCAGGCTCTCCAAGAAGTCATACTCCACATTCTCCTCCAGTTCCCTCATCACCCTGGTGGTGTCCTCCACCGGGTACTCCACCGAGCCGTACAAGCCACGGGGCGAGCCGGGCCCACCCGCATTTGCCTTGAACACGTAGCTGAGAATCCTGAAAAATGGGGTGAGCTGGGTGATGTTGGATATAGAATGGAGACTGAGGAGAGGGAACTCATTTCTTCTCAAACTGGAATCTCCCACTTCCTGCTCCTAAAAATAAAGCAAAGGAATTTAAAATGTTTTTAGTTCAATATCTTTTTATTAGAGTGTTATATCAAATAGTATAACAATACAAAGGATTAGTACACAAAGGAAAAAAAAGGGAGGGTAAAGACATGTCATCCTCCTTGTCTCCTGTCATAAACATATTTGCAACGTACCGAGATCAGTGAACACAACCCCCTCTTCCCCCCCCCCCCCCCCCCGCCACCCAACCCCACTCCCGGCCCGACCCCCACTGATAGGATGCCAGGTTATACGAAAAACATGGAAATCGGCATGTTAGGTCCCCTCAACATTCAATTGGCGCCCCTCAACCTGGCCCCGATACCCCCCGATAGCTGAGACACATAAGGACATAAGGAGCGGAACGCCCCGGAGGCAGGAGAGCCCCGCAAAAGATTCACAGGAGGCGGGAGGGGGGGGGGGCAAGGAAGCCCAAGGGGCTCAAGACACAAGAGACATGCAAAAAAAGGGGGTGGAGAAATGAGGAAATAGGGGTACAAAGATAGCACAAAGGGAAAGCAGGAATAGGGTAAGATTAAATCTGGGTTAAGGATAGGAGTAGGGATAAGAGCGGGGCCTGAAGCAGGAGCGCGCAAGCACAACTCCCTCTACTGCGCTTCCATCGGCAGGCGGGTGTCCCTATAATCTAACCAGCCAGCCCATGTCATCATGTACCTTTCCTGCATGCCCTCTGATTCTGCAGTCAGCTCCTCAATGCAGCGAATGGCTTCTGTTTCTTTCGCCCATTCCACAAATGATGGCGAGATTACAGATTTCCATCGTCTTGGAATGATCGTTCTCAATTCTGTCAGGAAATGCCTTTTTTCTATGAGATATGGGACTGGGAAGCAGGGAGAGCAAAGCCACCTGCGGAGAGTTCTGTACCAACTCTCCTATAATGTTGTGGATAAATAGGACTTTCCCCCAAAGGGCCTTAATTGGTGGGCAGCTCCACCAAATATGAACCATGTTCCCATGTCCCACTAGGCAACTCCAGCACCTATCGTAGCAAGACGTGTCAAACTTGCTCTGGTCCTCTGAGCATCTATACCACCATAATAAAACCTTGAAATTCCTCTCCTGGGCTACACTCGGGACTGCTAGCTTGTGCGTAAACAGATCTCTGGAGACAGAGATTCCCAGCTCCTCTTGCCATTTCCTTACATATCATGCATTGCATCCAACAGGGTACGATATAGAGGGGCGACTGCATGCCCACTAGGAGGTGCTTGCGTGAGTACATGCTCTAGTCACAAGGTTTTTTATTTTTTGTTAAAGTGGAACAAAACCCAGCGATGGTTGGCCAGAAGTGTGGAATGAGTAAGGGCCGTTTAAAGCCCGAAAAGTGTCACTGGGTCCCTGCAGTGGGACACACCCAGACTTGGCTCTGAATTTTTTTTTGTTGCTGGAATTTTTCTACTACTATGGGGATTACACAACCTTTTAAAGATTAAACCGGACCAACACCCGTTATTACTTTAACGGGTGTTGGTCCCTCTCTCTGCTGATAGGAAGAACCTCGGGGAGGGGGGGCATCAAGAATGCTGGATCCCCTCGCACCTAACTGCACAGATCATTCATAATACTCACCTTTATTATGAGCCAGCGCCGGGAAAGGAGTCCCGCGATTGGCTGCCGGGTGGCCATTGGTAATCCATCACCCAAGCCTGGAAAAGAGACACTTTAACAAGGTACCTACTCACCTTACCATGCTGCCAGCTCCTGACCATCTCGCTCCTGCGCCACCATCTTGCCGCATCTGTGAGTATGTATCCCACAATCCTCCTGGTTGTAGCCTTTGACCTCACATTTGGGCGCCAACCAGTAGTCCACAGTTTCATACTGGTTCATGTGCTGTGGATTACCGCACTTCATGAACCCGAAAGCGACCAGAAGCAGCAGCGAGAACATCCGGCCCCTGAGCCTGGAAGGTGAGTAAGTCCTCTTTTTTTGGAGCTTTTGGTCCAAATTAAAGAGTAGCACCACCGGGGTTTCTCTCGGGCTGTGTGTATCCCCCAGTTCCCCGTTAAAACTCACCTCCCTAGTGTTGCCATAGCGCAGGCATGGCAGAAATTGAGCGTGCTGATTGGCTACATGGGCTGCATCCAGGATTTTCTTGCCCCCGAGGTATCCTGTCTATCTGAATGGCTGGGTGCAGGAACGTGCCTCAATACAGAGATGCTGGGGATGCAGCCGACTGTTAACATCGCCAAGGGAGCCGACAGAAAAGGTGAGATTTGCAGCACCAGGACCAGATTCCAGGACCAGGCAGGTTGTTGTTTTTATTTATTTATTTTAATGACATTAAAGTGGACCAAAACCCATGCGGATCGTCCCGGGAATCCATCCCTCTAGCAGGGCGCGTGCCCACACCAGGCATTTGTGAAGGGAACCGGAGGATGTACTCGGAGCCGCTGCTCTTAGATGAAGCCTTAGACAACGTGACGTGGATCCGAGGGCACTGATTGGACGAGCAGCGCACATACGCCATAGGACTGGGAAGAGGCGATCTGGAGGTTTCATGCAGCGGGGCAGGGTACCCCCGGGAAAAATACAATTCTGTGATTACTCACCTTGTAGAATTGGTATTATAAGTATGCAGCATGTCCTGCTCCAGATAGTATTCATAACAGCTGGGATATACCTCCACAAGAGGGTGCTTTACTGCAGAGATGGCAAAAAAGAGGCCCCTCCCGGTCCATATATACCCGGGACCTCCCACTAATTCCCCAGTATAGAAAAGCAGTAAGGGAACCAGGAGAAGCCAATAACAAATTCAACAACGTGAACAAGGAAAACAATCACCATATAGAGGACCAAAGAATAAGGCAATCAGGGTGGGATGAGCAGGACGTGCTGCATACTTATAATACCAATTCTACAAGGTGAGTAATAACAGAATTGTATTATTCTAAGTATGCAGCACGTCCTGCTCCAGATAGTATTCATAACAGCTGGGACATCCAATAGCAGTGTCCATAAACGGGTGGGGATCCCAAAAAGGCAACAACGCGCAGTTCAAACCACTGCCGCCTGCAGAACCTTACGGCCAAAAACAGCATCCGCTGAGGCCCGAACATCAACCTTGTAGAATGAGCAGTAACACGGAAAGGAGGATCCTTCCCCCTAGTAGAATAGGCCCCAACAATAGCCTGACGAATTCATTTGCTAATAGTAGACTTAGCAGGAGCCAACCCCTTCTTGGGACCCGAGGGAACCACAAACAAGGCGTCCGTCTTTCTGAAAGGCGCAGTAGCCACCAGGTAGTATTTCGAATTCCTGACAACATCCAGAGAATGCAAGGCCCTATCCTTGGGATTACCAGGATTAGGGCACAAAGAAGGAAGCACAATGTCCTGATTGAGAGGGAAGGCTGAGACAACCTGAGGCAAGAAGTCAGGTTTAAAACAGAAAACCACCTTGTCCTGGTGTCTCTCAAAGTAGGGGGCCTGAATAGACAGAGCCGCCAACTCAGAAACACGCCTAACAGAAGTGATAGCCACCAGAAAGGCAACCTTCAGGGTAAGGATAGACAAGGCAGCCTCATGCATAGGTTCAAATGGAGGACCCTGAAGGACAGACAACACCAAATTCAAATCCCAGACCAGTAACATGGGTTTGCGGGGAGGGCGCACATGAGCGACCCCCTGGAAGAAAGTCTTGACCAGAGGATGTAGAGCGAAGGACCTCTGGAAGAAAACAGCCAAGGCGGACACGTGACCCTTCAAGGTGCAGAGCTGAAAACCCAAATCCAAACCATGTTGAAGGAACTCCAGGATCCTAGGAATGGAGAACACACCACAGGTAAAGGCCCTAGATTCACATCAGTCAAAGTAGGTCCGCCAGGTCCTATAGTAGATAGTAGAGGAAGATTTCTTCCTAGCACTGACAAGAGTACGAACAACCGAATCAGACAGTCCTTCCTCCTTTAGGATGGAGGTTTCAGCAGCCAGGCCGTCAAAGCCAGCGTTTGTAAATTGGGATAACAGAGCCGTCCTTGAGTGAGAAGGTCCGGAACCAAAGGTAGAGTGTACTGATCCACTGCCAGCAGCACGACGTCTGCGAACCACACCTGTCTTGGCCACCTGGGAGCCACCAGAATGGCTGGCACCCTCTCCTGCACCAACTTGCGCAGAACCCTGCTCAGAAGAGGAAACGGAGGAAAAAGGTACAGGAGACCGAGTCCCTGCCAGGGTAGCGACAGAGCATCCACCACCAGAGCCAGATGATCCTGGGTCAGGGAGACAAATGCTGGCAGCTTGTGATTGTGGCGAGAAGCAAACAGATCCACGTCCGGCATCCCCCAACGGTGGCAAAGGGAAAGAAAGACCTCGCTGTTGAGGGACCATTCCCCCCCAGCGAGAGGTCCCCTACTCGGGAAATCCGCCTCCAGATTCTCCGCTCCCGGAATATAAACTGCTGAGATGCATGGGACATTGTCCTCGGCCCAGGACAGAATCAACGACACCTCCTTGAGGGCACTCTTGCTCCGAGTCCCTCCCTGATGATTGATATAGGCGACCGCCGTCTGGTTGTCGGAGCGAACCTGTACAGGCCGACCCTGAAGGTGAGGAGTCAACTGCGCCAGCACCAACCGAACCGCCCTCAGCTCCAGGACGTTGATAGGAGCGTGAGCCTCCTGAGGGCCCCACAGCCCCTGGAATCGGAGGGCTCTCCAGTAGCCCCCCCAACCTGACAGACTGGCATCCGTAGTGACCGTCCCCCAACACGGAGTCAGAAAAGATCTGCCCCCCCAGAAGATTCCTCGAGTCCAGCCACCACAGGAGGGACCGCCGGACCAGAGGAGAGAGAACAAAAGCCTGATCCAGAGACAGGGGACTCTTGTCCCAGACTGAGAGGAGATGAAGCTGAAGGGGTCTCATGTGAAATTGAGCGTAAGGGACTGCCTCGAAGCAGGCCACCATCTGTCCCACCAATTGCATCCCTTGCCTGATGGAAGGACGAGGGCTGGACAGCATGAAATGAACCAGAGCTTGAAGAGAATCCACCTTCTGCTGAGGAAGAAAAATCCTGGCCTGAATGGTATCCAGATTCATGCCCAGGAAGGGGGTCACCTGGGACGGGGAGAGGGAGGACTTGGGATAATTGATCACTCATCCAAACGAGTCCAGGGTAGTTACCACCGTCTGGGTATCCAATTCTGCCTGCTGGAGAGAATGAGATGTAATGAGAAGGTCGTCCAAATAAGGGAGAATGTGAATGCCCCCAGCTCTGAGGAGGGCCATCACCCCCGCCAGCACCTTGGTGAACACTCTGGGGGCTGAGGTGAGACCGAAGGGAAGTGCCACAAATTGGTAGTGCTGGTCCTCCAGGGCGAACCTGAGGAACCGCTGATGCCCTGGGAAGATTGGCACATGAAGGTAAGCATCCTTTATGTCTATGGAGGTCATGAAGTCCCCCGGGCGCAAGGAGCTGATCGCGGAGCGCAGGGTCTCCATGCGTAAGCATCTGGTTTTGATGAACTTGTTGAGAAGCTTTAAGTCCAGGGTGGGCCTGATGGAACCATCCCTTTTGGGCACTGTGAAGAGATTGGAATAATAACCCTGATCTCTCTCCCCCGGAGGGACCGGACAGATGACCCCCATATCCAATAGGTTCTGTACAGCCAGAAACAGACCCTGAGCTGCCAGGGGGTCTAGAGGAATCAGAGACCTGAGGAATCTTGGAGGGGTCGTGCAGCGAACTCTAGCTTGTAGCCGGAGGACACAACCTCCAGAATCCACTTGTCTGAGACCTGTAGCCCCCAGACATGAGCGAAGAGCCACAGCCGTCCCCCCACCCGTAAGGGTGAGGGCGCCCCTTCATGGCTGAGCGGGCCTGATGACAGATTTTGGCCTGGATCCCCAGGAGGATCCGGGACGAGCACGGCCTCTGCCCTTGCCCCAGAAGTCTCCCCTGTGCCCCGCAAAGGATACCCCCCTCCCCGACCTGGATCCCCGAAAGAAGGAAGTAACGGACCCTGAACCCCGAAAGGGCAGCGGCTGTCTTTTGCGTTGGGGCAACTTACCTCCCTTTTCAAAAAGGTCCAAACGGTCACCAAAAAGGCGCAGCCCCTTAAAGGGTAGCCCTGTGAGAGCCTTATTAGCAGCATTGTCAGCTGCCCAATGGCGCAGCCAGACCGAGCGGAGAATAGAAACAACCAGAGCCGAGGTCCTGCTACAGATCCTAATGGTGTCATCTAGGGCAGAAAGAATATAAGCGATAAACATCTCACATTGTGATAAGGCTCTAAATTCGGCACTAGAAGACTCATCGGGAGAGCCTTCCAAAAGGCCCTTGACCAGAGTCCTAATAGCCACAGCAGTAATAGCAGAAGCAGAGACAGGGAGCAAGGAAGATCCCGCACAGGCAAAGGCATGGGAAGCCAGCTGGTCAATACGCCGGTCCTCACTATCCTTCAAGGTAGTGGAATCAGGATAATGCACCACAGAAGTGTTGGACAACCTCAAAACAGGGGCATCTACCTCTGGGGAAGTTGACCAACATTTAACCACATCAGAGGGGAAGGGATACCTCTTATCCCATCCCTTAGGTATACCGGGAAGCCGGCTAGATCGCTCCCATTCCTTGAGAACCAAATTATTGAAATGTGCCTGTTCTGGAAATTCCAAGCGCGGCTTTGCGGTACCGAATAATTCCCCCTGCTGCTTAGGCACCACAGCAGGAAGGGAAATGGAAAGTACCTCAAAGATTTGAGTCAAATGTCTCACGGGCGGCCGCGGAGCTAGCAATCAATCTCTCAATGTTGGCTAGCCTGGAAGACACATCAGGCTGAGAGTCCCCACTCTTTTAATTTCACTGGGAGTTCTAATCAAACGAGGGGGTGTGGGAGAAGACATGGTGGGCACAGACCCCGACACAGAATGCCGCACAAGTGCCTGCTGGGCGCAGGGTACGCGGACCCGCACATCGTCGCTCACAGGGGATGCCCCACACACCACACACACCCGGGCCTGTCCCGATGGGACCCCGAGTACTATATCCTGTGAAGCCTCCATATGGTGATTTTTTGTGGCACAACCGGCCATTGGGAATTACGCTGTGCGGCTACCTGGGATGCCCCAAATGTCCGCTAGGAAGGTGGGAGGATTTAAATATTTAGGCCTCTACTAAAGTTACAGGGAAGTAATAGAGGGCACAGGACCTGGAGAAACCTCTAAACCAGTTTTCCCGCCTGTAAGCCACCCCGCAGCCAATCAGGGCCCAGCAGACCCGGGGTGACGTCACCGCATGGCGCGCGTGTCAGCGGCGGGAACTTCAAATATGGCCAGGGGAGAGTTAAAGCGCTAAGCATAGTGCCCGCGTGAGCACAACACGCACAGACAATCACCACCCCCCCCCCCCGATGAACCAGGGCAGAGGGAGAAGGGGGAAGATGAATGCCCATTAATACATTAAAGTAAAGGAGGGCATAAGCGGACGGGGCATCCCAATTCAGGCTCACCATACCTGGACCACCTACCCTTTGGTGGGGGATTTGCGAGGGAGCGAACTCCTAATAAGCACCTCTAATAGATGCTGCCTACCATCACCCGACCACGCAGCCAGGCTGGGAGGCAGAATCAAGGTGGAACGGGTGGGAATAGTCCTACAGGGCCCAGGGCTGTACATGCAAGAAGAGAAGCCATCATCTTGTCCTTCGCAGCCCACTGCAGAGAAGAAACTGGGGAATTAGTGGGAGGTCCCGGGTATATATGGACCGGGAGGGGCCTCTTTTTTGTCATCTCTGCAGTAAAGCGCCCTCTTGTGGAGGTATATCCCAGCTGTTATGAATACTATCTGGAGCAGGACGTGCTGCATACTTAGAATAAGGACCAAAACCCCAGATAGTCAAAATACTGGGTATTGGTCCACTTTAAATGTATTAGTGGCTCAGTGTGAACTGGTGCCATAAACATTAGGCACTCATCTGTTTAGGACCCGTTGCGCCACTCAGTCTTCCAGGTACAGCACAATCCATACAAACAAATGCAGCAACTTCTGTCCCAGAGATCTTTCACCCGGCTGCTGGCCATGATGTCACTGACCAGCCTACAGTCTGTGCACATTCCTGCACTTCCACCGGCCGCCACTAAAGGGCAGCCAATCGTTGCTCAGCTGTGTAAACAGGAAGGAGAGAGCTTCTGAAGCTCCTGTGATGTATAAAGGGGTCTGGGGCAGAGATGTGTTGTAATGAGGCCAGCGCCCCCTACGTTTAATGGATTGTGCTGTATTCGCTCCGCAACACGTCCTAAACAGGTAAGGGCCTCATTTCTATGACATGCTTTGCTAGGGAAATGATGCTTGTCCTTTAAAGTGGACCAAAACCCACCGCAATCGGCTCAGGAATCTATAAGATTCCCTGGCTGATCGACTTCCTCCCCCCGGGGCATCCAAAATCAGGATGCCCTGCTGTGTGAAACCCCCAAGGCCGCCCCATACACTTACCTTGTTTCCCGGTCCAACATCATAGGAACGGGAAGAGGTGAGTTGGCTTCGGTGATCTGTGGGGTTTCACACAGCGGGGCACCCCCGATCAGGGGGATAGTCAAAATCCTGGGTTTTAGTCTACTTTAAAGCGGAACTAAACATGGGAATTTGACTTTCCGAGGTTTCCTTCCATGCCACTGTGGGCTGTGTGAAACTCCCCAGGTGACCCTGAAAACTCACTTTTCTAGGCTCCAACGTTGCATGCGCCGGCTCTTGTCCAATGAGAGCCATCTGCAGTGACTAGGTCATTCGGCAGGCGGCTCTCATTGGCTTGAATCGGCCGTGTTCCAGCCCCAGCCTATCTGAATGCTCCTCATTCAAAACAATGGGAGTTGCCTGCAGAAGTCACAGCAGACGGCTCTCATTGGACAAGAGCTTGTGCATGTGACATTGGAGCTTAGAAAGGTGAGCTTTATGGACGAACTGGTCCTGGAATCTTTTAGATTCCAGACTGGCTGCTGTTGGTTTTTGTTTCGCTTTAAAGTGGAACAAAATCATATAAATTAGTTCACCCTCTGTGAAGGAACCCCACTTAATTTTTCTTAAATTTCTCCTCCCTGTTTTTATTCCAGACTTTAATGATCCCTTCTAATTCCATCTTCCCCTTAATAATAAGAAGCTGTGCCCCTTGTCATGAGACAAATGCACACGTCCCTTAGCTATGCGGAAGAGATGTTTGGCAGGGATGTGTGAAAGCTCAGATCAAACCCCCTGGGGTGTTTGATTCCTGCCTTTTGTCACAAGCTAGGCTGCAGCCAGCATGCCTCCTGCTGTTGTATAACACCCCCAGCTGGGAAGTTGCCAGTGAGGCTACGTTTTAGGAAACCTCCTACTGGGGAGGTGTCAGAACCACAATTAAAGGGACAGGAGGCCCGGCACCGATAGTCTATGGGCCGTAACGTGGACGCCTTGCGTCCTACGGCCAAACCGGTCACAGAACCAGAACCAGCTCCCAAAGCCGGACCGGAGCATAGTATAAAACAGGTCTGGAAACCAGACAGAGACTGGTAAACGGGGAACTAAGGTTCTGGACCGAATAAAGACCCGGTTCCTGGACTTAACGCGTTCAGTGCGCCTGGCCCGATAGGTTGGTACCGCTCACAAGGCAGTGTGACCCCCCTGCTCCAAGTTATAGCTCCTAAAAGGGTTTCAGGGCAAAATCCCACTCTAAAAATGGGAGGTAACATCCCCTCCCACAATGGGGAGGGGAGATGGAGAGCCTGGCAGCATAAATTGGATGGTCAAAAACCAGGCTGGTGTCACTCATCGGAAGGGGGTTATGCTCGCCGGCATATCCAGGGGTGTCCATCACCATCACCATAACCAGAAGCTCTTGACACACCCCCTTGTAAGAGCTCCACACCACGCTGCATGCTCAAGGTAAACTTTGCTTGTTGTCTCTGTGTATTGCATATCTGTTGTAACCCATCTCAGAATTGCATAGTTATTTAATCTGTAATATTCCATACTTCTTTATAGTTAAATGCTTGTAAACTCTGCCTAGCGTGCTTATAGCCATTAAAACGTATATTTAATTGAGCTGTCTTCTTGCCTTAAACCCGGAATTTGTGTGTCCCAAGGCGGTTTGCCTGGTTACCCTAATAATAAGAGGGTCGGACAAGGTTTTGGGGAACCCGGTGGGCGTGTGTGGCGGTCTCTGGTTAGTAGTGGGACCACGTGACGCCCCGGTTTCCTGACAATTTGGTGGCAGCGGTTTGGGATAAGGCAAATAGTGTAAGTGAGTGTGGGCCCCATACTCTCATACACTAAAGATTACTAGCAGCGGCTTTTCTGTTGCTGGGATCTTAAGATCAGCTCAACGCTAGGAGTATTCTGAGAGTGGTTACAGTAGTTGTGTGATTAC
The DNA here is from genome assembly GCA_027917425.1 of Gastrophryne carolinensis. Taxonomy (NCBI): domain Eukaryota; kingdom Metazoa; phylum Chordata; class Amphibia; order Anura; family Microhylidae; genus Gastrophryne; species Gastrophryne carolinensis. Next base: position 489,925,795 of record CM051236.1, on the reverse strand, counting down.
AGTGTGCAGTACAGCAGTTGCAGGCATGGCAAGTGGCACCAGGGCCAGAAGCAGGGATGTGGCTGCCGATGATATACTGGGTGCAGAGGGGCCCAGCCAGGGCTCTCCCAGAAGCCAGTCACCAGCCCTCAGCATCCCAGAGGACCGAGCCCTGCCTGCCGGCCCCCCCAGCCAAGCAAGCTCAGCTGCTCTCCTGCATGCTGCTATGGCAAGTCTCCGGGCGGGAGACCGCGGCTCCTATCAGCTCCTCATGGAGGAACGCCAGGTGCAGGCCGAGATCGAGGAACGCCGTGAACGTGAGCGCGAGGAACGCCGGGCTGAACGGGAGGAACGCCGTGCGCAAGCTGAACGCGAGGAACGCCAGGCGCAAGCTGAACGCGACCACCAGCTCCAAGTTTTGCGGCTACAGCTTCAACACCCTCAGCCCAGCACATCTACCAGCGGGCCCCCCGAGAACCAGGCCCCAAAGTTGCGTGCAGAGGATTTCCCCATCCTGGACAAAGGCACAGATCTGGACACATTTCTGCTGGCTTTTGAAACCGTTTGCCGTCAATACAATGTGCCGGAGGATCAGTGGGTCAGGTACCTAACCCCCCGCCTTAGGGGTAAAGCCCTGGAAATCTTTGGGTACCTGCCCAGCGAAACCACCCTGAGCTACGAGGGGGTCAAGCAAGCCCTGATCCGACAATATAACCTTACCCCGGAATTTTATCGCAAGAAGCTGCGGGGTCTGCGACGGGGCCCCAGCGACAGCTGGGCTGATCACATGCGGGCGCTACAGAGAGCAATTGAGCAGTGGACCACCGGCTTAGGAGTCACCTCCATCCAGCAGCTGAAGGAGCTGATTGCCATAGAGCAGTTCCTCTGGAATTGCTCTGACGAGCTGCAGCAGTTTCTGCGCGACCGGAAGCCAGAGGGGGCCTCAGCAACGGCCGCCCTTGCAGATGAGTACAGTCACAACAGAGCCCAGGAGCCCCGGAAACCTGCCAGCTGGAAAGTGGGTAAGCCGCCGCTGGCGTCTGTTGTACGTGCCCCTCAGCCCAGGACCCCTGCCCCCACCCCCTTTTCCAGGCAAGGGGGACCCCCACTGTGCCACCACTGCAACCAACCAGGACACTTCAGAACCGACTGCCCCCAGCGCCAGCGGGGTGCAGCCCAGCGCCCCTCCACTGTGTTATGTGTTGGCGAGGGGGCAGGGCGATATCGGGACAACATACAGCCCGTCACTGTAGGCCAGGCTGTGGCCATGGGACTTAGGGACACCGGTGCTGAGATGACCCTGGTGCGACCAGAGTTGGTGTCCCCACAGGATTTGGTGCCCGGGAAGACCCTTATGGTCTCCGGCATTGGAGGAACTGAACCAGCATTGCCTGTTGCCAAGGTTTATTTGGACTGGGGTGCTGGACAGGGTGTGCGGGAGGTGGGGGTGTCGCCGAATATCCCTGCCAGTGTGTTGCTAGGGACAGACTTGGGGCGGCTAGTGTCTCACTATGTGGCCACTGAACCCCCAAGGTCTGGTCCCCTAGACAGTAATGTAATGCATGAGACAATGTGTGCGGTCGAGAGTAATGGTTATATCCTGCCTGCTACAGGGAATGTGGGGGTGGGTGAAGTGGGGTGTCCTTCTTCCCTCGGGGAAGAGGAGGGCGACCCAGTCGGTTGCAATCTCTTGTCCCCAGAGATCAACCCGACCGCAAGGGGCCAGGGACAAGCAAGGGGGGTGGTAGGACCTGCAGATGAGGGAGGGGCTGTCCCAGGAGATGTGGGGCCCCTAGCTGAGTCCACAGTGCAGGATGACTTCACTCCCGGGGTATTAAGGGCCCAGGCCGGCCAGTCTGGTCTGGCGACTTGGTTGGAAGCCAAAGGGGAACTAGCGCTACCAGCGGCCGCCGTGACTGTTGCCGCTGTCACCCGCAGTGGGGGCGCTAGGGGCCCAGGGGCACCTCAGGGGCCTGACGGTGTGCTCCCTTCCAACCAAGTGGCTGCCAGGACAGATGGAGGTCAGGTGACAGATTCGGAGGAGCGGTCTGAGGACATGGCCGTCTCTTCAGTACTGGCCACGTCCAGCCAGGGGTTTCAGGCGGCTTTGGAAGCCGATGACAGCCTGAATGCCCTCAAGGAACAGGCGGCTCAGCCTCCCTCGGGCTCAGACAAAGAACGAGTTGTCTGGGACCAAGGACGGCTGTACCGCATGACGGTCTCGCAGGGTTCACCAGAGGAGTGGCCTAGGGACCGACAGTTGGTGGTCCCCTACCCTTTCCGGGCGGAGTTGTTGCGGGTTGCGCACGAGATTCCGATGGCGGGACACTTGGGGGTCACCAAGACCAGAGCCAGACTAGCCCAGCACTTCTACTGGCCAAAAATGGGGGCCGATGTGGCCGCCTACTGCCGTTCGTGTGAGGTCTGTCAGAAGGTGGGGAAGGCCGGGCCTCGCCCCAAAGCACCGCTGGTACCTCTGCCAATTATAGAGGAGCCTTTCAGGAGGGTAGCTGTGGATTTGATCGGACCCCTGTCCATCCCCAGCAGCTCCGGGAAACGCTTCATACTAACGGTAGTAGATTATGCCACACGGTACCCGGAGGCAGTGGCCTTATCATCCATTCGGGCCGACAAGGTGGCCACTGCCTTACTGGAAATATTTTCTCGGGTAGGCTTCCCCCAGGAAATGCTCACCGATCGGGGAACCCAGTTCATGTCACAGCTGATGGAGTCTCTCTGTAAGCAGATCCAGGTGCAACATCTGGTGACCAGCCCGTACCACCCACAGACCAATGGTCTCTGTGAACGGTTCAACGGCACCCTGAAGCAGATGCTTAAGATGTTGGTTGATGCCCACGGGCGCGACTGGGAGCGGTATCTCCCTCACCTACTGTTTGCCTACAGGGAGGTCCCACAGGCCTCAACCGGGTTCTCCCCCTTCGAGCTCCTGTACGGACGACGTGTGCGGGGACCCCTGGCCCTGGTGAAGGAGGCTTGGGAGGGGGATCTGCCCCCCCCCAAGGTGTCAGTCATCGAGTATGTGATGCGCTTCCGGGACAAGATGCAGGCCTTGGCGCAGCTGGTGCACGACAACATGGTACAGGCCCAGGCCGAGCAGAAGAGGTGGTACGACCAGAACACCTGTGATCGGACCTACCAGGTGGGCCAAAAGGTGTGGGTGCTGGTCCCGGTACCCCAGGATAAGCTTCAGGCGGCCTGGGAAGGTCCTTATCTCGTGCACCAGCAGCTCAATGCCGTAACGTACCTAGTCACCCTAGACCCTGCCCGAGGACGGCGGAAGGCCTTCCACGTGAACATGATGAAGGCACATCATGAGCGGGAAGCGTGTGTTCTCCCGATCTGCAATCTGCCAGAGGAGGGGGAAGCTGAAACCCTCCTGGATATGCTGGCCCAGGTCAAGGAGGGGGGGACCCTTGAGGATGCCCAGATTGGTCCCCAACTGACAGCCGACCAACGGGCCCAGCTCTGGGCCACCCTGCACCCCTTCCGAGACTTGTTCGACAGCAAGCCCGGACGAACTAAGCTAGCCGTCCACCATGTGGACACCGGGACTCACCCTCCGATCCGACGGGCATCCTACCGGGTCTCCCTGGAGGTCCAGCAGCAAATGCGTCAAGAGATTGACGAGATGTTGCAGCTAGGGGTCATCCAAGCATCCAGCAGTGCTTGGGCCTCCCCGGTGGTCCTTGTCCCCAAGAAGGACCGGACCCTCCGGTTCTGCGTGGACTACCGGGGACTCAATGCTGTCACGGCTGCCGATGCATACCCCATGCCGCGCATCGATGACCTCCTGGACCAGCTGGCCGGGGCGAGGTACCTGACCATCATGGACCTGAGCCGGGGATACTGGCAGATTCCGCTGTCCCCCGAGGCTAGGGAGCGGTCGGCCTTCATTACCCCATTCGGACTATACGAATCCACCGTCATGCCGTTTGGCATGAGAAATGCCCCTGCCACTTTCCAGCGGATGGTCAACACCTTGCTCCAGGGACTAGAGGGGTACGCAGCTGCGTACCTGGATGACATTGCAGTCTTCAGCCCCACATGGGAGGAGCACCTAGAGCACCTGTCGCAGGTGCTCGGGCGGGTCCGGCGAGCAGGTTTGACCATCAAGCCAGGAAAGTGCCAGTTGGGCATGGGCGAGGTCCAGTACCTAGGGCATAGGGTAGGAGGGGGGACCCTGAAACCTGAACCGGGGAAGGTGGAGGCAATCGCCTCCTGGCCAACCCCTAGGACCAAAACCCAGGTGCAGTCATTTTTGGGCACCGCTGGATACTATAGGAGGTTCGTTCCCCACTATAGTACCCTGGCCAAGCCTTTGACGGACCTCACCAGGAAAAAGCTGCCCTCCGCGGTAAATTGGACCCGTGACTGCGAGACAGCCTTCCAGGCACTGAAGGATGCCCTCTGCAGCTCTCCCGTACTCCAAGCGGCCGACTTTGCGCGGCCATTTGTAGTGCAAACAGATGCCAGTGATTTTGGCCTCGGCGCCGTGCTGAGCCAGGTCGACCCGACGGGTCAGGAGCACCCCATCTTGTACTTGAGCCGCAAGCTCCTACCCAGAGAAGTGGCCTATTCAGTCATGGAGAAGGAGTGTCTCGCCATTGTATGGTCACTGCAGCGGCTGCAGCCATATTTGTATGGTCGCCACTTCATTGTGGAGACCGATCATAACCCCCTCCGCTGGCTACACATGGTTTCTGGAACCAATGGGAGAGTGTTGCGGTGGAGCCTGGCTCTCCAACAGTACCAATTTGACATCCGCCACAGAAAGGGCCGAGACCATGGAAATGCAGATGGCCTATCCCGGCAGGGGGAGGTAGCCAGTGGGTGCATGGGTCAGCACCGACAGGTTCTGGCCCCTAGCACCCTCTAAAGAAGGGAGATGTGAAGGAACCCCACTTAATTTTTCTTAAATTTCTCCTCCCTGTTTTTATTCCAGACTTTAATGATCCCTTCTAATTCCATCTTCCCCTTAATAATAAGAAGCTGTGCCCCTTGTCATGAGACAAATGCACACGTCCCTTAGCTATGCGGAAGAGATGTTTGGCAGGGATGTGTGAAAGCTCAGATCAAACCCCCTGGGGTGTTTGATTCCTGCCTTTTGTCACAAGCTAGGCTGCAGCCAGCATGCCTCCTGCTGTTGTATAACACCCCCAGCTGGGAAGTTGCCAGTGAGGCTACGTTTTAGGAAACCTCCTACTGGGGAGGTGTCAGAACCACAATTAAAGGGACAGGAGGCCCGGCACCGATAGTCTATGGGCCGTAACGTGGACGCCTTGCGTCCTACGGCCAAACCGGTCACAGAACCAGAACCAGCTCCCAAAGCCGGACCGGAGCATAGTATAAAACAGGTCTGGAAACCAGACAGAGACTGGTAAACGGGGAACTAAGGTTCTGGACCGAATAAAGACCCGGTTCCTGGACTTAACGCGTTCGGTGCGCCTGGCCCGATAGGTTGGTACCGCTCACAAGGCAGTGTGACCCCCCTGCTCCAAGTTATAGCTCCTAAAAGGGTTTCAGGGCAAAATCCCACTCTAAAAATGGGAGGTAACATCCCCTCCCACAATGGGGAGGGGAGATGGAGAGCCTGGCAGCATAAATTGGATGGTCAAAAACCAGGCTGGTGTCACTCATCGGAAGGGGGTTATGCTCGCCGGCATATCCAGGGGTGTCCATCACCATCACCATAACCAGAAGCTCTTGACACACCCCCTTGTAAGAGCTCCACACCACGCTGCATGCTCAAGGTAAACTTTGCTTGTTGTCTCTGTGTATTGCATATCTGTTGTAACCCATCTCAGAATTGCATAGTTATTTAATCTGTAATATTCCATACTTCTTTATAGTTAAATGCTTGTAAACTCTGCCTAGCGTGCTTATAGCCATTAAAACGTATATTTAATTGAGCTGTCTTCTTGCCTTAAACCCGGAATTTGTGTGTCCCAAGGCGGTTTGCCTGGTTACCCTAATAATAAGAGGGTCGGACAAGGTTTTGGGGAACCCGGTGGGCGTGTGTGGCGGTCTCTGGTTAGTAGTGGGACCACGTGACGCCCCGGTTTCCTGACACCCTCGATTTGGAATGTCCCACAGTTTGAAACCTTTTGATTTACCTTGATTGACAGCTGTGGCAAGGCTTTGCTGTGCTCCAAAGCACCCCACAAAAAGACATTAAAGTGTACCTATACCCAGACAAGAGATGTATGCCATCACCTTCTATCTCCAGCCCAGTGGCCCAAAACAGCCCGTGTTTCTATTTTTACTATTCTTAAAAACACTAACAGGAAGCAGTATGATGTTTCATCCAGTGCCAAGGTAACCTGGACCTGGATAAAAGGTGCTCAACTGCAGGTATGTGCAGGTAACTGACACATACTGGCACATGAGCCTGCATTGCTTTCAGATTTATAGCAGTTATTATAACTGATAAGGCTGACCCCCCAATGCTGAGCTGTGTTTATCATTGCTGGAAAGCACCAGGGTGCAATATGGCCGACCATTCGAAGATCATACTACCTCCTTTTCTAGTAACAGGGGTGCACCAGACAATACCACTGAATATAAGCATGTGCTCACTCACATGAACCAAACAAGACTGAAGTGGACGTGTCCAATTACACACCTTCTTCAAAAAGGAGCACCAATATCAATATGGATACAAAATTGTTTATTATGAAAAAGGAGATACTATTAAAATACACAAAAACACACTGGACAATTAAAATCACATGGATGACCCCATGGTCACAATAATATTAATGAAAAAAACCCCTAAGGGGAACAATGCATCAAAAGACCCTATGTGCACTTATTAGATCCTATTATAACAGTTATTTTATGCCGGCATAAAAATTGTATGTGTAAACCCTCAAAGTGTAAAACCTCTAATAAATATCAACTCTTAACAACAATACCTCATATGTGAAAATGAATAAAAAACTAAATTCCACAGAAAATATATTGGCAGACTCGCCCAGTTCAAACAGTTATAAGTGAATGGAAACAATAAAGATATACTCAAAGTGCACGTGTGCGTGCTAAATGACACCAGCAAACCTGAATATTCAAGAATAAAGAATGGCACATAGAGTCAGCATCACAGGGTCACCGCGCCCGCAACTCCCATGTTGCTTCAAGGTGAGGGTTAGTATCCAATGTCTATTCCTACCCTTAAATAGTGTTGTCCCATCCTCTGATTCATATCAGCTGTAACAAATCAGCCGGCATTTGCTTACATCCTTTTATGGCGCTGAGCATTGTGGGAAACCATCGTCATCGATTACATGCGCATCACTGTTGTCTAGGAGACGTGCTGCTGCAGAGCCGTCCCGCCCCTCCCACCCACTGAGCCAGCCCACACTCACTGTGTCATCATCCCAGCTGCAGCATAATCAAAGCATAGTGTGCTGCAAACACAGGCAGATCCATCCATCCTGCTCAATCCTTATTGACAGACACAGCCTCCTTTTTCATAATAAAGAATTTTGTATCCATATTGATATTGGTGCTCCTTTTTGAAGAAAGGTGTGTAATTGGACACATCATACTACCTCCTGTTATTGTTTTTATTAACACTGGACGAAGGCTTTAGAAAAAATACAAACACAAGTTATTTAGGGGCACTGGGCTGGGGATAGAAGGTGACGACATGAACTTTGTTTCTGGGTATAGGATCACCTTCAATAGGCATTATAGTTAAGATATCACTCACATTCACATGTCCTCATTCACATATTTGGCAGCCAGTCATGTGACCACCAGCAACCATTCAGGTTTGATATGGAAGCCCACTCGGCAAATCCAATTAGTTACACAACAAACATAATAATAAAATATAACAAATCATGTCCTAGGATAACATGCGCTGGTAAAATCCCTTAAATTACTCACCCCAAAGCGAAATTTCAAGAGTTCAAGTATGCGCACCACATGGGGTTTACATTCCACGCGGTTCTCCATCACCTCTACAGGGATGGAGCACGATTCCGTATCCACCTCGGGAACAAATGCCCATCTGTACCTGCAATAGGAACAATGGTTCATTGTTACATGGCTGTAAGGGGTCTCATCCCTCCGAGTGATGGTCTACATATAGTCATAGGTCAAAGTAACTGCACTTGCAGTGTTATTTTCCCAATTGGTGATGTACCCCACAAAAACAACACAAATGGGCTACCAGAAAAGCACCACCAGTGTTGCACCTTAGTATACATAGGCCACACCCACTGAATAATTTAACAAAATGCTTTATTAATACAATCTCATATAGTGTGTTACAGGGGCAAGACTGAAGTGCTAAGTGCAATAAATATTTTCAAGAGCATTAAATCCCATATCCCTCAAAAAGTGCACAAAAACAGCTAAACCCTAAAAAGGCCAAGATATGATAAATATTTGGCAAGTGAAATAAAATGAAAAAATAATATCACCAATTAAACTGGCCCAGGTCCGACATCAAGGCAGGCTAGCCCAACACCGACGCGTTGTGTGGTCCAATATATAACCCATACCCCCCAACCGTCCCGATTTTCCTGGGACTGTCCCGATCTTTATTACTTGGTCCTGCGTCTCGCGGCGCATGCTCTTGTCCCGCGCCGTCACCGGGGGTTGCCGCAGCCTCTCAGACGCCCACCACCGCCGGCCCCGAGTGTAAGCACTGAGCTGCACGGGCTGGTGGCAGGGGGCGTCTAGAGGTAGGGTTTTTTTTATACTGTTATTTCATTGGTGGATCAGTGGGTGGGGGCGGGACTCCAGGAAGGAGCCTGTCCCTGCCGCTGATCTGCAGGTGGGCGGGACTACAGCAAGGAGCCTCGCACAGGAGGGGCAATGGCCACACTGGTGAGTGTATTTGTCTGTGTGTGAGTGTTTGTGTCTGTGTGTGTATGTTTGTGTGTGTGTGTCTGTGTGTGTGTCTATGTGTGTGTGTGTCTGTGTCTATCTGTGTGTGTGTGTTTGTGTGTATGTGTTTGTGTCTGTGTGTCTATGTGTGTGTATTTGTGTCTGTGTGTCTATGTGTGTGTGTTTGTGTCTGTGTCTGTGTGTGTGTGTGTGTCTATGTGTGTGTGTGTGTGTGTCTGTGTCTGTGTGTTTGTGTCTATGTGTGTGTATGTGTGTCTATGTGTGTGTGTGCCTATGTGTGTGTATGTGTGTATGTGTATGTGTCTGTGTCACCCCTAACTGGTTGTGTAACGAGGGATGCCCTATTTAATTCTTAGGTGGTGTTTCCCTTTAAGGGTGTGACTGGGGGCGTGGTTTATTTTGTCCCTCTTTACGACTTTCAAAAGTTGGGAGGTATGTATAACCACTTCATCAGGCTGCTCAGGATGGTTATGTCCCCACCCGCACCCTGTGACAACCATTCGGGTTTGGTGTGCAAGCCTATCGGGACAAGGGAATTAGGAAGTAGTAAGCACCAACTGATTAGACTTTAAATCCTCTTTAAATCTCATCTACTACCTAGCTCAAAGAGGAACAAAACCAGGGATTTTCACTTCCCCGGGTTTGTTCCTGACCCCTGGAATGCCACATATTCTTACCTCCCTGGGTAATCCCAAAGCCCATGAGCGGGGCCTCCTTCAATCAACTTTTAAACTCTGGGGCCGACCCCCTTGGAGTGCTGGAGAGGTTGTGGGGGTAGGGGGGATCTAATTCACATTTATTGGGCTTGTCCAAAGCTTAAGAGATTTTGGGGGAAGGTTAGACAAATCGCGGGGAAGGTGGCAGAGAGAATGGGCCCGACAAGAGAAGAATCGGTTAACAAATACAGTAAATTCGTATTATGTCACCTATTAAACGCAGCTAAGGCCTGTGTCCCGCTAGTGTGGCAACCCCCATCAATTGCACTCTGGGTTAGGAAAGTGAATGATATAATGAGATTTCAGAACCTCATTCTCTCTAGGGATGACAGACATGAGAGGTTTGTGATGACTTGGCACCGATTGGAAGAATATACAGAATCCCCAGAGGGCAGAGCTTTACTTGGTGAGCCTTAGGGCATAGGATTCCCTTCCCCCCCTACCCCACATTTTCCGGTTTGTGGTATTTTTGTGGTATTTGTTTTGTTATTTTCGATAATAATAAGCCACCGCACGCTCCAAAATGTGATTGGCAGACACGTGAATGACGTCCCCTGTCAGGTAGAGGTGGACGGCTAGAGCTGCCGGACGCGGTATCGCAGCCCCTCATCACAGTGGTCATGGGGGAGTCAGGAGACAAGCGGCCCTCCTCAGGTGCGGGGAGACGAATGGGAGTGGGATCCTGTGGTTGGCTCCTCGGGCCCGGGGAGAGAGGGGCTAGCACCAAGGGAGGGTGGCGGGGGGGGCTGCGGCATCTTGTAGAGGTGGTCGTGTAAGGTGAGCCCGGCTTGATCCTCCCAATGAGGGCCAGCTTGGGATGTCAAGGGGCATACGAGACAGCTGGGTCTGTTTTCTTTGTTACTGTTATGTTTCTTATGTATGTCTCCTATGTATGTCTTGAAATGGTGTACAACATTTAAAATATAAATAGAATTTATATAAAAAAAAAAACTCTGGGGCCGGGTGAGAGGAAGATTGCCTTGCATACTGATGGTTCACACAGAAAGTAGAATAAAGGTGGGACAGCAGGCATCCCCGCTTCCCTCTGTCTGTGTGTACCAGATCCTGAGGGTTTTTACACATAGGAGCATCCCAGTTCGGGATGCCCCAAAAAGAGGAAAACCATTGTACCTAGAGTCTTATAGACTCTTTTTTAAAGTGGACCAAAGCCCAGTATTTTGACTATCCTGGGTTTTGGTCCACTTTAAGCAATGTTTGCACCCTCCAAGGCACTTGCCACCATGCTTGGCATATACTAATTGTGACCAACCTCATGTCTCCACCCTATTATCCTTTAGATTGTAAGCTTTCAAGGTCAGGGCCCTCACCCCTAGTGTATTTCAGTATCAGTGTATATTTCCTTTAAATCCGACTGATCGGAACTATCAGCTGAAACTCCGGCCAACTAAGTCCCCTGAGCATCCAGATTTGGGATGCCCCACTGTGTGAACAGACCCAGACTTACGTACCTTTCTGGTGCTCCCACACTGCATTTTTGTATTGTGACCACATCCCAAGCCTCCCTGCAGCTGAGGCGCACTCCCGTGCTCAGCCATTCAGGCTGAGGGGCGGGAGCGTACCACATACTGTAGGAAGACTGGTGAACGGGCCACTCCCCCCATTCCAGAGCTCTCTGCAACAGCACTTTATGCCGTGCATTAGTATGCGCTGCATAAAGCACTGATTGGAGGATTGCACATGCGCCATGGAACCAGTGGAAAAGTGAGTTGTGGGGGGTTTCACACAGTGGGTCACCTCAAATCGGCCCCCAGGGATAAGAACCTATTACCAGGATAGAGAAAATCCTGGTGCTAGGTCAACTTTACAGAGGAACAAACTCTTTGAATCCGGCCCTGAAGTCTAAAAGACTCCATGGCTGGCCACTTCCTAACCCCCGGGGGATCCCGATTCAGAATGCTCCGCTGTGTGAATCCACCAGGATCGCTTGCAAAACGAACCTTGGGGCTCATTTACGTCTTACATAGGCGCATTCCCTCAGGTATGTTCCCACTTACAACCATTTAGAAAGGCTGGGAACGGGAGCGCGCCGCATACTGCAAGGAAACAGGGGATGTGGCTGCTTCGCTCTCACTATGTCGGGCTCTGTCTCCATACATCGCTGTATGCCATGCATTTATACGAGAGCTTGTGCATGCGACGTGGGATCATCAGGAAGGTATGTTTCTGGCCAATCCTGGGAGTTTCACATAGCGGGACATCCCAAATCGAGATGCCCCAAGGAAAAAGAACCACAAAAAATCAGGTGTTTCGGTCCACTTTTACCTGTATATTATAAGTATTGTGGTAAAGTGTATGGAAAAGTGGTGCATGGTGTCTATATTTCCCTTGGTTTTTTCAGCCAGACACGATCCATGCCAGGATAACAGAGCTCCGGTCCAAATCCCCAGTCCTCTACAGGTCTTTTCCCCTACTCCCAGGTCTCTCCAGGTGATTAGGTTAATTGAAGGAAGGAAGCCTAATAAAAGGAGCTGCTGAGGCTTCCAGTTTGGAGAAGGAGAGACTGGGATAAGGAGCCCGTGCCTTGCTGCTCCCAAAACCTACAGGTCTGAACTGCATCCGAAGGACTTTATGTGTTATGTTTTTTTGAACCTGTGGATTAGCAGCCTGGGCTTGTATGCCCTGAAGGTGGACCTGTGATATCGAGGACTTGCAATACTCCGTACCTATCAGACACTGGACATTGCTAAAGCTGATGAGGAAACCACTGACTGTACTGCATTGTACCCTGCATTATACTCTGAATTTAAGAGATTTTTCTGTTGGACTTTGTCTTCAATAAACCGCTTATTATTTCAACTAGGAACTGTTTCCAGAGTCATTGCCGTTAGCACCCCAGATCCTGACATTATATAATTTTTAATAAATGTTATAATTGTTTTACTTTCGCTAGGATTTCTACCTCGTACAGCTCCACTGAAGTGGTTGGCGCTTTATAAATAAGCAAGAAAAAGAAGTAGTAGTTCTGGTGCTGAAGGACTTACATCTGGAACAGAGGCATCTTGTCAGGCGGGAAGGAGAGCGCCGTGTCCAGAAACTTGCAGGCAGACAGATAGAGGTCCAGGCTGCTCTGCTGGATCTGCACATAGACGGGCCCATTGCTGTCAGGCGCCGGAGCCTTCTGCTTGCTGGCCTTGCTGTTCCTGCGAGGAATGATGGAAATCAAAAGGTGAGACTCTAAAGGATGCTGGGAAGGTGTTAATCTTACAGGGCTGTGACATGAATTTCGCCTCATCGCAGGTTATCTTCAAAAAAAGTGCCCCACAACAGCCTGTGTTTCTATTTTTACAATTCCTAAAAACATTAACAGGAAGCAGTATGATGTTTCATCCACTTACAAGATAACCTGGAACTGGATGAAAGGTGCTCAACTGGCAGTATACGCAGGTAACCAACACATACTGACAGCTGAGCCTGCAGTGCTTAAAGATTTACAGCAGTTATTAGCTTTCCCCCCTACGAGGAATGATGCAAAGGAAAAGGTAAAACACTAAAGGATGCTGGGAATGTGTTAATCTTACAGGGCTGCGACATGAATTTCACCTCATCGCAGGTTATCTTCAAAAATACCATTTTGTGATTACTCACCTGTAAAATGGGTATTATAAGTATGTCTCACACCCTGCTTCGGAATTAATCATTACACTTGGGTTATAGTCCACAAGAGGGCGCTTTACTGCAGAGATGGCAAAAAAAAAGAAGCCCCTCCCAGCCCCACAAACACCTGGGACCTCCCACACATCCCCCAGTATAAAAAAGCAGTAAGGGGACCAGGAAAAGCAAATAAAATCTATGAGAGAAACAGTACAACCAAACAGAGGATCCAAGATACAACTCAGGGTGGGGCGAAGCAGGGTGTGAGACATACTTATAATACCCATTTTACAGGTGAGTAATCACAAAATGGTATTATTCTAAGTATGTCTCACACCCTGCTTCGGAATTAATCATTACACTTGGGACATCCAATAGCAGTGTCCAAAAAAGGGTGGGGATCCCAACAGGCAAAAATGCACAAAATAAACCACTGCAGCTTGCAGAACTTTGCTAGTCGAAAAACAGCATCCGCTGAGACCCACAAATCAACCTTATAAAACTTGGAAAGGTATGAACAGAAGACCAAGGAGCAGCTGTACCAACTTGTTCCACAGAAGCCTGGTGCTGAAAGGCCCAGGAAGCCTCAACAGCATGAGTAGAATGAGCAGTGATCTGGAAAGGGGAATCCCTTGACAGAATAGGCCCTAATAACGGCCAGACGAATCCATTTACAAATGGTAGTCTTGACGGGCGCCAAACGCTTCTTGGGCCCGGAGGGCAACACAAAAGAAGGCGTCCATCTGGCGCAAAGGTGAAGTAGCCACCAGATAGTACTGTACCCATCCAACGATGTCCAGAGAGTGCAAAGCCCTCTCCCTGCCATTATTAGGTTTAGTACACGAGTAAGGGAGCACAATGTCCTGAATGAAGTGAAAAGCAGAGAGAACCCTTGACAAGAAGTCTGGTTTTAAGTGGAAAACCACCTTGTCCTGATGTCTCTCAAAGTAGGGGGCCTGAATGAACAGAGCCGCCAACTCAAAAATCCGTCAAACAGAATTTATAGCCACCAAAAAGACAACTGTTAAGGTGAAAAATGTATAGTGCAGCATCCTACACTGGTTTAAAAGGAGGACCCAGAAGGGCAGACGATGCCAAATTTAAATCCTAAACCGGCAACATGGGTTTGCGAGGAGGGCGCACATGAGCGACCCCCTGAAAATAAAAGGCCTTAACCAAAAGGATGAAGAGCGAAGATCTCTGAAAACCCATGTCCAAACCACGCTGAAGAAAATCCAAAATCCAAGGAATGGAAACACCCGACAAGAAAAGGCACTAGCCTCACACCAATCAAAGTAGGCCCGCCAGGTCCAGCAGAAGATAGTAGAGGATGATTTCTTCCTATCCCCAACGAGAGTCTGGACAAAGGCTTCATATAAACCCTTTTCCATAAGATGAAGGGTTCAGCAGCCACGCCGCCAAAGCCAGCGTTTGTAAATTGGGGTAACAAGGCTGACCTTGTCTAATCAGATCGGGAAACAGAGGCAGCCTGTACTGATCTACCGCCAGCCGGACAACGTCTACGAACCGCACCTGTCTTGGCCACCTAGGAGCCACTAGGATTGCTGGCACACCCTCTCGAGCCAGCTTGTGCACTACCTTGCCCACCATGGGAAAAGGAGGAAACAGATACAGGAAAACCGAGCTCCCGCCAGGACAGAGGCACGGCATCCACTGCCAGAGCCAGAGGGACCCGGGAAATAGAAACAAATGCTAATAACTAGCGAACGTGAGGAGAGGCAAACAGAGCCACAGCACCAAAATACACGGAACGTTGCTCACGGCCCAATACAGAGTCAACAACACCACTCGGAGGGTACTCTTGTTACAAGTCCCTCCCCTATGACTGAAGTAGGCAACCACAGTCCGGATGTTGGAGAGAACCTGAACCGGCAGGCCCCATAGGTGAGACATCCACCGCAACAGCCTCATCCGAGCCACCCTTAGCTCCAAAACATTGATGGGGCGTGTGCCTCCTGAGGGCCCCACAGCCCTCAGAATTGGTGGGCTCTCCAGTAGCCCCCCCAAACTGACCGACTGGGATTCGTCGAGACAGTCTCCCAGCGGGGCAGAAAAATAATCTGCCCCACCAGAAGGTTTTTTGAGTCCAGCCGCACCCGAAGGGACCGACGGACCAGAGGAAACAGAACAAGGACTGAACCCAAGGACAGGGAACACTTGTCCCAGGCCGATAGGAGAAGGAGCTGAAAGAGCCTAATGTGAAATTAAGCAAAAAGGTACTGTTTTGCAAAAACAGGCCACCATCAGTCCTACCAGTCTCCATCCCTAGCCGGATGGACAGATGAGAGTTCGTAAGGACAAACCGAATCGGCGCTTTAAATGCTCCAGGTGATGCACGAAGTCACAATCACGGCATTGCACAACAGATACTGCCTTATAAGTCCAGCGCGCCAACCAAAAGCGCCACTGGAGCACACCTGAAGAGCGTCCACCTACGGCTAAGGGAAAGGAAATCCTGGCCTGAAAGTTATCCCGCGACATACCCGGAATAGAGGACACCCTTGATGAGGAAAGTGAAGACATGGGATAAATGATTACCCCCCTAAAACACTCCAGTGTCGCCACGACCAGCCGGGTATCCAGCTCCGCCTGACAGAACGAAAGAGACGTAATGAGAAGGTTGTCCAAATAAGGAAGAATGTGAATGCCCTGGACTCATGAGAAGGGCCATCACACCCGCCAGCACCTTGGAGAATACCCTGGGTGCAGAAGTGAAACCGAAAGGGAGAGCCATGAATTAGTAGTGCTGCTCCCCTACCGCAAACCTGGGAAACCGCTGGTACCCTGGAAGGCCGGCACAAGAAAGCAAGCATCCTTGATCTCTATTGATGATATAAAGTCCCCCGGGGGCAGGGAGCTGACAGCGGAGAGCAGCGTCTCCATGCAAAACCATTTTGTTCAGATGAACCGGATGAGATCTTCAAGGCCAGAATGGGCCAGATGGGACCATCTTTCCTGGGGACTGTGAAGAGATTGAAATAGTAACACTGACCTCTTTCCCCAGGGGGGGAGCCTGACGAATGACCCCCATGGTCAGACGGCCTTGTACTGCCGTAAACAGGCCCTAAAACTGCCCAGGATCCAAAGAAACTCGTGAAGAGAATCTGGGAGGAGAGAAGAACAGCAGCAGCAGCAGCAGCAGCCGTCCCCCACCAGAGGGGAGAAGACGCCCCCTCAATGCAGAGTGGGCTAGCAGAAGATTAAGGCTTGGCACGCCAGAATAATACAGGTCGGGCACGGCAACAGCTATTGCCCCGGAATCTCCCCCTTCTTTCCCGCAAAGGGCACCCCCCCTGCCTGACCCAGGCCCATAAGGGAGGGAGTGAAGGACCATGACCCCCGAAAGGGAAGTGGCTGCTTTTGCGTTTGGTGTAACTTACCTTTTCGGCCAGAGCTCCACCATCACCGACAGGCGCAACCCAACAGGGGGAAGCCCTTCGAACGCCTTTGTGACAGCCAAGTCAGCTGCCGACCGGCGCTACCCGACCGAGTGGCTGGAATCAGATCACTCAGCTGAGGTCAACAATACCTTTGAATAGTGCCAACTAAAGCAGATAGGACAAAGGTGTTCCCCCACCGTGATAATTAGCTCACAAGCGACAAGCTCTAAATCCAACACCAGAAGGATCCAATTGGAAACCTTAAGGACGTCCCCCCATAAGGTCCTAATAAGCGTGGCCTAATAGCGAAAGCCTCCACAGGGTGTAAGGCCACACAGACAAGGGCCTGGGAGACCCGTTAGCCTCACTATCCATCAGGTAATGAGACGGGGGAGCGCACCACATACACAATATACAACCCCAGGATGGTGGCATCCACCCAGAGGGGTCAATGACCAGAACTAGACCAAACCGCGGGGAAGGGATACCTTCTATTCCACCCCTTAGCATGAGGGAGACGACAGCATCCCACTGCTCTGAGGGCATCAGTGCAATGGCAGGCTGATCGTCAGGGGAAACAGAATCTGTATAATATCCCTTTACACAAAGGGTGTACAGACAGGCAATAATATTAAACATATTAAACATATTAAGCATATTGTTAATGTATAGGCCGGCGCAGCGAGCGCCATGAGCCGACATTCAGCTGGATTCTTCCGGCCACAAGGCTAGCAATCCATCACAGTGTTGCCCTCTAGCGCAAACATCCATTGCTACTCCCCGCTAGTGTAAACGTCACTAGGGGTCATACCCAGGAGCGGGGGTGTGAGTGACAAGACCAGCCGAGCAAACCCAGCCGCACGGGCCCAGATTGCCGCGCCAGCACCCGCTGTGCACATGTACTCACTCTAGTACAATGTTGCCCGCCAGGGATGCCCCGCATCCCACATAGAGCCGGGCTTGCCCCGAGGGGACCCCGAGCAAAGTATCCTGGGAAGCCTCCATAAAGTGGTTTTGGTAGCCGCAATGACCAATGGGAATTACGCTGTTGAGCTACCTGGGATGCCCCTTAAATGTCCGTTAGTGGGAGGATTTAATAAATGGTAACTCATGTCAAAGAAAAGGCCACAGGACCAGGGGGAAGCACTCAATTTGGAAGACCCCCGGAAGACATAAATGTCATCACACGCATACAGAAATACATAAAGATATACATATAATGCAAATAGCATAAGATGCAGCCCCCCCCCAGCCTCAGGGGACGCGCATACCATACATGCATCTTAAAATAGACAATAATCAGCCCGGCAGGGGACACTCACCAATACTATAGGAGACAGGATAGCGCAAGACAGTCTCCCAGCAGGGCAGCCGGAAGGTGTGACAGTAGAAAGAAGAAAAAAGGGGGGGGGGGTGAGGCACCTGCAAAGTGCGCCGAGCGCTAGGCTCCAAGCACAGGAAGAATACAAGCGGCCGAGCTCCCCAGCAATGCGGGAGCCAGCCGTTAAATGAAAAAGAGAGAGGGGGTGAGCCACCTGCACAGCGCGCCGAGCGCTAGGCTCCACCCCCTCCAAGCGCGGGGAGATCGCAAGCGGCCGAGCTCCCAGCAATGCGGGAGCCAGCCGTGACGTAAAGAGAAGGGGTGGGCGAGCCACCCGAGTAGCGCGCCGAGCGCTAGGCCACGCCCCCAGTCAGCCAACCAAACCGCCGCGCTCCCCAGACAAGGGGGAGCCAGCCAAACATCACCCGGCCCTCTGCCGGCTAACAAAGCAAGAAGGAGCAAAAGGGGGCAGGCCTGCCGGTCAGCGCGCCGAGCGCAAGGCCACGCCCCCTTCCCCCTCAGAGAACCACAAGCAGCCGAGCTCCCCGCCATTTTGCGGGAACCGGCTGTAACGGCACCGGACCGCCGCCATGGAAGGCGCACGTTGAAGGATGGAGAGAAGCGCTGTACGGCGACAGCGCCATAGTTAAAACACATTCACACACACACACACACAATTTAAATTAAAAAAAAAAAAAAAATATATATATATATATATATATATATATATATATCACACACAGCCCCCCCCCCAACTAACCGGGACCAGGGAGGAGGGAGGTTAGGGGGAAGCCGATGACTACATTTAAATTTGTAGCGAGGGCCTCAACGGACAGGGCATCCCAAGTCAGGATCACCAACAAACCTGACGACCGCCTACCCTTTGAAGAGGGCCTCACGGTGGAGCAAAGCTCCTTCAAAACACCTCTAAAGGTGCTACCTATCCTCACCCAGACCCTGCAGCCATAGCTGGGAGGCTTAATGTTATTTAAAAAAGGGTCCAGGCGGAATTAGGACAAATTGGGGGCCGGGTGTTACCCGGCTTACCTGAAAGGAGAGAAGAGCCATCATCTTGAGTGTCGTCGCCTTCACTGCAGAGACTAAACTGGGGGATGTGTGGGAGGTCCCAGGTGTTTGTGGGGCTGGGAGGGGCTTCTATTTTTTTGCCATCTCTGCAGTAAAGCGCCCTCTTGTGGACTATAACCCAAGTGTAATGATTAATTCCGAAGCAGGGTGTGAGACATACTTAGAATAAATAGTACACCTCTTATGAACCATGAATGAAAGCCAGCGCGCTGTTTGGCTGGGCTGCACGCACAGCTGGAGGCAGTAGGGGATGCCACCGGGTGTAACCACAATCATCACCCTTAGCGGTGATCATTGTTGCTTCACCTGACTGTATATCTGCTTCCTCCAGCTGGGGCTGGCTCATGTGTCGTAAGATTTGGGATTAAGTTAGTTTGAATGGCTCTAAGGCAGAGGTTCATCACCTTTTTGGGTCCAGGGGCCGCATAGTCTTAATATTTCATTTCAAGGGGCCGCAGTAGCGGAAGCATTAAAGCACAGTTTACTGCAGGGAAGCTGCAAGCTTAAAGCATTATATCTACGTATATGTATATGCAGATGTGAGGTGGAATAAAAAAGTGTGCAAGGTGTAAAGAGGGAAAAGGTGAGGTGAGCAGAAATGGTAAGAGGTGAAGCAGAAAGAGGTGAGCAGAGGTGGGTAGCGATTAGGCAGAAGTGAGATGGGTAGATGTGAGGTGAGCAGAGGTGGGTAGCGATTAGGCAGAAGTGAGATGGGTAGATGTGAGGTGAGCAGAGGTGGGGAGAGATAAGCAGAGGTGAGATAGGTAGATGTGAGGTGAGCAGAGGTGGGGAGAGATAAGCAGAGGTGAGATAGGTAGATGTGATGTGAGAAGAGGTGGGGAGAGATAAGCAGAGGTGAGATAGGTAGATGTGATGTGAGAAGAGGTGGGGAGAGATAAGCAGAGGTGGGATAGTTAGATGTGAGGTGAGAAGAGGTGGGGAGAGATAAGCAGAGGTGAGATGGTAGATGTGAGGTGAGAAGAGGTGGGGAGAGATAAGCAGAGGTGATATGGATAGATGTGAGGTGAGCAGAGATGGGGAGAGATAAGCAGAGGTGAGATGGGTAGATGTGAGGTGAGCAGAGGTGGGTAGCGATTAGGCAGATGTGAGATGGGTAGATGTGGGGGTGAGCAGAGGTGGGGAGAGATAAGCAGAGGTGAGGTGAGCAGGGGTGGGAAGAGGTAGGCAGAGGTGATATGGATAGATGTGAGGTGAGCAGAGGTGGGGAGGGATAAGCAAAGGTGAGATGGGTTGATGTGCGGTGAGCAGAGGTGGGGAGAGATGAGCAGAGGTGAGATGGGTAGATGTGAGGTGAGCAGAGGTGAGATGGGTAAATGTGAGGTGAGCAGAGGTGAGATGGGTAAATGTGAGGTGAGCAGAGGTGAGATGGGTAAATGTGAGGTGAGCAGAGGTGAGATGGGTAAATGTGAGGCGAGCAGAGGTGAGATGGGTAAATGTGAGGCGAGCAGAGGTGAGATGGATAGATGTGAGGTGAGCAGAGATAAGCAGAGGTGAGATGGGTAGATGTGAGGTGAGCAGAGGTGGGGAGAGATAGGCAGAGGTGAGATGGTAGATGTGAGGTGAGCAGAGGTGGGGAGAGGTAGGCAGAGGTGATATGGATAGATGTGAGGTGAGCAGAGGTGGGGAGAGGTAGGCAGAGGTGATATGGATAGATGTGAGGTGAGCAGAGGTGGGGAGAGATAAGCAGAGGTGAGGTGAGCAGGGGTGGGAAGAGGTAGGCAGAGCTGAGATGGGTAGATGTGAGGTGAGCAGAGGTGGGGAGAGGTAGGCAGAGGTGATATGGATAGATGTGAGGTGAGCAGAAGTGGAGAAAGGTAGGCAGAGGTGATATGGGTAGATGTGAGGTGAGCAGAGGTGAGATGGGTAAATGTGAGGTGAGCAGAGGTGAGATGGGTAAATGTGAGGTGAGCAGAGGTGAGATGGGTAGATGTGAGGTGAGCAGAGGTGGGGAGAGATAAGCAGAGGTGAGATGGGTAGATGTGAGGTGAGCAGAGGCTTGTTAAAAACCGGGGATGCAGCCAGAGGGCTAGGTCACATTAGCTGGCACTATTGAGCTCAGCCAATCGGTGATCTCAAAAATAGAAACATTGAAGGCTGACGGCAGAAGACCATATGGTCCATCTAGTCTTATGTGTATACTGTATGTTCTCTTTATCTTACGATAGATGTGTGCTTATCCCAGACATGTTTAAATTCAGTGACTGTTGATTTTTCAACTACCTCTGCTGGAAATTTGTTCCAAGCATCTACTACTCTTTCTGTAAAATAATATTTTCTAACATTGCTCCTGATCTTCCCCCCGACTAGCTTCAGGTTGGGCCCCTTGTTCTATCATTAAGTTTCTTCTTAAAAACACTTCCCTCCTGAACCTTATTGAATCCTTTCACATATATAAAGGTCTCCATCATGTCCCCCCTCTCCCTTCTTTCCTCCAGACTGTACAAATTAAGTTCTTTAAGTCTCTCCTGATAAGTTTTAAGTTTAAGTCCTTCCACCATTTTTGTTGCCGGCCTTTGGACACGTTCTATTTGAATAATGTCTTTTTGCAGGTAAGGTCTCCAGAACTGCACACAGTATTCTAGCTGTGGCCTTACCAGGGCTCTATACATCGGCATCACAACCTCCCTCTTCCTACTGGTGATGCCTCGAGCTATGCAGCCGAGCATCCTGCTTGCTTTTCCCACTGCCTGGCTACACTGTCCAATCATCTTGCAGCTATCAGTAATCAGTATCCCTAAATCTCTCTCCTCCGAGGTCCTGGATAACACAGTGCTGCCCATACGGTGCTCAGAGCAGGGATTCCTTCTACCCAAGTGCAGGATTTTACATTTAGAGACATTAAACTCTAGTTTCCACAGTTTCGACTATTTATCCAGTAAAGCTAAATAATTTTCCATGTTGCAGACACCTCCAGGAATATCCACCCTATTACTAACCTTTGTATCATCAGCAGACAAACTTTTCCTACCAAGCCTTCTCCTATGTCACTGGCCTCAGGTGAGCGTGGCTTCAGTGCTGGCAAAAAGTTTATTTCAAAGCCAAGCAACTACCTGAGTTGACTGCATCACCTGAGGCATACCTACCAACTTTTCTGGATGAGAAAGAGGGACATTTATTAAATTAGGTCACACCCCCTCATTGAGGGATGGATAGGGGATATGGTGTAACAGTTACAACAGTAGAAACACTGTAAATTACTCATTTATTGATGCAGATCTGCACGTTAAACATAGTAACATAGTATATAAGGATGAATAAAGACTTTAGTCCATCCAGTTCAGCCTGTTTATCTCCTTCCAGTGGTCTAGTAGCCATAGCTGGAAATGTTATTACATGCCAGGAAGGCATCAAGGCCACTATAGATCTCCTTCCAGTGGTCTAGTAGCCATAGCTGGAAATGTTATTACATGCAAGGAAGGCATCCAGGCCACTATAGATCTCCTTCCAGTGGTCTAGTAGCCATAGCTGGAAATGTTATTACATGCCAGGAAGGCATCAAGGCCACTATCGATCTTCTTCCAGTGGTCTAGTAGCCATAGCTGGAAATGTTACTACTACATAGACTCAAAAGAGGGACAGTCCCTCCTAATCAGGGACACTTGGGAAGTATGCCTGAGGTACTCGGGCTGAGAGGGAGGGTTGGGGGCAGCAAAGGGTTTTGTGCCGCTTTAATACCTAGAGAGATGGGAACTGAGTATCTCCAGCTTTTTATTACAAAAATTCAGTGTAAAGTCATCTCTTACTTTGACGTCGTCTCCTCTTCCACCAACTCTTCTTGCAATTGGACAAAAGCATGTATCTGAAAAATAAAGATTATATCTAAAAATAAAGACTTTATATATAAGTCTTCACAAAAAATTCTTCCTGCCATTATTTGAAAAAAGCTGACCAAAACCCACTTGGCTGCTGATGAGCATGCATAGCTGGAGGTAGTAGGGGATGCCGTCTGGTTTAACGACAATCGTCCACCTGAGAGGTGATCATTGCTGCTCCACCCGACTGCATGTCTGCTTCCTCCAGCTGGGGCCGGCTCATGCGTCACATGATCAGAGGATTAACCCCTTCCCGCCACAGTAAGATTTGGGATTAAGTTAGTTTGAACGGATCTAAGGCAGGGGTGTACCACCTTTCTGGGTCCAGGGGCCGCATAGTCTTTATATTTCACTTCAAGGGGCCGCAATACTATGGAAGCAGATAAAACACAGTTTACTGCAGGAAAGATGCAAGCTTAAAGTGGATTTTGACTATCCTGGGTTTTGGTCTGATTAGGGGTTCTCTGCTGTGTGAAACCCCCCATATCGCCAAAGTTAAAGTGGCCTGAAACTGAGCAGGATTGGGAAACTATAAGATCTCAAGGCCGATCCATTCCCTTCCCCCGGGGCATCCAAAATCAGGATTCCCCGCTGTGTGAAACCTCCCAGGTCGCCCGCTACACTTACCTTACTTCCCGGTCCAACGACGCATGCGCGGGCCCCCCGCTATCCCTCTAGCAGGGCGCGTGCCATTTGTGAATGGCCAACGCGAGCACACTCCCCGATAGAGGGAGGCGAGGGATGCGGCCACCAGCGCGCTCAAAGCCGCTGTGCTAAGACGTCAGCTTAGATGTCCATAGCTCAGTGGCTCTGAGCGCGCTGATTGGACGAGTGGCAGCGGATGCGCCATAGGACCGGGATGAGGTGAGTTGATGTGGGGGATCTGGGGGTTCACCTAGCGGGGCACCCCGATCGAAAGGACCAAAACCCAGGATAGTCAAAATCCTGGGTTTTAGTCCACTTTAACTCAGCCCTTCCCGGTCCTACCGTGCATGCACGGCCACTCTTCCAATCAGGGCGTTCGGATCCGCTGATGTCCCTTCGTGTCTAAGGCGAGTGGCTCCGAGCACGCTGCTGGCCGCATCTCCCCCTCTAACAGGGAGCGTGCTCACGTCGGCCATTTACAAATGCCTGGCGTGGGCATGTGCACTGCTAGAGGGATAGCGGGGATGCGGCTGCAGCTCACGCATGTGGCGTTGGGCCAGAAGATAAGTGTATGGGCGACCTGGGGGGTTTCACACAGCGGGGAATCCCGAATTTTGGATGCCCCAAGGGGAGGGAATCGATCGCCACGGAAATCTTATAGATTCCCGGGACGATCACTGTGGGTTTTGGTCCACTTTAAGGAAGGTCGCACAGTGCCAGACAATGAATAACATTGATCATTTCAGGGTAAAGCTTTTGCGCTTCATACTGACCAGTTCTGTCACCATAATCGGCCATAACGAGGTGAGATGCTGCGGGGAAATTCGCAGTAACAACACGCGGAAAAACAAGAACATCTGAGCTGCCATGATCGGTGTCTGTCCTGTGCGAATATTTTCTGTGAGACGCTCTGAAAACAAATGACAAATAGTCAGCGACACAAGCCTAAAGGCTCAATTGGGAACTTTAAAGGAGAGCAAAACCCATTTCTGGGTGCTCTACGCATTGTCTGAGCTTAGTGGTGTCACCGGACCAGTGGGGAGCGTAAGGGCCTGGAAGACAGACAAAAGCCCTGGATGATGTTGCTGGCTTGGTGGTGGTTTATAAAAAAAAAATGGTGTTTTCCACCGTGGTAGCCATGTCCGTCTGACCCTTTTGAGATCGCTGATTGGCTGCCAGGTGATGTATGCCAGACAGCCGGCTTTCGCACTGGACATGCCGGTTCCCCGCCATTCAGGGCTCGGGACAGCGCACAGCACCAGGGAAGCCGGGGATGTGGTGGCCAGCATTTGCAGCGTTGCGGGAGCCGCCGGTATACTCACCTTTACCTGTGGTTCCACACAGCCAGGCATCCCACTATAGGGCAAAGTCATTTTAAAGTAAAAAGTATTACCTAAAAGCCAACAAAATAGCTTGCAATCAGGAAGTGTCTTCTGACTGTGTCGCTCTGCATTCTGGGATTGCTGTCCTTTCCCTGACCCCAGCCCTGCTCTGTATGTGCAAAGCACAGCTATAACCCCGCCCCCTGTACTTTTCACCCATTTCCTCTCCGTAGTGTGTGATGCTTCTAAGACAAGATGGCGGCGCCCGTATCCTAGAGTCCTGAACAGAGTTGCAGCCCAGTGGAGGAAAGAATAAAAAAAGTAAGCGAATAAAAATGTAAAAATACAATTCTGGGAGTACTCACCTGTAGAATTGTTTTTACTATGCACAGCACGGCCAGCTTCATGAAGTCATTACATCTGGGTATTCCGCCACAAGGTGGCGCAGTGCACTGCAGAAGACTTGTGGCTCCTCCCGGCCCCATATAAAAACCGGAAATCAGCCATAGACCTCCAGTGTTGACAAGCAGTTATACAAGAAGCCGGGAGGTAAAAGGCAAAAAAGGTAAAAAACCCCTTAACTAACTTGGAACAATCACCATAAAGAGGCAACCAAGAATAACGATAACAAGGGAGGGATGAAGCAGGCCGTGCTGTGCATAGTAAATACAATTCTACAGGTGAGTACTCACAGAATTGTATTTTTCCTACTGCACAGCACGGCCTGCTTCATGAAGTCATTATATCTGGGACATCCAAAAGCAGTGTCCATAAGGTAGGGTGGGATCCCCAAAGAGTAACGGCAGGCAGTTCAAACCACCACCGACTGAAGTACCTTGTGGCCAAAAGCAGCATCAGCTGAGGCCTTAACATCAACCTTGTAGAACTTGGAAAAAGTACAACAGAAGACCAAGTAGCGGCCTTACAAACTTGTTCAACAGAAGCTTGGTGCTGAAAAACCCAAGAGGCACCAACAGCACGAGTGGAATGAGCAGTAATCCGGAAAGGAGGAACCTTCCCTTTAGCAGAATAGGCTTGTACCACCGCCTGATGGATCCACTTGCTGATAGTAGATTTAACCGGAGGCAAACCCTTCCTAGGTCCAGCAGGAAGAACAAAAAGAGCATCAGATTTCCTGAAAGACTCAGTAGCAACCAAATAAAACTTCAATGCCCTGACAACATCCAGAGAATGAAAGGTCCGTTCCTTGGAATTAGCAGGGTTAGGACACAAGGAAGGTAAGACAATGTCCTGATTGAGATGAAAAGCAGACACAGCCTTAGGCAAGAAATCCGGCTTGAGCCGAAACACCACCTTATCCTGATGCAGCTCAAAATAAGGAGGTTTAATGGAAAGCGCAGCCAACTCAGAAACTCGCCTGACCAAAGTAATAGCCACCAAAAAGGCCACCTTAAGTGTGAGAATGGGCAACACAGCCCCACGGATAGGCTCAAAGGGGGGACCCTGCAGAGCAGACAACACCAGATTTAAAACCCAAACCGGTAGCATAGGTTTACGTGGCGGACGCACATGTGTAACTCCCTGGAAAAAAGTCTTAACCAGCCGGTGATTGGCAAAGGATCTTTAGAAAAAAAAATAGCCAGAGCTGACACCTGTCCCTTGAGGGTACTAAGTTGAAGGCCTGAATCCAAACCATGTTGCAAAAATTCCAGAATCCTGGGGATAGAAAACACCCGACAAGGAAGAGACTTGGACTCACACCAGGCAATGTAAGCAAGCCAAACCCTGTAGCAGATAAAAGACAAGGACTTCTTCCAAGCCCAAATCATAGTATCAACAACAGAGGCCGGCAACCCCTTGTCCATCAAGATGGAAGTTTCAGCAGCCAAGCCGATAAAGCCAGAGTTTGTAAATTGGGATGGCACAGCTGTCCCTGAGTGAGAAGATCTGGATCCTTGGGCAAGACGTACTGGTCTGCTGCCAACTGCACGACGTCTGCGAACCACACCCTCCTTGGCCAACAGGGGGCCACTAGAATGGCTGGTACCCCCTCCTGGGCTATCTTGCGCAGCACCCTGCCCAGCAGAGGAAAGGGAGGGAACACAGAGGAGCCGAAACTCCGTCCAAGGAATCGCTAGTGCATCCGTGGCGAAGGCCAGAGGATCCTGCGATAGGGAGACAAATCTTGGAAGCTTGTGATTGTGGCGGGAAGCAAATAGGGCCACAACCAGCTGACCCCAGCAGTGACACAGGGAGTGAAACACCTTGTTGCTGAGGGACCATTCCCCCAGCCGAGACATCCCCCTGCTCAGGGAGTCTGCCTCCAGGTTCTCCACCCCTGGAATGTAGACCGCAGAGATGCAAGGGACATTCTCTTCCGCCCAAGACAGTATCAGGGACACTTTCTTGAGGGCTCGCTTGCTCCGAGTCCCTCCCTGATGAATGATGTAGGCAACCGCCGTCTGGTTGTCCGAGCGAATCTGAACAGCCGGACCCCGAAGGTGTGGGGTCAACTGGGAGAGAACCAACCTGATCGCCCGCAGTTCTAGAATGTTGATGGGTGCATGGGCCTTCTGGGGGCCCCACTGACCCTGAAACTTCAAGGACTTCCAAACTCCCCCCCAACCGGTCAGACTGGCATCCGTGGTGACAATCTCCCAGCACGGAGGCAGAAAGGTCGTGCCCACTAGAAGATTCCTCGAATTCAGCCACCACGAGATGGACTGCCTGGCCAGAGGGGACAGAGCAAACTCCTGATCCAGGGACACAGGGTCCCGATCCCAAACTGACAAGAGATGCAACCGAAGAGGTCTCATGTGAAACTGAGCAAAGGGAACCGCCTCGAAGCAGGACACCATCAGGCCCACTAACTGCATCCCCTGCCGAATGGAGGGATCATGCAACTGAAGGCCCTCCACCTTCTGCTGAGGGAGATACCTTGACCTGAGAGGTATCCAGAGTCATGCCCAGAAAGGACCTCGCCAAAGACGGAGACAGTGAAGACTTGGGATAGTTGATCACCCAGCCGAAGGACTTGAGAGTGGAAGTCACCACCTGAGTATCCGTCTTGGCCTGATGAAGAGACTGAGCAGCAATCAGAATGTCGTCCAGATAAGGGAGGATGAGAATGCCCCGGTTCCTCAGAAGTGCCATTACGCCCGCCAGCGCCACAAACTGGTAGTGCTGATCCCCCAAAGCCAACCTCAGAAATCTCTGATGAGCTGGGAAGATTGGAACGTGAAGATAGGCATCCTTGATGTCCACAGTGGTCATGAAGTAGCCCGGCCGGAGGGTACTGACAGCAGAGCGTAGCGTCTCCATGTTAAAGTGCCTGAATCAGACAAACCTGTTGAGACCCTTCAAATCCAGGATGGGCCTCAGAAAACCGTCCTTTTTGGGCACTGCGAAGAGGTTGGAGTAGTACCCCTGACCCTGTTCCTGGTAAGGTACCTGGCAGACGACTCCTGACTCCAACAGGCGTTGAACTGCCAGGCGCAAACCCTGAGCTGACAGAGAGTTTGGAGATATCCGGGATCTGAGGAATCTTGGGGGCGGCCAGGCTGCAAACTCTATCTTGTAACCGGAGGACACCACCTCCTGAATCCACCGGTCTGAGACGTGAAGCCTCCAGTCGTGAGCAAAGAGCCGAAGCCGTCCCCCCACCCGGGCGGGTGATGGCGCCTCCTCATGCTTGAGGGGCCTTGGGAGGGAGTTTGGGCTTGGAACCCCATGAGAAACCGGGACGACCATGGGATCTGCCACGGCCCCAAGAATCTCTGCGGCTGCCCGAGAAGAGGGAGCAACGACCTCCTCTGAGAGCACGAAAGGAGGGGAAGGGCGAGGGGAAGCACGAAGCGGAGGGCCCCCGAAAGGGCCGAGGCTGCTACCTACGCTGAGGTAACCTACCATCCTTGGTCAGGACATCCAGACGCTCACCAAAGAGACGAAGCCCCGCGAAGGGAAGCCCGATGAGAGACTTCTTAGCAGCAGTGTCAGCTGCCCACTGGGGGCAGCACAAATGCAACAAAATCAGAGCAAAGCAGGAGGGCCCTATAATCCTCCCTCCTCCTACCAGCCATGGCGCGAGACGCTTGATCTTCCTCTGAAGGGCAATGGTCGTAATGGCTGCGGCAAAAACAGGACACAGGCCTGCCCCTACAAAGGTGAAAGCATGACAGGCCAGCTGATCCATACGGCGGTCCGCGCCATCACGCAGTGTAGTAGTGTCAGGGGACGGCATGACCGAAGTGTTAGACAGCCCTAGAACAGGAGCGTCCACCTCAGGGGGACACGACCAGCGCTTGACCAGGTCAGCAGAAAAGGGATACTTTCTGTCCAACCCCTTGGGCACCGTGGACAATCTGTTAGGACGTTCCCACTCCTTGAGCACCATATTGGGGAAATGTCCCTGCTCCGGGAACTCAAAGCGTTGCTTGTCATGGCGAAAGAGCTCACCCTGCTTCCTCTTCGCCACCTTAGGGGGGGCAATGTGAAAAGTCTCAAAAATGTCCAACAACAGTCTATCAGTGTCAACAGGGAGCCCAGTATAATCATCAGAGGCGGACCCCGGGTCACTGTCGTACCCTTCCTAATGGTCCCCAGATGAGTCTGAATCAATGAGAAGCTCCCCCTCCTCTAGGATGTCACGGTCGCCAAACATATGAAGGCCCACATCCTCCTCGGCAAAGAGGGAAGGCGCGGTGGCCGTGCTAGCAGCCATGCTGGCCACGCGTAGTGCCAGATCAGATTGGGACCCCCTGCTAGTATCCCCCTCACTGGGGGCTAAATGCAGGCGCAGGGGAGTAGGAGATGCCTGGGGGAGCGCAGAACTAGGAAGAGAAGCGCTCATCCCAGCCTGGTCCGCAATAATACTTTGGGCGCACGGCACACAGACCGCGCCACCACTCAAAGGGGATGCCCCACACATGACACACAGCCGGGATTGTCCCGAAGGACCCCTGAGCATGCTATCCCCAGAAGCCTCCAGAGCCAGGAAAGGAGAGGGGGGGGGGGGGGGGAAGAGCAGGACCGGGAGAAACCACAACACACAGTTATCCCGCCTGAAAGACATAAGCAAAGAACACATAAGCATCCCACAGTACATGCCCCAATAAGAAAAAGCCCCCATGGGGGACTTACGGACCAAAGAGCCCACGTGACCATGCCAGCACCAGGTCAGGCCGCAGCAAGTGAAGCAAAATAGCGCCGCCGGAGACAGCGGCGAACAGCAAGCGGGGGATAAACCAAACCCCCCCCCTCGCGGGGAGAGGGGGAGAAGAGAGGAGGGCAGGCAGCAGCGGGAATCATCCGGCGGGGCCCAGGGGAGTGGAGAGGTGACAGGAGACACAGGGAAGGGGGAAAAGAAGGGGAACAAAATAACACAAGTCCCCAAGCACAAACTCACCCCCTCACATAGCGAAGGCAGGAGACTTCATCCCTAAGCAGGCTCACCATAAAAGCCTATGGCCGGCTACCCTTTGTGGTACAGGGTCTACGCTCCCGAGCACCTGACCCAAAGTGCTCCTCTACCCTCACCCGATCAGGCAGACGAGGCTGGGAAGCACAGAGGGTCCAGAAGCGGGTGGAAATAGACTTGCAGGGACGCAGGCTTGGTTGCCCCGCTTACCTCCGCAACATAGAGAGTCATCTTCTGTCTTCGCAGCATCACTGCAGAGGAAACACTGGAGGTCTATGGCTGATTTACGTTTTTTATATGGGGCCGGGAGGAGCCACAAGTCTTCTGCAGTGCACTGCGCCAACTTGTGGCGGAATACCCAGATGTAATGACTTCATGAAGCAGGCCGTGCTGTCCATTAGGAAAATATATTAATTTTAGATTTTGGTGAATAGTTTTTTTAAAGATTTGGGCTTTTCATTAAATGATGCTGAAGGTCCAGTTTAAGCACTGGACAGCAAAAGAAGCCGCTCCTGCTGCAAACAAGCTTGAGAGTAGGACAATACAGCATGTTCTTCATTTTCCCATAGTTCCACCCAGTAAACATTAAAGTGGACCTAAATCCATGGCGATCGATTCCCTTCCCCCGGGTCATCCAAAATCGGGATGCCCCACTGTGTGAAACCCCCCAAGTCGCCAGATCTGACTCTCCGGTCCTATAGCAAATGTGTGGCCTCCCGTCCAATCAGTGTGCTCGACTGCACTGGGCTTGACTTGTCTAAGGAGCATAGTCTAGACGAGCATCCCCGCTACACTCTAACAGGGCCATTCACAAATGTCTGACGGGGGCAAGCGCCCTGCTAAAGGGAAAGACAGGATACACATGCGCTGTTGGACCGGGAAAGTAGGTGAGTATAGAGGGCGACCTGGGGGAGTTTCACGCAGCAAAGCATGCCGATTCTGGATGCCTTGGGGGTAGGGAATCAAGCGGCCCTAGAATCTTATAGATTGTAAGAGGTGACGTGTAACCACATCCCTGACCAATCACTGTGCTCAGCTCATTACTTATGATCGCTGACGCCTCTTTTCCCTTTATAACCATATGCTCAATAAACGGAGATCATAAATGAACAAGTGTGTCTGTGTTACTTGTTTGACTCCATTGGCGAGTACTTACCATGGGGCACCCAGGGCGTTGCCCACCCCATCAGAATCACCAGAAAATCAGCTAAAGGGTCTAATTGCCCTGACAATACTCCTTCTATTACTTTTATATTTACCATCTTTCTGTGTAACTAAGACTTTTGGTCTGATTTAAAGTGGACCAAAACCCAGGATTTAGACTATCCTGGCTTTTGGTCCTTGCCCCCGGGCCACCCCAATTGGGTGTCCCCTGCTGCGTGAAACCCCCCAGGTCGTCCAAACAAACTCACCCCTTGCTGCGCGCTCGGATCCGCTCAAGCCCCCCACCCAGGAGCTCGTCTAATGCGGGCGGATCAGAGCACACTGGCGGCCGCATTCACCCAATACCACCGAACAGGGGGCGTGCCCACGCCAGCCATTCATAAATGCCTAGTGCGGGCACGCGCCCTGCTAAAGGGGTAGCGGGGATGTGGCCGCAGCTCGCGCATGCGCCGTTGGACCGGGACAGAAGGTGAGTTTCCGGGAGACCTGGGGACTTTCATACAGTGGAACAACCCAATTCTGGATGCCCCGGGGGAGGAAATCCAGCTGCCCTGGAGTTCAGGGTCGATGGGGTGTGGGTTTTGGTCCTCTTTAAAGGGAATAACCACCCAAACAGTTTATTTGTCCCAGCCTGTTTTTTACCTGGTGGTTGATGTAAAGCAGTGGTTCTTTTGTTTTCAGGCTTCGTTCTGTGTCTGTTTTCTGGCAGCACAAAGCTGTCCCTTTGTTGTCCCTCACTAGTCTGTCCAGCAATGTAATGATATGCTGCTAGACATTCTCTGAACCTTCTCCCCCCCCCCCTCCATTCTGCTCATTTGCCTACCTCCCACCCAAATTGATTTGTAAGAAAGGGATGGCAAAAAAAACAGCTACTACTGCTGTAAACAACCTTGAGAGTTGGACAATACAACAAGTTCTCCCTTTGCTCATAGTTCCACCCCGTAAACCTTAACCCATTTCTAAGTATTCACATAGTTGATAGTCTTCACACTGGCACTACAGTCATGTTCAGCATCTTATTCATG
Source organism: Gastrophryne carolinensis (assembly GCA_027917425.1). Lineage (NCBI taxonomy): Eukaryota > Metazoa > Chordata > Amphibia > Anura > Microhylidae > Gastrophryne > Gastrophryne carolinensis. The sequence continues at coordinate 489,893,434 of CM051236.1, read as the reverse complement.
AATTTATAAGGGGAAGCCCAGCTTTATTTATTAACAAACAATGCCCTTGAACAAACCTGGACTGGATACACCTTCTCATTTCTAATTAAAGCGGACCTTCACTCTGAATAAGAGTCTATCTTATATGTTTCCCACACCCTGTACATACAGATTGCTCACATTAAAAATCATCCTACCTGCATCTGCTGCATGTTATGAGCCTTTAAACATCCAAGATGGCGGCTTATGGAAGCCGCCATCTTATCAGGCAGCCTGCAAACAGGAAGTGCCTCCTGACTGTGCTGCTCTGCATTCTGGGACTGCTGACCTTTACCTGACCCCAACTCTGCTCTGTCTGAGCAAAGCACAGCTATAACCTGCCCCCCTGTACCTTATCCCACTCTCCTCTCCTCAGTAAGTGTGATGCTTCTGAGTCAAGATGGCGGCCCCGTATCTTAAATTCCTGAGTTGCAGCCCAGCGGGGGAGAGAATAATAAGTTAGTGACTAAAAACGTAAAATATATTAATTTTAGATGCTGGGGAACCGTTTTTTACGAGTTTGGGCTTTTCATTAAATCACGCTGAAGGTCCGGTTTAAGACTTTTGGACTGGTTTAAAGGGAATGACCACCCAAACAGTTTTATTTGTCCCAGCCTGTTTCTAAACTGCTGGTTGATGTAAAGCAGCAATCCTTTTCTTTTCCTGCTTCATTCTGTGCCTGTTTTCTGGCAGCACAAAGCTGTTCCTTTTTGCCCCTCAGTAGAGTCTGTCCACCAATGTAACAATATGCAGCTGGACATTCTTGGAGTTCTCTCTCTCTCCATCCCTTCTGCTCATTTGCATATGCCTCACCCAACTTATGCACCCAAAGTGATTTCTAAGAACTGGACAACAAAAAAAAAAAAAAAAAGAAAAAAAAGTTTACAGCTACTACTGCTGTAAATAATCCTGAGAGTTGGACAATACAACATGTCTTGCATTTTCTTATAGTTCCACTCAGTAAACATCAACCTATTCCTAGGCATCCGCAAAGTTGCTAAAAACCTCCAGGGCTAGCCCACTGGCCTTCCCCTGGGGCATCCCAAATCAAGATGCCCAGCTGTGTGAATCCCCCTTCCCCCAGGTCACAGCAAAACTCACCATTGCCCAGGCTCCCACGACAACATGTGGCCGTATCGCCAGCATCTCTGGACTGAGCCCAGCCATTGAGAAAGGCTGGGGACAGGAGCACTCCCCTGTCTAAAGGGAAAATGGGCATGTGGCTGCTACCTATTGCCACGCATAGCTGCATGCCAGGCATTAATAAAAAAAATCTTACATAACCTGCACTCCACAGAGTAGTGACGGGCGGGCAGTGTGACTGATCCCTGCCCCCCCCAACAACCACTGCATCTCCTTGGGCATGGCACACGCACACACAAACGCTCATTGTCCTTAATGGCCACAAGGCACTCTCACCCACTGCACGGACCTATGCATGTGCGCATGCACCCCACTGCCCATAATGGGGAGGGGGAAGAATGCCACACTTCCCATTATGGGGAGTGGGGGGAGGATGCCAAGCTGCCTATAATGGAGAGGGGAAGATTCTATAAGGGGATTGGGGGAAAATTTGCACCTTGTCTATTATTTTTCAGTTTTTTTCTCTAAGCGTCTTATGGAGCGAAAAATACATAACACTTCTCTTGTACCCTTCCCATTATAATTAATACTAGTCCCCAAGCTATTATGCAGGTCACACCAATTTTGTATGTAGGTCTGTACCTTGTATGAGAGGCAGATACAAGTGGTACTGGTCCAGTTCACCACTAAACACGGCAAAGCCCTGGCGTTTCAGCAACATGGCCTTCTGCTCGCTGCTTGGGTACAGCTTCAGGGAACTGCTGGGCATATCTAGCAAAGGAATACAGAAAAACCAGCATTAGTTCATGTCTCTCATGCCTTACCAAATATAACCAGTGGGTACTGTTGCAGAGTAAATTGTATTAGAAGTAGCCCCATGCTGTCTGACACTTACCCCCTCGGAGCTCCTCGGCTGCTGCTGCTGACCGGGAGGCAGCCAATAGAAAAACAGGCTACAGGAACAATGGCGTCAGCGGCATTGCTTAACTGCTGTACTGATCAAGCTCAGCTCACCTGCAGTTCCGTTTTACGCACTGTTGCCGACCATTGCCACATCTGACCAGGTCTTTTTGTTGAGCCCCGCTTTAGCGTCAAGGCCCAAGACCTTGATGCAGTAAACGCCCCTGCGATCTGCAGATTACAAGTGTACATTATGCAGGGGTATTGCACCCGCACATTGAGCGTATGTGCAATAGGCGGCCCAAATTTTAGGGCCACATGCAATAGTTTCATTTTACACCAGTATCTACCTGCGATTTAACTGCGATTGGAACTATTTGGACCTTTACTATACTGGTGTTTGGTCCTTGTCCCTGGGGCTTAGCAATTTGGGATGGCCCTCTGTGTGAAGCCCCCAGATCATCCACTCCACTCAGCTTTCTGTTGTTCCCAAGGTGCATGTGCGGACTCTTGTCCAATCAGTGCTTTATGGCATGCATACTAATGAGCACCGGCATAGGGAGTGGGAGCGAATGCATCCCCGGTTTCCCTGTAGTGTGCGGCACGCTCCCAGCACGCTTTAGCTGCAGGGATGCGGCTGCGGCATTGGACCACTGAAAAAACGTGTGATTGTGGACCTACGTGGGCCCCGCTACACAGTTGGCCAGCCCAAATCAGAATAGTTGTCCGGCCCTGGAGTCTTTTAGACTCCAGAGCCAGCCTTTTTTTCTGGGCTGGCAACCCAGGGCTCAAAGGCCAAACTGAAGGCTCCTGACCCTGGTGATTTACCAGTCTCTATGCCCTTCAGCACAGGCCCGGTGATATTCTTCTTCTGGACAAACACCAGCACATGCCAATTGGCACATGGCAGGTGAGAAGTATTGGCATGCCCCTGCCAGTGCCATCACTGTCTATGTCCCTTCCCTCCACAGTGACGTACAGGCACATAGGGGAGATTCCACAAAGGCCCGGCCTCTGTAGTATAAAGGTTTCCCTTGCCTGCAGCCCTGCAATACCCCCAGTGGGAGAGGAGGGGTTTGCCCCCTTGCAAACCAAATGACAGCAATAGCGATCACGTTGATCACTACTAAGGGTGGGACAGGAGTTGGAGGAGGACCACTCCAGCCATCCAACCACTTCTGTGGCCCCAATGAACAAAACAATAAAAAGTGAAATGTTTCCAACCATTTCCAATACAATGTAAAAACATTCATGAAAAGTACTAAAAATAAGATACAAACGCTGCACTTACTCATTAGATCTTTAAACATGGTTTTCTCATGCGTCAAAAGGTGATCGATGATTGACTTCCAGCTAAACAACAAAAAGAAACAGGGTTTGATAAAGCGGCACGAATAGAAGGATTAATGCACACTGGCAGGGTAAACAGTCACAGGGTGCCCGACCCGGGGCAGTCTCCTAGCCCCGCAGCGAGACAGAAAAGGGTCCGCACTTCTTAAAAGTCCATAACTTTACTCAATAACCATTAAAAATATCTCCAAATAATAATAATGCAGCCATGAAAGCAATCATACCAGACCCAGGCAGAGAGAAATGTTGCAGAATCCTCTGATGCCTTGCAGAATCCTCTGACGCCTTTCGGACGCTTTATGGGTCATTAGTCATAGAGTCATTTGATAAAGAGGCAGTCTCACAGGCTCTACAGTGGTGTCAAAATTTTCAGGGGAGGGATGGGTCAGTTCAGGTCTATGGGTTGCCAGAGCCCCATCGAGGCACTTCTATGATGCAGTTGCCACAGCCCTATTGGGGCATTTCCTGTAATCATTCTCCATCAAGAAATAATAAGATTAATGTGATTGACGATCACATTAGACGATCAGATGGCAACCCCCGATCTCCATCGCTGATTCTTCCTATCGCCAAGATGCTAGCCATACCCCTCTGGAAATGGCTAACCCCAAGGCTTATAAAGTGCAGAGGATGTCACCTGAGGCTGCGGAGACCTACGTGCTGCCAAGGCACAGTAGGAAGCTGGACACGGAATCTCTGGGAATGCCAGGGATCACTGGCAGTTGGGTGCCACAGGGTAGTCTGGTGAAGTCCAGGGTCAAGCCGAGGTCGAACCCAGGTTCGTGGTACAGAGATGAAAAATACAATTCTGTGAGTACTCACCTGTAGAATTGTTTTTACTATGCACAGCACGGCCTGTTTCATTTAATCCTTACTTCTATAAAAACCAGGAATCACCCAATAGACCCCCAGTTTTGAAAAGCCGGGAGCTAATCAAGATAAAAAAGGTAAAAGAGATAAAAGCCTCACACAACTAAACTTTGGAACAAATCACCATACAGAGGCAACCAAAGATAACGATAACAAGGGAGGGATGAAACAGGCCGTGCTGTGCATAGTAAAAACAATTCTACAGGTGAGTACTTACAGAATTGTATTTTTCCTAATGCACAGCACCTCCTGTTTCATTTAATCCTTACTTCTGGGACATCCAATAGCAGTGTCCGTAAAAGTAGGGTGGGATCACCAGAGAGTAACGGCAGGCAGTTCAAACCACTACCGCCTGAAGTACCTTGCGGCCATAAGCAGCATCAGCTGAGACCTTAATATCAACCTTGTAAAACTTGGAAAAAATATGAATAGAAGACCAAGTAGCTGCCTTACAAACGTGTTCAACAGAAGCCTGGTGCTGAAAAGCCCAAGAAGCACCAATAGCTCAAGTGGAATGAGCAGTAACACGGAAGGGAGCTTCCTTCCCTTTAGCAGAATAGGCTTGCACCACCGCCTGACGAATCCACTTGCTGATAGTAGATCTGGCAAGAGGCAAACCCTTCCTAGGTCCAGCAGGAAGAACAAAAAGAGCATCAAATTTCCTAAAGGACTCAGTAGCAACCAAATAAAACTTCAGTGCCCTGACAACATCCAGAAAATGAAGGGTCCGTTCCTTAGAATTAGCAGGGTTAGGACACAATGAGGGTAAGACAATGTCCTGATTGAGATGGAAAGCAGACACAACCTTGGGCAGGAAATCCGGTTTAAGTCGGAACACTACCTTATCCTGATGCCTCTCAAAATAAGGAGGTTTAATGAAGAGCGCCGCCAGCTCAGAAACACGCCTGACCGAAGTAATAGCCACCAAAAAGGCCACCTTAAGAGTCAGAATGGGCAACGCAGCCTCCCGTATAGATTCAAAAGGAGAACCCTGTAGAGCAGACAACACCAAATTTAAGTCCCAAACCGGTAGCATAGGCTTACGCGGTGGACGCACATGAGTAACTCCCTGGAAGAAAGTCTTAACAAGCCTGTGATTGGCAAAAGATCTTTGGAAAAAGAGCCGACACCTGCCCTTTGAGAGTACTAAGTTGAAGGCTCGAATCCAATCGATGTTGTAAAAACTCCAGGATTAGTCCTGGGGATAGAAAACACCCGACAAGGAAGAGACTTGGACTCGCACCAGGCAATATAAGCATGCCAGATTCTGTAGTAAATACAAGACAAGGATTTCTTCCGAGCCCGAATCATGGTATCAACAACAGAGGCCGGCAACCCCTTGCCCATCAAGGTGGAGGTTTCAGCAGCCAAGCCGTTAAAGCCAGCGTTTGTAAATTGGGATGGCGCAGCTGTCCCTGAGTGAGAAGATCTGGATCCCTGGGCAAGACGTACCGGTCTGCTGCCAACTGCACGACGTCTGCGAACCACACCCTCCTCAGTCAATGGGGGCCACCAGAATGGCCGGTACCCCCTCCTGGGCTATCTTGTGCAGCAACCGGCCCAGCAGAGGAAAGAGAGGGAAAACATAGAGGAGTCGAAACTCTGTCCAAGGAATTGCTAGCGCATCCGTGGCAAAGGCCAGAGGATCCTGTGACAGGGAGACAAATCTTGGAAGCTTGTGATTGTTACTGGACGCAAACAGGTCCACATCCGGCGACACAGGGCATGAAAGACCTTGTTGCTGAGAGACCATTACCCCAGCCGAGACATCCCCCTGCTCAGGGAATCCGCCTCCTGGTTCTCCACCCCAGAATGTAGACCACCGAGATGCAGGGAACATTCTCTTCCGCCCAAGACAGTATCAGGGACACTTCTTTGAGGGCTCGCTTGCTCCGAGTCCCTCCCTGATGATTGATGTAGGCTACCCCCGTCTGGTTGTCTGAGCGGATCTGAACGGCCGGACCCCGAAAGTGTGGAGTCAACTGGGAGAGAACCAACCTGATCGCCCGCAGTTCTAGAATGTTAATGGGTGCATGGGCCTCTAGGGGGCCCCACTGACCCTGGAATTTCAGAGACTTCCAAACTCCGCCCAACCGGTCAGACTGGCATCTGTGGTGACAATCTCCCAGCATGGAGGTAGAAAGGTCCTGCCCACTAGAAAATTCCTGGAGTCCAACCACCACGAGAGGGACAGCCTGGCCAGAGGGGACAGAGCAAATTTCAGATCCAGGGACCCAGGGTCCCGATCCCAAACTGACAAGAGATGCAACTGAAGAGGTCTCATATGAAACTGAGCAAAGGGAAGGACACCATCAGGCCCACTAACTGCATCCCCTGCCGAATGGAGGGATGAGGACACAAGAGCAGGGCCCATGCCTGCATCTGAAGGCCCTCCACTTTCTGCTGAGGGAGAAATACCTTGACCAGAGAGGTATCCAAAGTCATGCCCAGGAAGGACCTCGCCAAAGATAGAGACAATGAAGACTTGGGATAGTTGATCACCCAGCCAAAGGACTCGAGAGTGGACGTCACCACCTGAGTATCCTTCTCGGCCTGAAGAAGAGACTGAGCAGCAATCAGAATGTCATCCAGGTAAGGGAGGATGCGAATGCCCTGGTTCCTCAAAAGAGACATTACGCCCGCCAGCACCTTGGTGAATACCCGAGGAGCCGAGGTGATACCGAACGGTAAGGCCACAAACTGGTAACGCTGATCCTCCAGAGCGAACCTCAGGAATCTTTGATGACCTGGAAAGATTGGTACGTGAAGATAGGCATCCTTGATGTCCACTGTGGTCATGAAGTCGCCCGGCCGAAGGGAACTAACAGCCGAGCGTAGCGTCTCCATGCGAAAGTGCTTGAACCGGACAAACCTGTTGACACCCTTCAAGTCCAGGATGGGCCTCAGAGAACCGTCCTTTTTGGGCACCGTGAATAGATTGGAATAGTACCCCTGACCCTGTTCCTGGTGGGGTACTAGACAGATGACCCCAGATTCCAACAGGTGTTGAACTGCTAGGCGCAACCCCTGAGCTGACAGGGGATTTTGAGAAATCTTGGGGGCGGCCAGGCTGCAAACTCTATCTTGTAACCGGAGGACACAACCTCCTGAATCCACCAGTCTGAGACGCGAAGCCTCCAGATGTAAGCAAAGAGCCGAAGCAGTCCCCCCAGCCTGACGGGTGAGGGCGCCTCCTCATGCCTGAGGGGCCTTGGGAGGGGGTTTAGACTTGGATCCCCAAGAAAGACCGGAATGGCCACGGGATCTGCCACGGCCCCAAGTGTCTCTGCGGCTACCAGAGAAGTGTGCGCCACAACCTCCCCTTTAGACACGAAAGGAGGAGGTGGAGGACCCCCGAAAGGGCCGGGACTGCTTCCTACGCTGAGGGAGCCTACCATCCTTGTCCAGCACATCCAGACGCTCACCAAAGAGACGAAGCCCCGTGAAGGGAAGTCCGGTGAGGGACTTCTTAGCTGCAGTGTCAGCTGCCCACTGGTGCAACCAAACAGACCGGTGCATAGCCACCAAGAGGGCCGAGGCCCTACCGCCCAGCCGGACGGCATCATCCATGGCAGCCAGCACAAAGGCAACAAAATCTGAGCAAAGCAAGAGGTCCCTATAATCCTCCTTTCTCCTACCAGACATGACGCCATCAGCAAGGCGCTTGAGCTTCCTCTTAATGGCAATGGCCGTAATGGCCGCGGCACAGACTGGACGCAGGCCTGCCCCTACAAAGGTGAAAGCATGACAGGCCAGCTGATCCAGACGCCGGTCCGCGCTGTCACGCAGAGTAGTAGTGTCAGGGGACGGCATGACTGAAGTGTTAGACAAACCTAGAACCGGAGCGTCCACCTCAGGAGGGCACGACTAGCGCTTGACCAGATCAGCCGAAAAGGGATACCTTCTGTCCAATCCCTTGTGCACCGTGGGCAATCTGTTAGGACGTTCCCACTTCTTGAGCACCATATTGGAGAAATGGCCCTGCTCCGGGAACTCCAAGCGTTGTTTGCCAGGGCGAAAGAGCTCACCCTGCTTCCTCTTCGCCGCCTTAGGGGGGGCGATGTGTAATGTCTCAAAGATGGCCGACAACAGTCTATCAGTGTCATCAGGGAGCCAGGTATCCTCATCAGGAGAGGACCCAGGTCACTGTCATAACCTTCCTGATGGCATCCAGAAAAGTCTGAATCATGGAAAAGTTCCCGCTCCTCTAGAGAGTCATGGCCGCCAAACACATCAAGGCCCTCATCCTCCTCGGCAAAGAGGGACGGTGCGGCGTCAAGATGCCACGTCTTGCCAGAGGCCTTGCCCGCCACAGTTCGGGCCAGCTGCCTTTCAATGCTGGCCACGCGTAGTGCCAGATCAGATTGGGACCCCCTGCTAGTATCCCCCTCACTGGGGGCTAAATGCAGGCGCGGGAGAGTAGGAGATGCCGGAGGGAGCGCAGAACTGGGAAGAGAAGCGCTCATCCCAGCCTGGTCCGCAATAATACCTTGGGCGCACGGCACACAAACCGCGCCACCACCACTCAAAGGGGATGCCCCGCACATGACACATAGCCGAGGTTGCCCCGAAGGATCCCTGAGCACGCTATCCCCAGAAGCCTCCATATGGTGATTATCACTGGCACAATAGGCTAGGATAGGGTAAGGGCTAATAAAAGCCACCCGGGATGCCCCCCAAGAGATGCCCACAGAGAAGGCCAGGAGGGAAAAAAAAAAGGGGGGGGGATAGGACCGGGAGAAACCACAACACACTGTTATCCCGCCTGAAAGACATAATCAAAAAGACACATAAGTATCCCGCAGCACATGCCCCAACAAGAAAACCCCCATGGAAGACTCACGGACCAAAGAGCGCAGCACACACAGGAGACCGGAGTACAGCCTAAAGATCCGCGGAGGGTAGATCAGGAAGAGCAGAGTCACCACCACAGCCCACGCTGAAAGGAAGCCTCCCAAACTCAGAACACAAGCAACGTAGCATGCAGACAAGATGGCGCTGCAAGCGAGCACCTCGAGGGGCGGGCCGCGGGAGTATGACGTGATACGCGTCATCCCCCGGCGCCGCCCCCAGGAAGAATGCGAAAAACGCCGCCCACGTGACCAGGCGCCTGCTCCAAAACAGCAGTAAAGGCGCCGCCCACCGCAGAGCGCAGTCTGCCCGTGGCGGCGGCGAGAGACAACCACGGAGGCACACGAGACAACCACGGAGGCACACGAGACAACCGCCACCCGCCGCCACTAACCCCCCCCCGACAACACCCGTTTGGGAGAGGGGAAGCGGAGGAGAGGGCAGACAGCGGGGGGAGCCGCACAGTCTAAAAGGGGCCCAGAGGGGAAGGAGGGGGGCAAGGGAGACAGACACCCAATAGGGGAAGGAGGCAAGACAAAAACACAGGGAAGACTGGCTAGGAACACAAAGTCCCCAAGCACAACTCACCCCCTACACTAGAACAACAGCAGTGCTTCTTCATCCCTCAGCAGGCTCACCATAAAAAGCCTATGACCGGCTACCCTTTGTTGTACAGGGTCTGCGGCTTGGAGCAGCGCTCCCCGAGCACCTGACCCCAGTGCTCCCCTACCATCACCCGATCCGACAGCCGAGGCTGGGAGGCACATAGGGTCCGGAAGCGGGTGGAAATAGGCTTGCAGGGCCGCAGGCTTGGTTGCCCCGCTCACCTGCGAAACATAGAGAGCCATCTTCTATCTTCGCAGCATGACTGCAGAGAAAACACTAGGGGGTCTATTGGGTGATTCCTGGTTTTTATATGGGGCCGGGAGGAGCCACAAATCTTCTGCAGTCCACTGCGCCACCTTGTGGCGGAATACCCAGAAGTAAGGATTTAATGAAACAGGCCGTGCTGTGCATTAGGAAAAAAAGGTCAGGAAAAGCAGCCTAAACCGAGCAGGGGCCGGCCTAGAATCTGGAGGATATGATTACAGATGTCCCCCAGATTAATACTCAAATAGTATGGGAGTCTGAGTTTCTGCTATCTGTCTATGACCCGTGAATAGAATAGACTATATTGCCACCCAGCACACCCATATTCACACCTAGCTGCCAAAAAGCTACCTCAATAGCTTGGGTGTTTTCTGGGCTGCAACTTATTTCCCCTTGAAAAGGAATCCTTGAATTCTTAATTAGGTTGGCCTCTAACTCAGACACTCAAATACACATTGGACAGGGATTTTGGATATTATTTGTGGAAGAGCAGTTACTCCTGAAATATTATGACTATATTAATGAGAGAGTCTTATTCAGGACTATAAGACCTTTCATTTGATATCAAACATGGCATATATATATTGGCCAAAGACTGATAATCCACACAGTATAATACTCTGTATGATATGTATTTGGTGTTTAGGTTCATTTAACTAAGACATTAATGGGGATCATGAATTTCTTGGTTACAATATGATAACATGCACATTGTGGGTGTTATACTTTTTATAGAATATGTATCTAATCTCACAGAGGTCGGTTGTGGGAAGATCATTGCAGACACACCCAGGAGGCGGGGAATGCTGGCCACTCCCCCTAGTGTTCAATAGTTTAGGAAGCTGGGTGCAGGACTAGTTAGACAATAGATAGGCCCCTTATCAGTAGGAAGCAACCATAATGGCTAAGTATCTCTTGCTGTCTCTCCCCATTATAACATTTATTGTACTGTAACTAATGTGTAACTTACTAATTTATGTAACAACTGCCTGTAAAATCTAAGGTTATCTGGGGAAACTTCATGAACATATTAGGTTAGTGATTTACTGTGCTGGTAATTAAACCAGTTTTCATGTATATATCTTACTGTGTGTGTGGTGGATAATTTCTCACACAATAGATTGTAGTTGCAAAGTATTAAATATTTCTTCTTTGGGACATTTCACTGGATGTATGAGGAGAGCCTCAGCGACCAGTGGTATGTATCAGATTGATGGTCGTTGGGCTATGATTATTAGTATTTGTGATATTTATAATATTAATCTCTAGTATAAATATTGGAAATTAATGTGCAGCAAATATAAATTTAAATCATATATTCCTTCTACAAATGTAAAAGATTCTAGGGCCGGCCGCTGGCTTTACCCTGAACTGGGATGCCCCACTGTGTGAAACCCTCCCAGTTGCCACATAAACACCCACCTTTCCCCACTCCAACGGCGCATGCGCAGGCTCTCATCCAATGAGAGCTGTACGCTACGATTACATAATTCTGCAGGTGGCTCTCACTGTTTTCAATAGGGAAACCACGCTGCTTGGCTTCGTGCGCATGCTCTCGTCCCAGCCATTCAGACAGGCTGGGTTGGGAGCAAGCACAGGGCAGCCCTTTGCCGAAGGATGATAGGAAGAGGGCCCGTGCATGCACCATTGGAACCGGAAAAGGTGAGTTTTAGTGGGCGAACTGGGGAGCTTCACACAGCTGGGAATCCTAAATTGGGATGCCCGGGGGGCATGGAACAATGCCCAGGAAAGTCTAATTCCCAAGTTTTGTTCCAGTATTGCTTATACTTTTATTTATATGCAGAGGTAAGCAGGAGTGAGGCGGGAAGAAGTGGGGTGAACAGAAGTGGAAAGAGGTGACGTAAGCAGAAGTTGAGCAGAGATGGATAGAGGTGAGCAGGCGAGATGAGTTATGGTGGGAAGAACAGAGGCGAGACAGAAAAAGCAGTGATGGACAGAGGTGAGGTGGGAAGAGTCAAGCAGAGGTGGGTAGAGGTGCACTGGGATGGAGAGAGGTGAGGTGGGCAAGGGTAGCAGAGGTGGGGAGAAGTGATCAGACATGGATAGAGGTGGGCAGGAACAGAAGTGATGGACAGAGGTGAGGTGGGAATAGTCAAGCAGAGGTGGGTAGAGATAGGTAGAGGTGAGCAGAGATGGATAGAGGTGAGGTGGGCAAGGTTGAGGTTAGAAGAGGTGGGGGAGAAGTGATCAGATATGAATAGAGATGGGCAGGAAAAGATGTGATGGACAAAGGTGAGGTGGGAAGAGTCAAGCAGAGGTGGGTAGAGATAGGTAGAGGTGAGCAGAGATGGATAGAGGTGAGGTGGGCAAGGTTGAGGTTAGAAGAGGTGGGGGAGAAGTGATCAGACATGAATAGAGGTGGGCAGGAAAAGATGTGATGGACAAACATGAGGTGGGAAGAGTCAAGCAGAGGTGGGTAGAGATAGGCAGAGGTGAGCAGAGATGGATAGAGGTGAGGTGGGCAAGGGTGAGGTTAGCAGAGGTGGGGAGAAGTGATCAGACATGGATAGAGGTGAGCAGGCGAGGTGAGATGAGCAGAGGTATGGTGGGAAGAACAGAGGTGAAGCAGGAAAAGTAGTGATGGACAGAGGTGAGGTAGGAAGAGTCAAGCAGAGGTGGGTAGAGATAGGTAGAGGTGAGCAGACGTAGGGGAGGACAAGTGGAGAAGAGGTGAGGTAGGAAAAGATGAGAAGAGGCAGGCAGAGGCACAGAGGTGAAGCACGCTCAGGTAAGGTGGGAAGAGGTCCGGACAGGTGCACATGTTTGTTACCCACCTCTCCATAGAAGTTTGTCTGTGCCTCACTTCCTGCTTTGGCAATTAGTGATAAGCTGATCTAGAGGCCAGATGCTTGCACTGCAGGCAAGACAAGCTCAGCTTCCCAACTCCCTAGGGGTGCTGGCAGGGGCGGACTGGGAATAAAAAACGGCCTTGGACTTTTTGGGGCGCACCGGCCCTGCTGCACTTTTCCTGGCCCAGTATAGTATCTTAATGTCACATTATATATACACCTAATATTCTTAGTATGTCACACACCCCGCTTCAAGAATCCATAACATGTGGGTAATATCGTCCTGAAGAGGGCGTTCCTGCAGAGATGATAGCAAAAGAAAGCCCCTCCCTGATCCATAAATACCTGGGACCTCCCACTCACTACCCAGTTTTCCATCTCTGCAGACGGCGAGCAAGTCAGAAGATGATGGCTCCTCCTTGCACAGGGGGATTTCAGGTAGCCGGGGTAACTCCCGGCCTCTTATTTTGTCTATTTCCGCTCGGACCCCTGTTTGTCCCAAAATTTACCTCATATTACATGCCTCCACAGTCTTGGCTGCTGGCCCGAGCGAGGGTACATTGGCACCTCTGGTGCTGAGGAGCAGAGCTCCACCGTGAGACCCTAAAAGAGAGGGTAGGCGGTCATACCGGTTAGGTGATCCCGGTTTGGGATGCCCCGTCCCTTGACTCTTCCCCTGGGGGGGGGGGCCCTTCCCTTTACCAACTATGGGGGCTGGGGGTTCCTCTCTTAGGGGTTAGCTTTATTCTCTTTCTCTTTATTCACTTTCTCTTGTTGATGTGGAGCGTCTGGAAGTAATCCCTCAATGAATTGGTTGCACTGTTGTTACTATGTTGCAGCACCGCGGCTGTCATTGCAGCCGGGTGCCGGGGTTTTTCAGTCTGTGAGGTAATTTTTTACCTCACACGCTTTGGGGGGGCGGGGCTGGCACTCGGCGCTCTGCCGCGGCCAGCCCCCGTTCTCTCATTCATTCCTCGCCGCAGCGAGCGGGGCGGGTGCTCCGCTAGTGATAGCGGGAGCACCCGCTGTCATGGCAGCCGGCGCTGCGGTTGTCGGCGGCGCCGGTCTCTGGGCTGCTGCGTGAGGGACTTCTTCCCTCACGCTTCATTCACACTGGAAGGGGGGGCGGAGCCGGGCTTTCGGCGCGTCGCCGCGGCTCCGCCCTCCTCTGTACTGGCGCCGCTGCGGAGCTGAGCTCCCTGTTACTAGGCAGCTCCCTGTTACTAGGCAGCTTAGGGGGCACAGATCAGCTTTGCGCGGGCTGCGCAGACCACGCCCCTGACAAGGCAGTTCTTCTTCTCTTCTCTTCACTTCACCTCAGAAATCGCCATTGTTCTGAGGCGGATCGTTCACCGCAGCGTCTGTGAGTGGCCCTGTGGGCCTCATTTATTTCTTCTTTTCTTTATCTGTTAAGTCTTATTGTAGGGACTTATGGGTCTCTCTCTGTCTTTTAGGTGAAGGTTATCCAGGAGGATCTTATGTAGTATTGGAAGGTCTCTCCTGATCCTGGTCCCTGGGTCCATTTTAGCATCACAAATCCTCCCACTCGGGACATTAAAGGGGCATCCCGGGTTGTCTAACTGGCGTAATTCCCTGGGTCATAGCGACCACTCAAAATTCACCTTATGGAGGCATCCCCGGATACTGGGACTGGGACCCCTTCGGGGCATCCCAAAAAGTGTATGTTGTGTGGGATTTCCATTACTGGGGATGATGTGTTACTGTGTATACCATGTGCACAGCAAACTATTACGCGGCAGTCCGAACCCCAAGCGGCGGGGTCAGCACAGCCGGCCACCTCAACTCCCCCTCCCGCCTTGACTCGTGCCCCGTGTGCCGTGGTCATGGGCAGGGATCTGCAATCCGAGATGTGTGCCAGATTGGCTAGCCTTGAGAAAATGCTCTCTAGCTCGGTCGCCCGTAAGGCTCAGTCTAAGAGAAAGCATTTGTCGCCGGCTCCGCTGGTGGATGATCTTGATGACAGAGATAATCTGGATTGGTCTGATTGTCCTCAGCTAGAGGAGGGGGAAGTTGATGAGGGTTCAGAATTTTCGGATGATGAGCAGTCTGCTGGCGCTGATGCCGAGCTTTCTGATTTAGGGAGATCTTTGGACTCTCCTCACGCTCTGTCTCTCATGCTGGAAGTTCTGAATATTTCCCCTCCCGAGGAGGCGTCACAGCAGAAAGGTGAATTGTTTGAGGAATCCAGGCCCCGCCTGGAGTTTCCTACGCAACGCCATTTTGATAGAATCATTGACAAGGAATGGGATAGGCCGGCTCGGCTCCCTGGCATCCCTCAGGGGTGGGATAGGAAATATCCCTTTCCTTCTGAGGCGGTCAAGCGCTGGGCATCTCCCCCCGAGGTGGATGCACCGGTTTTGGGGTTGTCTAACTCCTCGGTGTTAAACAGACCTGATTGTTCCACTCTCAAAGATGGAGAGGATAAACGTATTGATCAGATGGCCTCTCATGGCTTTACTAGCATTGGGTCGGCCATCCGGCCTGTGTGTGCTTCGGAGCTAATGGTGTTGGCCACCAGGTCTGTGGTCAGGGACCTGTTGACTTCTTCCGGGCTTCGTCCTGGTAGTAACGAGTTCCTTAGCCTTAAACGGTGCGAGTTGTTTCTATCCTTTGTGTTGACTGCCTTGGATGATACTTTGATGATGTGTGGTAGGACTTCGGCTCTGCTTGTGGCTATTCGGCGGTCGGTGTGGCTGCGCCAGTGGGCGGCCGATTTTATGTCCAAAAAATCACTGACGGCTTTACCCTTTGTTGGTCTATGGCTCTTTGGAGAGACATTGGACTCTGTCACCAAGGGTGGTAGGTTACCTCAACGTAAGAAACAACGCTGCCCTTTTCGGGGGGCGCCTGCCTTTACCCCCTCCTTTCGGGGGGCCAGATCTGGTAGGGGTTCTGCATTTCCCTCTTCCAGAGGAGATTCCGGAAACAGGGGCAGAGGACGTGCCCGTTCTGGATACAATTGGGGCTCTAAGCCCAAACCGGCTGCTAAGCCGGCTCAGCAATGAGGGGGCGCCCTCACCCATGCGGGTGGGGGGACGGCTGCAGCACTTCTCTCAGATCTGGGATCAAGAGGTCTCGGACAGATGGATCCGGGAAGTGGTGTCTTCCGGCTACAAGCTGGAGTTCGAGCTCCGCCCCCCTTCCAGATTTGTCAGGTCTCGGATGCCGTCGGAGCCTCTAGCGGCGCAGGGGCTCCTGGTGGCAGTGGAGAATCTTCTGGACATGGCTGTCATTTGCCCAGTGCCCCCTTCAGATCGGGGCAGGGGCTTTTATTCCATTCTGTTCACGGTACCCAAGAAGGACGGGTTGGTCCGACCCATCTTGGATCTGAAGTTTCTCAACAGGTTCATCCGGCCGAGGAAATTCCGCATGGAAACGCTGCGTTCGGCCATTCACTCTCTTCGTCAGGGAGACTTTCTGACGTCCATAGACATCAAGGATGCTTATCTACACGTTCCGGTTTTTCCAGCACACCAGAGGTTTCTCAGGTTCGTGGTGGAGGATCGGCACTTTCAGTTTGTGGCACTTCCTTTCGGTCTCACCTCAGCTCCTCGGGTGTTCACCAAGGTGCTAGCGGGGGTGATGGCTCTGCTCAGAGGCCAGGGTATCCGCATCGTGCCCTATTTGGACGATCTACTGATCATGGCCTCTTCCTTCAACCAAGCGGAGTTGGACACCAGAGCGGTGGTGTCCACTCTGGAAAGGTTCGGTTGGGTGATCAACCACCCCAAGTCTTCTCTTTCTCCGTCCAGAATTCTGACCTTTCTGGGAATGTCTCTGGACACTTCACAGGCCAGGGTGTTTCTACCCCAGGCCAAGATTCTTTTGATTCAGGAGTTAGTTCGGCTTCTCTTGTCTACCCCTCATCCGACCATCCGGTTAGGGATGAGGCTGGTGGGGTTAATGGTGGCCTCATTCGAGGCTGTTCCCTTTGCGCAGTTTCACACAAGGACGCTTCAGCTTCATCTGTTGAAGGTTTGGGACAAGTCTCCTCTATCGTTGGATCAGTCCTTCCTGATGACTCCCCGAGTTCGTCGATCCCTGCAATGGTGGCTGGGGTCGGTCAATCTGTTGAAGGGCAGATCTTTTCTGGCTCCGTGTTGGGAAACAGTCACCACGGATGCCAGTCTGTCAGGTTGGGGGGGTGTTTGGAAGGACCTCCAGTTTCAGGGTTTGTGGGGCCCGCGGGAGGCTCACGAGCCCATCAATGTTCTGGAGTTGAGAGCCATCAGGTTGGTTCTGTTTCGCTTGACTCATCAGTTGAGAGGCCTGCCAGTTCAGGTCCGGTCGGACAACAGAACGGCGGTTGCTTACATCAATCACCAAGGAGGGACTCGCAGCAGGAGTGCCCTCAGGGAAGTGTCTTTGATTCTGGACTGGGCAGAGACCCACGTCCCGTGTATCTCAGCAGTCTACATTCCGGGAGTGGAGAACACGGAGGCGGACTTGCTGAGCAGGGCCTCCTCTCGTCAGGGGGAGTGGTCTCTCAGTCCCAAGGTGTTTCGTTCGATATGTCTCAGGTGGGGGGTCCCAGCGGTGGACCTCTTTGCTTCTCGTCACAATCACAAGCTTCCAGTCTTTGTGTCTCTCTCGCAGGATCCTCTGGCTCTGACAGTGGATGCCATGTCTCTAAACTGGAGGAATCTGGGGCTCCTTTACCTGTTTCCTCCGTTCCCAATGCCAGCCAGAGTGCTGCGCAAACTGGCCTTGGATGGTGCGTCGGCAATTCTGGTGGCCCCAAGGTGGCCAAGGCGAGTTTGGTTTGCAGATCTTGTAAGACTGGCAGAGGATCAGTTCGCCCTGCCTCTGCTGCCGGACCTGCTCACCCAGGGTCGGCTGCGCTATCCCAATTTACCATCGCTGGCTTTGACGGCATGACTGCTGAAACCGCCATCTTGAAGGAGGAAGGTCTTTCTGACGCAGTGATTCAGACTCTTATCTGTGCCAGGAAGCGCTCTTCCTCTTCTATTTACTACAGGACTTGGAGGGCCTATATTGATTGGTGTGAAAGTAGGTCTTTCTCTTGTCGAGAGTTCTCCATTCCTAGAATTTTAGAGTTTCTCCAACATGGTCTAGATCTGGGGCTCCAGCTTAGTACATTGAAAGGGCAGGTTTCTGCCCTGGCGGTGTTCTTCCAAAGGTCTTTTGCACTTCATCCCTTAGTCAAGACCTTTTTCCAAGGTGTTACACATGTTCGGCCTCCTAGGAAGCCTTTTGTTCCAGTTTGGGATTTGAACCTGGTTCTGTCTGCTCTCCAGGGCCCTCCGTTTGAGCCCTTGAATGAGATAGCTTTGTCTTCTCTTACCCAAAAGGTGGCCTTTTTGGTGGCTATCACTTCGGTTAGGCGTGTTTCTGAGTTGGCAGCTTTATCCATTACAGCTCCGTACTTCGAGAAACATCAGGACAAGGTTGTCTTTCGTTTCAAGCAGGATTTTCTTCCTAAAGTGGTCTCGGAGTTTCATCTGAATCAGGACATTGTTTTGCCCTCTCTATGCCCAAATCCCAGCGACGACAAGGAAAGGGCATTGCATTCCTTGGATGTAGTTCGTGTTGTGGAACATTATCTGGAGGTTACGTCTTCCTTTCGTAAGACTGATGCTTTCTTTGTGGTGCCCTGCGGGCCTAGGAAAGGTTTGGCTCCTGCCAAATCTTCCATTAGTAAATGGATTCGTCAGGCCATCATTGGGGCCTATTCTGCCAAGGGGAGGAGTCCCCCTTTTCGTGTTACTGCTCATTCTACTCGTGCAGTTGGTGCGTCCTGGGCTTTTCAGCACCAGGCTTCTGTTGAACAAGTTTGTAAGGCCGCTACCTGGTCTTCGGTTCACACCTTTTCCAAGTTTTACAAGGTTGATGTTCGGGCATCAGCGGATGCTGTTTTTGGCCGCAAAGTTTTGCAAGCTGTTGTGGTTTAAGGTTGTGCATTGTTGCCTAGTTTTGGATCCCCGCCCTTGTTATGGACACTGCTGTTGGATGTCCCACATGTTATGGATTCTTGAAGCGGGGTGTGTGACATACTAAGAATAATACCATTTTGTGAATACTCACCTTGTAAAATGGGTATTATGAGTATGTCACACACCCCGCTTCAAACCGCCCTTTTGTATTCAGGATCCTCTTTATTGCGAACTTTGCGTGGTTGTTGTTTATATTTGCCTCTTCCTGGTCCCTTACCTTACTGCTTTCTGTATACTGGGTAGTGAGTGGGAGGTCCCAGGTATTTATGGATCAGGGAGGGGCTTTCTTTTGCTATCATCTCTGCAGGAACGCCCTCTTCAGGACGATATTACCCACATGTTATGGATTCTTGAAGCGGGGTGTGTGACATACTCATAATACCCATTTTACAAGGTGAGTATTCACAAAATGGTATTTTTTCATTCCACAACACACATCCGGGGTTTATAGGACAAAAATAAGAAAGAAAATATTCTGAACCAAATGGTGTGCTAAAATCCCCCCATTACAGACAGTGTGCAGAATCACTCCAATACAACCATTAAGTGGCATCCCTCTGGACAGCCACTGGGGGCATTCATCTGGACAGCCACTGGGGGCATCCCTCAGTACAGCTCACACAGGGTGGGGGCATCCCTCAATACAGCTCACACAGGGTGGGGGCATCCCTCAATACAGCTCACACAGGGTGGGGGCATCCCTCAATACAGCTCACACAGGGTGGGGGCATCCCTCAATACAGCTCACACAGGGTGGGGGCATCCCTCAATACAGCTCACACAGGGTGGGGGCATCCCTCAATACAGCTCACACAGGGTGGGGGCATCCCTCAATACAGCTCACACACATTGGGGCATCCCTCAATACAGCTCACACACATTGGGGCATCCCTCAATACAGCTCACACAGGGTGGGGGCATCCCTCAATACAGCTCACACAGGGTGGGGGCATCCCTCAATACAGCTCACACAGGGTGGGGGCATCCCTCAATACAGCTCACACAGGGTGGGGGCATCCCTCAGTACACCTCACACACAGTGGGGGCATCCCTCAGTACAGCTCACACACAGTGGGGGCATCCCTCAGTACACCTCACACACAGTGGGGGCATCCCTCAGTACAGATTCCACACAGTGGGGGCATCCCTCAGTACAGCTCACACACAGTGGGGCATCCCTCAGTACAGCTCACACACAGTGGGGCATCCCTCAGTACAGCTCACACACAGTGGGGGCCTCCCTCAGTACAGATCACACACAGTGGGGGCATCCCTCAGTACAGCTCACACACAGTGGGGGCATCCCTCAGTACAGCTCACACACAGTGGGGGCCTCCCTCAGTACAGATCACACACAGTGGGGGCATCCCTCAGTACAGCTCACACACAGTGGGGGCATCCCTCAGTACAGCTCACACACAGTGGGGCATCCCTCAGTACAGATTCCACACAGTGGGGGCATCCCTCAGTACAGATCACACACAGTGGGGGCATCCCTCAGTACAGCCATGTGCAGCATCCATCAGTACATGGTGTTCAGAGTGTGTGTGTTTGCGTGTGTGTGGATCAGATTGGGAGGCAGAGATGAATGGGGGCCTTTGGTCAGACTGGGGATTATAGGTGAATTGGGCCATGTGTCAGGCGGGGTGGGGGGGTGGGGGGGGGGAGGGGTGCAGGTAAATGGACATTGTGTACATTGTACCTGGTCTTGCTGCTGATGTCTGGATTCCAGTTGGCAGTGTTGTGCTGCGCAGAGGAGGGGACAGGAAAGCCTGAGCTGCTGCAGGATGAGCTGGGGAGAGAGGGGGGCGGGCTGCCGCCATCTACCATGCAGCACTGCTCACCTCCAACATCTCCTCCTGGCCCCGCCCCCTCCTCGGGCTGCGTGGCAGACGATTGGCTGCTAGGCTTTCTTCCTCTGAGAGCAAATCTTTAGGTTGTCCAGCGCCGCCTGCTTGCTTTTTTGGAGGAACTATAACAGCCCAATAAAGAAGGGAGGGCAAAAGAAAAAAAAAAAACGGAACCTGGAAATCAGCCGCTCAGCCCTGGACGACTAAAGATTTGCTGACAGGTGAAATACGCACACAATACTACACAGTATGCAGCCTTCTCTGCTCCCGGCCTACCTGGGATTCTGCCCGGTATGCCCTATGGTCAGCCCGCCCCTGGGTGCTGGGGGCTGAACTGATGGCTGAGCTGTAGGTTGTGCATCCGTGCTTTATGTTGAGTACTAAAACATTTTTATCTCCCCAGTTCACAAATGTTTTTTAACAACACAGGATCAATGTAGAGGTATGTAACACACACACACACACACACACACACATATAATATTCAGTGCTCTTACTGCAGGCAGGACGTGTCCATCTGGAAGAATCCTGGATCCATGTACAAGTCGAGAACCTCCTTCTTCCAGGCTCGCTTGGTGTAGGCGTAGCCGCTGAGACTGGCGAGAAGCTGGGCGCCAGCGCGGAAACTCGGAGCATTATATGCACTGGAGATAATGAACAGAGGCAGCATCAGTTACACTATGTGAGCACTATAGATCAGGACCATATTCTGCTGACAGCTCGGACACAGCCTCAGCACAGAACGAATAGAGCTGTGTCAGTATTCTTAGCAGCTATCAGCAAACATCCTCAAAGCAATACAAGGATGCAGCTAGGTCTGACCTTCTCCCAGACAATCAGAAATCCAAATCCAGCTAGGTCTGACCTTCACCCAGCCAATCAGAAATCCAAATCCAGCTAGGTCTGACCTTCACCCAGCCAATCAGAAATCCAAATCCAGCTAGGTCTGACCTTCACCCAGCCAATCAGAAATCCAAATCCAGCTAGGTCTGACCTTCACCCAGCCAATCAGAAATCCAGCTAGGTCTGACCTTCACCCAGCCAATCAGAAATCCAAATCCAGCTAGGTCTGACCTTCACCCAGCCAATCAGAAATCCAAATCCAGCTAGGTCTGACCTTCACCCAGCCAATCAGAAATCCAAATCCAGCTAGGTCTGACCTTCTCCCAGCCAATAAGAAATCCAAATCCAGCTAGGTCTGACCTTCACCCAGCCAATCAGAAATCCAAATCCAGCTAGGTCTGATCTTTACCCAGCCAATCAGAAATCCAGCTGGGTCTGACCTCCCAGCCAATCAGAAATCCAAATCCAGCTGGGTCTGATCTTCTCCCAGCCAATAAGAAATCCAAATCCAGCTAGGTCTGACCTTCTCCCAGCCAATCAGAAATCCACAAAACATTTCAACAGGGTGACTGCAGCATATACTCAAAAAATCCATACTAACCTGTAGGGGTGTCAGAAAAAAATCGATTATGTCAAGTATCGCGATATTTCATTAGGCGATACCAGAATCGATTCTTTCTCCCTAGTATCGATTCTGACTCCTCCCCCATCGGAAGTGAAAGAAAAGGAAAAAAAAAACACCTGACCCCTTGTTCGATCCGGCCGGCTCTCCTCTTTACGCGGGGGGCCCCGATCCCCCCGCGGCCCTTTCCCCCCCCCCCCCCGTCTTCCAGACGGGTGCCGTCATCTTTAAAACTAGCCCCCCGGGGGGGCGTGGCTTGGCATGGCGGAGTGAGGACGCGTGAAGAGGGAGCTCCGCACATTGTGGCTGTTAAGCAGAGGCTGGAGAATCTCTAGGCACCCAATTCCCTGATGACCAAACGAGGGAAGCAACGGGGAGCCCCCGGGAGAGACAGGTCGCACATGATACCGACCTTGTTCCGTCCCCGGGGCCCCGATAGCGTGGATGCGGCGGCGGGGAAGATGGCGGCCTCAGGAGAGGAGAGGCACCCACGTGCAAGTGAGGCTGCAGCACGGAAGCCGGGAGCCCCTTGTGTCGCTATGACACAGGTGGAGGAACAACCCATGCAGCAGGGAGCGGATGCGGGAGAAACGGCGCCCGCCGCCTGTGACACAGAGGCAGCCAGGCGCAGCATGACACTAACGGTGGCTGCGGAGATCCACCGCGAGGCAGACGGGCGGAGGAGCGCGCCCACTGGGCTCCAGGTCAGTCCCCTACCCTGGTCCCCCACACTACCCCCTTGCAGCAGTTTGTCAGAGGCACCATCCCATAACACCCCAGGCCGGGAGGGAAGCGGGGGAGGCACAGTGCAATGTGCCGCAGTGTCACAGAATTACACAACTAAGCTATCCCCCAGTGATTGCGGGCGTGATGCCCCCCCCCACACGGACTCGCCACCACGTGTCCTGGATGGACCCTTTCCACCCTGGCCCCCCACATCGACCCCCCATGACAACATTATGGAGGCCCCCTCCCACGCCATCTTGGATCACCAGGGGACTGTAACGGGGGAAGACAGGAGGCACTGTCCTGTAGATCTCCACAGAGCATGGCATGAAACGCCCACCTGTGACCCGGGGCTTAATATTACACGCAGCCCTGACTCCCCACCGCACGGTCAAGATGGGCCCTCCCGGCCCCGAGGATACTCATCCCCACAGCTGGCAGTAACCCCATCAAGTAGTGGTTCCTTATTGGGCACCCCACCCCCTCCTCCAAGCCCACAGCTCACT
Source organism: Gastrophryne carolinensis (assembly GCA_027917425.1). NCBI lineage: Eukaryota > Metazoa > Chordata > Amphibia > Anura > Microhylidae > Gastrophryne > Gastrophryne carolinensis. Next base: position 489,870,160 of record CM051236.1, on the reverse strand, counting down.
TGGCAGTCCAAGCCGGGCAGCCCCTCCGGGGAGCCAATGATGACAGGGGATGATCCCACCCCAGGCGGACTCTGGGTAGATGAAGTAGCCATCCCGTCGCAGGGGACTCGGGCAGAGATGGCTCCGCGACACCAGCATCCAGCCGCGGGACAAATCCTGCAGGAAGGGGGTCTGCTGAGGTTGTCCACCCTGGGCTCGTCTCCCCCGGCCACCCACAACACCGAGCATCTTTCTTCACTCAATTCGTCCGTGGCTGTCCCAGTAGATCTGTTATCGCATTCCATTGCTGAGGCGGTTAAAGTCAATATCAAGGAGGCCCTGCGTGGGCTCCCAACACGTGGGGACTTTGACGGATATGTGTCCAGAATGGAGACCACCATTAAGAGAGAACTGGCGGCCCTGCAACATTCGGTGGCAGAAGTGACAGACAGAGTAGATGGAGTGGAGGCCTCCCACAGAACCTTAGAAGCTCGGGTGGCAGAACTGGAACAACAACAGACTGGGAACAAACGACTCCTGGCTGATCTCGCCCTAGCCCATGATGACATAGAGAACAGGAGCCGCAGGAACAACCTGCGTCTTCGGGGGATTCCTGAATCGGTGGAACCGAGAGACTTGACGAACGCGGTCACCTCTATCTTCAATGAGCTCCTCGACCTACCCAGCTCAAACCACATAGAAATGGACCGGGTGCACAGGGCCCTTGGCCCCCGACCGCAAGATCTGAACAGGCCCAGGGACGTCATCTGCCGAATACATTTTTTCAAAATAAAAGAGGATATCCTCCGTCGGGCCTGGGAGAGAGGCGCGGTCAATTGCATGGGAGCACGGGTCATCATACTTCAAGACCTTTCACGAAGGACATTGCAGATGAGAAGGCTTCTCAAACCCCTGCTGGACGCTATCCAGAGCCGGGGAGCGTCTTATAGGTGGGGTCACCCGTTCCAGCTCCTGGTGAGGAGGGGCGGGAACCACTTTATCCTCAAGTCGCATGCCCAGCTTCCTGATCTATTTCACTTCCTGGAGACAGAGAGTGTGGACGTCCCGGACTGGACGGTCCCTGACCTGGCGGTATACAGCAGGCAGTTACCGCAACGCCAGGATGGTGGCCCCAGAGGAGCTAGAAGAGGTGGGAGGGGGGGCAGAAGGTGAAGCATCACGGAGCGTTGGCTGGGCCCGGGCCTGCATTTGCTATGTTTCTGCTGCATACACTTATGCTAACGTTGTACCTGCTGTGAATGTTCCGTTTTAGGTTGCTCCCTGTTGAAATGTTTATGTTACATGTGTAGAGCTTGTTTGACCTGTTTAAGGCATTATCGGGCGCCCCACCTCTGGGGCAACCCCCCCCCTGGATTCGTGGTTGGATTGGGTTGCCAAGCGAGGTTTCAGTTGGTCGTGGGCCCTCGGGCCCCCTGGAGTGGTAATCCTGCTCATTGCAAAGCCACCTCGAGACCTGCCTCACTGGGTAGCCATATTCAAGGTGCGACTCCGGACTCTTTGAACTTTGGCCTAGCCTTCCAAACCCCCTTATTCCGGTGCACCCCTCTAGGGAAACCCCTTGGTCTCCGCTAGACGGGAGTAGATCCCGCGCAGGGCCTGGTAGCCAGTAGACCGGGACACCCCCATTGGGGATCCCTGGACTGCGCGCGTAAAGGGCACCGTATCTGGGCTACGCCTGTAGGCGAGTGACCAGCGGACTACCTGTTAGTCCTTAGTTCTTTCTTTTCTTGTTATCTGGTTCTTACCGCCTCAAGTCCCCACACCCTTTCACTTGAAGCGCGGTATCCCCCTTGTTACCTCCCTTTCCCCACCTATCCCTACCTACCCACTCACCCTTCCCTTTGGCGTGTGGGGCCTGCAGCGGGATCGGCCGCCCCAACGTTCCCCTTGCATCGCGGGGTCCAGCGGCTCCCACTTGTCCGCTTAGGGCCCGCACCAACATGGGCCCGCTAAAAATAGTCACCCTGAACGTAAAGGGCCTCAACACACCAGAAAAGAGGGCCATCCTGGGGCAGGAATTACACAGATATAGAGCAAAGATTGTATTTCTTCAGGAGACCCATTTCAAAAGAGGTGCAGCTCCAAGACTCTGTAGCAGGCATTTCCCACATGTATTTACCAGCTGCGCTGCAGATGCTAAAAAGAAGGGAGTTGCGATTATGCTGGCTAGAGACGTGCCCTTCATCTCCAGGGAGGTATGGAGTGATGAGTCAGGGAGGGTGGTGCTGGTCAAGGGGCTCATTGACCATAGGATGTATACGCTGGCCTCCATATATGCGCCTAACCAGGGTCAGACCCAATTCCTGAGGAGTACACTTGATAAAATAGGAAAATTCATGGAAGGGGATGTAATATTAGGGGGCGACTTCAATCTAGCTATCGAGCCTCTGCTGGATACCTCAGCGGGCAGGTCGGCGACCTCCCATTTGGCCTTGAGATCTCTGAAGAAAAAACTGCACTGCCTGCAGCTGGTGGATGCATGGCGTGTCAGAAACCCAGGGGCGCGGGATTACTCCTTTTACTCCAACGTTCATGGGACATACTCCAGGCTGGACTATATCTGGATCTCACACAGACTTCTGAGTCAGGCCACGGGAGACGGGATGTACCCGATCTCGTTTTCAGATCACGCCCCGGTCTTTCTTGACCTGGACCTTCTAGATAGAGCCCCACCCCCCTCAATGTGGAGACTAAATGAATCACTCCTTCAGAACACTGTGGTAACACAAGACATACGGGAGGGCCTGGAGTCATACTTTAGTACCAATGATAATGGGGAGGTTTCCCCACTGACACTTTGGGAGGCCCACAAGAGTGTTATAAGGGGTATACTGATCAGCCACGGGGCAAGGCTCAAGAGAGAAAGGCTGGCCCAAATAGTGAAACTCACGGAGAGGGTCCGGGGTCTGGAGTTGTCCCACAAGCAATCTGAAGCAGTGAAAGTACTCGGAGAACTGACTCAGGCGAGGGAAGCCCTCAACGCTATACTGAGACAGAAGGCCAAGCACATCCTTAGGAGATGCAGGCGCACATACTACGAATATGGCAACAAAAGCAGCGCTCTACTGGCTAGGGCCCTTAGACAACAGCACTCACAAAACTTCATAGCGGAGATTCTGGATGGCTCCCAGCAAAGACAACACACTACGGAGGGGATAGCGGAAGCATTTCGATCTTATTATTCGGGCCTGTATGGTCTGACCGGGGATACGGGGATGCAGACGCGCCCGGGCAAAATAAAGGAATACCTGGGGGACTCTGGCATGCCAGTGGTCACAGAGGAGATAGCAGCTTCACTGGAAGAACCAATTGGGATAGAGGAATTTACGGAAGCAATCAAACAGACCCCTGTAGGGAAAGCTCCGGGGCCCGATGGGTACTCCGCCAAATATTATAAAACCTTTGCCCCAATACTGGGCCCTCGCATGATCAGGGCATGGAACTCGATATTGGACCCGGAAGCCCCGGGCTCATTCTCAGGTAGAGAGCTAGAGGCCCACATGTCTGTCCTCCACAAGCCGGGAAAAGACCCCCTGTCATGTAAGAGCTATCGCCCCATCTCCCTCCTCAACGTGGACCTGAAGCTTTTTGCCAAAATCCTGGCTAATAGACTGGCGCCGGTGGTGGCCCAGGTGGTTCATTTGGACCAGACGGGCTTCGTGTTGGGGAGGGAGGCCAGGGACAACGTGGTGCGAGCACTGAGTGTAATCCATGTGGCGCAGAGCAGCGATGTCCCTATGTTGGTTCTGTCCACAGACGCAGAAAAGGCCTTTGACAGGGTGAGCTGGCCGTTCCTAAGGGAGACCCTCAGATATGTGGGCCTCGGGGAAAATATGAGGAGATTCATTGAGGCCCTTTACACGGAGCCCTCTGCCAGGGTCAAGGTGAATGGCATACTCTCGGCCCCGGTGCCTATCTGCAACGGAACCCGACAGGGCTGCCCGCTCTCACCCCTGCTGTTTGCCTTGACCCTGGAGCCTTTTTTGTGCAGAGTTCGAGGAAATGTAGATGTGGGAGGACTGGTGATTGGAGATGCCTCACACAAGGTCGCGGCCTATGCGGACGACCTCCTGTTCTTTGTTACTAACCCCATGGTCACGGTACCAGTTTTGATGAAGGAACTCGAAGTCTTTGGAGGGTTGTCCCACTTTAAAATCAATCACGACAAATCGGAAGCTTTAAACGTCTCGCTTCCGGGAGATGTGGCCAGGAACCTTCAACAGACATTTCCTTTCAAATGGGCCAGGACCTCGATAGCATACTTAGGCACGCAGCTGCCTGCCAGGTTGTCGAAGATCCTGGAGTTGAACTTCCTGCCCCTGTCTCAGAGGATTAAAGCGGACCTAGACAGTTGGGACTCCCCTACCTTCTCCTGGATGGGCAGGGTAAACATAATTAAAATGTCGATTTTGCCGAAGCTCCTGTTCCTATTTCAAGCTCTACCAATTAGCATCCCCTTGCACTTCTTCACGTCCCTAGATAAGATCCTGATGGGGTTCGTCTGGCAGAAAAAGAGACCTAGGCTCAGACGACAGTTACTGTGTAAGCCTAAACATATGGGGGGCATGGCGTTACCAGATATTCGCTCTTACTGGCTAGCTTCTCATCTCCAGAGAATCTGCGAATGGCACACCTGTAGGAACACAAAGAGGTGGGTACAGCTGGAGCATGCCCTGGCTCAGGCCCCTCTAGACGCCACTGTCTGGAACAGGGAAATGTACAGGCCAGGGCTGGGCTCCCATCCAACAGTATCGGCCACTCTAGAGGCCTTCCGATCCCATAGGAAGCGCCCGGGGGTTTCTCCATGGCCCTCTCCCATGATCGCGTTGATGGACAACCCCCCGCTCCTGGACTGCTCTAGGGTTGCCCTCCGGGACTGGGGGAAGGTGGACCAGCTGAGGGGTGGTGACCTGATCACAGCGGCAGGCTGGGTCCCCATAAGTGAGTTGAGAACTAGACTGGGAAATGTTGACTTGGACCCTTGGACACTCCTTCGCTTTCAGTTGCTTCTGGCCCGGATGGGCCTTCGGAGGGAGGGTCTCAGAGGCCACACGGAGTTTGAGAGAATTTGTTTAGAGGGCCAGCCTTACCCACACCTGATCTCTAGGCTGTACTCACTCCTGGTAAGTGAGCGGGACTCCCCCCCAGCATTTTGGAGGGACTGGGAGATTGACCTGGGCAGACCATTAGGGGATAAGGAAAGGGACAAAATAGCGACGTTAGCCCACAGGTCCTCGATAGCCACTAGAATTCAGGAGGTCAATTACAAATTGCTGACGCGCTGGTACTATACCCCTGATAGACTGGGCAAAATGTTTGACCAGGTCGACCCAAGCTGCTGGAGATGTGGTGAAGGGAGGGGGACATTATTTCACATTATGTGGACATGCCCTGGGATTCGAGACTACTGGGAAGCGGTCCTGCCCATCATCACACAGCTCACTGGGGCACAATTGGGGGAAGATCCAGCCCAAATCCTGCTCCACTCCACGAAGACCCCGACAGGGAGGTACAAAAAATCCCTTTTGATCCATCTGCTAAACGCTGCCAAACAGACAATACCCAGGTTCTGGAAACAGAGGAGACCTCCATCTGTGGGGGACTGGGCAAGGGAGGTCATGAGCGTCAGGGAAATGGAGGACCTTACATTGTCATTGCATGACAGGGATGAGCAGTTCAGAACTACCTGGCTACCCTGGCTAATGTATGAGGAATCGACTGAATTTAGAAGCTTGTTTGAGTAACGGGAACGACACTGTGTCTCTTGCCCCTCTTGTTCATTGGGACCCGGGTGGAGGTTGATGCTTCTGCTGGGTCGCCGTCTGTGGAAGCGCAGAGATAGATGCCGGCCCGGGTGTTGCGCCCCACACGCCATATACCTTTCCCCTTTTTCCCCTCTCCCAACCCATTCTCTCCCCCTGAGGTCCACCTCTCCCTCTTCTTTGGGTCAGCAATTTGGTCATACGTGGCGGACACTGTCAGCAGGGTCCGACCATTACTGTTGATGATATTCAGATTGGACGCCCGTTTCCCCTACCCTTATCCCATAATGTTCTGATCTGTACGTTTTAATGTATGTATGTATAAAACTGCAAAATCCTTAAATAAAGAGTATTAAAAAAAAAAAACTAGCCCCCCGCGGGCGTCATCCCGGTTCCTGGCAGTTCAGCTGTCAGATGCTATGATCGCTGGCAAGAGGAGGAGAGGGTTAGGCGATCCTCTGATCTCCTGCTTCCCCCCTCCTCTGGCCCGCGATCACCGCATCTGTCATCGGATTGGTGAGGGACACAGGCGTTGACATTCGGAGGGAAGTAAACATTTTTTTTTTTTTTTTTTTAATAAAGATATTTTCTCTATGTGTGGTGTTTTTAGTTACTGTTAACTCTTTGTGAACTGGTAAGGGATCTATGAGCCCCCTATACCAGTTCACGAGCCTCTGGGTCTGGAAAGTCACCTGCGGCTAGCGGGTGACTTGCCATTAACCCCGAGCCCCCCCCCCCCCCCCATTACTTGCCTCCCCAAAGCCCAGGGGGGCAGAAGAGGCCATGGCAATAGGCTATGCCGGCTTGTAGCCTGCAGGGCCAGGGGCCACAAAAAGCTGGCCCCTGCGCCCTGTTCTACAAGCCCACATAGCTGGTCCCGGGCTGGTTATGCTGGGTAAGGGGGACCTCACGCCTTTTTTGGGGGGGATTTTTGCCACATTTTTAAAAAATCGTCTTTGAGACAGAAACGGGATATATTGTATCGCAATACGTATCTTATCACCAGATTCTTGCCAATTCACACCCCTACTAACTTGAGCCCCCTGGAAACTTGATCCCTTGCGGCTCCAGCTCCTGACACACCACGACACTTGGCCCCAGACACGGTTCACTTGCCGGTTCCAGCTCGCCAAACTGGCAACGTTGAGATAAGAGCACTCTGCACTGTCCATCAGTGAGAGAGCCTGCTCTGACCTGACACAAAACTAATCTAGCCAGCTTTTCCGCAGCATCTCGTGGCTGAGCTGATCTCCGGCGCACAGCCATTCAGAAAGGCTAGGGACAGGAGCGTGGCTCAGGTCGCAGGGAGATTAGGTATGCCAGAGCTCCGTTTCCAAACAGAGCTGTATGCCGGCCATGCATATGCAGCACCGATTAGACGAGAGCGATCTGGGGGGGTTCACAAAGCCGGGTATCCCAAATTGGGATGCACCAGGAAAATAGACTAATCACCAGGATAATATATTGGAAATATATATAAATATTGGAAAAATCTCATTTTTATTCTCTAGCAACAAAGGCTGGGTTTATAAATAACATTTTTATTGGTGGATTACCTGTGATTGCGTAAGTAAGGAAAGACATAATACAGGAGGCGGGATATTAGTGGCACTGCTTTCTCCTTCTCGTCACTTCTGTAAACCATGTCCAAGAGGGTGGCCAGGACCTGTAAAAGGAGCAAGAGTGTGACCACCGAGGGGGGTAAGCCAACTATACAAATTACAGCAAGTCCTTAACCCAAAATAGTGTCCCTCCAGCCCCAACTAACCCACGTCCTGGTGGCAGTGTGGCTGCTTCGGTGGTGGCCCGATTTTCAAATAAAACCGGGGGTTTCCACTGCCGAAGCCACGGCATCCGGCACCTTTGAGATCGCCGATTTCAAAGGTGCCGGGTAACATGAGGCAGCTGGCCGCATCCTCTACTTCCACGTCGGGCACGCCTGCTTCTGCACCCAGCCAGTCAGATAGGCTGGACGCGGGAGTTCGCACAGCTACAGATAAGCTGGGGATGCGCGAGTCGCAGAAGCCGGCGGTAGAGGTCAGTAGAAAACTCATTTATTTTTTAGGAGAGAAGATAATGAAAGTGAATGGCAGTTTTCTCTCCTAAAAAAGAAATGAGTTTTCTCACCAGCTTTGCACTGGTCCATCCTAAGTCTGAGCTGCAACTGCCGGCACGTTCCATTGCCTAATGATAAGAGAAAGGGCAGCACTCACCTCGGCCAGCATGGAGAGGGCCTGAACGCTGTACACGGATGGGGCGGAGGCAGAGACCATAGATGTCTGTGTTGTAGCCGTTTCATCTGTGCAAAGACACCAAAGATTACCCGAAACGTAGGAGCATGAAGAACCACAGTGCCAAAGGTGTTTCTGTGCCCCTGACACCTTTGGCCTTTCACCCCTCCACCACTTTTCCACACATCACTAACGCAGGTCTATTGTTACAGATACGGGTCCCTGACTTGTATTCGTAGGCCACCAAGAAGCACCTGATGTTAGCACCCTAGGTTTAAAGTGGACCAAAACCCAGGATTTTTGACTATCTTGGGTTCTGGTCCTTCTGATCAGGGGTGCCCAGCTGTGTGAAACCCCCCAGGTCGCCCGAACAAACTCACCTCTTCACGATCCTATGACGCATGAGCGGCCGCTCGTCCAATCAGCGCGCTCGGATCCTCTTAAGTCCATTTGTCCAGGAGCTCGTCTAATACGAGCCGATCTGAGCGAGCTGGCGGCCGCATCCCCCGCTACCCTCTAACAGGGAGCATGCCCGCACTGGCCATTCACAAATGACTGGCGTGGGCATACACCATGCTAGAGGGATAGTGGGGATGTGGCCGCTGCTCGCGCATGTGCCGTTGGACTGGGAATGAAGGTGAGTTTATGGGCGACCTGGGGGGTTTCACACAGCGGGGCATCCCGATTCTGGATGCCCCGGGGGGAGGGAATCAATCGGCCCGGGAATCTTATAGATTCCTGGGTCAATTTCCGTGGGTCTCTTTAAGTGGCCCACGCTCAACAAAAGGTTTGCTTGCTTACAGGAAGCACGTCTCCCTGTGCCAGCTGCTTGCAGCATAACCTACCTCTCAGCTGTGATTTGGGCCTTCCTGTTGCCTAGCTATGGGAGACACCAACAGGCCTGGTGGCTCAGCTGATTGAAAACCGCCTATTCAAAAAGTCTCCTCCAGGAACAGCACAAGGCTCAAAGTATCTTCAGGTTGCCATGCTGTCGCAGCCATCTACTGAGCTTTCAATCGTTACCTTAAAGCGGAACTTCACCCCGAATGAGAACCTATCTTATATGTTTCCCACACCCTGTACATACAGATTGCCCACATTAAAAATCATCCTACCTGCATCTACTGCATGTTATGAGCCTTTAAACATCCAAGTCTCAGGCAGCCTGCAAACAGGAAGTGTCTTCTGACTGTGTCGCTCTGCATTCTGGGATTGCTGTCCCTTTCCTTACTCCAGCTCTGCTCTGTTTGTGCACAGGTATAACCCCGCCCCCTGCACTTTTCCCCCCTCAATATGCTTCTGAGGCAAGATGGCAGCGCCCATATCCTAGAGTCCTGAACAGTCCTGAGTTGCAGACCAGCGGGGGAAATAATATGTAAGTGACTAAAAATGTAAAATCTATTAATTTTAGATGCTGGGAAATAGTTATTTAAGGGTTTGGGCTTTTCATTAAATGATGCTGAAGGTCCGGTTTTAATATACAATCTGTGGGACATTTAGTGCGGCTTTAATATACAAACTGCGGGACATTTACTGCGGCTTTAATATACAAACTGCGGGACATTTAGTGCAGCTTTAATATACAAACAGTGGGACATTTAGTGTGGCTTTAATATACAAACTGTGGGACATTTAGTGCAGCTTTAATATACAAACTGTGGGACATTTAGTGCAGCTTTAATATACAAACTGCGGGACATTTAGTGCAGCTTTAATATACAAACAGTGGGACATTTAGTGCGGCTTTAATATACAAACTGTGGGACATTTAGTGCAGCTTTAATATACAAACTGTGGGACATTTAGTGCAGCTTTAATATACAAACTGTGGGACATTTAGTGCAGCTTTAATATACAAACTGCGGGACATTTAGTGCAGCTTTAATATACAAACTGCGGGACATTTAGTGCAGCTTTAATATACAAACTGTGGGACATTTAGTGAAGCTTTAATATACAAACTGTGGGACATTTAGTGCAGCTTTAATATACAAATTGTGGGACATTTAGTGCAGCTTTAATATACAAACTGTGGGACATTTAGTGAAGCTTTAATATACAAACTACGGGACATTTAGTGCAGCTTTAATATACAAACTGTGGGACATTTAGTGCAGCTTTAATATACAAACTGCGGGACATTTAGTGCAGCTTTAATATACAAACTGTGGGAAATTTAGTGCAGCTTTAATATACAAACTGCGGGACATTTAGTGCAGCTTTAATATACAAACTGTGGGACATTTAGTGAAGCTTTAATATACAAACTGCGGGACATTTAGTGCAGCTTTAATATACAAACTGTGGGACAATTAGTGCAGCTTTAATATACAAACTGTGGGACATTTAGTGAAGCTTTAATATACAAACTGTGGGACATTTAGTGCAGCTTTAATATACAAACTGTGGGACATTTAGTACAGCTTTAATATACAAACTGCGGGACATTTAGTGCAGCTTTAATATACAAACTGTGGGACATTTAGTGCAGCTTTAATATACAAACTGTGGGACATTTAGTGCAGCTTTAACATACAAACTGTGGGACATTTAGTGCAGCTTTAATATACAAACAGTGGGACATTTAGTGCAGCTTTAATAGCGCCCCCGCTCACAATGTAGAATGTGGTGTGGAAATACTGGGAGCCCTATGATTGGATGCCATGAGCCGTCCTCTCACCATAAGGCTCCTCTTCACCCTCAGCATCATCCAGGGAGACCTGCGGCTGGGCCTTCACCTCCAGGTTCCTGCTCAGCCAGCTTGTCTGTTCCAATGATGAGCCGGCCACATTGCCCACTGCCTCCAGGATCTTCTGCGTCACCTCCTGTAATTAGAAATCTCCACATTTTAAAGTGTACCAAAACCACGAATTTTCACTATTATGGGCTTTGGTCCCTCCCCTGTGGGGCACCCTGGTTTGGGGAGCCCCGCTATGTGAAACCCCCCAGGTCACCGAGCTCACTTATCTCTCCTTGAGCCCAAGCTGTGGCTGCAGCAGCCTGCTGGATTCCTAGATGCACTTGAGAGCGGGCACGCGGCATCACTGGGCTCCTTCGGCTGTGCGCTGAAGGAAAGTGAGTGATGCTGGCACCGGTGGCACATGCATCATATGCTCGAGGAAAAGGTAAGATCTCTTGGCAACTCAGGGAGTTTCCCAGTTTGGGATGCCCTGTGGAAGGGAGTAAGCCTGCCTTGGAGTCTCATAGACTTTTGGTCCACCTTAAAGCACAAACGTCTCTGAAAAGCATGGATCCGGTACAATCACGCAGAAGGAGTTAAATAAGTTTTCTTACAGACATGTACTCTTGTCTCTTGCTCACTAAAGCATGCTGTGAATTAAAGTGGACCAAAACACATCCTGGTTATGAACTCCATGGTGGTCTGATTCCCTTTCCCTGGCTGTGTGAACACCCCTGAATCCCTAGTAAAACCTACCTGATCCTACAGCGCATGCGCGGGCTACGGCCGTGATATGCTATACCTTTAGTCATGCGCGTGCCCACACCAGGCATTTGCGAATAGGTGGTGCGGGCACGCTCCCTGCTAGAGGCTCGCGGGTATGCGCCGGCCGGTGTGCTCCATTTGGCCCTTAGCCAATTCTTAGCCTAAAGGCCCGAATGGAGCCAAGTGCCATGATTGGCTGCACATGTGGGCATGCGCTGTAGAACTGGGGAAAGGTGAGTTTTTATGGTATAACTGGGGAGGTTTTACACAGCCCAGGAGAGACAGAACCAAAACCCAGGATAGTCAAAATACAAGGTTTTTGGTCCACTTTAAGGCAGCACCCAGAATATAGTGCAAAAAGCAATTGCTACTACTACTTACTATACCACCTATCTTAAGGGGTAATTCCACTTTCAATGGCATTTTTCAATTAGCTGAGCTTATCTGTTAATTTTTTTATTTCCTATTTGTTTGTAACTGTGTGTTATAGAAAACAGAAGAAAACAGTTTACCATAGCAACTATGTGTTTACCCATTAAAGTGAATGGGAGACGGGAGGGTGCGCGGACCTAGGGAATGATGGGCCCCTGGATAAGGTAAGGGTTTTTTCTTTTTACCCCCACGCCCTGCCTCAGCGCCAGGGTAGGGTTACAGTTGACTGTAGTGCCGCTTTAATAAAGTTATTCACCAAAAAAGATTATTCTTTATGCCTTCTGGATGTCCCTAAGAGCCTGTATGAATGCGGCCAGAAGTGGAGGACCAGCACCCGTTAGTGGGCAAATGGGTGTTGGTCTGCAATAAAGTAGACCAGGATTTTGACTATCCTGTGTTTTGGTCCTTCCCGATCGGGTGTGAAACCCCTCAGGTCGCCTGAACAAACTCACCTCTTCCCAGTCCCACGAAGCATGAGCGACCGCTTCGGATCCGCTCAAGCCCCTTCGTCCAGGAGCTCGTCTAATACGAGCGGATCCGAGCGCGCCGACGTCTACATCCCCCGCTACCCTCTAACAGGGAGCGTGCCTGGGCCATCCATTCACAAATGCCTGGGGCGGGCACAAGCCCTGCTAGAGGAATAACGAAGATGCGGCCGTCACTAGCACATGCGATGTTGGACCAGGTAAGAAGGTGAGTTTATGGGTGTGACAGACTCTCTGCCCTTTGGACTTTACACAGGTTCATTACTTTCCTTTTCTTAAGCATGTACAGACTGCCATTGTGTTGATTGATTACGTTATTCATTGTTTTGATTGATTGTGTTAGACTGCCATTGTTCTGATTGATTGTGTTACAGACGTCTATTGTGTTGCTTATTGCGTCACCGGCAGAGTTGAGGGATTGTGTGCCCTGCTGCTATTGGTCCGTGTATTTGTCATGCAGTCCTCCATCAGGTCCACGGGGGAGGTCCCCTTGCATGGAGCCTTGCATATAAGGCACAGTGTGGCACTAATAAAGTACACTTCACCTTCACCCTCAATACTGAAGTTCTGTCTCTTATTGGGGGAAACGCTATATTTCAATTCACTAGCCCTTGTAAGGGCTGTTCCTGTTTCCTCACGGACGACTCTGGGATTCCAGCAGCACCTCTTACAATTGGGAAAAGGACGTCTCGGGCGGTGAAGCCCTCCGGCGATAAGGGTTATCGCTACAATGGGCGACCTGGGGGGTTTTACACAGCGGGGCATCCCGATTCTAAATGCCCTGGGGGAGGGAATGCAATGGCCCTGGAATCTTATAAATTTCAGGGCCGTTGGGGCATGGGTTTTGGTCCACTTTAACCCTTTAAGTGCCAGCCTACCTAGATTTTTTGTCACACTCTGTTGCCAGACTACTTTTCACGTTTTTGCGCTACACATGTTCAACCTTGATTTTTGAAGGGATTTCCAGGGATTTTCCAGGAAAATTATATATTGTTTTTTTCAAGTCTGGGCTTCAACATGAAATGTCTTATTTCGCCTTTTTTTTGTGTATTCTCAATACTTTTGGGTGAAATATGTGCAAAAAAAACAAAACTATTTTTTACAATTTGTAGTGTTTTTTTGTAATAAAAAATGAAAATATTATTGCGTGTGAAAGCGCTATTTCTCCCGGTTACAACGGTACCACATATGTATTGGTAGACACCCTTTCCTGCCCAGGAAACTCCCCCAAACTGAAACAGCAGTTTAGGAGATTTCAGATAGGATACAACTATGCAATATGATTGCATAGTTGTAAGGGTTTAATGTAAAAAAAAAATGACATAGGGCCTCATTTTTTTTTTTTAATTTTAAGGGTTAAAAACCGCTAGGGGCGGGGCCAGCGTCGGCCGAAGAGAATGGTGAGGGCCCGAGGCCCGGGGGCGGAAATCGAACAGGTGATCCTTGTAGAAAATCGCTGGCACTTTCACACGAGGGGTCAGGTAAGTCTGTATGTTTTTTACTTTTTTTTTTAATGGGGCTCTAAAGTAAGGTACACGAGACTCACGTAGCTGGCACTAGAAGGGTTAAGGCCTCGCATTGTGTGAGGTTGACAGATGTGTTACTCTATGTCTGCAAAACGCAATAAAAACCTATTGACTAACTAAAATCCGTATCAGATTGGATGACCGTAGCTCTCCGTTTCAGGTCTTAGCTTGGGATCTGTGTGCAGGTGCATTGCTGTGGGCATCCCGGAGACGCCGCGTATATTTGAGGTACCATTTTAGCGCTGTCTGGATCAGGACGCCCGACATCCTCTGCATAATCATTAGGCGACACTTAGGTCACTTACCTGCAGCTCCTTCTGGTCTTTCTTATTCTCTAGGTTTGGAGTCCTGGTCACAAAGTCATTCAGCATGCTAGAAAAAGACACAGAGAACATAAATAGCTGACATATAAAGGATAAGCCTCGCACCTCCGCTCTTACCCACACTTCTGGGGCATCCCAAAGTACAACAGATAGGAACAGGTCTAAAGGAAACAAAGGGGGGGTGGCAGCCGCTCAGACCAATTTATAACTAACCTGGGAGGTGCATGTGAGCAGGGCAATTAGGATACAAACTTCTTAAAGGAGGCACAGCACTCAACTCTGTTAGCTTGCAGGCCAACCTAAAATCTGGTTAAAAACAGAGGATTTGGTCCACACACATCTGCAGAAGTAGCTGAAGCTGCACCACCAAGCGCCAAAGTGCCTCTGTGAGGTGGAGTCCTAACTCTAATCTCTGAGAGGCCCCTTTGGGACATACAATGCAATAGATACATTGGGAGCAGGTTTACCTGAGGTTGCCCTATAACCTCGAGTGCAGGCCATGGGGTGGAAGGGTCGAAGACCTCGCAGTACAGCCTAGACCCCACACACCATGTGCTTGCATAATTCAGAACAAAGGAGGGGTGGCAGCCGCTCAGACCAATTTATAACTAACCTGGGAGGTGCACATGAGCAGGGCAATTAGGATACAAAATTCTTAAAGGAGCCACAGCACTCAACCCTGTTAGCTTGCAACCAAACCTATAATCTGTCTCTAAATCTGGTTACAAACAGAGGACTCGGTCCACACACATCTGCAGAAGTAGCTGAACCTGCACCGCCGCTCTTACCCACACTTCTGGGGCATCCCAAAGTAGAACAGATTATAACATAACATAGGAACAGATCTGCCAGTTCCTTCTGTGGAACAAGTAATGGCGCACCAGCCTGGCCTTATGTTCTGTAGGAGGGCACAGGTTTTTAAAGCAGATGCAAACCCATTTTTGGGTACACAGCTCATTCTTCAGCCCCTGACCCCCCCACTGCCAGAGCAGCCGGGCGCCGCTGTTTGCTCAGGGGTGACTCGGCTTTCATAGAAAACCGGGCTTTTCCACTGCCAAAGCCACACCCTGAGGCCCTTTTTACAGAGCCTATTGAAAAGTGTCGCTGTAAGGAGGTGCACTGATTAACACTGTTTGGGGTGCACGCGCTCCGGGACCCAGCCATTCACAAAGGCTGGGCACGGGAGAGTGCGCAGGCCAAGGAGAAGCCGGGATGTCAGGATCAGATAAGATCACCAGTGCCCCGGGCGGATTCACACAGTGGGGCATCTGGTGTAGGATGCCCTGGAGGCAGGCTAGTGGCTGGGCCTGGACTATTTTGGATTCCAGGGCTTGGCCACAGGGGTTTTCATCTGCTTTAAAATGGCCAATTGAGGTACAGAAGGATGGAGGGGTTCATGAAACTACTGACAGAACCTAAACCCTTCTTTGCACCTCTGTTCCTGGTCCAGGGGGACACTAAACTAACCTAAGCTGCTCCACCATGCCTTTAGTGGGCCCTACATTTAATATATAATCACCTTTTCCTAGTGAAGCACTATCCAACAGGGGGCAGAAGGAACCTGACACACATGGGGTAGCCGCGATAGAAGGCATGCTTTGCAGCAGTGTGCAGCCATTTCCTGGCCCTATCATAGGGAAAGGGTCAGTATTTACTAAGTTTGGGGCTTACAGGCAGGCAGGAGTAGGTGGGCTAGAGTCCTCAAGGACACAGAGTTGTCCATATTCTGCTTTAAAACTGAAAACCCACCAGCGTAAGTCCTGGAAACAAAAATATTCCAGGGATGCATACTGGCTTTCCCCTGCTGTGTGAAATCCCCCAGGGTTCTGGTAATCACTTACCTTTCCCCAGTCCAATGGCACATGCGCTGGCTCTTGTCCAATGAGAGCTGTGTGCAGTGACAATGTCGTTTGGCAAATGGCTCTCATTGGTTTCAATGGAGATCGTGCTGCCACCGGGAATGTGGGGGATGCGGCAGGGTGCACTTCCCACTGAAGTCAATGAGAGCCGCTTGCCGAAGGATCTAAACACGGCAAGCGGCTCTGATTGGCTGCGCATGTGCCGCAGGAACGAGGCAAAGGTGAGTTGTACTGGCCGCTCTGGGGAATTTCACACAGCGGGGCATCCCCCCGAGGAATGGAAGAAAACCCAGGAAAGTAAAATTCCCGGGTTTTTATCTGCTTTAAAGTGGTTCAAAAGCTGTGCAGCACAATCCTGGAGTATAAAAGAATCCTAGCACTAGCCTGTTCTTGGGGCATCCCTAATTGGGTTTCCGTGCTGTGTGACACCCCCGGGGTGGCCGGTAAACTCACCTCTTCCTAGCTGAGGTGTGCTCCACCCAGCCATTCAAATAGGCTGGGGGTGTGACCTCTGTGGTGGAAACGCTTTAAAGTGGACTAAAGGATTTTGACTATTCCGGGTTTTGCTCCATTCTGTGTGAATGGACCACAATCCTACGGCACATGCATGGCCTCCTGTCCAGCCAGTGACCTGATGCGTCCTCGCCTAGGCATGTCCTAGGACTTGGCTCCATCCGAGTCCAGCCGGCGGCAGCATCTTTGCTGCCCTAACTGGGAGCATGCCCGAGCTGGACATATGCCTGGCGCAGGTGCGCGTCCTGCTAAAGGTATAGCAGGGAGTGGCTGCTGTTGAATCAGAGAGAAGGTGAGTTTACTGGGCAATCTGGGGGGTTTCATCCCGAATCTGGATGCCCGGGGGGATTCAAGCGGACCTTGGAATCCTATAAATTCCAGGGCTGTCGTACCTGAGTTTTGGTCCACTTTAAGAAAACTGGGGGCTCGAAATTAAAGCATACAATTCCTATTAGTATGACTATAAAGTTCCAGAACAGTCGATGGCTACCTCAGGAGAAGGAAGAATCCTGGAGAGGCCAAATTCAGAGAAACAGACTCTTTCAGCAGCGTCAGCAAGGGCTGGAAATTCTCCTGCATATCGGATGGCGCCAGCCTTAAAAAAAGAAAGAATATCAAGATTAATAATAATATACTCATGAAACCTAATACTAAAAGTGGACCTTCAGTATCATTTCATGTAAAGCCCAAACCCTTAAAAAACTATTCCCCATAATCTAAAATTAATATATTTTTAGTCACTTTTTATTCTTTCCTCCACTGGGCTGCAACTCTGTTCAGGACTCTAGGATACGAAAGTCTTAAAGAAGTCACAACACTCAACCCTGTTAGCTTGCAGACACATAACAATAGGGGGCAGCGTGGCATCAGCCAATCCGGGCGCTGGGGCACTGAGTGAAGTGAATATATTAAATTCCCAGAGCAGTGTCAATAATTGGGTGGGAAGCCACAAACCAAACAGATGAGAGGCCGGCACTACCTCGGGCCCAGGGGAGGGGCATCCACAGGAGTGACGTTTCACATATTACCATGGTACTCGCCTACTTTCATGTTGCCACGCTGCCCCCTGTGAACGCTGGTGCCCAGTGAGGTTTGTGGGGCCTGCACAGTGATGCGTGTCCACAGGGCCGGCTCCAGGTTTATGTGGGCCCTTGGGTGGCATGATCTCAGTGGGCCCCTTTGTGGTGAAGAGTCGCGTCACATCACAGAGGGATGTCCCAAATCTGGATGCCCCCTAAGGATTATGCTATTTGGACCAAAACTCTAGTTTTGGTCTACTTTGAAGCGCACCAAACCCCTTTAAACCTGACATCGGAGTCTAATCGAATCTAGATCCTCCTGATTTTGGATGCCCCTGTGTGTGACCCCCCCCCCCCCTTTTGTTCATTACTTTCCTGGAACTGGTGAATGCACTGTGGGATCGCCAGTTTGAGTTAACGCCCAAACCAGGGGGGTTCTTTCACAAACAGGGGCATCACAAATTGAGATGCCCCTGTAAAACGGACCAAAACCCAGGGGTGGAATTGCTTCCATAGTGGGTATGGCAGCGATCCCAGGGGGTTTCACACAGTAGGGTGTCACAGATTGGGATGCTCCAGTGATAGGAAATCAGCTGGGGTGGGCAACTTAAAAGCAGAACAAAACCCAGCACTTCCTCCCCTGGAGTCTAAATCGAGATGCCCCGTTGTGTGGAACCCGAGGAGATGTGGGCACCAGCTGTGGCAGTGCCCTCCCAGTCCGTTGCACACCCCAAAGGCCGGCCCTGTCAGTGGGTCCCCGGCAGCTGCCCTGCCTTGCCGGGTGCTAATGCCGGCCCTGCGTGTCCACCCATTGGTCAAACGCCACAGGTCGCCGGGCGCTGATATGAGGGATTGTAGAAGTAGGTAAGTATCAGTGCCGGGGCTCGGCTTCTGTTGCAGGTATGCAGAGTGGGACAACACTTCTTGAGATGCCCACCCACCCCCACCTCTTAGTTCAGGGACCCTCCAGGCTTATTTGACCTATAAAGTGTACCTATCACTAACAAGGCCGGCTCTGGAGTCTACAAGCCGACTCAGTTCCTCCTGATTTGGGATGCCCCACTGTGTAAACCCCCTGCACTGGCCCGCCATCGCTCACCTTTTCACACACCACGATCAGGAGCCGTTGCCGCATCCCTGAAGCTGATGTGTATGCGCACCGCACACCGCAGGTAAACCTATGCTGCACTCACTTGATGCCAACTGGAAGAGAGCCCGGTGGAAAGGTGAGTTGTGTGGGTAATCTGGGGTTGTACAGAGTGGAGCATCCCAAATCAGGATTTCCCAGAGACAAGGACCTATAACCAGGATAGTGAAAATTCTGGTGATAGGTTCACTGCAAAGCGAAACAAAGCACTAAAGGGCCAGCCGTGCAATCTAAAAGATTCCAGGGCCAGCTGCTCGCTTTACCCCAGGCATCCCAAATCAGGATGCCCTGCTGTGTGAACCCCCCCAGAACTCCGCTAGTCACTCACCTCTTCCAACAGCGCATGCGCGGCCTCTCGTCCAATGAGAGCCATCTGCTGTAACTCATTCGTCATTGATTTCAATGGGGAGCACGCGTTGTTGCACCCCCTGCAGAGTGTGCACACCCCCGCCTCTCATTCATATAGGATTGCGCTTGCCGCTGGGGATGCAGCAGAGCGCGCTCCACACTGAAGTCAATGAGACCTGCCTGACGAATGACAATCACTGCAGAAGGCTCTCATTGGACGAGAGGCCGCACATGCGCCGTTGGAACCAGGGAGAGGTGAGTGAAAAGCAGCATTCTGGGGGCTGTCACAAAGCAGAGCTTCCAATTTAGGGGAATGGAACAAAGCTCAGGAAAGTCAAATTCACTTGTTTTGTTCCGCTTTAAAGAGGACCTAATAAATAAAATTATTTTAGTATTTTAGACTGCAGTGATGCTTGTCCCCCAATGGAGGTGTTGCAGCTGCCACGCATGTGTGCAGCTGTTTCCTGTCTCACATTTGCTGAAGCTCCACTCGAAAAAGAAGCCCCTCTCCCCCTAATGCCATGTAGGGCTGTATAGATACATGTAGTGTCCCTGTTAGAAACATAGAAGGGTGACGGCAGAAGGAGACCAAACACTCCATCTAGTCTGTCCTTATATATGTATATACTGTATGTTCTCTTTATATTATGTGTATACTGTATGTTCTCTTTATCTTATGTGTATACTGTATGTTCTCTTTATCTTATGTGTATACTGTATGTTCTCTTTATCTTATGTGTATACTGTATGTTCTCTTTATCTTATGTGTATACTGTATGTTCTCTTTATCTTATGTGTATACTGTATGTTCTCTGTATCTTATGTGTATACTGTATGTTCTCTGTATCTTATGTGTATACTGTATGTTCTCTGTATCTTATGTGTATACTGTATGTTCTCTTTATCTTATGTGTATACTGTATATTCTCTGTATCTTATGTGTATACTGTATGTTCTCTGTATCTTATGTATATACTGTATGTTCTCTGTATCTTATGTATATACTGTATGTTCTCTTTATCTTATGTATATACTGTATGTTCTCTTTATCTTATGTATATACTGTATGTTCTCTTTATCTTATGTGTATACTGTATGTTCTCTTTATCTTATGTGTATACTGTATGTTCTCTGTATCTTATGTATATACTGTATGTTCTCTTTATCTTATGTGTATACTGTATGTTCTCTGTATCTTATGTGTATACTGTATGTTCTCTTTATCTTATGTGTATACTGTATGTTCTCTGTATCTTATGTATATACTGTATGTTCTCTTTATCTTATGTGTATACTGTATATTCTCTGTATCTTATGTGTATACTGTATGTTCTCTGTATCTTATGTATATACTGTATGTTCTCTTTATCTTATGTATATACTGTATGTTCTCTTTATCTTATGTGTATACTGTAGGTTCTCTGTATCTTATGTGTATACTGTATGTTCTCTTTATCTTATGTGTATACTGTATATTCTCTGTATCTTATGTGTATAGTGTATGTTCTCTGTATCTTATGTATATACTGTATGTTCTCTTTATCTTATGTATATACTGTATGTTCTCTTTATCTTATGTGTATACTGTATGTTCTCTGTATCTTATGTGTATACTGTATGTTCTCTTTATCTTATGTGTATACTGTATATTCTCTGTATCTTATGTGTATACTGTATGTTCTCTGTATCTTATGTATATACTGTATGTTCTCTTTATCTTATGTATATATTGTATGTTCTCTTTATCTTATGTGTATACTGTATGTTCTCTGTATCTTATGTGTATACTGTATGTTCTCTGTATCTTATGTGTATACTGTATGTTCTCTTTATCTTATGTATATACTGTATGTTCTCTTTATCTTATGTGTATACTGTATGTTCTCTGTATCTTATGTGTATACTGTATGTTCTCTTTATCTTATGTGTATACTGTATGTTCTCTTTATCTTATGTATATACTGTATGTTCTCTGTATCTTATGTGTATACTGTATGTTCTCTTTATCTTATGTGTATACTGTATGTTCTCTTTATCTTATGTGTATACTGTATGTTCTCTTTATCTTATGTGTATACTGTATGTTCTCTGTATCTTATGTATATACTGTATGTTCTCTTTATCTTATGTGTATACTGTATGTTCTCTGTATCTTATGTATATACTGTATGTTCTCTGTATCTTATGTGTATACTGTATGTTCTCTTTATCTTATGTATATACTGTATGTTCTCTGTATCTTATGTGTATACTGTATGTTCTCTTTATCTTATGTGTATACTGTATGTTCTCTGTATCTTATGTATATACTGTATGTTCTCTGTATCTTATGTGTATACTGTATGTTCTCTTTATCTTATGTGTATACTGTATGTTCTCTTTATCTTATGTATATACTGTATGTTCTCTTTATCTTATGTATATACTGTATGTTCTCTTTATCTTATGTATATACTGTATGTTCTCTGTATCTTATGTATATACTGTATGTTCTCTTTATCTTATGTGTATACTGTAAGTTCTCTTCTTATCCCAGGCATTTTTAAATTCATGCTTCCCTCTAGCAGGGCGGCCGTTTGTGAATGGCCGGTACGGGCGCGCTCCCTGTTAGAAGGAAGCACGAGAGGCGGCCTCCAGCGCGCTCAGAGCCGCTGTGGTTGTCAGTTGCTTGTCCGTACAAACCACAGCGGCTCTGAGCGCTCTGATTGGACGAGCGGGCTGAGCGGGCTGAGGTGAGTTCTGGGGGGTTTCACACAGCGGGGGGTGCCCCGCAGAAGTGGACCAAAACGCAGGATAGTGAAAATCCTGGGTGTAGGTCCACTGTAAGTTTCTTCTTAAAAACTCTTCCCTCCTGAACCTTATTCAATCCTTTCACATATATAAAGGTCTCCATCATGTCCCCCCTCTCCCTTCTTTCCTCCAGACTGTACAAATTAAGTTCTTTAAGTCTCTGCTGATAGGTTTAAGTCCTTTCACCATTTTTGTTGCCGGCCTATGGACCCGTTCAATTTGAATAATGTCTTTTTGCAGGTAAGGTCTCCAGAACTGCACACAGTATTCTAGCTGTGGCCTCACCAGGGCGCTATACAGCGGCATCACAACCTCCCTCTTCCTACTGGTGATGCCTCGAGCTATGCAGCCGAGCATCCTGCTTGCTTTTCCCACTGCCTGGCTACACTGTCCAATCATCTTGCAGCTGTCAGTAATCAGTATCCCTAGATCTCTCTCCTCCGAGGTCCTGGTAACACAGTGCTGCCCATACGGTGCTCAGAGCAGGGATTCCTTCTACCCAAGTGCAGGATTTTACATTTAGAGACATTAAACTCCAGAGTTTTGACCATCTATCCAGTAAAGCTAAACCCTTTTCCATTGACCCAGACCCTGGCACAGAGAGGACAAGGAGGGTTTAAGTCAGCTTTAATGATTAGTTGCATATCTTACCTCTGTATAAAAGCATGGCTGAACTGCAGCATGGGGATATCCACCAATGAGGACTTCTGGGAAGAGAAGAAAGTCGCACATAAGTGAACGCCAATCAGTCTCTTATAACAGGACGCCACTAGTGATGAACCCAGTGAGCCATCTTACTAATCGCTGTGATTGGCAGGCATTCCTATGCTTAAAGTGGACCAAAACCCGGGATTTTCACTATCCAGGTTTTGGTTCTTGCCCCGGGGCATCCAGTTTTAGGATGCCCAGCTGTGTGGACCCCCGGATTGCCCCTCACACTGACCTTACCAACTTCCCCATGCCATATGCCTGGACTCTTGTCCAATCAGTGCCGTGCATACAAATGCTTGGCACACAGCCCTGTTTCAGACAGAGCTCCGGCATACGGAGTGCCGGCATCCCAAGCCTCCCTGTGGTCGGTGCAGTGCTCCCCCAGCCGCAGAGATGTCAGTGATTTGGTTGCAAACGTGGTGTGTGTGCTGGGGGTCCCGGGGATTGTCACACAGCGGGGTATCCCAATTGGTAAGTGCAGTGGGCAATCTGAGGGGTTTAATACAGCAGGGAATCCACAACTGGGATGCCCCTGGCAAGGACCGATCATCAGGATAGTCAAAATCCAGGTGATTGGTCCATTCTAAAGTGTTCTCACACCCATTCTCTACATAATGGGCTGTATTGTGACAGTCGCCCCCCTCCGCATAGATCCCTGCAAACGTTACCTGCACCTTGATTCTTGGGTGGCCTGTGATTGGCCATCGGGGGGTCACATGGGACGGGGCGCCTTCTCTTTCCCAAGCTGCTGTCACAATGTAAGGTCAGGTGAAAAGAGGACCAAAACAGGCATACGCGCTCGCACTCG
Source organism: Gastrophryne carolinensis (assembly GCA_027917425.1). Classification (NCBI taxonomy): domain Eukaryota; kingdom Metazoa; phylum Chordata; class Amphibia; order Anura; family Microhylidae; genus Gastrophryne; species Gastrophryne carolinensis. Next base: position 489,846,761 of record CM051236.1, on the reverse strand, counting down.
ATCGGGGGTGCCCCACTGTGTGAAACCCCAGGTCGCCCGAAAACTCAGCTTCCTTCCTGGACAAGCTTCTGTACAAAAGGGCTCGAGCGGCCGCACATGCGCCGCAGGACCGGGAAGAGGTGTGTTCATTCAGGTGACCTGGGGGGTTTTTACACAGCGGGGCATCCCCGATCGGGGTGGCCTGTGGGCAGGGAACAAAGCCCAGGATAGTCAAAATCCTGGGTTTTGGTCCACTTTAACAATTAGGGGGGGGGGCGCCGATTGAAAGCACCCCCTATCGGGGTCCCCCGGGGGAAAGGACCAAAATCCAGGATAGCTACCGGGATTGGAAGATACCATGGTTCAAGCTTTGTTGCGCTGCATTATTATGTATCAAATGGCAGCTGAATGTAAATCTGATTGGCTGGCGGGGGCACGCACAGCCAGAGGGGTGCACCTGAAGGCAAGCAAGCTCCTCCCAGTGCGATATCCCAGGTTGTGTGCTACGCTTTTCATTCATATGCACAGCACAGACAGCTGATTGGAGGAGAGTCCGCGCTCACACAGAAGGGGGATCCCGAAACAGAATGGGCCCAGGGGCATTGATTCCAATCTGGGATCATTAAAATTCCTGAATTTGGCGTATTTTATGTACCCTGGCGCTTCTGGTATATGTGCTCCAAGTTCAACCAAGGGTGTTGGGGTAGAGAAAATAATTTTTTATTTTATTTTATAGGGGAAGCTATTTATTTTATTTACTGATATCAGCTAATAGTAAGTGTTAATGTTATTTTCTTCTATATAGGCATCTAATCCTTTTTTTGAAGCTGTCAGCGGTTGATGCTGTAACAAGCTTCTGTGGGAGGCTATGCCACAGATTTATAGTTCTTATGGTAAAAAAATGATTGTCGCCTCTGGAGACTGAATTTCTTTTTTTCTAATCGAAGGCAGTGCCCCCTTGTCTTTAGAGAGGCTTTTACCTGAAATAGTGTTCTCCCATATTTTTTTGTATGGGCCATTTATATATTTATACAAGTTAATCATGTCTCCTCTCAGGACTAAACAGATTTAATTCCCGTAATCTTTCCTCATAACTAAGATCTTTCATTCCTCTTATTAGTTTGGTGGCTCCTCTGCACTCTTTCCATAGTCAGAGCGTCCTTTCTATGAATGGGTGCCCAGAACTGACCCACACGAGGGAGGCGTTACCTCTTCTCCTTTTATCTGGGGCGGCTTTTTCACAACCTCCTTCACTAGCTGCAGTATGGTGTCCGTCTTCAGTGTCTTCAGGGCCCACACAAGATCCACCAATGTCATCTGAGCGTCACTGGGAACCGGGATGATCTGTGGGGAGAGGATCGTATTGTAAGTCACAAAATTGATGCAGATCTTCTCTGTCCTTCTGTGAAGTTTAGTATGCAGAACAACAAGGGACAGGGGGGACATGGACTCAAAAGAGGGACAATCCCTGCAAATGTGGGACACTTGGGAGATGTGATTTTTCTTTTTTTCCTGCTTCTCTGCATGTTTATAAGAGACTGGATCAAAGATTTTTGATGTAAACCTAATATTTTAATTTGAATGACATTACAAATTAAAGGGAAATTCATGCAAGCAAACTGCCATCAGATTAGGACTGAACGAATTAAAGTGGACCAAAAGCCACTGAAGTTGTGAAATGCATTTGGCCAAAGTCCCTGGCTTGGAGTTTCGGGGGATGCTAGCTAAAAATGTGGGTTTTGGTCCGCTTTAAAGTGGACCAACACCCAGGATTTTGACTATCCTGGGTTTTGGTCCACTTCGGTGGGGCACCCCGATCGGGGGTGCCCCGCTGTGTGAAACCCCCCAGAAACCCCCAAAAACTCACCTCTCAATGCTCCCACGTGACCGCCGCAGCCAATCCCCGCCAACGTCCAGGCGGGGATCAGGAACGTCCAAGCCGCTTCCGCCGCCGCCTCCCGCGCGTCACTCTCGGCGCGCGCGCCCCCCCGCCGGCCATTCACAGAGGGCCGGCGCGGGCGCGCGGGAGGCGGCGGCGGCGGTTCAGGTAAGATGTTTTTGGGGTTTCTGGGGGGTTTCACCCTGCGGGACATCCCGATCTCGGATGTCCCGCGGGGTGGGAGGTGATCGGCCCGGGAATCTTATAGATTTCCGGGCCGATCACCCCTGGGTGTTGGTCCACTTTAAATCTGCAATTGGAAGTATTTGATTGTAACTACTTTGTACAGCGCTATGGAAGATGAGAGCACTGTATATATAAATAATCATAATTGTAACTTGTGCTCCTTTTAGCGCATATTGAAATGGCCCTAAATCTGGGAGTTTCATTAGCCCAGGTTTAGGTCCGTCCCCCTGGGGCATCCTGATTAGGGAAATCCCGCCAGTCGCCGACTTTTCTTACCTTTTTATTAAGCCCACAGCATGGACGCGGCTCTCCTCCAATCGGCTTCTCCGGCCCCGCATTTTAATGTGCGACTGGGGAAGCTGAATAGAATCCAAGACACACTCGCTATCAGTGCCCCCTGCATCCATGCCATGGCATCCAGTTATGGTGGGCGGGGCTGCTCAGAGCCCAGGAAAGATGCCACGGCCGGCCAGGCATGCACTATGGGCTGGAAAATCGGGAGGCTGTCAGGGTATCCCCAGGGGGTGGTTGTCTAAACGCACCCAGCTTCTTATATATGCCAAGTCTGGTTTAAGTCCACTTTAAAGCGGACCTTCAGCATCATTTAATGAAAAGCCCAAACCCTTAAAAAACTATTCCCCAGCATCTAAAATTAATATATTTAACGTTCTTACTCATTTACTTTTTATTCTTTCCCCCACTGGCCTGCAACTCTGTTCAGCACTCTAGGATACGGGCGCAGCCATCTTGGCTCAGTAGTATCACCTACTGAGGAAAGAAAAGGGGGCCAAAAGTGCAGGGGAGCGGGGATATAACTGTGCTTTGCACAGGCATAGCAGAGCTGGGGTCTGGAATAGGACAGCAATCCCAGAATGCAGAGCGACACAGTCAGAAGACACTTCCTGTTTGCAGGCAGCCTGCACCTCCATGGGCCGCCATCTTGGATGTTTAAAGTCTCAGAAGATGCAATAGATGCAGATAGGATGGTTTTTAATGTGGGCAATCTGTATGTACATTGTGGGGGAAACATATAAGATAGGCTCTTATTTAGGGTGAAGGTCCGCTTTAAATGAGATACATTATAGTACATGTGATATGTTATGGGTTACCTTGGATTTACTTTGTGTCTTGTTGAACCGCTTCCTCTTCCAGACAGCAGCGATGGCGGCTGTTAGCTGCACCCCCAGGTGCCCCGTAAGAGGGTTTAGAAACTCCAAGATTTTCTGTTTCAATGTCTGAAAGATAAAATACAAAACCGTATGTAACTAAACATTAGGGGTTATGGGGCTGTGAGCAGCCACTTATGTGTCCTGGGCAAAAGTGCCACGATTGGCCGCCGCAGTCATGTGGTTTCAGGCGGCAGGAAAGAGACTTCAGACCACATGACCGTGGCGGGGGATTTCAGCGCTCCGTTTCGGCAGGGGAACAGTGAAAAAGGTACGATTTTTCCAGCTAAATGGGGTAAATGCACAGGGCAGCATCAGCAACCAGGATGCCCCCTTGTGCTTGGAACAACACACATTTTAAAGAAAAATGGGTGTTCCGGTTTAAGTGGGCTAAAATACAATTCTGTGAGTACTCACCTGTAGAATTGTTTTTATATGCACAGCACGGCCTGCTTCAAGAAGTCCTTACATCTGGGTTTTCCGCCACAAGGTGGCGCAGTGGACTCCAGAAGATTTGTGGCTCCTCCCGGCCCCATATAAAAACGGAAATCAGCCATAGACCTCCAGTGTTGACAAGCAGTTATACAAGAAGCCGGGAAGTAATAAGGCAAAAAAGGTAAAAACCCCCTTAACTAACTTGGAACAATCACCATAAAGAGGCAACCAAGAATAACGATAACAAGGGAGGGATGAAGCAGGCCGTGCTGTGCATAGTACAAACCAATTCTACAGGTGAGTACTCACAGAATTGTATTTTTCCTAATGCACAGCACGGCCTGCTTCAAGAAGTCCTTACATCTGGGACATCCAAAAGCAGTGTCCATAAGGTAGGGTGCGATCCCCAAAGAGTAACAGCAGGCAGTTCAAACCACTACCGCCTAAAGTACCTTGCGGCCAAAAGCAGCATCAGCTGAGGCCTTAACATCAACCTTGTAAAACTTGGAAAAGGTATGAACAGAAGACCAAGTAGCGGCCTTACAAACTTGTTCAACAGGAGCTTGGTGCTGAAAAGCCCAAGAGGCACCAATAGCACGAGTGGAATGAGCAGTAACCCGGAAAGGAGGAACCTTCCCTTTAGCAGAATAGGCTTGTACCACCGCCTGACGGATCCACTTGCTAATAGTAGATTTAGCCGGAGGCAAACCCTTCCTAGGTCCAGCAGGAAGAAAGAAAAGAGCATCAGATTTCCTGAAAGACTCAGTAGCAACCAAATAAAACAGAGCCCTGACAACATCCAGAGAATGAAGGGTCCATTCCTTGGAATTAGCAGGGTTAGAACACAAGGAAGGTAAGCCAATGTCCTGATTGAGATGAAAAGCAGACACAACCTTGGGCAAGAAATCCGGCCTAAGCCTGAACACCACCTTATCCTGATGCCGCTCAAAATAAGGAGGTTTAATGGAAAGCGCCGCCAGCTCAGAAACTCGCCTGACCAAAAAGGCCACCTTAAGCGTCAGAATGGGCAACGCAGCCCCACGGATAGGTTCAAAAGGAGGACCCTGCAGAGCAGACAACACCAAATTTAAGTCCCAAACCGGTAGCATGGGCTTACAAGACGGACGCACATAACTCCCTGAAAGAAAGTCTTAACCAGCCGGTGATTGGCAAAGGATCTTTGGAAAAAAAAATTGCCAGAGCTGACACCTGTCCCTTGAGAGTACTAAGTTGAAGGCACAAATCCAAACCATGTTGTAAAAACTCCAGAATCCTGGGGATAGAAAACACCCGACAAGGAAGAGATTTGGACTCACACCAGGCAATGTAAGCATGCCAGACCCTGTAGTAGATAAAAGATGAAGACTTCTTCCGAGCCCGAATCATGGTATCAACAACAGAGGCCGGCAACCCCTTGTCCATCAAGATAGAGGTTTCAGCAGCCAAGCCATTAATGCCAGCGTTTGTAAATTGGGATGGTGCAGCTGTCCCTGAGTGAGAAGATCTGGATCCTTGGGCAAGACGTACCGATCTACTGCCAACTGCACGACGTCTGCGAACCACACCCTCCTTGGCCAACAGGGGGCCACCAGAATGGCTGGTACCCCCTCCTGGGCAATCTTGAGCAGCACCCTGCCCAGCAGAGGAAAGGGAGGGAACACATAGAGGAGCCGAAACTCTGTCCAAGGAATTGCTAGAGCATCCGTGGCAAAGGCCAGAGGAACCTGACACAGGGAGACAAATCTTGGAAGCTTGTGATTGTGGCGGGATACAAACAGGTCCACATCCGGCTGACCCCAGCGGTGACACAGGGAGTGAAATACCTTGTTGCTGAGGGACCATTCCCCCAGCCGAGACGTCCCCCTGCTCAGGGAGTCTGCCTCCAGGATCTCCACCCCCCGGAATGTAGACCGCCGAGATGCAAGGAACATTCTCTTCCGCCCAAGACAGTATCAGAGACACTTCCTTGAGGGCTCGTTTGCTCCGAGTCCCCCCCCCTGATGATTGATGTAGGCAACCGCTGTCTGGTTGTCCGAGCGAATCTGAACAGCACGACCCCGAAGGTGTGGGGTCAACTGGAGGGGAACCAACGTGATCGCAGTTCCAGAATGTTGATGGGTGCATGGGCCTCCTGGGGGCCCCACTGACCCTAAAATTTCAAAGACTTTCAAACTCCCCCCCAACCGGTCAGACTGGCATCCGTGGTGACAATCTCCCAGCACGGCGGCAGAAAGGTCCTGCCCACTAGAAGATTCCTCGAGTCCAGCCACCACGAGATGGACTGCCTGGCCAGAGGGGACAGAGCAAATTTCTGATCCAGGGACACAGGGTCCCGGTCCCAAACTGACAAGAGATGCAACTGAAGAGGTCTCATGTGAAACTGAGCAAAGGGGACCGCCTCGAAGCAGGACACCAGACCCATTAACTGCATTCCCTGCCGAATGGAGGGATGAGGACACAGGAGCAGAGCCCGTGCCTGCATCTGAAGGCCCTCCACTTAGATTTGGGATAGTTGATCACCCAGCCAAAGGACTCGAGAGTGGAGATCACCACCTGAGTATCCTTCTCGGCCTGATGAAGAGACTGAGCAGAAATCAGGATGTCGTCCAGGTAAGGGAGAATGTGAATGCTCTGGTTCCTCAGAAGCGCCATTACACCCGCCAGCACCTTGGTGAACACCCAAGGCGATACCAAACGGTAAGGCCACAAACTGGTAGTGCCGATCCTCCAGGGCAAACCTCAGAAACCGCTGATGACCTGGAAAGATTGGTACATGAAGATAGGCATCCTTGATGTCCACGGTGGTCATGAAGTCGCCCGGCCGCAGGGCACTGACAGCCGAGCGTAGAGTCTCCATGCGAAAGTGCTTGAACCGGACAAACCTGTTGAGACCCTTCAAGTCCAGGATGGGCCTCAGAGACCCGTCCTTTTTGGGAACCGTGAAAAGATTGGAGTAGTACCCCTGACCCTGTTCCTGATAAGGCACCAGACAGACGACTCCTGACTCCAAAAGGCGTTGAACTGCTAGGCGCAACCCCTGGGCAGACAGAGGATTTTGAGACATCCGGGATCTGAGAAATCTTGGGGGCGGCCAGGCTGCAAACTCTATCTTGTAACCGGAGGACACCACCTCCTGAATACAACGGTCTGAGACGCAAAGTCTCCAGACGTGAGCAAAGAGCCGAAGCTGTCCCCCCACCCGGACAGGTGAGGGCGCCTTCTTATGCCTGAGGGGCATCCTTATGCCTGAGAACATCCAGACACTCACCAAAGAGATGAAGTCCCGTAAAAAGGAAGTCCGGTGAGGGACTTCTTAGCTGCAGTGTCAGCCGCCCACTGACGCAACCAAACAGAGCGGCGCATAACCACCAAGAGGGCCAAAGCCCTACCGCCCAGCCAGACGGCATCATCCATGGCAGTCAGCACAAAAGCAACAAAATCAGAGCAAAGCAAGAGGGCACTGTAATCCTCCCTCCTCCTACCAGCCATGGCGGAATCCGTGAGACGCTTGAGCTTCTTCTTAAGGGCAATAGCCGTAATGGCTGCGGCACAAACCGGATGCAGGCCTGCCCCCATGAAGGTGAAGGCATGACAGGCCAGCTGATCCAAACGCCAGTCCGCCTGTCACACAGTGTAGTAGTGTCAGGGGATGGCATTACCGAGGTGTTAGCCAGTCCTAGAACAGGAGTGTCCACCTCAGGGGGGCACGACCAGGTCAGCAGAAAAGGGATACCTTCTGTCCAATCCCTTGGGCACCGTGGGCAATTTGTTAGGACGTTCCCACTCCTTGAGCACCATATCAGAGAAATGGCTCTGCTCCGGGAACTCCAAGCGTTGTTTGTCAGGGCGAAAGAGCTCACCCTGCTTCCTCTTCGCCACCTTAGGGGGGGCGATGTGCAATGTCTCAAATATTTCCGACAACAGCCTATCAGTGTCATCAGGGAGCCAGGTATCCTCATCAGAGGCAGACCACGGGTCACTGTAGTACCCTACCTAATGGTCCCCAGATGAGTCTGAATCATGTAAAAACTCCCCCTCCTCTAGGTAGTCACGGCCACCAAACACATCCAGGCCCTCTTCCTCCTCGGCAAAGAGGGAGGGCGCGACGTCAAGATGCCGCTTCTTGCCAGAGGCCTTGCCCGGCACAGGTCGGGCCAACTGCCTTTCAATGCTAGCCACGCGTAGTGCCAGATCAGATTGGGAACCTCACTGGGGGCTAAATGCAGGTGCGGGGGAGTAGGAGATGCCGGAGGGAGCACAGAACTGGGAAAAGAAGCGCCCATCCCAGCCTGGTCCGCAATAATACCTTGGGCGCACGGCACACAATCCGCGCCACCGCCACTCAAACGGGATGCCCCGCACATGACACACAGCCGGGATTGACCCGAAGGACCCCCGAGCACGCTATCCCCAAAAGCCTCCATATGGTGATTAACACAGGCACAATAGGCCAGTATAGGGTAAGGGCTAATAAAAGCCACCCGGGATGCCCCCCAAGGGATGCCCACAGACAGGGCCAGGAAGGGAGAGGTGGGGGGGAGGAGCGGGACCAGGAGAAACCACAATACACAGTTATCCCGCCTGAAAAACATAAGCAAAAAGACACATAAGTATCCAGCAGCACATGCCCCAAAAAGAATAAGCAACCCCCAAGGGGAACTCACGGACCAAAGAGACAGCACGTGCAGCACCATAGTCAATCGCCATACAGCCGGGCCACACGAATGGAGGCGCAGGCTAACAGGTCACCGCCATAGGCCACGTTGGAAGATGGGCCGCAAAATGGTGCCGAATGAGAACCTTGAGGGGCGGGCCGCAGGGGCATGACGCGATACACGTCATCCCCCCGAACCGCCCCCCCGAAGAGCGCAAAAACGCGCTCACGTGACCCACGACAGCGCCATGACAGTCCGCATCGCAAACACAGCAGAAGCGCCGCCCGCCGCGGAGCGTGGTACATCCGCGGTGAGACAACAACAACGGATAACAACCGAATAGCAACACAAGTCCCCCAAACACATCTCACCCCCTACACATAGCAAAGGCAGGACTTCCTAATCTCTCAGCAGGCTCACCATAAAGCCTATGACTTTGCGAAGTTGCCTCGCATTAGTGCTGGCCATAGGAGAACCAAAGCACAATTGTGCACCAAAGTACAATAACCAGAAAGATGGGCTGCCAGACCAGCCCCGTAGGCCCCCCTAAAATAAGGGCTGCACAAGTACTATGTACAAATAAGTCAATTTTAATCAAGAGCAAGTGGCATAGACAACAAATATGACTATAAACACAGAGACATACATTGAAAACCACTTAAAAACTATGTTGCTCAGAATAACGGAACTCCACTGGCTCTTGTATCGAATATTGCACGTATAATAAGGTGTATCTGCCAGTAAATAAGTATACAACCCCTGTTATGAAATAGTGCTATAACCCACTTTGTACTCAATAATGCCAGGCAAATAAACCGTGCTAGAAAGTGCCATAAATATTCAACAACCCCCAACAACAGATATAAAGTTAATATACAGTAAAGTAAAGGATATAAAGTATACATTTCTCACAAAACAAAAACATAAATATTTAATAGTCCCAATAAAAAGATCACTAATCCATATTAACAATAAAGTGTAAAGTGTCAAAAAAAAGGTCAATAAATAAATGGGGAACAGAAACAAGATATCACCAGATCATATGGCCCGGGTCCGCATCAGAGCAGGCTGCTTATTGGGGGGACCAACGTGGCTGGTCTGGCATCTCATCTTTTTTGGTATATATATATATATATATATGTATATATATTTATGATATATATATTTATGCTATATATACATATAATATATATATATATATATATATATATATATATATATATATATATATATTTGCACCGATTTTGCACATCGCCCTGCTTTCGGCTTCATGGGGCACCAGTTGGCATTGAGGAATAGCGCACCTGTAGGTCCCATTTACAAACTATCTACAGCAGCAATGTCCTTACCTTGGTGGATTTGAAATACACAGAAGACGAGGCCTTAATCGACCCCAGCAAGTCGGAGGGCCTCCGCTCCCGCTCCTGCCTGGTGGCCACGCTCCACAGAAGGGACAAGCTGTTCACAATCCGCGGTAGCTCCTCCAAAAGTGCATTACGAGCGTTCTTCAGATTGGCCGGATCTGACACTGAGGACTTGACATAGAAAAAGGACATTAACCATACGTACACTGTGCTCCAACATACGGTGGAATTGGATATAAAGGCCTCAATGCAGTAAAATAAACTCTCACCCATGCCTTAGCCAATCAGATGATTAGCATGCTAGAGTGAGGAAGTCTATGACATGTACTCAAAATCACCACTTTGGTGTACGTAACTAAGGTAAACATATTGTTGCTACGGAAAACTGTTTTCTTTTATAACACAGAGTTGCAAACGAATAGAAAAATTAAAAAAAATACTGATAAGTTTAGCCCATTGAAGACATCATTTTGCCTCACAACAATGGAAACTTTAAAAGATGCCACTGAAAGTAGCATTACCCTTCAGCTGTGCTTCTCTGCTGAATCCTAGTCAATTATTTGGAATATTTAAAGGGTAGGTCCCCTTTCAAAGGAAAGTAGGACAGTGGATGTTGCTCATTGTGCTGAGCTTAGCTAGGATTTTTTTTATTTTTTCCTATGATAGAATGTCACGCTCTGGGTACTCTAATGATCCGCTCGGGTAACTCCAGCCCTCCAGGTAAGCCCTCAACCCCCAATCTCCGCAGCCAGCTTCACCTGTAGGAGCCCCCGCTTGCCGGGACGCAGAATACGCCTGCCCGGGATCGGTTGCCCCCAGGACTTCAATGGCTCAAAGGATGTAGGCTTACTGTTGGGAGGTTTGGAGAACCAGTGGCCGGGAGCGGTATTGAGCGAGCCTAATAGCTGGAGCGTTTTAACGGAAGTCCAGACAGGCTAGGGGTCGGCAACGGGCGTTCTGAGACGGCAGCGGTACAAAAGGAGAAGGCAAATCGTGGTTCAGAGCAGAAGTTGGCAACAGGATAACAGATCTAGGATGGTCGGTACAGGCGATGGTCGGCAACGGGAATTCAGATCAAGGATGGTCGGTACAAGCGATGGTCGGCAAAGGGAATTCAGATCAAGGATGGTCGGTACAGGCGATGGTCGGCAACGGGAATTCAGCTCAAGGATGGTCGGTACAGGTGATGGTCAGCAACGGGAATTCAGATCAAGGATGGTCGGTACAGGCGATGGTCGGCAACAGGAATTCAGATCTAGGATGGTCGGTACAGGTGATGGTCGGCAACGGGAATTCAGATCAAGGATGGTCGGTACAGGCGATGGTCGGCAACGGGAATTCAGATCAAGGATGGTCGGTACAGGCGATGGTCGGCAACGGGAATTCAGATCAAGGATGGTCGGTACAGGTGATGGTCGGCAACGGGAATTCAGATCAAGGATGGACGGTACAGGCGATGGTCGGCAACGGGAATTCAGATCAAGGATGGTCGGTACAGGCGATGGTCGGCAACGGGAATTCAGATCAAGGATGGTCGGTACAGGTGATGGTCGGCAACGGGAATTCAGATCAAGGATGGTCGGTACAGGTGATGGTCGGCAACGGGAATTCAGATCAAGGATGGTCGGTACAGGCGATGGTCGGCAACGGGAATTCAGATCAAGGATGGTCGGTACAGGCGATGGTCGGCAACGGGAATTTAGATCAAGGATGGTCGGTACAGGCGATGGTCGGCAACGGGAATTCAGATCAAGGATGGTCGGTACAGGTGATGGTCGGCAACGGGAATTCAGATCAAGGATGGTCGGTACAGGCGATGGTCGGCAACGGGAATTCAGATCAAGGATGGTCGGTACAGGCGATGGTCGGCAACGGGAATTCAGATCAAGGATGGTCGGTACAGGCGATGGTCGGCAACGGGAATTCAGATCAAGGATGGTCGGTACAGGCGATGGTCGGCAACGGGAATTCAGATCAAGGATGGTCGGTACAGGCGATGGTCGGCAACGGGAATTCAGATCAAGGATGGTCGGTACAGGTGATGGTCGGCAACGGGAATTGAGATCAAGGATGGTCGGTACAGGTGATGGTCGGCAACGGGAATTCAGATCAAGGATGGTCGGTACAGGCGATGGTCGGCAACGGGAATTCAGATCAAGGATGGTCGGTACAGGCGATGGTCGGCAACGGGAATTCAGATCAAGGATGGTCGGTACAGGCGATGGTCGGCAACGGGAATTCAGATCAAGGATGGTCGGTACAGGCGATGGTCGGCAACAGGAATTCAGATCAAGGATGGTCGGTACAGGCGATGGTCGGCAACGGGAATTCAGATCAAGGATGGTCGGTACAGGCGATGGTTGGCAACGGGAATTCAGATCAAGGATGGTCGGTACAGGCGATGGTCGGCAACGGGAATTCAGATCAAGGATGGTCGGTACAGGCGATGGTCGGCAACGGGAATTCAGATCAAGGATGGTCGGTACAGGTGATGGTCGGCAACGGGAATTCAGATCAAGGATGGTCGGTACAGGCGATGGTCGGCAACGGGAATTCAGATCAAGGATGGTCGGTACAGGCGATGGTCGGCAACGGGAATTCAGATCAAGGATGGTCGGTACAAGTGATGGTCGGCAACGGGAATTCAGATCAAGGATGGTCGGTACAGGCGATGGTCGGCAACGGGAATTCAGATCAAGGATGGTCGGTACAGGCGATGGTCGGCAACGGGAATTCAGATCAAGGATGGTCGGTACAGGCGATGGTCGGCAACGGGAATTCAGATCAAGGATGGTCGGTACAAGTGATGGTCGGCAACGGGAATTCAGATCAAGGATGGTCGGTACAGGTGGTGGTCGGCAACGGGGGTTCAGATCTAGAATAGTCAGTTCAGGCGAGGGTCGGCAACAAGATCAATCACGAGACAAATGCAAGAAAGGCTAGGTACTAGGCGCTATCACAGGCGCCGAGCAACTGCCCGAAGGAAACCTTTATAGGGACAGACAGAAGGGGGATAGGAGTGTGATAGGTGCACATGGGATGCAGCGTGTGATTGGGCCAGGGCGTATAGCCCACAATTCCCTAGGGCTCATTGGCCCTTTAATCAATCCCTAACTTAGGGCTCATTGGCCCATAACTGTGAGGAGGGACTTACGCTCTATGGATTCTTCCTCCGGCGGACGCGCTGACAGCAGCGCCGCCAGAGGGCATAAGAGGAACGTGCCGTGGGAAGGACGGCGCAGGAACGGGGCCCAGGTAAGCGATTTCTGACATAGAAAACGTGTTTTATGGAAGCAGTTTTCACTACCTGTGTGTGAGAAGTGAGTCCTGTACACACAGAACACTGCTGCTATGGTCACGGAGGGAGCTCACTCAACCTTACACATGTCCATCAGCAGCAGTGTTCTGTGTGTACAGGACTTCTCTATTCTTGCTGCAAAAGTCATTTTCTGGGGGAGGGTTTAGAGTGTTTGAGTCTGCTTCAAGCCCTTCCGCCATTTTTGTAGCCTGCCTTTGGTCCTGTTCAGTTAGAGCAATGTCCCCTTTTGAATACATAGCTTTGCTCTCCTGTGCTTTCATTAGTTACTCAGCTCAGCACTGATGAAGTTAATGTGGACCAAAACCCAGGATTTTGACTATCTTGGGTTTTGGCCCTTGCCACAAGAGATGCCCCACTGTGTGAAACCCCACAGGACGCCCAATCTAACTCAGCTTTCCCCGGTCCTATGGTGCATGCAAGGCCTCTCGTCCAATCAGCGTGCTCAGATCCGTTCCCCCCCATTCCTGCTGTGTGACACCCCCCAGGTCGCCAAATCTAACTCATCTTTCCCCGGTCCTACGGCGCATGTGAAACCTCTCGTCTAGTCAGCGCACTCTGATGCATTCCCCCCATCCCCACTGTGTGAAACCCCCCAGGTCGCCCAATCTAACTCACCTTTCCCCGGGTCCTAAGGCGCATGTGAGGCTTCTTGTCTAATCAGCGCGCTCCGCTCCTGCCCATTTGTTTAAGCTGAGCGGACCCGAACCCACTGGCGGCCGCACCCCCGCTAACCTTTAACAGGGGTATAGCAGGGAGCTGCCTCTGCTCACGCATACGCCGTTGGATGGGGGGAGGCGGTGAGTTTACCAGGCGACCTGGGAGTTTCACAAAGCGGGGTACCCTGAATCTGGAGGGTACCCCACTTAAAATAGAACAAAATCCCGTGCAGCTGGCCCTGAAGTCTAAAGGGAAGAGGGGACAAGGCCGCCTTCGCTCTTGATTGCTGAGCTCTGGGCCTAAACAAAGCCGTATGCCAGCCATTGATATGCACTGATTGGATGAGAGCCAGTGCATGCTCCACTTGACTGGAGAAAGGTAAGCTTTTATGTGTGATTCTGGGGGGGAGGGGGTGTTACCTAGCAGGGCATCCAAAATCATGATCAAAACCCAGTAAAGTTAAAATCTATGGTTTTGTTCCGCTTAAAGTGGACCAACACCCAGGATTTTGACTATCCTGGGTTTTGGTCCACTTCGGGGGGCACCCCGCTGTGTGAAACCCCCCAGAAAGCCCCAAAAACTCACCTCACCAAGCTCCCACGTGACCGCGCCGTCCAATCCCCGCCGACATCCAAGCGGGTGACAGCGACTTTCAAGACAGCGCGTCCGCCGCCGCCTCCCGCACGTCACTCTTACAGGAGTTAAGTAGATAAGGTAAGGTTTTTTGGGGGTTTTGGGGGGGTTTCACCCCGCGGGACATCCCGAGGGAGGGAGGCAATCACCCCTGGGTGTTGGTCCACTTTAAAAGCCCAGATTGACCAGAAATAATTAGATACAATAAACATTGGTATCAGCAGAGAGTCGGCCCCAACCATTATACATACTCACCTATGCCTAGAAGGCAGAGCTGAATATAGGAGAAACAGGTTTATCTATATTCTAAGTATGTCACACACCCCGCTTCAAGATAATCATTACATGTGGGTAGTATGGTCTGAAGAGGGCGATTTGCAGAGATGATTGGAGGAAAGAAAGCCCCTCCCTGATCCATAAATACCTGGGACCTCCCACTCATTACCCAGTTTTTCATCTCTGCAGACGGCGAGCAAGTCAGAAGATGATGTCTCCTCCTTGCACAGGGGGATTTGAGGTAGCCGGGTTTATTCCCGGCCCGCTTTTCTCTCTATTTCCACCCGGTTATGTTTTTTATAAGTCCCAATACACATGCCTCCCAGTCTAGGCTGTATCCCGGGTGAGGGTAGAATGGCACTTTTAGTGCTCTGGAGCCATGCTCCACCGTGAGACCCTGTACCAGAGGGTAGGCGGTTATCCGGGCTGGTGACCCCGGTTTGGGATGCCCTGTCCCTTGGCCCCCCTTTCCTGATGCCCTTCTCCTGTGGTGGTGGGGATAAAATGTCGGGGGCCACCTTTTTTACCTCAGAGTTAGGATTTATTTATTGTGCATTGTTTCACTTTAACAGCGGCGCTTGCTGCTACTGGCGCCAGAGCTGAGGAGAACTTTTCTCCTCAGAAGTTGTAGTTGGGGGGTGGGGCCGGCTGTTGGCGCTGGCTTGCCCCTCTGGCTTTACTGTTTTTTGTTGCGGTGACTACCGCAATGGCCGCGGCGCGGTTATTTGCGCTGGCGGTTCCATTAATCTTGTGAGGGGAGATCTCCCCTCACGCGCTGGCCACAGTGGGCGGGGCCGGGCGATTGCGCGTCGCCGCGGCCCGCACCCATTACATCCCTGGGGTCTTTGTGGTTACCGGCGCCGCGGCTTCTGTTCTTGCCATGGCGCCGGTATATGTGTGCGCTATAGTGTTTTTCTGAGGTAATTTACCTCACACATTTTGCCATTAGGGGCGCAGACCCACTGCGGAGCCCGCTTTCCGCTCTGTAAGGGGGCGGAGCTACGCATATCGCGCGCTCAGCGCTGGCCACGCCCACAGGCTCCTCTCTGCCTCTGTGAGCTGCGTGTGTGGTGGACGCCATTTACCTCACGCAGGAAGGCACAGTGAGTGGCCCTATGGGCCCCCTATATTTCTATATATATATTTACTTATATGTAACCCTTTATATCCGTCAGTCTTTCAGGTAGAACGCCTTAGGTTTTAAGGGGTCTTCTTCCGGTCCTTGGGTCCCTGGGTTAAATTCCATGTTAAAATCCTCCCACTTGGGACAATTATAAGGGCATCCCGGGTTGCTTACTAGCGTAATTCCCTCGGTCATTGCGACTACATATAAGTTCACCGTATGGAGGCATCCCCAGATACCGGGCTCCCCTCGGGGCAATCCTGGAAGTCCATGGGCTGTGGGGTATCCCTAACAGGGGATGACGTATTTCTATGTATACTATGTGCACAGCAGACTATTACACGGCAGTCAGAACCCCAGACGTCTGGGTCAGCACCGCCGGCGTCATCCCCTTCCCACCCCATCTTGGCCCGTGTCCCGTGTGACGTTGTCACGGGTGGGCAGTCGCAATCTGATGTGTGTGCTAGATTGACTAATATTGAAAAATGTATTTCTTCTGCGGTTGCCAAGAAGGCTCCAGCTAAGAGAAAGCATTTGTCACCGGTCCCACCGACATTTGAATATGACGATGAGGATCGCCTGGATTGGTCAGATTACTCCCCTCTGGAGGAAGGGGAGCTATTTGACGAATCGGATTATTCGGACGACCAGCTATTCGTTGGCGCGGACTCTGAGAAGGGGTCAGGGAGTTCTTTGGATACTCCTAACGTCCTTGCTCAGACGTTTGAGGTTCTGGCTATTTCTCCTCCAGAGGTTGCTCCTCATCAACAAGGGGAGTTTTATGAGGAATTCAAGCTGCGCTTGGAATTCCCTAATCAAAGGCATTTTGATAAGATTATTTCTAAGGAATGGGAGAGGCCGGCTCAGCTTCCAGGCATTCTTCAGAGTTGAGATAAAAGATATCCTTTCCCTTCGGACACGGTTAAGCGCTGGACGTCCCCCCCTGAGGTGGATGCACCAATTCTGGGGTTATCCAATTCAGCCGTTTTGAATAACCCCGATTGCTCTTCTCTTAAAGATGGAGGGGATAAACGAATTGGCCAGATGGCTTGTCATAGTTTCGCCAGTATTGGGGCAGCCATACGGCCCTTTTTGCGCTTCATCTCTGCTGGTGGTGGCTACCAGGTCGGTGGTCAGAGACTTGTTGTCATCTTCCGGTTTGCACCCGGACAGTGACGAATTTCTGGGACTTAAACGTTGTGAGTTATTCTTGTCTTTCATGTTAGCCGCCTTGGAGAGCTTCTGCTCTGATGGTGACTATAAGGCGTTCAGTTTGGTTGCGCCAGTGGGCGGCCGACTTTGGGCCAAAAAAGTCGCTGACGTCTCTCCCATTCGTGGGGCTATGGCTTTTTGGAGAAAAATTGGATTCAGTAGCTAAGGGGGGTAAGTTACCTCAACGCAAGAAGCAACGACGTCCCTTTCGCGGGGCGGCTTCTTTCAATCATTCCTTTCGCGGATCCAGAGCAGGAAGAGGTTTCGCCTTCCCTTCCACTAGAGGAGATTCCTGGAATAGGGGCAGAGGACGTGCCCGCTCAGGATACAACTGGGGTTCATAACCCAAAACCTGCGAACAAGCCTGCTCAGCAATGAGGGGGCGCCCTCACCCGTGCGGGTGGGGGGACAGCTGCGACACTTCTCTCTGATCTGGATTCGGGAGGTTTCGGACAAACGGATCCGGGAAGTCGTGTCTTCCGGCTACAAGTTGGAGTTCGAGTCCCGTCCTCCTCCGCTTTTCTTCAGGTCTAGGGTGCCCCCGGACGCACCTGGCGCACAGGGGCTTCGGGAGGCGCTTTTCAAGTCTTCTGGAGATAGAGGTCATCTCGCCAGTGCCCCTATCAGATCAGGGTCGGGGATTTTACTCAAATCTGTTCACGGTCCCCAAAAAGGATGGCTCTATCCGGCCCATCCTGGATCTGAAGATCCTCAACAGGTTTATCAGGCTGCGAAAATGGAATCGCGTCGTTCAGCTATCCGCGCTCTCCGTCAGGGGGACTTCATGACGTCCATAGACGTCAAGGACGCTTTCCTCCATGTTCCGATTTTTTCCCGCGCACCAGAGATTCCTCAGGTTTGTGGTGGAAGATCGGCACTTTCAGTTTGTAGCTCTTCCTTTTGGTCAAACCACAGCTCCGAGGGTTTTTCACCAAGGTGCTCGCTGGGGTGATGGCTCTTCTTAGAGCGCAGGGAATTCGCATAGTGCCATATCTGGACGATCTCCTCATCATGGCATCATCATTCAGCCAAGCGGAATTGGACACCAGGACGGTAATATCCACTCTGGAGAGGTTCTGCTGGGTGATCAACTATCCCAAGTCCTCCTTTTACCCGTCCAGGATAGTATCCTTTCTGGGAATGTCTCTGGATACAGATCAGGCCAGAGTGTTCCTTCTTCAATCCAAGGTTCTTTTGATTCAGGAATTGATTCGGTCGCTCATGTCCATTCCTTGTCCGACCATTCGACTAGGAATGAGACTGGTGGGGTTGATGGTGGCCTCCTTCGAGGCAGTCCCCTTTGCCCAGTTTCACACGAGGACGCTACAACTCCATCTATTGTCTGTCTGGGACAGATCTCCTCTGTCGCTGGATCAATTCTTTCTGATGTCTCCCCGGGCTCGCCGACCACTCAGGTGGTGGCTGAACTCAACCAATCTGTTGAAGGGCAGGTCTTTTCAGACTCCTCGTTGGGAGGTGGTCACTACGGATGCCAGCCTCTCAGGATGGGGGGGCTTCTGGAATGATCTGCAATTTCAGGGGTTGTGGGGACCCCTGGAAGCCCACGAGCCTATCAACATTCTGGAATTGAGAGCCATCAGAATGGTTCTTTTTCGTCTGACTCATCTCCTGCAGAGCTTGCCGGTCCAGGTTCGGTCGGACAATCGGACGGCAGTTGCCTACATCAATCACCAGGGAGGGACTCGCAGCAGGAGTGCCCTCAGGGAAGTGTCATTGATTCTGGACTGGGCGGAGAGCCACGTCCCGTGCATCTCGGCAGTTCACATTCCGGGAGTAGAGAACTCGGAGGCGGACTCTCTGAGTAGGTGGTCAGCCCGCAAGGGGGAGTGGCCTCTCAGTCCCAAGGTGTTTCGTTCAATTTGTCTCAGGTGGGGTTCACCGATGGTGGACCTCTTTGCCTCCCGTCACAATCACAAACTTCTGGCATCTGTGTCTCTGGCGAAGGATCCGCTAGCCTTCGCGACGGACGCCGTGTCCCTGAACTGGAGGGATCTGGGGTTTCTGTATCTGTTCCCTCCGTTTCCCATGGTAGCCAGAGTAGTGCGCAAGCTGGCTCTGGAAGGAGCGTCAGCAATTCTGGCGGCTCCAAGGTGGCCAAGACAGGTTTGGTTCGCAGACGTGGTAAGGTTAGCAGAAGATCAGTTCGTTCTGCCCCTGCTGCCGGATCTGCACACACAGGGTCATCTACGTTGCCCCAATTTACCAACGCTGGCTTTGACGGCGTGGCTGCGGAAACCTCCATCTTGAAGGAGGAAGGTCTTTCTGATGCGGTTATTCACTCTTATTAGCGCTAGGAAGAGGTTTTCTTCTTCCGTTTACTATAGGACTTGGAGGTCTTATATTGATTGGTGCCTTCCCTTGCAGGGAATTCTCTATTTCTAGAATCCTGGAGTTCCTGCAACATGGTTTGGATCTAGGGCTCCAACTTAATACTCTGAAGGGGCAGGTGTCTGCCCTGGCGGTGTTTTTCCAAATATCTTTTGCGCTTCATCCGCTGGTTAAGACCTTTTTCCAGGGGGTTACGCACGTGCAGCCCCCTAGGAAGGCTCTGATTCCGGTTTGGGATTTTAATTTGGTTCTTTCTGCTCTTCAGGGTCCTCCCTTTGAGCCCTTGCATGATATTGCCTTGTCTTCCCTTACTCAGAAGGTGGCCTTTTTGGTAGCTATCACTTCTGTTCGGCGTGTTTCTAAGTTGGCGGCTCTGTCCATTCAGGTCCCGTATTTTGAAAGACATCAGGACAAGGTGGTTTTCCGTTTTAACCCGGATTTCCTTCCTAAGGTGGTTTCTGCCTTTTCACTTAAACCAAGACATTGTTTTGCCCTCTCTGTGTCCTAATCCCAGTAACGAAAAGGAGAGGGTCCTGCATTCCCTGGATGTGGTTCGAGTTGTGAAGTACTATTTGGTGGTAACGTCTGCCTTTCGTAAGACTGATGCCTTCTTTGTGGTACCCTCTGGGCCCAAGAAAGGTTTTGGCGCCCGCTAAGTCTACCATCAGCAGATGGATCCGTCAGGCCATTGTCGGGGCCTTTTCTGCTAAGGGGAGAAATCCTCCCCTTCGTGTTACAGCTCGTTCTACTCGTGCGGTTGGGGCTTCCTGGGCTTTTCAGCACCAGGCCTCTGTTGAGCAAGTTTGCAAGGCCGCTACCTGGTCTTCTGTTCACACTTTTTCAAAGTTTTTACAAGGGTGATGTTTGGGCCTCAGCGGATGCTGTTTGTGGCCGCAAAGTTCTGCAGGCTGCAGTAGTTTAAGTTGTGCTTTATGCCTTGTTTTGGATCCCCACCCTTTATGGACACTGCTTTTGGATGTCCCACATGTAATGATTATCTTGAAGCGGGGTGTGTGACATACTTAGAATAATACCATTTTGTGAATACTCACCTTGTAAAATGGGTATTATAAGTATGTCACACACCCCGCTTCAACCCGCCCTTTTGTATTCTGGATCCATCGTTTTGTGAACCTTGCGTTGTTATGACTAATATTTGGCTCTTCCTGGTCCCTTACCTTACTGCTTTCTTTATACTGGGTAATGAGTGGGAGGTCCCAGGTATTTATGGATCAGGGAGGGGCTTTCTTTCCTCCAATCATCTCTGCAAATCGCCCTCTTCAGACCATACTACCCACATGTAATGATTATCTTGAAGCGGGGTGTGTGACATACTTATAATACCCATTTTACAAGGTGAGTATTCACAAAATGGTATTTTCGAAAGCCGGGACAATTCTAACTGTGTAAAACAAATCCATCACCTACTCGGTTCTGTGACGCCAACAGAAAATGCAGATAAAACAAGGTTACCCAGGGTAAGAAAGGGGTCCTGAGACATTTCCTGACGGCATGAAGAGCCGTCATCCCTAGAAGATGGAACTCTACAGTGCCACCATCATTTGCTGAATGGGTGCAAGAGGTCGAGACCATTCGCAGTATGGAAGAAAGGATCTCGGAATCAGAGGACATATGGGAGAGACACTATATGGCATGGGCGGGCTGGATGGACTATAGAGATAACCGCCTGCAGGTGTAGATTTTTGGGGGGGCCGTGGGTTCGTGCACCTCCGTTCCTGCAGCCTCCGTGCCTTGCTCTTCTCCCTAACCGCCTCCTGCTTTCCCTTGCCCCCATTTTCCTTTGTTGTCCCTGCCCCTCCCTTTCCTGCAGGTTCTTTACTTCTTATTCATGTCTTTGATGTCCCTAGTCCTCGGGGCCTTCTTGCCTCCCCTCCGCCCTTGGTGGTCGCCCCCCTTCTCTGGTTGTGTGGTTGTCGCCCCGGTGGTCTCGCCTCCCGCGGCCCTTGGCCCGGGGCCTTTGGTGGTCTGGCCCGGCTTTGGGCCAGGACGCTGGGCCTGCCGCAGCTAATGGGAGTGGCGAGCTTCCTATAATTGATATAATCATCAGGTCCTTCACAGGGGGGGCGGGGCCGATGGGGAGGGTCGTTACCCGAGTCATGCTGTTGACTTTTGTATGCTCTTGGATTGGGACCTAATCATGAATATGTTCCTCCTCTACTTCCTTTGTTCTGTTGTTTGTACCATTTTACTGTTGTTGTGAAAATCTAATAAAAAGATATTGAACTATAAAACAAGGTTACCTTTTTGGAATGGCCGGGGTGATCGAGGAGGCAGAAATGGCCGATGGTGGTGAGGCCCTCCAGCAAGGTGAGCGGGTAATCCGGGGAAATGTTCTCACGCTTATACTGTTTGCTGTTAGTAGAAAGAAAAAAAAAAAGCTCATGACATCTTTAGAACCTCAAAAGCAAATCAGTGGGAAAAGATTAAGAGCCACGTGCAGGGTCAGACTAGCCCACCATAGGGAGGAGTCAGTTTGTGGGCTTCCTCAGGGAAGTCATAAGAATGATTTCCTCCAGCGGGCCCTTAGAATGGTTTGCTATTTGGGCACTAAAAATGTTTACCTTTAGTGGGCCCTAAGAATGATTTCTTTTAGAGGGACCCAACAATGATTTCATCTAGTGGGCCCTAAGAACGATTTTCTCTAGAGGACCATAAAAATGATTTCTTCTGGTGGGCCCTAAGAATGGTTTCCAGTAGAGGGTCCTAAGAATGATCTCCTCTAGAATGATCTCCTCTAGTGGGCCCTAAAAATGATTTCCTCTGGTGGGTCCTAAGATTGAATTCCTCTGGTGGGCCCTAAGAATGATCTCCTCTAGAATGATCTCCTCTAGAATGATCTCCTCTAGTGGGCCCTAAAAAAAATTTCCTCTGGTGGGTCCTAAGAATTATTTCATCTAGAGGGTCCTATTAATGATTTTTTCTAGTGGGTCCTATGAATGATTTTTAGGCTTTTAGGTTCCCAGGGCCGGCTGCTGACCTTCCCCCAGAGCATCGCAAAGTGGAATGCCCTGCTGTGTGAACACCCCTGGGGCGCCGGTAATCACTCACCTTTCCTAGCTTCAGATAGGCTGGGATGTGCTTCCTGGGAATGCCGCCACTCTCAATAGTCATGGCAAATGGCTATGGGTCCGTTGGACCCAGGAAATGTGAGTGAATACTGGCGTCCTGGGTGGTTTCAAACAGCGGGGCATCCCAATTTGGGATACCTCCGGGGGAACAGAACAAAAACCGGGAAAGTCAGATTCCCAGGGTTTGTTCCACTTTATAGGTACAGAGAGTTACACTAAGGTCATGTAAAAACTCTATGTGACTCCAGGGCAGTCATACTCTCCCCCCTACCCCGATCGGGGGTGTAACACTGTGTGAAACCTCCCCCCCAGGTCGCCCAAAAACTCACCTTCATTCCTGTTCCAATGACGCATGCGCCAGCTGCGGGCGCACCCCCGCTATCACTTTAGCAGGGCACGCTCCCTGTTAGAGGGTAACGGGGGATGCGGCCACCGGCGCGCTCAAATCTGCTCGCATTAGATGAGCTCTTCGAAGAAGGGGCTTGAGTGGATACGAGCACGCCCGTGCATGCGCCATAGGACCAGGAAGAGGTAAGTTCGATCAGGTGACCTGGAGGCTTTCACACAGCGGGGCAAGGACCAAAACCCAGGATAGTCAAATCCTGGGTTTTGGTCCACTTTAAATAGGTAAATTTGTATACATTGATTATGCGCTGTCCAGGTGATGCACGTGGAGGAGAATGGCATCAGCGCCACAAGGCAGAGAGTGCTTTCCAGAAAGTAATTGCATGGGGCGTAATGGAATTTCTCTGCAGCCGGTGGAATCACCCAAATGATTCCTTTACACCGCAAACAGAAAATAAATGTCGCAGTAGTTATGCATAAGATGACTCAGGGCTTTATTCCTGATTCATTATTCAGAGATAGCGCCAAGTAGTGCCTTGTAAGCGAAAGGTAGCGGCAGGTAGCGACAGGCGAACACCGTCCGCAGCATGCAATACCACATTTATGAAGCCGATTATGGTGAGCGACTGGAACAACGCCATGTAGCGTCCGATTCATCATTATCCCAGCCTCAGTGTATAGCGCCGGCGTTCAGGCTTTCTGAGCGCCACGTCTTACCTCTCGCTACCTGTTGCTCTCCTATACATTTTTACAATACTTTTCTTCACTTTAAACAGGGTTTTATTTATTTATTTTGTTAATTATCAAATAATTGTGTGACCTCTCCTGGCCTATTTAAAGTCATTTTTGTAAACTTTTTTGATTTATAATATTTTTATGCAGAATTGTCATTACAGGTCTGTTATTAAAGTGTTCATGTTACAATGTCATTCCATATGTTTTCGCTTTGTTACTAGTGGATACATGTTCATAAACAGACTTTAATCACACAGCTTCTGGCGCTCTGGGCTACAACCACCCGATTTTGAGCGCCGACACTGTGTGAGGCTATTTTTTTGATGAATACGGTGTGAGTCAGTTGCACTGAGCTGGCGCTACCGTTCGCTCCCATATAGCGTTGTAGTGGTGTTAGAGCGACACACACAATATATTCATCAATGCCGGCCAGCGACTGAGACACTCTGAAACAGCGAACCATGGCTGGTCTACTACTACTAGTGGTCGCTCTGAAATCTGCGCTACGGACGCTCATCTGTCGCTACCTGGCGCTAGTAACGAATCAGCCTGCCAGTAATATAATCAATATTATATTATAATCTATATTATAACAACCTAATTAATAACAGACAATGTGTAATTATAAAAAAATACGAATAAAGGATTTTATCGAACTGACCTCATTTTTACCGACTCGTTTTCATACTGCTTCACAAGCTCATCCAAGTTCTTACAGATCTGTGCAACAAACGGTGCCACAGTCAGAGCCAAAGATTTGCCAAAATAAGGCAGAGAAGAGGTGACCAGGGCCACCCAGGACGGGTGCATGCCATAACCATACTCTGGGCGCAGTCCCCTTACGACGGCTGAGACGAACAAGCCCTGCGACGTGATGGCGTGTGACTGCACATACTGCATAGCATTGATAGACTGCTGGAAATTGAGGCCACGGTGCCACTCCTTGGAGAGGTCCACCGCTGCATCTTGGTCTTCCTGTAGCTGTCGGAGATGATGCTCCAGAACGATCAAAATCTGGAGAAGTTTCAGCAGCTCGATCTGCAGAGGATGCTCGCTCCAAATCTGGTCTTGACCGAAATTGATAACGCTCTCCTCGAAGAAGGCTTCATCTCCTAAATCTGGGTTGATCCCGAGGGACACCAGTTCGTATTTCTTTTGACTTGTGTACATAGAAGCGGACAGAGACAACAGCACAAACTCCTGCACTTTGCACCTTTCAAGCAAGCTGTGGATGAAGTCTATATTTTTGCCTTCGGAGTTCTTGGCCACGGCGGCCAACTGAGACATCATCCTAATGAGAACCTCCACACTCTTCACTTGGACGTCGCGGTTGCCCAGGACATCTTTGTGGCTGACTTTGAGGTAACACGGGTAATAGGAACGTAAAAAGCTCAGGCAGAGGTACGTCTGCAGTTCAATCAATAAAGAGTGGGGACACATTGATGGAGACTGGGTTTGAAGCTTCCCATAAAAGCTTTGTCCAACAAGAGCTTCCTGGTGACGTGCGAGAAGGTTATAAATTAAGTTGAGGTGTGCGGTGGAACTGGTGTCCATGCTAGTACTTGCTACGGCTTCAATAAACTCCTTGGGGTTGGTTTTGAGTATAGCCTCCAGTATAGAGAAGGCATACAAGACCCTCTTGGAATCATAGGGCTGGAGGTACAGCAAGATGTGTTTGAACAAGGCCTCAATCATCTCCTCTTTCTCCTTCTGCTGCTTGAGAAGCTTGGTGCTTCTAATAACCTGAAGCTCCAGGTCCGCTTCATCATCACTGGAAAGAGATTCCGAGGTCTGCGTCACATCAGACTCCGTTCGTACCAAGTTCAACAACGTATTTGGTCTGGCAGAATCGACAAAGGACAGGTTGGCCTGGCCGGGAGGTCTCGAAGACCCCTGACCATCAATATT
This sequence comes from Gastrophryne carolinensis, assembly GCA_027917425.1. Lineage (NCBI taxonomy): Eukaryota > Metazoa > Chordata > Amphibia > Anura > Microhylidae > Gastrophryne > Gastrophryne carolinensis. Next base: position 489,821,391 of record CM051236.1, on the reverse strand, counting down.
GTCGCTGCATGGTTGGTCATTGCTAATATCCACAGAACTAGGACTGAACGAGGAGGAATTCTCACTGACACTTTGCCCAACACTGGTGTCTGCAGATTCCGTGTGCTCACTGTCCTCCTGGTCACTATCCCTGTAAAATTGGGGATCCGCATTTACTGTGGCGCGTTGCTCCGCCCATTCGTTTTTGATTTTCTCAGGGTCTTTTTCAACTTCCGCCCAAATGGCTTCCCTGTCTACAGTGTTAAACTGGGGTAACAGTTCCTCAGAGTTACTCTCACGGAGCTCATGGCTACCAGCAGAGTCCTTCAAAGACGGTCTTTTCCTGCACCAGTAGCTCATTTCTTCTACAAGAAAAACAAATGTTATATACATTTGCCATTCCTGATATATGTAATACATATTCACAGTAAAGGAAATGGCTTTTCAGTGATTAAAGCGGACCAAAACCCGGGGCACCCCGATCGGCTTGTCCAATCAGCGCGCTGGCGGCTGCATCCCCCGCTTCCCTCTAACGGAGTGTGCCTGCGCCGGCCATTCACAAATGGCTGGTGTGGGCACGCGCCCTGCTAAAGGGATAGCGGGGATGCGGCTGCCAGCTCGCTCGGATCTGCTCACATTAGACGAGCTCCTGGATGAAGAGCCTCGAGCGGATCCAAGCGTACTGATTGGACGAGCGGCCACTCAGGACCGGGAAGAGTTGAGTTTGTTCGCCTGACCTGGGTATCACACAGCAGGCCATCTTTGATCGGGGTGCCCCGGGGCAAGAACCAAAACCCAGGATAGTCAAAATCCTGGGTTTTAGTCCACTTTAAATCAGAAAAGATCACCCTCTAAAAATACCATTTTGTGAAATACTCACCTGTAAAATGGGTATTATAAGTATGTCACACACCCCGCTTCAAGATATCCATAACATGTGGGTAATACCGACCTGAAGAGGGCGTTCTGCAGAGATGATAGTAAAAAGAAAGCCCCTCCCGGATCCATAAATACCTGGGACCTCCCACTCATCACCCAGTATATAGAAGCAGTAAGGTAAGGGACCAGGAAGAGGCAAATATAGACCAAAGCAACGCAAAGTTCACAGTATAAAGGATCCAGAATACAAGAAGGGCGGGTGAAGCGGGGTGTGTGACATACTTATAATACCCATTTTACAGGTGAGTATTTCACAAAATGGTATTATTCTAAGTATGTCACACACCCCGCTTCAAGATATCCATAACATGTGGGACATCCAATAGCAGTGTCCATAAAAGGGCGGGGATCCAAAACAAGGCAACAAGGCACAACTTAAACCACAACAGCTTGCAGAACTTTGCGGCCAAAAACAGCATCCGCTGAGGCCCGAACATCAACCTTGTAAAACTTGGAAAAAGTGTGAACAGAGGACCAAGTAGCGGCCTTACAAACTTGCTCAACCGAGGCCTGGTGCTGAAAAGCCCAGGACGCTCCAACCGCACGAGTAGAATGAGCAGTAACACGAAAAGGGGGACTCCTCCCCTTGGCAGAATAGGCCCCAATGATGGCCTGACGAATCCATTTACTAATGGAAGATTTGGCAGGAGCCAAACCTTTCCTAGGCCCAAAGGGCACCACAAAAAAAGCATCAGTCTTACGAAAGGAAGACGTAACCACCAGATAATATTTCACAACGCGAACTACATCCAAGGAATGCAGCGCCCATTCCTTGTCGTTGCTAGGATTAGGACATAGAGAAGGCAGAACAATGTCCTGATTCAGATGAAAAGCAGAGACTACCTTAGGAAGAAAATCCGGCTTGAAATGAAAGACCACCTTGTCCTGATGCCTTTCGAAGTACGGAGCTTTAATGGACAAAGCTGCCAACTCAGAAACACGCCTAACAGAAGTGATAGCCACTAAAAAGGCCACCTTTTGGGTAAGTGAAGACAAAGCAATCTCATTCAAGGGCTCAAACGGGGGACCCTGAAGAGCAGAAAGAACCAGGTTCAAATCCCAAACTGGAACAAAGGGCTTCCTAGGAGGCCGAACATGCGTAACCCCTTGGAAAAAAGTCTTGACCAAGGGATGAAGTGCAAAGAACACCGCCAGAGCAGAAACCTGCCCCTTCAAAGTACTAAGCTGGAGCCCCAGATCCAGACCATGTTGAAGAAACTCCAGGATCCTGGAAATGGAAACTCCCGACAAGGGAAGGACCTACCTTCACACCAGTCAATATAGGACCTCCAGGTCCTATAGTAAACAGTAGAGGAAGACCGCCTGTCGCTAATAAGAGTCTGAATCACCGCATCAGAAAGACCTTCCTCCTTCAAGATGGCGGTTTCAGCAGCCACGCCGTCAAAGCCAGCGATGGTAAATTGGGATAGCGTAGCCGACCCTGGGTGAGCAGGTCCGGCAGTAGAGGCAGAACGAACTGATCCTCTGCCAGTCTTACCAGGTCTGCGAACCAAACCTGCCTTTGGCCACCTTGGTGCCACCAGAATCGCCGGCGCGCCCTCCAGGGCCAGCTTGCGCACCACTCTGGCTACCATTGGAAACGGGGGGAACAGGTAAAGAAACCCCAGATCCCTCCAGTTCAGAGACATGGCATCCACTGCCAGAGCCAGTGGATCCTGCGAGAGAGACACAAATACCGGAAGTTTGTGATTGTGACGAGAGGCAAAGAGGTCCACCGCCGGGAACCCCCACCAGAGGCAAATCGAACGAAACACCTGGGGACTGAGAGACCACTCCCCCTGACGAGAGGAAGACCTGCTCAGAGAGTCCGCCTCCGTGTTCTCCACTCCCAGAATGTAGACTGCTGAGATACACGGGACGTGGATCTCCGCCCAATCCAGAATCAAAGATACTTCCCTGAGGGCACTCCTGCTGCGAGTCCCTCCTTGGTGATTGATGTAAGCAACCGCCGTCCGGTTGTCCGACCGGACCTGAACTGGCAGGCCCTGCAACTGATGAGTCAAGCGAAACAGAACCAACCTGATGGCTCTCAACTCCAGAACATTGATGGGCTCGTGAGCCTCCTGCGGGCCCCACAGACCCTGAAACTGGAGGTCCTTCCAAACACCTCCCCAACCTGACAGACTGGCATCCGTGGTGACTGTTTCCCAACACGGCGCCAGAAAAGATCTGCCCTTCAACAGATTGACAGACCCCAGCCACCATTGCAGGGATCGACGAACTCGGGGGGTCATCAGGAAGGACTGATCCAACGATAGCGGAGACTTGTCCCAAACCTTCAACAGATGAAGCTGGAGTGTCCTTGTGTGAAACTGCGCAAAGGGAACTGCCTCGAATGAGGCCACCATTAACCCCACCAGCCTCATCCCTAGCCGGATGGCCGGACGAGGAGCCGACAAGAGAAGCCGAACCAACTCCTGAATCAAAAGAACCTTGGCCTGGGGCAGAAACACCCTGGCCTGCGAAGTGTCCAGAGACATTCCCAGAAAGGTCACTACCCTGGACGGAGAAAGAGAAGACTTGGGGTGGTTGATCACCCAACCGAACCTCTCCAGAGTGGACACCACCACTCTGGTGTCCAACTCCGCTTGGTTGAAGGAAGAGGCCATAATCAGAAGATCGTCCAAATAGGGCACAATGCGGATACCCTGAACTCTGAGCAGAGCCATCACCCCCGCCAGCACCTTGGTGAACACCCGAGGAGCCGAGGTGAGACCGAAAGGGAGTGCCACAAACTGAAAATGCCGATCCTCCACCACGAACCTGAGAAACCTCTGGTGTGCTGGAAAAATCGGAACGTGTAGGTAAGCGTCCTTGATGTCTATGGACGTCAGAAAGTCTCCCTGACGAAGAGAGTGGATAGCCGAACGCAGCGTTTCCATGCGGAACTTCCGCGGCCGGATGAACCTGTTGAGAAACTTCAGATCCAAGATGGGTCGGACCGATCCGTCCTTCTTGGGTACCGTGAACAGATTGGAATAAAAACCCCTGCCCTGGTCTGAGGGGGGCACTGGGCAAATGACAGCTATGTCCAGAAGACTCTCTACTGCCAACAGGAGCCCTTGCGCCACCAGAGGCTCCGAAGGCATCCGAGACCTGAAAAATCTGGAAGGGGGGCGGAGCTCGAACTCCAGCTTGTAACCGGAAGACACCACTTCCCGGATCCATCTGTCCGAGACCTCCTGATCCCAGATCTGGGAGAAGTGTCGCAGCCGTCCCCCCACCCGCATGGGTGAGGGCGCCCCCTCATTGCTGAGCTGGCTTAGCAGCCGGTTTGGGCTTAGAGCCCCAACTGTATCCTGGACGGGCACGTCCTCTGCCCCTGTTCCCGGAATCTCCTCTGGAAGAGGGGAAGGCAAATCCCCTGCCAGATCTGGCCCCACGAAAGGAGGGGGTAAAGGAAGGCGCCCCCCGAAAGGGACGGCGTTGTTTCTTGCGTTGAGGTAACCTACCACCCTTGGTGACAGAGTCCAATTTTTCTCCAAAGAGCCGTAATCCAACAAAAGGTAGAGCCGTCAGTGACTTTTTGGACATAAAATCGGCCGCCCACTGGCGCAACCACACCGACCGCCGAATAGTCACCAGCAGAGCCGACGTCCTACCACACATCATCAAAGTGTCATCCAAGGCGGTTAATACAAAAGACAAAAACAACTCACACCGTTTAAGGCCAAGGAACTCGTCACTACCAGGACGAAGCCCGGAAGAAGTCAACAGATCCCTGACCCCGGACCTGGCAGCCACCACCATTAGCGCCGAAGCGCAAACGGGCCGCATGGCTGACCCAACGCTAGCAAAACCATGACAAGCCATCTGGTCAATGCGTTTATCCTCTCCATCTTTGAGGGTGGAACAATCAGGATTATTTAAAACAGAGGTGTTGGACAACCCCAAAACCGGTGCATCCACCTCGGGGGGGGATGCCCAGCGCTTAACCGTATCCGAAGGGAAGGGATATTTCTTATCCCACCCCTGAGGAATGCCAGGGAGCCGAGCCGGCCTATCCCATTCCTTAGCAATAATTTTGTCAAAGTGTCTTTGAGTAGGAAATTCCAAGCGCGGCCTGGATTCCTCAAAAAACTCACCCTTCTGCTGTGGAGCCTCCTCAGGAGGAGAAATAGCCAGAACCTCAAACATCTGAGCCAGAGCGTTAGGAGTATCCGAGGATCTCCCCAAGTCCTCCAGCTCAGCATCAGCGCCAACAAGCTGCTCATCGTCTGAATTATCAGAATCCTCATAAACCTCCCCTTCCTCTAGCGGGGAATAATCAGACCAATCCAGATTATTAACATCATCAAGGTCATCCACCGGCGGAGCCGGCGACAAATGCTTTCTCTTAGCCGGAGCCTTACGGGCGACCGAGCTGGAGATAATTTTCTCAAGGTTGGCCAATCTGGCGCACATCTCAGATTGCAGCTCCCTGCCCATGACAACTTCACACGGGGTGCGAATCAAGGTGGGAGGAGGAGATGAAGCGACCGACGGTGCTGACCCAGACGCCTGGGGTTCGGACTGCCGCGTAATAGTTTGCTGTGCACAAGGTATACACAGAAGTACATCGTCCCCAGTAATGGATACCCCACACAACATACACTTCCGGGGATGCCCCGAAGGGGTCCCGAGCCCAGTATACGGGGATGCCTCCATAAGGTGAACTTTAAGTAGTCGCTATGACCAAGGGAATTACGCCAATAAGCAACCCGGCATGCCCCTTTAATGTCCCGAGTGGGAGGATTTGTGAACAGTAAATATAAACCCAGGGACCTAGGACCAGGAGAAACCCCCTAAATACCACTGAAGATCCACCTGAAAGACACAAATAACCCCAATAAATGCCAAATAAGGACTAAAGAATAAAATGATGAATGAATAGGGGCCCACAGGGCCACTCACAGAGCCGTCGGTAGCGGGAGTAGTGGCGACCTCACACCGTCCATGAGGGGAGAAGGCAGACCGAGAATGGGGCGTGGTCAGCGCGGACCGCGCGAATGCTCTGTTCCGCCCCCTTCCTGTCAACCAAGCAAGGAGCGACAAGCTCCGCAGCGGCGCCTGTAGTAGAGGGGGCGGGCCGCGGCGACGCGCCGAAAGCCCGGCCCCGCCCCCCGACGTAGACGCGTGAGGGGAGAAGCTCCCTTCCGTTCTGTCCCTCAGAGACCGGCGCCGCTGAAGTCCCGCGGCGCCGGTTAAAAGTGAAACGAGCAGCGTGTGCGGCCGCAGAGTCATGCGGAGCACCCGCCCCGCTCCCCGCTCACAGACCTGCGGGAAGCGCATAGCCTAAGGGGGGCTGGCCGCGGCAGCGCGCCGAAAGGCCGGCCCCGCCCCCAACTGAAGTGCGTGAGGGAATAACTCCCCTCACAATATCTGAAGTAAAAACCGGCGCCCCGGCGGCAATGGCGGCCGCGGCGCCACGAAGAGAGAACCACAAGTAAAAACACAGACACAAATTCATTGAGGGATTACTTCCAGACGCTCCACATCAACACACATAAAATAAAGTTACTTACGCCTAGCGCTAAAGGAGTGACCCCCAACCCCCACTGTGGTAGAAGGGGCCTGTGGAGGGGCTGTGGAGGGGCCACCCAGGGATAAGTGCCAGGGGACGGGGCATCCCAAACCGGGTTCACCTACCCGGTGTAACCGCCTACCCTCTTATGTAGGGTCTCACGGTGGAGCTCTGCTCCTAAGCACCAGAGGTGCTAATATACCCTCGCCCGGACCAGCAGCCAAGACTGTGGAGGCATGTATCTAAGGGTCAATCAAGAGAAAAAAAGGGGTCCGAGCGGAAATAAATAAATAACGGGCCGGGAGTTATCCCGGCTACCTGAAATCCCCCTGTGCAAGGAGGAGACATCATCTTCTGACTTGCTCACCGTCTGCAGAGATGGAAAACTGGGTGATGAGTGGGAGGTCCCAGGTATTTATGGATCCGGGAGGGGCTTTCTTTTTACTATCATCTCTGCAGAACGCCCTCTTCAGGTCGGTATTACCCACAGGTTATGGATATCTTGAAGCGGGGTGTGTGACATACTTAGAATACACACCTTTCCCTGGTCTTACGACGCATACGTGGGCTTTCGTCCAATCAGAGCTGTTTGACAAGCATATTTGATGTTCGAGGGAAAATACATTTTGGATGCTCAGGGACAGGCTAGGATGTGTTACCTCTCGTCCCTCATTATTTACAGCGCAGAGGGTGCCGCTGGAAGAAGTTAGCTTTGCGACACCCCAGGGTGAGGGGGGTTATTCACACAGTGGGGCATCCCAACTTTGGATGCTCCAGGGGGAAGGCCAGCGGCCTTCGGCAGTGAGGTCCTTTTTTATATGCCCTAATCGGGTTAATCACTGGGGGTCCTGTGCAGCCTTGGATTACAAGCAATCCAATCTTCTGTGGCCTAAAGGTCACTACTAAGGATCTTAGTTACGAGGAAAGATTACGAGAATTAAATCTGTTTAGTCTTGAGAGGTGGGGACATGATTAACTTGTATAAATATATAAATGGCCAATACAAAAAAAAAAATGGGGAAACACTATTTCCGGTAAAATCCTCTCTAAATACAAGGGTGCACTGCCTTCGACTGGAAAAAAAGAAATTCAGTCTCCGGAGGCGACAATCATTTTTTACCATAAGAACTATAAATCTGTGGAATAGCCTCCCACAGAATCTTGCTACAGCATCAACCACTGACAGCATCAGATGAGGATTAGATGCCTATTTAGAAGAAAATAACATTAACAGTTAATATTAGCGGATATCAGTAAAAAAAAAAAATAATAACTTCCCCTACCCCAACACCCTTGGTTGAACTTGATGGACATATGTCTTATTAACTATGTAACTATACCTGATGAGTTCTTCCGCTTGATGCAATGGATGGACGTTCTCTGGGTTTTGGGGTTGAGCAGAAGCAGTAACACAGGTTCCAGGATTCGAGCGACATCATTCAGGGAAAGGGCGCGGACCAGCCAGCCCTGGGCGGCCGCACCGATGGCGCCATCCGCACAGTTTAAGCTGTCGAGCACGACAAACAGTGACCTGTGTAAAGAGACAGAACACAATACATATGTTAAATAGTGCAACTATAGTGGAATAGTGAACACACCTGCTCCAGGTTTATTTAGCCAGGAACATACATTACATATGTACTAGATATTTGCTGTGGCTCATTACATCAGCTATAGGACTAAACATTTACCAATACAATACCAGCTTTGGCAGAAAAATAAAAAACTGAAGCGGAACAAAACCCACCCGTTCTGATCCTGGAATCTAAATGACTACAGGGTCAGCCTCTGTCCTTCCCCCAGGCAGCCTGAATCGGGATGCCCCACTGTGTGAAATCCCCCCGGGGCGCCCGTAACCACTCACCTTCTCCTGCTCCAATGGCACATGCGTGGGCTCTTGTCCAATGAGAGCCATCTGATTGTCATTTGGCAAATGGCTCCCATTGTTGTTAATGTGGACCGTGTGCTGCCATATTCCCGGAGCGTGAGCTCCCCATTCTTGTTATTTTGAGTTATTTGCCCAATGAAATAGTCACGGCAGATAGCTCTCATTGGATGAGAGCCGGTGCATGTGATGCTGGAAACTGAAAGAGGTGTGTGAAAGGCGGCTGTCAGTCGCGTCCTCTGCGCCGGCAGGGCCTGCCCACGTGACCACCCCCTTTCCACCGCTGTCTCGTAATGAATGTGAGTATTACGAGCTTTCTGTGCTGTTGGGCGCGAGGGGGCCCGGCGTTCTGGATGCTCCCCTGACCTTCTTGTGATCACCAGACAGCGGGACCAACACCCGTTAAAGTAAAAATGGGTGTTGGTCCGGTTTAAGAGTAACGTGAAGCAGTAGGACAGAAGTAGCTATAGGAAGAAGAACTTTTGTACTCGGTGCCATCCACCCAGGCAGCCATTATATTCCAGGTGCCACTTGGTCTTAGTACAAGACTAGAGAGTAGCATTAGATAAGAACAGGTTGAGAGTAGACACTGTTGAGGGTCTTGGGTGTGGGAGGGACACCAGGACGGAAAGGTGGGGTCAGTCCAGGATTGAGTCCATAAAAGTCAATTCAGTAGGGTATCCTACTAAGAGTCATGTTAATAATTCAGTTACCTGTCAAAGGATCGGTTATGGGAGGTGACACGGCTGCCTTGTATTTCTCTTGTCAGATGCCAAATCACAGAGAATCGGAAGAGAGCCTCCAGCCTGATCACCTGTAACAAGATGCGACAGCTGGTCATTGTTCAGCAACCCCAAACGCCCCATTGTAGCTGGGACTCACCTTTCAGTATGATGGGGTCCTAAGATCCCAAGTTACATTACATCTGGGTCTCATCTACCAGTACCAGCATCCCAATTACCAGTCTGCCATTGCAGCGGCATCACAAGCACCCATATAACTTACCATTATGCCATCTTGTCAAATGTGAGTCTACCATTATACATACCCTGTTTTCCCCGAAAATAAGCCCTAACAATTTTTCAGGACTTTTGAGGATCCTGTAAATAAAAGCCCTACCCCAAAAATAAGCCCTAGTTACATTTACAATGGCAAATAAGTCAATTGCTGGGAAGGGCACCAGGGACAGAAGGCCACAGTAAGGCTGATTTCTTGCCCGAGGCACCAGGTACCCCTGCATGCCAGCAAACCACCAGGCCAATATGACACGAGCGTGACACGACGGCCTGTATCATATTGTGCAGCTGCACAGATGCCCTGGACTTGCAAGTGCCAGGACTTGTAAGTATACAATTCCCCTCACACTTTGCAGCGGCACCTTTCCGCCCCAAGCCTATTACAGGTTCGCCCAAGCATTTTTTAAAGCAGAATCAAACCGGGGAATTTGACCCCGGTTTTGTTCTGTGTCCTCGGAACATCCCGTATTGGGATGCCCCGCTGTGTGAAACCCCCTAGTTTGCCCACTAATACTCACTGGATGAGAGCCCATATGGTATTTTCAGGGAAACACTCCACATCCCAATTCTTAGCATACTGTATGGAGGTCTCTGTATGCCTAATAACTTGGTGCACTACTACATTAGCATATTAGTGTATGTGTGTCATAAGACATCAAGGGTATATCAGTGTAAACTGCTTCATTAAAAGACAATTCTGTGAGTACTCACCTGTAGAATTGCTTTTACTATGCATGGCACTGCCTGCTTCAAGAAGTCCTTACGTATGGGATATTCCGCCACAAGGTGGTGCAGTGTACTGCAGAAGAGTTGTGGCTCCTCCCGGTACCATACAAAAACAGGATCACCAATAGACCAATACAGCGTTGACAAGCAGTTATTCAAGAAGCCGGGAGATAATAAAGGTAAAAAAGGTAACAAAAAACCAATTAACTTGGAACCATCACCATAAAGAGGCAACCAAGAATAACGATAACAAGGGTGGGGTGAAGCAGGGCGTGCCATGCATAGTAAAAATACCATTTTGTGAATACTCACCTTGTAAAATGGGTATTATGAGTATGTCACACACCCCGCTTCAAGAATCCATAACATGTGGGTAATATCGTCCTGAAGAGGGCGTTCCTGCAGAGATGATAGCAAAAGAAAGCCCCTCCCTGATCCATAAATACCTGGGACCTCCCACTCACCACCCAGTATACAGAAAGCAGTAAGGTAAGGGACCAGGAAGAGGCAAATATAAACAACAACCACGCAAAGTTCGCAATAAAGAGGATCCTGAATACAAAAGGGCGGGTTGAAGCGGGGTGTGTGGTATTATTCTTAGTATGTCACACACCCCGCTTCAAGAATCCATAACATGTGGAACATCCAACAGCAGTGTCCATAACAAGGGCGGGGATCCAAAACTAGGCAACAATGCACAACCTTAAACCACAACAGCTTGCAAAACTTTGCGGCCAAAAACAGCATCCGCTGATGCCCGAACATCAACCTTGTAAAACTTGGAAAAGGTGTGAACCGAAGACCAGGTAGCGGCCTTACAAACTTGTTCAACAGAAGCCTGGTGCTGAAAAGCCCAGGACGCACCAACTGCACGAGTAGAATGAGCAGTAACACGAAAAGGGGGACTCCTCCCCTTGGCAGAATAGGCCCCAATGATGGCCTGACGAATCCATTTACTAATGGAAGATTTGGCAGGAGCCAAACCTTTCCTAGGCCCGCAGGGCACCACAAAGAAAGCATCAGTCTTACGAAAGGAAGACGTAACCTCCAGATAATGTTCCACAACACAAACTACATCCAAGGAATGCAATGCCCTTTCCTTGTCGTCGCTGGGATTTGGGCATAGAGAGGGCAAAACAATGTCCTGATTCAGATGAAACTCCGAGACCACTTTAGGAAGAAAATCCTGCTTGAAACGAAAGACAACCTTGTCCTGATGTTTCTCGAAGTACGGAGCTGTGATGGATAAAGCTGCCAACTCAGAAACACGCCTAACCGAAGTGATAGCCACCAAAAAGGCCACCTTTTGGGTAAGAGAAGACAAAGCTATCTCATTCAAGGGCTCAAACGGAGGGCCCTGGAGAGCAGAAAGAACCAGGTTCAAATCCCAAACTGGAACAAAAGGCTTCCTAGGAGGCCGAACATGTGTAACACCTTGGAAAAAGGTCTTGACTAAGGGATGAAGTGCAAAAGACCTTTGGAAGAACACCGCCAGGGCAGAAACCTGCCCTTTCAATGTACTAAGCTGGAGCCCCAGATCTAGACCATGTTGGAGAAACTCTAAAATTCTAGGAATGGAGAACTCTCGACAAGAGAAAGACCTACTTTCACACCAATCAATATAGGCCCTCCAAGTCCTGTAGTAAATAGAAGAGGAAGAGCGCTTCCTGGCACAGATAAGAGTCTGAATCACTGCGTCAGAAAGACCTTCCTCCTTCAAGATGGCGGTTTCAGCAGCCATGCCGTCAAAGCCAGCGATGGTAAATTGGGATAGCGCAGCCGACCCTGGGTGAGCAGGTCCGGCAGCAGAGGCAGGGCGAACTGATCCTCTGCCAGTCTTACAAGATCTGCGAACCAAACTCGCCTTGGCCACCTTGGGGCCACCAGAATTGCCGACGCACCATCCAAGGCCAGTTTGCGCAGCACTCTGGCTAGCATTGGGAACGGAGGAAACAGGTAAAGGAGCCCCAGATCCCTCCAGTTTAGAGACATGGCATCCACTGTCAGAGCCAGAGGATCCTGCGAGAGAGACACAAAGACTGGAAGCTTGTGATTGTGACGAGAAGCAAAGAGGTCCACCGCTGGGACCCCCCACCTGAGACATATCGAACGAAACACCTTGGGATTGAGAGACCACTCCCCCTGACGAGAGGAGGCCCTGCTCAGCAAGTCCGCCTCCGTGTTCTCCACTCCCGGAATGTAGACTGCTGAGATACACGGGACGTGGGTCTCTGCCCAGTCCAGAATCAAAGACACTTCCCTGAGTGCATTCCTGCTGCGAGTCCCTCCTTGGTGATTGATGTAAGCAACCGCCGTTCTGTTGTCCGACCGGACCTGAACTGGCAGGCCTCTCAACTGATGAGTCAAGCGAAACAGAACCAACCTGATGGCTCTCAACTCCAGAACATTGATGGGCTCGTGAGCCTCCCGCGGGCCCCACAAACCCTGAAACTGGAGGTCCTTCCAAACACCCCCCCCCAACCTGACAGACTGGCATCCGTGGTGACTGTTTCCCAACACGGAGCCAGAAAAGATCTGCCCTTCAACAGATTGACCGACCCCAGCCACCATTGCAGGGATCGACGAACTCGGGGAGTCATCAGGAAGGACTGATCCAACGATAGAGGAGACTTGTCCCAAACCTTCAACAGATGAAGCTGAAGTGTCCTTGTGTGAAACTGCGCAAAGGGAACTGCCTCGAATGAGGCCACCATTAACCCCACCAGCCTCATCCCTAACCGGATAGTCGGATGAGGGGTAGACAAGAGAAGCCGAACTAACTCCTGAATCAAAAGAATCTTGGCCTGGGGTAGAAACACCCTGGCCAGTGAAGTGTCCAGAGACATTCCCAGAAAGGTCAGAATTCTGGACGGAGAAAGAGAAGACTTGGGGTGGTTGATCACCCAACCGAACCTTTCCAGAGTGGACACCACCGCTCTGGTGTCCAACTCCGCTTGGTTGAAGGAAGAGGCCATGATCAGTAGATCGTCCAAATAGGGCACGATGCGGATACCCTGGCCTCTGAGCAGAGCCATCACCCCCGCTAGCACCTTGGTGAACACCCGAGGAGCTGAGGTGAGACCGAAAGGAAGTGCCACAAACTGAAAGTGCCGATCCTCCACCACGAACCTGAGAAACCTCTGGTGTGCTGGAAAAACCGGAACGTGTAGATAAGCATCCTTGATGTCTATGGACGTCAGAAAGTCTCCCTGACGAAGAGAGTGAATGGCCGAACGCAGCGTTTCCATGCGGAATTTCCTCGGCCGGATGAACCTGTTGAGAAACTTCAGATCCAAGATGGGTCGGACCAACCCGTCCTTCTTGGGTACCGTGAACAGATTGGAATAAAAGCCCCTGCCCCGATCTGAAGGGGGCACTGGGCAAATGACAGCCATGTCCAGAAGATTCTCCACTGCCACCAGGAGCCCCTGCGCCGCTAGAGGCTCCGACGGCATCCGAGACCTGACAAATCTGGAAGGGGGGCGGAGCTCGAACTCCAGCTTGTAGCCGGAAGACACCACTTCCCGGATCCATCTGTCCGAGACCTCTTGATCCCAGATCTGAGAGAAGTGCTGCAGCCGTCCCCCCACCCGCATGGGTGAGGGCGCCCCCTCATTGCTGAGCCGGCTTAGCAGCCGGTTTGGGCTTAGAGCCCCAACTGTATCCAGAACGGGCACGTCCTCTGCCCCTGTTTCCGGAATCTCCTCTGGAAGAGCGAAATGCAGAACCCCTACCAGATCTGGCCCCCCGAAAGGAGGCGGTAAAGGCAGGCGCCCCCCGAAAAGGGCGGCGTTGTTTCTTACGTTGAGGTAACCTACCACCCTTGGTGACAGAGTCCAATGTCTCTCCAAAGAGCCGTAGACCAACAAAGGGTAAAGCCGTCAGTGATTTTTTGGACATAAAATCGGCCGCCCACTGGCGCAGCCACACCGACCGCCGAATAGCCACAAGCAGAGCCGAAGTCCTACCACACATCATCAAAGTATCATCCAAGGCAGTCAACACAAAGGATAGAAACAACTCGCACCGTTTAAGGCTAAGGAACTCGTTACTACCAGGACGAAGCCCGGAAGAAGTCAACAGGTCCCTGACCACAGACCTGGTGGCCAACACCATTAGCTCCGAAGCACACACAGGCCGGATGGCCGACCCAATGCTAGTAAAGCCATGAGAGGCCATCTGATCAATACGTTTATCCTCTCCATCTTTGAGAGTGGAACAATCAGGTCTGTTTAACACCGAGGAGTTAGACAACCCCAAAACCGGTGCATCCACCTCGGGGGGAGATGCCCAGCGCTTGACCGCCTCAGAAGGAAAGGGATATTTCCTATCCCACCCCTGAGGGATGCCAGGGAGCCGAGCCGGCCTATCCCATTCCTTGTCAATGATTCTATCAAAATGGCGTTGCGTAGGAAACTCCAGGCGGGGCCTGGATTCCTCAAACAATTCACCTTTCTGCTGTGACGCCTCCTCGGGAGGGGAAATATTCAGAACTTCCAGCATGAGAGACAGAGCGTGAGGAGAGTCCAAGGATCTCCCTAAATCAGAAAGCTCGGCATCAGCGCCAGCAGACTGCTCATCATCCGAAAATTCTGAACCCTCATCAACTTCCCCCTCCTCTAGCTGAGGACAATCAGACCAATCCAGATTGTCTCTGTCATCAAGATCATCCACCGGCGGAGCCGGCGACAAATGCTTTCTCTTAGACGGAGCCTTACGGCCGACCGAGCTAGAGAGCATTTTCTCAAGGCTAGCCAATCTGGCACACATCTCGGATTGCAGATCCCTGCCCATGACCACGTCACACGGGGCACGAGTCAAGGCGGGAGGGGGAGTTGAGGTGGCCGGCTGTGCTGACCCCGCCGCTTGGGGTTCGGACTGCCGCGTAATAGTTTGCTGTGCACATGGTATACACAGTAACACATCATCCCCAGTAATGGAAATCCCACACAACATACACTTTTTGGGATGCCCCGAAGGGGTCCCAGTCCCAGTATCCGGGGATGCCTCCATAAGGTGAATTTTGAGTGGTCGCTATGACCCAGGGAATTACGCCAGTTAGACAACCCGGGATGCCCCTTTAATGTCCCGAGTGGGAGGATTTGTGATGCTAAAATGGACCCAGGGACCAGGATCAGGAGAGACCTTCCAATACTACAGAAGATCCTCCTGGATAACCTTCACCTAAAAGACAGAGAGAGACCCATAAGTCCCTACAATAAGAATTAACAGATAAAGAAAAGAAGAAATAAATGAGGCCCACAGGGCCACTCACAGACGCTGCGGTGAACGATCCGCCTCAGCACAATGGCGATTTCTGAGGTGAAGTGAAGAGAAGAAGAACTGTCTTGTCAGGGGCGTGGTCTGCGCAGCCCGCGCAAAGCTGATCTGTGCCCCCTAAGCTGCCTAGTAACAGGGAGCTGCCTAGTAACAGGGAGCTCAGCTCCGCAGCGGCGCCAGTACAGAGGAGGGTGGAGCCGCGGCGACGCGCCGAAAGCCCGGCTCCGCCCCCCCTTCCAGTGTGAATGAAGCGTGAGGGAAGAAGTCCCTCACGCACCAGCCCAGAGACCGGCGCCGCCGACAACCGCGGCGCCGGCTGCCATGACAGCGGGTGCTCCCGCTATCACTAGCGGAGCACCCGCCCCGCTCGCTGCGGCGAGGAATGAATGAGAGAACGGGGGCTGGCCGCGGCAGAGCGCCGAGTGCCAGCCCCGCCCCCCCAAAGCGTGTGAGGTAAAAAAAATTACCTCACAGACTGAAAAACTCCGGCACCCGGCTGCAATGACAGCCGCGGTGCTGCAACATAGTAACAACAGTGCAACCAATTCATTGAGGGATTACTTCCAGACGCTCCACATCAACAAGAGAAAGTGAATAAAGAGAAAGAGAATAAAGCTAACCCCTAAGAGAGGAACCCCCAGCCCCCATAGTTGGTAAAGGGAAGGGCCCCCCCCCCCAGGGGAAGAGTCAAGGGACGGGGCATCCCAAACCGGGATCACCTAACCGGTATGACCGCCTACCCTCTCTTTTAGGGTCTCACGGTGGAGCTCTGCTCCTCAGCACCAGAGGTGCCAATGTACCCTCGCTCGGGCCAGCAGCCAAGACTGTGGAGGCATGTAATATGAGGTAAATTTTGGGACAAACAGGGGTCCGAGCGGAAATAGACAAAATAAGAGGCCGGGAGTTACCCCGGCTACCTGAAATCCCCCTGTGCAAGGAGGAGCCATCATCTTCTGACTTGCTCGCCGTCTGCAGAGATGGAAAACTGGGTGGTGAGTGGGAGGTCCCAGGTATTTATGGATCAGGGAGGGGCTTTCTTTTGCTATCATCTCTGCAGGAACGCCCTCTTCAGGACGATATTACCCACATGTTATGGATTCTTGAAGCGGGGTGTGTGACATACTAAGAATAGCAATTCTACAGGTGAGTACTCACAGAATTGTCTTTTTCCTATTGCATGGCACGGCCTGCTTCTAGAAGTCCTTACGTATGGGACGTCCAACAGCAGTGTCCGTAAGGTAGGGTGGGATCACCAAAGAGTAACAACAGGTAGTTCAAACCACTTACGCCTGAAGTACCTTGCGGCCAAAAGCAGCATCAGTTGAGGCCTTACCATCAACCTTGTAAAACTTGGAAAAAGTATGAACAGAAGACCAAGTTGCAGCCTTACAAACTTGTTCAACAGAAGCTTGGTGCTGAAAAGCCCAAGACGCACCTATAGCACGAGTGAAATGAGCAGTAACCCGGAAAGGAGGAAACTTCCCCCTTGCAGAGTAGGCCTTCTCCACCGCCTGACGGATCCACTTGCTGATAGTGGATTTAGCCGGAGGCAAACCCTTCCTAGGTCCAGCAGGAAGAACAAAAAGAGCGTCAGATTTCCTGAAAGACTCAGTAGCAACCAAATAAAACTTCAGAGCCCTGACAACATCCAAAAAATGAAGGGTCTGTTCCTTGGAATTAGCAGGGTTAGGACACAAAGAAGGCAAAACAATGTCCTGATTGAGATGAAAAGCAGATACAACCTTAGGCAAGAAATCCGGCTTAAGCAGAAACACCACCTTATCCTGATGCCGCTCAAAATAAGGAGGTTTGATGGAGAGCGCCGCCAGCTCAGAAACCCACCTGACCGAAGTAATGGCCACCAGAAAGGCCACCTTAAGAGTTAGAATGGGCAAAGCAGCCCCACGGATAGGCTCAAAGGGAGGACCCTGCAGAGCAGACAACACCAGATTCAGGTCCCAAACCGGTAGCATAGGCTTACGTGGCGAACGCACATGAGTAACTCCCTGGAAAAAGGTCTTAACCAACCGTTGATTGGCAAAGGATCTTTGGAAAAAAACCTGTCCCTTGACACCTGGCTGACACAGGGTCCCGATCCCAAACTGACAAGAGGTGCAACTGAAGAGGTCTCATGTGAAACTGAGCAAAGGGGACTGCCTTGAAGCAGGACACCATCAGGCCCACTAACTGCATATCCCTTGCTGGATGGAGGGATGGGGACACAAGAGCAGAGCCTGTGCCTGCTTCTGAAGGCCCTACACTTTCTGCAGAGGCAGGAATACCTTGACCTGAGAGGTATTCAGAGTCATGCCCAGAAAGGACCTCACCAAAGACGGAGACAGTGAAGACTTGGGATAGTTGATCACCCAGCCGAAGGACTAGAGAGTGGAGGTCACCACCTGAGTGTCCTTCTCGGCCTCATGAAGAGACTGAGCCGCAATCAGAATGTCGTCTAGGTAAGGGAGGATGCGAATGCCCTGATTTTGCAGCAGAACCATCACGCCCGCCAACACCTTGGTGAAAACCCGAGGTGCCGAGGTGATACCAAACGTTAAGGCCACAAACTGGTAATGCTGATCCTCTAGAGCAAATCTAAGAAATCTCTGATGACCTGGAGAGATTGGCACGTGAAGATAGGCATCCTTGATGTCCACGGAGGTCATGAAGTCACCCGGGCAAAGGGTACTGACAGCCGAGCGTAGCGTCTCCATGCGAAAGTGCTTGAACCTGACAAACTTGTTGAGACCCTTCAAGTCCAGGATGGGCCTCAGGGACCCATCTTTTTTGGGGACCGTGAAAAGATTGGAGTAGAACCCCTGACCCCGTTCCTGGGGAGGCACCAAATGACTCCTGACTCCAACAGACGTTAAACCGCAAGGTGCAAACCCTGAGCTGACAAAGAGTTTTGAGACATCTGGGATCTGATGAATCTTGGGGGTGGCCAGGCTGCAAACTCTATCTTGTAGGAGGACACCACCTCCTGAATCCACCGGTCTGAGACACGGAGCCTCCAGACATGAGCAAAGAGCCGAAGCCGGATGGGTGAAGGCACCTCCTCATGCCTGAGGGGGCTTGGGAGAAAGTTTGGGCTTGGGACCCCATGAGAGACTGGAACGACCACGTGATCTGCCACGGCCCCAAGAATCTCTGCGGGTACCCGAAAAGAGGGAGCCACGACCTCCTCTGGGAGCACGAAAGGAGGAGAGGGAAGCGGAGGGCCCCCGAAAAGGCAGAGGATGCCTCTTACGCTGAGGCAGCCTACCATCCTTGGCTAGAACATCCAGACGCTCACCAAAGAGCAGCAGTCCTGCAAAGGGGAGCCCAGTGAGAGCCTTCTTAGCAGCAGTGTCAGCTGCCCACCAAAAGGGCAGAGGCCCTACCACTCAGCCGTACCACATCATCCATGGCAGTAAGGACAAAGGCAACAAAATCAGAGCAAAGCAAGAGGGCCCTTTAATCCACCCCCCTCCTACCAGCTGTAGCGCCATCAAGGAGACGCTTAAGCTGTTTCTTAAGGGCAATAGCTGTTATGGCAGCAGCGCAGGCCGGACGCAGTCCAGCCCCCACAAATGTAAAAGCATGGCAGGCCAGCTGATCCATACACCGGTCCTCGCTGTCCCGCAGTGTAGTAGTGTCAGGGGAAGGCATGACGGAGGTGTTGGACAACCCTAGAACGGGAGCGTCCACCTCAGGGGGACACGACCATCGCTTGACCAGGTCAGCAGGAAAGGGATACTTCTTATCCAACCTTTGGGCACCGCGGGCAATCTTCTAGGACAATCCCACTCCTTGAGCCCCATATTAGTGAAATGGCTCTGCTCAGGGAACTCCAGACGCTGTTTATCAGGACGAAAGAGCTCACCCTGCTTCCGTTTAGCCACCTCAGGGGGGACAATGTGCAAGATTTCAAAAATGTGAGACAACAGACTAACAGTGTCATCGGGGAACCATGAATCCTCCCCAGACTCAGACCCAGGGTCACTGTCGCAGCCCACCTGCTGGTGCCCAGAGGAGTCAGAGCCCGGGAAAAGCTTCTCCTCCTCTAGGGAGTAACGGTCACCAAAGACATCAGTTTCCTCATACTTCTCAGTAAAGAGGGAGGGCATGGGAGCCAGGTGCCGCTTCTTGCAGGAAGCCTTACGTGGAACAGGCCTGGCAAGCTGCCTTTCAATGCTGGCCACACGAAGTGCCAGATCAGATTGTGACCCCCTGCTAGAATCCCCCTCACTGGGGGCTAAATGCAGGCGCGGAGGGGTAGGCGATGCCGAAAGGGGCGCAGAACTGGGGAGAGAAGCGGGCAGCCCAGCTTGGACCGCAATGATACCTTGGGCACACAGCACGCACACCGTGACACTGTTACTCACAGGGGATACCCCGCACATAGAACACGGGGGGGTTGCCCCGAAGGACCCCTGAGCACACTATCCCCAGAAGCCTCCATATGGTGATTAAGACATGCGCAATTGGCCAACACAGGGGTAAGGAGCAGGACTGGGAGAAACCACAACCCACAGTTCCCGGCTGAAAGACATAAGTAAAAACACATAAGCATCCCACAGCCCATGCCCCAAGGAACCAAAAACCCCCAAGGGGACTCACGGACCAAGGAGACCGAAGGATCACCAAGCCGCCAGACCACGGAAGGAAGCGACACAGGCAGAGATCACCGCCGCAGCTCAGGGAGGAAGAAGGGCCCCAGACGCGCAGTAGAATCAAAATGGCGCCGGCAGAGGAACTTTGAGGGTCGGGCCATGGGAGGACGTGATACGCCGGCATCATCAACACAGCAAAAAACGCCTCACAGATATAGCACCGCCCGCCGCGGAGCGTAGTACAAAGCCCCGGCGGCAGCGAAAACAGTTTAAAACACAGCTAAAAAACCCTCGCCGCTACCACCCGCACCCCCCCCCCCAAACACACGCCGGGGAGGGGGGGGGGGAGGAGAGCGAGCAGGCAGCGTCAAGAGACAGGCCAGGGACGGGGGGGGGCCCCAAACACCAGAGACAAGTCACATAACCCCCAAAACACTCACCCCCTCAGAAGCAAGGACAGGAACTCCGCATCCCTAGTAGGCACACCATAAAGCCTATGGCTGGCTACCCTTTGAGGTACAGGGTCTGCGGCTTGGAGCAGCGCTCCTTGAGCACTTGACCCTAGTGCTCCTCTGCCTTCACCCCGATCCGTCAGCCGAGGCTGGGAGGCAGCGAGGGTCCAGAAACGGGTGGAAATAGACTTGCAGGGCCGCAGGCTTGGTTGCCCCGCTCACCTGCGCAGTATAAAGAGCCATCTACTATCTTCGCAGTATCACTGCAGAGAAAACACTGGATCAGTGTATTGGTGATCCTGTTTTTATATGGTACCAGGAGGAGCCACAACTCTTCTGCAGTACACTGCGCAGCCTTGTGGCGGAATAACCAATACGTAAGGACTTCTTGAAGCAGGCCGTGCCATGCAATAGGAAAAACACCCATTTGCTAACACAGGAACAAAAAAAAAAAATACCAGATCAGCTCAGCACCTTGGCACAAAAAATATACTTTGGCTCAAAAAGTCCATCGAAAGTGGACTTAAGCTTTAAAGTGGACCAAAACAGGCCCTGGAGTCTCAGGCTGATTCCCTCTCCTGGGGCATCCCAAACAGAGATGCTCCACTGTGTGAGACCCACCAGTTCACCCGCAATTCTTACCTTCCTGCTGAGCCCATGGCGCATGCGTGGCAGGAAGCGCCATTACTCGCCTCTCTTCTCGGCTTTACTCGATCACACGCACTTCAACGGAATGGCTGTGCATAATGCCTTGCGCCAGCAATGTCTGTGGCTGGGATTCCATTAACCCAGACCTTCACCCTGAATTAGAGTCTATCTTGTATGATTCCCCCGGGCCCGGAACATACAGATTGCCCACATTAAAATTCATCCTACCTGCAACTATTGCATTTTTTGAGCCTTTTAACATCCAAGTTGGAGGCCTATGAAGTTTCAGGCTGCCTGCACACAGGAAGTGCCTGACTGTGCCGCTCTGCATTCTGGGATTGCTGACCTTTTCCTGACCCCAGCACTGCTCTGTCTGTGCAAATCACAGCTATAACCTGCCCCCTGCACTTTTGCCCTTCCTCCTCTCCTCAGTATGTGATGCTTCTGAGGCAAGATGGCAGCATCTGTATCCTAGAGTCCTGAGCAGAGTTGAAGCCCAGTGGGGCAAAGAATAACATGTGACTGAAAACTTAAGAAATATTAATTTTAGATGCTGGGGGAATAGTTTTTTTAAGGGTTTGGGCTTTAACTATCCTGGGTTTTGGTCCTTTCCCCGGAGCACCCTGATCGGGGGTGCTGCGCTGCATGAAACCCCCCAAATCGCCGAAGGTAACTCACGTCTTCCAGGTCCTACGCCGTATCACAAATGCCTGGTGAGGGCACTTGCCCTGCTAGAGGGATAGCAGTGATGGGGCTCGTGCATGCGCCGTACCTGGAAGCAAGGTAAGTGTATGGGTGACCTGGGGGGTTTCACACAGCGGGGCATCCTGGTTTTGGATGCCCCAGGAGGAGGGATTCGATATAAGATTCTATAAGATTCCCAGGCCGATTCCCATGGGTTTTGGTCCACTTTAAATGATGCTGAAGGTCCGGTTTAAGTTTATCCTGAGAAGCTGATTGGACACCTGCGACGTTGGGACAGAGGAGAGGAGAGTTTGCTCGGCGAACGGCAGGGGTGCACGCAGCAGGGTACCCCAAACCCCCAGGAGGACAGACCAAAACCCAGGATAATGAAAATCCTGGGATTTGGTCCACTTTAAATGAGACAGATCTCCCTCTATTAGGTTACACTTGTATTAGAGTAAAACCGTGACTTACCTTATCATTATTCAGCAGGGTCTGGCAGATGATCTCCTCGCAGATGTTGGGAGATGGAGCAAGGCAGTGCAGCCGGTAGAAGAGCTCCACGCAGGTGATATGGTGCTCCCTGGTCTCCATGTTCAGCTGATTCCAGAGGACATGAGCCACCCGCTGCCGGGAGAAAGGTTGTGCTCGTTAGTACCAATGAGGGTCAGAGTAAGGACGTTGCCTAGAGAAGGGGGCCTCAAACCTCCTCATCAAGGCCACCAACAGATGCACAGAGAAGTGCAGCAGCAGAGCTATATAGACGGCTAGGTAGAGGTCCACAAAACATGGCCGGCCTGCTGGAGGGCCTGGAGGAGAAGGCTTGGGGAATCACTGGAAGGAGTGTTTTACACAAAAAAGTATTTACATAATTTGTACCAAATAAAAAGCCGCCTGAGGGGTGATCTAATAACTATATATACCCCAAGGTGTGACCATAACCCGAGGGCATCCACTAAGGTTAGAGGAAAGACGCTTCCTCTATGGACATAGGAGGGGATTCTTCTCTGTAAGAGCAGCAAGACTAAGGAACTCTCTGCCATAGGAGGTAGTTATGAAGAATATACTAAAAGAGTTAAAAAGTAGCCTGGATGCCCTCCTTCCATGTAATACCATTACCCTTTATGGCTGCTAGACCACTGAAAGGAGATCTATAGTGGCCTGGATGCCCTCCTTGCATGTAGTAACATTACCAGCTATGGCTACTAGACCACTGGAAGGAGATCTATAGTGGCCTGGACACCTTCCTTGCATGTAATACCATTACCCCCTATAACTGCTAGACCACTGAAAGGAGATCTATAGTGGCAGGGATGCCCTCCTTGCATGTAATAACATTACCCCCTGTGGCTGCTAGACCACTGGAAGATCTATAGTGGTCTGGATGCCTTCCTGGCATGTAATACCATGACCTCCTATGGCTACTAGACCACTGGAAGGAGATCTATAGTGGCCGGGATGCCCTCCTTGCATGTAATACCATTACCATCTATGGCTACTAGACCACTGGAAAGAGATCTATAGTGGCCGGGATGCCCTCCTTGCATGTAATA
Organism: Gastrophryne carolinensis; assembly: GCA_027917425.1. Lineage (NCBI taxonomy): Eukaryota > Metazoa > Chordata > Amphibia > Anura > Microhylidae > Gastrophryne > Gastrophryne carolinensis. Next base: position 489,798,113 of record CM051236.1, on the reverse strand, counting down.
ACATTACCAGCTATGGCTACTAGACCACTGGAAAGAGATCTATAGTGCCTGGAGGCCCTCCTTGCATGTAATAACATTACCATCTATGGCTACTAGACCACTGGAAGGAGATCTTATATATCGGCTGAATTGGGTGGACTAACGTCTCTATTCAGCCTTACATATTATGTTACTATGATATATTACAGACCATGGATAACAGGACTTTCCCATGATCCTTTGCAGCGGGCAGGGTCATGCAAATCATCTCATTGAGGGAATTGATCGGCATGGGAATCTTATAGATTCAGGGGCTCTAGTGGATTTGACCACCAGGAAACTCTTACTGGGTAGAAATCCGTCCTTTCCCCTATCAGTTTGAGAATTCCGGGAGAGACGGGTGGAACGGTGACCATCTGCAGCTTCCCAAAGACCGCGTTGTATCCCGCCATCTTGGAGCGTTTCATCCTGTCCTCCATGACGATGGACAGCGACTGCGAATGGTTCACCACCTCCAGGAGAGTAGAAATGGCGATGTTCTGTATGTAACAATCCTTCACGCAGCAGCACACGGTCATCAGGGACTTGAACCACAGAGGGAAGCCGGTGTCCCCTGAACCTGGGAGGAGAAAGAATCAACAGGGATTATTATAGGACACCTGTCATCAAATCTCTCTGGCGGTGCTCAAGCTCCCCTCTCTGGAGGTGCTCAAGTTCCCCTCTCTGGCGGTGCTCAAGCTCCCCTCTCTGGCGGTGCTCAAGCTCCCCTCTCTGGCGGTGCTCAAGCTCCCCTCTCTGGCGGTGCTCAAGCTCCCCTCTCTGGCGGTGCTCAAGCTCCCCTCTCTGGCGGTGCTCAAGCTCCCCTCTCTGGCGGTGCTCAAGCTCCCCTCTCTGACGGTGCTCAAGCTCCCCTCTCTGGCGGTGCTCAAGCTCCCCTCTCTGGCGGTGCTCAAGCTCCCCTCTCTGGCGGTGCTCAAGCTCCCCTCTCTGGCGGTGCTCAAGCTCCCCTCTCTGGCGGTGCTCAAGCTCCCCTCTCTGGCGGTGCTCAGGCTCCCCTCTGGCGCTACTCAAGCTCCCCTCTGGCGCTACTCAAGCTCCCCTCTGGCGCTACTCAAGCTCCTCTCTGGTTCTACTCAAGCTCCTCTCTGGCGCTACTCAAGCTCCTCTCTGGCGCTACTCAAGCTCCTCTCTGGCGCTACTCAAGCTACCCTCTGGCGCTACTCAAGCTACCCTCTGGCGCTACTCAAGCTACCCTCTGGCGCTGCTCAAGCTCCTCTCTCTGGTGCTACTTAAACTCCTCTCTGGTGCTACTCAAGCTACCCTCTGGCACTGCTCAAGCTCCTCTCTCTGGTGCTACTTAAACTCTCTCTGGCGCTACTCAAGCTCCTCTTTCTGGTGCTACTCAAGCTCCTCTCTGGTGCTACTCAAGCTCCTCTCTGGCGCTGCTCAAGCTCCTCTCTGGCGCTGCTCAAGCTCCTCTCTGGCGCTGCTCTAGCTACCCTCTCGCGCTGCTCAAGCTCCTCTCTGGTGCTACTCAAGCTCCTCTCTGGCGCTGCTCATGCTCCTCTCTGGTGCTACTCATGCTCCTCTCTGGTGCTACTCATGCTCCTCTCTGGTGCTACTCATGCTCCTCTCTGGTGCTACTCATGCTCCTCTCTGGTGCTGCTCAAGCTCCTCTCTGGTGCTGCTCAAGCTCCTCTCTGGCGCTGCTCAAGCTACCCTCTGGCGCTACTCAAGCTACCCTCTGGCGCTACTCAAGCTACCCTCTGGCGCTACTCAAGCTCCTCTCTGGCGCTACTCAAGCTCCTCTCTGGCGCTACTCAAGCTCCTCTCTGGCGCTACTCAAGCTCCTCTCTCTGGTGCTACTTAAACTCTCTCTGGTGCTGCTCAAGCTCCTCTCTGGCGCTGCTCAAGCTCCTCTCTGGCGCTGCTCAAGCTCCCCTCTGGCGCTGCTCAAGCTCCCCTCTGGCGCTACTCAAGCTCCCCTCTGGCGCTACTCAAGCTCCCCTCTGGCGCTACTCAAGCTCCCCTCTGGCGCTACTCAAGCTCCTCTCTGGCACTGCTCAAGCTCCTCTCTGGCGCTACTCAAGCTCCTCTCTGGCGCTACTCAAGCTCCTCTCTCTGGTGCTACTCAAGCTACCCTCTGGCGCTACTTAAACTCTCTCTGGTGCTACTCAAGCTCCTCTCTGGTGCTACTCAAGCTCCTCTCTGGTGCTACTCAAGCTCCTCTCTGGTGCTACTCAAGCTCCTCTCTGGTGCTACTCAAGCTCCTCTCTGGTGCTACTCAAGCTCCTCTCTGGTGCTACTCAAGCTCCTCTCTGGTGCTACTCAAGCTCCTCTCTGGTGCTACTCAAGCTCCTCTCTGGTGCTACTCAAGCTCCTCTCTGGTGCTACTCAAGCTCCTCTCTGGTGCTACTCAAGCTCCTCTCTGGTGCTACTCAAGCTCCTCTCTGGTGCTACTCAAGCTCCTCTCTGGTGCTACTCAAGCTCCTCTCTGGTGCTACTCAAGCTCCTCTCTGGCGCTGCTCAAGCTCCTCTCTGGCGCTACTCAAGCTCCTCTCTGGCGCTACTCAAGCTCCTCTCTGGTGCTACTCAAGCTCCTCTCTGGTGCTACTCAAGCTACCCTCTGGCGCTGCTCAAGCTCCTCTCTGGTGCTACTCAAGCTCCTCTCTGGCGCTGCTCAAGCTCCTCTCTCTGGTGCTACTTAAACTCTCTCTGGTGCTACTGAAGCTCCTCTCTGGTGCTACTGAAGTTCCTCTCTGGTGCTACTGAAGCTCCTCTCTGGTGCTACTGAAGCTCCTCTCTGGTGCTACTCATGCTCCTCTCTGGCGCTGCTCAAGCTACCCTCTGGCGCTACTCAAGCTACCCTCTGGCGCTACTCAAGCTACCCTCTGGCGCTACTCAAGCTCCTCTCTGGCGCTACTCAAGCTCCTCTCTGGCGCTACTCAAGCTCCTCTCTGGCGCTAATCAAGCTCCTCTCTGGCGCTAATCAAGCTCCTCTCTGGCGCTAATCAAGCTCCTCTCTGGCGCTAATCAAGCTCCTCTCTGGCGCTAATCAAGCTCCTCTCTGGTGCTACTCAAGCTACCCTCTGGCACTACTCAAGCTACTCTCTGGCGCTACTCAAGCTCCTCTCTCTGGTGCTACTTAAACTCCTCTCTGGTGCTACTCAAGCTACCCTCTGGCGCTACTCAAGCTCCTCTCTGGCGCTACTCAAGCTCCTCTCTGGTGCTACTCAAGCTCCTCTCTCTGGTGCTACTCAAGCTCCTCTCTGGTGCTACTCAAGCTCCTCTCTGGTGCTACTCAAGCTCCTCTCTGGTGCTACTCAAGCTCCTCTCTGGTGCTACTCAAGCTCCTCTCTGGTGCTACTCAAGCTCCTCTCTGGTGCTACTCAAGCTCCTCTCTGGTGCTACTCAAGCTCCTCTCTGGTGCTACTCAAGCTCCTCTCTGGTGCTACTCAAGCTCCTCTCTGGTGCTGCTCAAGCTCCTCTCTGGTGCTGCTCAAGCTCCTCTCTGGCGCTGCTCAAGCTCCTCTCTGGCGCTGTTCAAGCTACCCTCTGGCGCTGCTCAAGCTCCTCTCTGGCGCTACTCAAGCTCCTCTCTGGCGCTGCTCAAGCTCCTCTCTCTGGTGCTACTTAAACTCTCTCTGGTGCTACTGAAGCTCCTCTCTGGTGCTGCTCATGCTCCTCCTTGGTGCTACTCAAGCTACCCTCTGGTGCTACTTAAACTCTCTCTGGTGCTACTCCAGCTCCTCTCTGGTGCTACTCCAGCTCCTCTCTGGTGCTACTCCAGCTCCTCTCTGGTGCTACTCCAGCTCCTCTCTGGTGCTACTCAAGCTCCTCTCTGGTGCTACTCAAGCTCCTCTCTGGTGCTACTCAAGCTCCTCTCTGGCGCTGCTCAAGCTCCTCTCTGGCGCTACTCAAGCTCCTCTCTGGCGCTGCTCAAGCTCCTCTCTCTGGTGCTACTTAAACTCTCTCTGGTGCTACTGAAGCTCCTCTCTGGTGCTACTGAAGCTCCTCTCTGGTGCTACTGAAGCTCCTCTCTGGTGCTACTGAAGCTCCTCTCTGGTGCTACTCATGCTCCTCTCTGGCGCTGCTCAAGCTACCCTCTGGCGCTACTCAAGCTACCCTCTGGCGCTACTCAAGCTACCCTCTGGCGCTACTCAAGCTCCTCTCTGGCGCTACTCAAGCTCCTCTCTGGCGCTACTCAAGCTCCTCTCTGGCGCTACTCAAGCTCCTCTCTGGCGCTAATCAAGCTCCTCTCTGGCGCTAATCAAGCTCCTCTCTGGTGCTACTCAAGCTACCCTCTGGTGCTACTCAAGCTACCCTCTGGCGCTACTCAAGCTACTCTCTGGCGCTACTCAAGCTCCTCTCTCTGGTGCTACTTAAACTCCTCTCTGGTGCTACTCAAGCTACCCTCTGGCGCTACTCAAGCTCCTCTCTGGCGCTACTCAAGCTCCTCTCTGGCGCTACTCAAGCTCCTCTCTCTGGTGCTACTTAAACTCCTCTCTGGTGCTACTCAAGCTACCCTCTGGCACTACTCAAGCTCCTCTCTCTGGTGCTGCTCAAGCTACCCTCTGGCGCTGCTCAAGCTCCTCTCTGGCGCTACTCAAGCTCCTCAAGCTCCTCTCTGGCGCTACTCAAGCTCCTCTCTGGCGCTACTCAAGCTCCTCTCTGGCGCTACTCAAGCTCCTCTCTGGCGCTACTCAAGCTCCTCTCTGGCGCTACTCAAGCTCCTCTCTGGCGCTAATCAAGCTCCTCTCTGGCGCTACTCAAGCTCCTCTCTGGCGCTACTCAAGCTCCTCTCTGGCGCTACTCAAGCTCCTCTCTGGCGCTACTCAAGCTACCCTCTGGCACTGCTCAAGCTCCTCTCTGGCGCTACTTAAACTCCTCTCTGGCGCTACTCAAGCTACCCTCTGGCGCTACTCAAGCTACCCTCTGGCGCTACTCAAGCTACCCTCTGGCGCTACTCAAGCTACCCTCTGGCGCTACTCAAGCTACCCTCTGGCGCTACTCAAGCTACCCTCTGGCGCTACTCAAGCTACCCTCTGGCGCTACTCAAGCTACCCTCTGGCGCTACTCAAGCTACCCTCTGGCGCTACTCAAGCTCCTCTTTGGCGCTACTCAAGCTCCTCTCTGGCGCTACTCAAGCTCCTCTCTGGCGCTGCTCAAGCTCCTCTCTGGCGCTGCTCAAGCTACCCTCTGGCGCTGCTCAAGCTCCTCTCTGGCGCTGCTCAAGCTCCTCTCTGGCGCTGCTCAAGCTACCCTCTGGCGCTGCTCAAGCTCCTCTCTGGTGCTACTCTCTGGCACTACTCAAGCTCCTCTCTGGCGCTACTCAAGCTCCACTCTGGCGCTACTCAAGCTCCTCTCTGGCGCTGCTCAAGCTCCTCTCTGGCGCTGCTCAAGCTCCTCTCTGGCGCTGCTCAAGCTCCTCTCTGGCGCTGCTCAAGCTCCTCTCTGGCGCTGCTCAAGCTCCTCTCTGGCGCTGCTCAAGCTCCTCTCTGGCGCTGCTCAAGCTACCCTCTGGCGCTGCTCAAGCTCCTCTCTGGTGCTACTCTCTGGCACTACTCAAGCTCCTCTCTGGCGCTACTCAAGCTCCACTCTGGCGCTACTCAAGCTCCACTCTGGCGCTACTCAAGCTCCACTCTGGCGCTACTCAAGCTCCACTCTGGCGCTACTCAAGCTCCACTCTGGCGCTACTCAAGCTCCACTCTGGCGCTACTCAAGCTCCACTCTGGCGCTACTCAAGCTCCTCTCTGCCGCTGCTCAAGCTCCTCTCTGCCGCTGCTCAAGCTCCTCTCTGGCGCTGCTCAAGCTCCTCTCTGGCGCTGCTCAAGCTACCCTCTGGCGCTGCTCAAGCTCCTCTCTGGCGCTACTCTCTGGCGCTACTCAAGCTCCTCTCTAGCGCTACTCAAGCTCCTCTCTGGCGCTACTCAAGCTCCTCTCTGGCGCTACTCAAGCTCCTCTCTGGCGCTACTCAAGCTCCTCTCTGGCGCTACTCAAGCTCCTCTCTGGCGCTACTCAAGCTCCTCTCTGGCGCTACTCAAGCTCCTCTCTGGCGCTACTCAAGCTCCTCTCTGGCGCTACTCAAGCTCCTCTCTGGCGCTACTCAAGCTCCTCTCTGGCGCTACTCAAGCTCCTCTCTGGCGCTACTCAAGCTCCTCTTTGGCGCTACTCAAGCTCCTCTCTGGTGCTACTCAAGCTGCCCTCTCTGGCGCTACTCAAGCTGCCCTCTCTGGCGCTACTCAAGCTCCCCTCTCTGGCGCTACTCAAGCTCCTCTCTCTGGTGCTACTCAAGCTACTCTCTGGCGCTACTCAAGGGGCCCTCTGGTGGTGCTAAAAGTTTCCTCTCTGGCGCTTCTCAAGCTGCCCCATGGCACTCTTCAAGCTCCTCTCTGGCACTGTTGAAGCTGCCCTCTGGATCTACTCGATTCTCTATATCCAATAACATCAAGTCTGCCAAAACCATGTGGGAAACCCTGTTGCGGTCTGATGAGATCAAGTTTGAACGTTTTGGGCATATTTTATAAAGGTAGGTTTGGTGCAAACCAACAATGAGCATCACCAAAAGTACCCCATACCCACAGTGATGCATGGTGCAGGTAGAGTTATGCTTTGGGGCTGTTTTTCTGCAGCTGGAAGTGGGGCTTTAGACAAGGTGGGGGGAATTACCATAATGTTCGCTCCATAGGACGCACCCGAGTTTAAAAATAAGAAAAAATATATTCTGAACCAAATGGCGTGCTAAAATATTCCCCTCCCATTCACCCTATTACAGACAGTGTGCAGACTCACCCTATTACAGACAGTGTGTAGACTCACCCCAATCACCCCATTACAGACAGTGTGCAGAATCCCCCCCAATCGCCCATTACAGACAGTGCTCAAAATCCCCACCCACTCCCACCATTACAGACAGTGTGCAAAATCCCCCCCAATCACCCCATTACAGTGAGGCAGTGTGCGGCATCCTACCATTACAGGCAGTGTGCGGCATCCCCCATTACAGGCAGTGTGCGGCATCCCCCATTACAGGCAGTGTGCGGCATCCCCCATTACAGGCAGTGTGCGGCACCCCCCATTACAGGCAGTGTGCGGCACCCCCCATTACAGGCAGTGTGCGGCACCCCCCATTACAGGCAGTGTGCGGCACCCCCCATTACAGGCAGTGTGCGGCACCCCCCATTACAGGCAGTGTGCGGCATCCCCCATTACAGGCAGTGTGCGGCATCCCCCATTACACGCAGTGTGCGGCATCCCCCATTACACGCAGTGTGCGGCATCCCCCATTACACGCAGTGTGCGGCATCCCCCATTACAGGCAGTGTGCGGCATCCCCCATTACAGGCAGTGTGCGGCATCCCCCATTACAGGCAGTGTGCGGCTTCCGCCATTACAGGCAGTGTGCGGCTTCCGCCATTACAGGCAGTATGCGGCTTCCGCCATTACAGGCAGTGTGCGCCCCCCTCATTACAGGCAGTTTGCGCCCCCCTCATTACAGGCAGTGTGCGGCACCCCCCATTACATGCAGTGTGCGGCATACCCCATTACAGGCAAGTAGTGTGCTGTCCATGTACAATTTCCTTGCACGGACACATGTCTGGCTTAAGGTACAACTTAGTGCAGCCAAGGCCCATGCATGCGCCACTGGATAGGGGGTCAGCTAGGTTTTTACTGGGGATCCAGGAGGTTTCACATAGCAGGGCATCCAAATTGGGATGCCCAGGGGAGAGGGAATAAGCAGCCCTGGAGTCTTATAGAGACGGGTTTTGGTCCACTTTAAATAGTACAGATTATATAACCAATACTTTACTCTTACTACCCCATCCATCCCACCCCTAAACCCATCATTGTTTAGAACTCTTTGGCAATGGTGTGCTTTTACCTGGTACTTGGAAGATGGCAGTGTAGAGATGTTCAGTTTCCTCTTCAGAAAGGTAGACGGGAAAGGTGGCGCAGTCCAGGAGAAAGTGACAGGCGGCGGCAAAGGCCTCCCGGCAGTCTTCGGACAGGTCGCCCATATTCCGCATAAAGCGGTCAATGTCCCTTTCTTCCTCTGTTGTCCTATTGGCTTTTTTACTGGGGGAGCTGGTTGGAGAAAATTCCCCCTTATCGCTGCTCTTCTTTTTAGGGGCAGAGGGCCACGGGGTAAAGAAATCTGTCAGCATCTGCTTGAATTGCGGCCCTGTAATCTGTTTGGCATCCCACGACCCCCTCTTCTTCGTACTCCCCTGCTTCTCCGGAGTCCCCTGGACACCATTCTTCTGGTTCTGCAGCTGAATCCCAAAGAGGTGTTTGCTAGCAAAGCTTGCGATCAGATCCTGCACTGACTGTAAGGTCTTCTGAACGCTGCCGCCCTTTTTCCATACATCACCCTTTTCAGGGCACACCCTGGGCATGCGCAGATACCCAGCAAGCTCTGGCGAAGAGGCGCTAAGGCCGATACCGCTGTCCTCAGATCTTAAAGGGGGGTAGACGGGTTCTTCTGCAGTCTCCACCTCTGGCTCTCCATTATGTGTCAATGATTCTTTTGATGGACTCTGCAATAAATGTAACACACAACAGTCTGTAGGACTCAGACGTAAAAGCAATCTGGCCATATGGAGGTTACCCGAGTCAAGCAGTGTGGAGACAAAACATATACAGCGGCAACAGATTTTAAAGTGCTATATATTGGGATGGGAGTTGAAAATATCGAGATTAATTTTCTCTCCCTTCTGCAGTGACTATAACAAACAAAATGAGTCATTCTGAAAAGCCTGCCAGCTCTATGGTGAGAGTTACAGTGTGTCACATTATTTCAAAGAAGAAAGATTGGGTGGCACCAACCTCTAATAGATATGGTGCACTGCTCTGGAACAAGCTCAGACTAACTGAACAATATTGGAACAAAGTAGGGGGAGCCCAGATCCCCCATATAAAGAGCAATGTCCAGAGACTTATAATTGCACTCGCTTGTAATTTCTTTTAAATTGCTTATTTCATTACTGAGATACAGAACAATACATATTAAAAAAATCTATACTAAAAAACATACAAGACAAACACAATCTCACAGTCTGCCATGGGGGGGGGGGGGGGGGGGGCGCTGATGTTAAATGAAGCCAGTAAATAATACTTAAATCCTAAATATCGTAAATCATCCCAATAAATATAATCATAAAATATAAATTACCGTATATACTCGAGTATAAGCCGAGTTTTTCAGCCCACTTTTTGGGCTGAAAAAAGCCGCCTCGGCTTATACTCGAGTCAGTGGCCGCTCTCACACACACTGACACTTACTGGCTGTTGCGCGCAGGTTGGTGGGAGGCGTCCATTGTTTCTATTGGACGCCGACCACATGGGGCACGCCCACCAACCGGCGCGCAACAACCAGGAAGTTTCTGCGCGCGTTTGTGAGAGCGGCGGCGGAGGCAGTGGCGGCGCAGAGGGAACGGAGGTGGCCAGCGAGCGTTTGTGAGAGCGGCGGAGGCAGTGGCGGTGGCAGAGGGAACGGAGGTGGCCAGCGCGCGTTTGTGAGAGCGGCGGGGCAGTGGCGGTGGCAGAGGGAACGGAGGTGGCCAGCGCGCGTTTGTGAGAGCGGCGGGGCAGTGGCGGTGGCAGAGGGAACGGAGGTGGCCAGCGCGCGTTTGTGAGAGCGGCGGGGCAGTGGCGGTGGCAGAGGAAACGGAGGTGGCCAGCGCGCGTTTGTGAGAGCAGCGGAGGCAGTGGCGGTGGCAGAGGGAACGGAGGTGGCCAGCGCGCGTTTGTGAGAGCGGCGGGGCAGTGGCGGTGGCAGAGGAAACGGAGGTGGCCAGCGCGCGTTTGTGAGAGCGGCGGCGGCGGAGGCAGTGCCGGCGGCAGAGGGAACGGAGGTGGCCAGCGCGCGTTTGTGAGAGCGGCGGCGGCGGAGGCAGTGCCGGCGGCAGAGGGAACGGAGGTAGCCAGCGCGCAACAACAGGTAAGTGTGGGGGGGACCACTGGGTTTTTTTTATTTTTAATTGTTGTTAACTGTTAATGATGCCAAGTGAGCACACATATGATATCCAGGGCCAACCTGAGGAGAAGAAAAGATGGGAAAAAGAGTAATACTTCCAGAAGTTGGAACAAGAGATGGACAGAATGTGGAAAAGAGAATTTAAAAAGTAGTAAAGAATGAATTTAGAAAAGGGAGAGAGGGGTAATGAGGAAACATGAAGGAAGAGAAGATGACGGAAACCTATGTGTGACGGCTTGGCCCCTAGTTTGAATTGGGCCCCAGCGCAAACCAGCCTGGGGGGGGGGAGGCAGGCACTCTCATTTATAAGCAACACCAGCAGTAATAGTGTGGCAACCTGCATGTCTCAGGTCAGAGTGGCCATTATTAGGGCCACCTAGCCGGGCCCCCTTTTCATCCCTTGGACCCCTATACCTGAGTCCCTAATGGCTGCTGTCATCACATCCACAGCCTGCATTTCCCACCCTCGGCTTATACTCGAGTCAATAACTTTTTCCAGTTTTTTGTGGTAAAATTAGGTGCCTCGGCTTATTTTCGGGTCGACCTATACTCGAGTATATACGGTAAGTGCCTGTGCTTATAATCAAAAGTGCATCAATTCGCAGTAAACCATCAATATAATACAGTGCAAAACACGCAATAATATGCGGTAGGTACAAAGCATATCAACAAGTGTCAATCTTACATATAAGTGCTGCTGGCATTCAGAGGTCCCCCCAGGAAAAAGCCAACGCTGTGATGCATTGCAAAGCAGTCATAAGCCTGCTATTAAAGAGGATCAACACACAGAAATTTCACTTTCCCATATGTTGTTCCTCTTAGGTGGAGCATCCCGAATCTCCCCAGGTCGCCCCATACAATCACCTTCCTGTCGCTCCCACGGCGCAGACTCGGGCTGAGCGGCTTGCCCATCAATCAGCGAGCTTCATTCTGCTCCGCTGGTGGCTAAGCTGTGCCGAAGGGAACTGAGTGCGCCACCAGCTGCACCCCCCCACTCATCTTTAGCCATGACGTGCCCACGCCGCCCATTCAGAAAGACCAGGTGCGTGTGTGTGCACAGCTAGATGCGAGCGGGAATGCGGCTGCAGCGCAGAGATGCGGCATGGGCTTCGAGAGAAGGTGAGTAAATCGGGGCTTCCGGGGTATTTTATACAGCAGGGCATCAAAATTCAGGATGCCCCAAGGAGTGGAACTCCCTGGAGTCTTTAGGAGTCAGGGGCCTTGGAATCTTTTAGACTCAGTTTTCCAGGTTTTCAAATAAAACTGTGTTTTTCCACTGCTGAATCTATGCCCGTTGGCAGGTTTGAGATCTGGGATTGGCTGATCTCAAAACTGGTGTATGACGATCTGTAGCTGGCTGGCCGCATCCCCGGCTTTCTAATTGGATGCACGTGCTCCCGTGCCCATCCTATCTTGGCAGCGTGAACATCTACAGGGAAGCCGGGGTTGCAGCAGCTCGGGAGCTGCAGGGTAAAGGTGAGTTTACTGGCAATCCCGGGGGTTTCACACAGCTATAGGATGCCTCGGAGCAAGCTGGAGTCTTTTAGGTTCCAGGGTCGGCCACGAAGGAGTTGATCCGCTTTAACTAGCTTACAGGTAGCATATAGCATTCTGGGATGTCCACAGGGTGCTGCTGTGATGGCAAGACCTGTAATTTGTATGTGAATATATATATATATATATATATATATATATATATATATATATATATATATATTATTTTTTTTTATCTCAATCTGGAATAAGTATAACTATAAATTACCAGAATAAGTCAAAATTAAATATCACATGGATATAAATAGTAACTAGTACAAATATAACTAGTATAAATATCTAGCTGTTGTGCCTAACCTACAGGGTGCAGCAACGGTCGGGGGCCCCACCATGCTGCACAGTGGCAAAAAGAATGCTTTCTTGGGATTGTCTGGCATAAGTGTAAAAGAGGACCAAAAGCCTTTGCAACTACCCCTAGATTTTAAAAGACTGCCGTCCTTCCCAGAGCCACCCTGATTTAGGATGCCCTGCTGTGTGAAACGCCTGCCTGGGATCAACCCTAATCCTACATAGATCTACAATTGCACAGTGCATTTTCAGGCCCCTGGTGACATCTGCAGCACCCTTTTGATATGTGCACCCCCCCCCCCCCCCCCACCAAGGAGGCACCTGGCAATCCATTCGTAAAAAAATGATTTTTTTAGCCATTACTATGCACAGCAATCAATCCTGATTGGAGGAGAGGCTGTGCATGCGACATGGGACTGTACATCAAGATAAGATTTCAATCAGTTTCCCACACAGGGGCATCCCTAATCAGATTGCCCCTGTAAAGCAGACAAAAACAAAGGAGGATGAAAAAACAGGGTTGTGGACCACTTTATAATAAAGTGATGTCCCTATGTATAATTATTATTATAATTATGTAAAATGTATTTACTGCAAATACTTACAGCATCCAGGCTTGCTGAATCTATATCCACATACGCAGGGGGCATCTGCACCTTGCTGAGCACCTTAAAGCACGTCTTTAGGGCCTGCGTCAGTTCCGGGAGACTCAGACTGGTCAAGTTCTCTGAGAGGGACTGCGCCATGTAACTCAGCATCTGCGGCAGGTACTGCGTCTGCACCTCCGAATACAGCTCCTGAAACAAGGAAAAACAGAGGACATCACATGTCATATGACTGTATAAGTGCCGCCAATCAATGATTGGGGACGCTTCCATTTTCACTATCAATGCAGAACATTACAGAATAGAAAGGTATTCCTGAAAATATGAAAACAAAGAAGCATGGTATAAAAAAATTAAATACGGATGCTACAATTTCTGGGCATCTTTGTAATAAATGCTTATTTATATGGGTCCTTGTGTAAATATACAGGGGTATACGAGTTGGAAGAGAATTGTTAATAATGTTGCTTATATAAGATACATAACAAAGAATTTACACAACAGCAGGACGAAGGCCTAGGGGAGGTATTCAATAGAGTGTGTGAGCATCCTGGGTCTATAAAGTAATAAATTCTAAACAAAGCAGCAGTAAGAGAGATGAGATAAGGAAGCCAGGTTAGGAGAAGAGTAAAACCTGCAACTAGGGTCGTAAAAGATCAAAGGAATACCAGAAGATGAAAGCCCACTTTGAGTATAATTGGGGGGATCCTTAGACGGCTGGGAGAGAAGGAAGGTAGGTGAGAAGGAGAGTCTGTGCGAGCACATGAGAAGGGCCCTGAGATAGTGCTGAGAGACGATCCACTGAGGCAGGTAACTGAGCTGCTACTGATGTTGTGCCATAGCTAACACTGGTTAGTGCTATCAGGGGATATTGCTGTGTTGCCTACCATAACCTTTACGCCCAGGGCCGTATTTAACATTAGGCAACCCTAGGCCTATGCATGTGAAACGCTGCCTCCTGCCAGATGTACATAGTACAATGAGGTCTATTCATATGTTAATGCGCGAGTAATGTTCCCGCCCACTCGCGCTTCCCTTCCTCAGCACTATAAAGCAAAACCTATTTACACATCAATAGTGTGAAGCTCCCGGGCTGCCGCCCCGCCCCTCTCTGCGCTGCCTGCCAATAGAGTGGCTCTGCAGGGGCAGCTGGGAATGGACACGTCACTCCCAGCATGCTCGTCATCGAAGTAGCTTGTGCGGAGCTCCATTCAAGGTAACTGGCAGCGGGG